>CM045729.1:11353579-11753579 GCA_024760905.1 Plotosus lineatus
AAGTAAAAAAAAAATCCTTTAGCAGTTATTACTTTCCCTTTATTTTATTTCTAAGAGTTAATGCCATATTCTTGATGCATGTCTCTGTATCTCTTTATATATATATATATATATATATATATATATATATATAGACAGACGCTCCCTGACTTACGTTTTTAATTGGTTCCGGACGGCTGAACGTAAGTTGAAAGTGAACGCAAGTTGTTACAGTGACGTATGACGCTTATACTGTATTCTTCTTCTCTTCTTCTTTTCGGCTTTTCCCTTTTTCTCGGGAGTCGCCACAGCAAATCATTTGATTTGGCAGAGGTTTTTACATCGGATGCCCTTCCTGTCACAACCATTTTAGCAAGGGACAGAAACACGCTGACGGCTTTGCAGCTACTCTTTACGAAAGTCAGCAATGGTTCTTTTACATGAACCTCTCACCATAGACAGTGACAGACATGGCCCGCCTTTGAAAACCCAGTTAGCTGCCGGGGGGGCAGTGACAACCTTGTGGGGACTCAAACCACCAACCTTAGGATCAGCGATCCTGCGCCCTGTCCACTAGACCACCACTGCCGCCACGCTCATACTTTACTATACATCCATAAATACCATTACTGTATCTCATAAAACACCCCTAAATCAATTATTATAATAAACATAACATTGTAAAATAATATTAAATATATCAAATAATATCAACATTAATTTCAAATAAGTCACTTATTTATACCAAGTGACTTTACATGAAGCTTAAAACAGCCGCTTACAATATGTGAGGCGCTCAATACCGAAATTAGTGTACTTGCAAAAGTAGTGTACTTGCAAAAGTAGTGTACTTGCAAAAGTAGTGTACTTGCTGTGGGTTTTACAGACTTCTGGTCTTTCAAGTACACAAGGGTGCTGTTGAACTCGTTTATAACACAGCCTGCACTGATGTGAATCCCAGCAAAGCGGAGAGTTCTTTCTTTTGTGTAAGTAAGTAAACTTTATTCAAGAGATGCATACAAAGAACAAGTACAAATCATAATGAATATTAATATAAAATAAGTATACACTCTTAGGAGTCTACTAAAAGATAATAAATATCTGTAATTGTTCTGTAATTTGTGTATTCGGGTTTTCATTCATATTACAACTCTCTTTGCTTAACTGAGTATGCATTAGACTGTGCCGATCTGAGCAGATATTTAATTCATCTGTGTGTATGAGACTTGTACCCATGCTAGTAGGCTTACACTTCTGACCAACCAGATTTGCTTAGGTTTACAAAAGTCCACAAAACAGTGTAAACACAAAGATCATAGAGACACCGTCTTAACACAAGGGTAACACACTATATAATTTATTTATATATATATATATATATATATATATATATATATATATATATATATATATATATATATATATATATATATATTCTCAGTCTGTAGTTTGTAAACAATGAATGCAGCGTCATTGCGTCATTACGTCTGCGTACTATGTAGGTACATCTAAACTCATGATGAATGTAAGTCGGGGAGCGTCACACACACACACACACACACACTGTATATGTATATAGGTAGTATAAAACTATTAAAACATTAGCGCCCCCTACAGTCTGCTTTACTATTAACTTTTTTAAAGAGTTTTTTTTTTTTTACTGCTGCTGTATCATTTTATAATCACAGTTATCTGTAAAATACTGGCTTTGTGGTAATTTCTGAACTTACTTTTGATTCTGTATGTATGCTGACTCTGAATAATTGTTTTTCTGTGAAAGAAATTTATTTAAGAAATCTTTATAAATAAACAGAACTAGGTACATCCTGTCATCAATGGTCTAGCTGAGAGACATAGACACAGTTTCTTTCAGAAAACTTTTTAATCATACTGTATTAAAATTTCTTTTGGATTGTGCATTATTACCTTTATAACTTTAATTTGTGCTTAACTGAAGAGTCGGATCCTGGCTGGGATGATCTTCACTTCCTCTGGAGAAAACAATGAATACATAAGTAATAAAAACATTTTAAAAAACTTAAAGGTTTTCTGTTTGATGGCATATTTTGATTTTATCAGACAGCATTTTCAATCAGCCGAGACACTTAGCTGTCTGAAATTTGTTTAGCTCTGCGATGGCCTGGCGGGTTGTCCAGAGTGAGTCGGCTAAGATGGGCGCCAGCCTCATTGTGACCCTAATTAGGATTAAGTGATTAAGGCAATGAATGAATTAATGGAATTTGTTTAGCTTTGGAGAAAAAAAATAAAATCAAGATCACAAAATCTACATTATTATTTGCTTTGATTTCTCTCGTCTAGAAAAGTAGATTAATTATTTTGGAAAGTAAAAAAAATCACAGCAATCGATGAGTGAGACCACCTTTAGATCATTAAGATACAATCTTTAACACTATAATTCCCATATACAGTGGTACCTGGATTTACAAATTTAATCCGTTCCGAGGGCACACTCTAAGAAAGAAAGGTTCTTTGAAGAACTAAAAAAGGTTCTTCAGCTTGTCACAAATAAGGAACCCTTTTTTGGCTCTCTGAAGAACCCTACTGGAGGGTTCTTGGGAAGAACCCTTATATGAGGTTTATCAAAGAACCTCAGGGTTCTTCACAGAACCTGCAATCTCTTTTAGCCCAGAGTTCTCCAGAGAACCTTATAAATGCATATATAGGATCTTCCAAGCACCTACTAAGGATCTTAAAGGGTCCTATGTGGGGTGGGGCAGCAGGTGATAGGCCAGGAAAATTTGTCCTCCACATATTTATTGGCATAGTTCAGATAACTTGCTAGATAAGAAACAAAAACTGATAAAATAAAAAAAAGCTTATTTCTCTAAAACATATTATTGTTTTTATTTTTATAAATACACATGCACTAATATATATATATATATATATATATATATATATATATATATATATATATATATATATATTCAGATACATTTTGAAATATATATTGAGACTGGAATATATACAAATCATTCAAAAAAACATTTAATATTACAAATACTGTATTATCAACTGGAAGTCTGAAACTATTCATTAATTAAACTAAGTAATTTGACATTTTAAATTCAATTAAACTAAAGTGTGCATTTGCCACTGCGTTCTGTGTTTCACACAGAAAAAAAAAAAAATAAGGTCAAATGTCTGTCTGTCAGCTCACGGCAGAGACAGGTACTGTTTTTGTGCTTTTTTTTCTTTTTGGAACCAATAGACCCAATAAATGGCCATTAAAACTTCAATTCCCAATGTGCAGTCACATGACCCATCGTCTTTTATCATGCTGACCCCATCCGCCACGATCTTAACTTCCTCTGCATGGAGAATATCTTCCCGCCAGTCAGCTTCAGTATTGGGTAAGGGCATGTTTCTTCCTGGAACATGTAAAAAAAATAAATAAATAAATTTTTGAAAATAAAAATGACCACCAGAAATAACCATTCAATTTGATAAATACATATAAGTTCTGACATGCCCAGGTTGTTAATGTGAGAGCTTAATTCCATTATAATGATTACTCCATCCCAACACAGCAAAATATTTAGTGTGTGCAGTATTTAATTTTATTAAATGAGACATTATTAACGTCAAATTCCTAGAGCAGGTCTGCAGGATCAGCTCAAAAAGTGGAACAAATAATTGTACGCAAATATAACCCTGTGAAAATATAATACATGTATGTACCTTGTTAAAAATGTCAAGACATTCAGCATTTTCTTCTAGAAGGCTAGGAAGTAGCAGGATGGTGGCATTCTTTTTCAGACCTGAAAGTACAAACATGAAATATGTATAAAAGGTTTGAATGTATATCAAAATGTATATTAGACATTTTTTACAACTTTAATGCATAAACTGTTCATTTTGTGGCTCTCCGTCAAGTGGTCCCCAAGTTACTATGTCCCAGAAAACACTTATTTCTTCTGGTTGGAATCAATATAAATAATACTGTCAAAGACATATTTCAGAATCTTTATAATGTAGTGCTTTTGTTAAAGGGGTCGAAAATCTGTAATTTTTTTTTTAGCTCAGTGATACTTTAGTTTTTTTTTTTATTATTATTTTCATCTTTGAATTACATAGGATATTAATACGATACCTGTTTTATTTTAGCCATTTTTCGAAAAGTGCTAAAAGAGTTAAAATCAAATCTTCTTTTCCTTTCGGCTGTTAGCTTCAGGGTCACCACAGCGAATCATCTGCCTCCATCTCACCCTATCCTCTGCATCTTCTACTCTTACTCCAACTACCTTCATGTCCTCCTTCACCACATCCATAAATCTTCTCTTTGGTCTTCCTCTCGGGCCTTCTGCCTGGTAGCTCCAACCTCAGCATCCTACTATCAATATACTCACTATCCCTCCTCTGTACATGTCCAAACCATCTCAATCTAGCCTCTCTGGCCTTGTCTCCAAAACATCTTACATGTGCTGTCCCTCTGATGTACTCATTCCTGATCCTATCCATCCTCGTTACTCCCAGAGAGAACCCCCATCATTTTCATCTCTGCTACCTCCAGCTCTGCCTCCTGTCTTTTCCCCAGGGCCACTGTTTCTAAACCATACAACATCGCTGGCCTCAACACCGTCTTGTACACTTTTCCCTTCATTCTTGCCGGTACCTTCCTATCACACATCACACCGGATACTTTTCTCCAACCATTCCAACCTACCTGCACCTACCTGTGTTTCTGCCCTGTGATAGCATGGTGAGCTGTCCAGGGTGTACTCTGGCCCCAACCAGAGATGGGGGTCAATTGAGATGGACGCCAGTTTCCCCACAACCCTAATTAGGATAAAGCATTTTCAGAAAATTAATGAATGAAAGTATGTAATCATTAACAACGGTCAATGGCATGAAATAACCCCAACAGGAGGATCACAACCCAATGCACAGTGGAAGATTTACATCTGAAGTACATCTGATTAATAAACCTACCTACAAATTATAATTGAGAAAAAGGAAATTGATTTAAAATTTATTTCATTACTTCTGCAAATGATGTGCTCCGTAGCAGGAGTCTGCTATGTTTAGTGATGGTTTATTTCAAAGAAATAACAAACCACCAAATACTGTAACTGACGAATCAAAATCAATTATTAAAATGAGGCATGCAATAATTAATAAAAATCTATTATAATTCAACCACAAGTAATGATGGCCTGGTGATAGGGTGCTAGAT
This sequence comes from Plotosus lineatus, assembly GCA_024760905.1. Lineage (NCBI taxonomy): Eukaryota > Metazoa > Chordata > Actinopteri > Siluriformes > Plotosidae > Plotosus > Plotosus lineatus. The sequence goes on from CM045729.1 coordinate 11,358,756, forward strand.
TATTAATCCCAAACTTGGGGGTTGAAGCCCCACAATCAACGGGTTGTCACTGCTGTCCCCCCAGTAAAGTTATCTGGGTTATCAAAGCTCGGCCATGTCTCACACTGTCTGGGGAGAGGCATGTAAAAGAACCAGTAGGCTGCATAGCCATCAGCGTGTTTTTAACCTTTTGGCCTGGCGAGCTGTCCAGGGTCAGTTGAGATGGGCGCCAACCTCCCTGCAACCCTAATTTGGATTAAGTGGCTCAGTGAGTGAATGAATTCAATCACATCATCACACCACACTTAAATACTTCCTTTAATGCAGTACTTTATTTTATTTAATTTTATTTTATTTTATTTTATTATACTCATTTTATGCTTAGAAACTACTTTACAAAGATTGTAAAGATTTCTGCATAACTTAATAATTATATATATATTTTTATTTCCTACTTGTCCTGAAGGGCGGCGCTGTTACATGAGACTGAGACTCCTGAGCAATTTGCTGGAGCAATATTTCCAACACAACAGCAGGGGAGAATGCACAATCCCTCCGATAAACACAATTCGATCTGTAGTGTTCCTGACAACAGATGCGTTTTATGTATTCAGGCTTTATGATTGGTTGTTTTGTCTGAAGGCGGGGCATTTACGGGGACTTTTTATTCTCTTCTGTAACATGATCTGCTTTCAGGTTCTCAGAGACAAAGACAAACCATAATAAAACAACATCAAACCTCATAGAGGTAGAATTATATGTCAAACAAGCAAACAAACAAAGAAATAAAATAAAAAATGTCAAGAAGACTTTCCAAAATACTGCTTTTGTTATTAAGAAGCATCCATTATGATCTACTGGAACAACAGCACATACAACAACTAGTACATAATCTTACTGTACACCATTGCTAACTTTTATCAAGAGTAGGCTGCAGAGTCATCAGCATGTTTCTGCCCTGCTATGACCTGGGGAGCTGTCCAGGGTGTATGCTGGTGTAACTCACAGTCGAATGAAACGGGCACCAGCCTCCCATCATCATCATCATCATCATCATCATCATCATCTTCCTTTTAATCTGTGGTCAGATTGCAGGGGCAGCCCAGGAAGGTCAAGATGTCCCTCCCCCCAGATATTTCTTCCAGCTCTTCCAAGGAGACACTGAGGTGTTTCCAGACCAGCCGAGGGACATAATCCCTCCAGCATGATCTAGGTCGACCCTAGGGTTTCTTCCAGGTTGGATATGCCTAAAACACCATACCAATGAGGCGATTGGGAGGCATTCTAACCAGATACCGAAAGCATCTCAGGTGGATTCTCTCAACACGGAGGAGTAGCGGTTCTACTCCGAGTTCCTCCTATATGGCTGAGCTTCTCACCCTATCTCTAAGGGAGAGCTCCACTACCCTGCAAAGGAAACTCATTTCAACAGCTTGTATCTGTGATCTTTCCTTTCCATCACTATCCAAGGCTCGTGACCATAGGTGAGGGATGGAATGTAGATCGACTGGTAAACCGAGAGCTTTGCCTTGTGGCTCAGCTCCCTCTTCACCATGACAAGCTCAACTTTATTGCAGACTCTGCAGTGATCCGCCAGTTGATCTCCCATTCCATATTTTCCTCTCTCATGAACAAAACCTTGAGATACTTGTCCACTTGGGGCAGGACCTCATTCCAGACATGGAGGGTGCATGCCACCATTTTCCATCTGAGAACCTAGGACTTGGAGGTGCTGATTCTCATCCCAGCCGTATATATATATATATATATATATATATATATATATATATATATATATATATAATGTAGCATGCTGTATCTCCATAGAACAGAAAAACAGCAGTATAACAGTTAACATACCAGTTTTTATATTTGAGAAATATTCTGCTCTAGCAGCACTATGAAATTTTCTGTATTTAACGAGACTCTCCTATTCAAATTGGAAAACCAGAAATTTAGTTTGACGACATTTTCGTTCTAGTTTGCGTTTGTTCTGTTTTAGTGTGTGCGTTTCATCATTATACCAGGGGGCTATTTTTTTCTGTCTGATAGGTTTCCTTTTAAGAGGAGCTACATTATATAGCTTATGGTGTAAATTTGCCTCAAAACACTCAATGGCTTTATCAAGTTAAATTCTTATATACTAGTACTTTGTAAGCCCCTACTTTTACTGTTTTACTGTGTGGAGCTTCCTTGCAACAATGTCAACTGTAAAAAGCACTGTACAGATAAAACTGAATTGAAATGAATAGAAGTTTGAATGAATAATTTTGTAAATGTAAAACTGACACAAAATATATATACAGTATATGGATTGTATTTAAATGTCGTGCAATGGCCTGGCGAGCTGTCCAGGATATACCCCGCTCTCGCCCAGGGCCGGATAAGATTCATGCTAGCTTCCATGCAACCCTATTTAGAATTAAGCGGTTCAGAAAATGAAAGAATATCATGTTCTGCTTCCTTTATGTTCAGTTCTGAATTTGAAATATTTAAGAAATCCTAAAATACAGATTACTCTTGTATAAATACAATTCCACTTCTGGGGGGTTTTATTCATACTCAGACTGTACTGATGGAGTTCATCCTTAAACACAAGCAGTATCTTTCATGAAGAACTTAACCGTCTTCTAGCTACAGATGACGTAAGAGAGAAAGTGAATTTCTATTGGCTGATCTCAAAATCGTCATCAGCAGTGTGATCGGTACTTTCTGAGCAGGTTATGCAGCTTTGTTTTTGTTCTATAAACACTTTCGGTTCACTCCCAATCCTGAGAAATCACGCAGTTGAAACCCTGAATGTAATCCACATCCTCATCCACACAGCCCACACAAGTCCACAGAGAAAACACACACTTCCTGGACTTCATTCATAGTGAGTTCATAAAAGCTGTATAAGTTCAGGATGGAACAGTGGTGTAGAGACAAGCATGTCCATCTCTCAGGAAGAAGGTGCTGGGTTCAAGTTCCAGGATTGGCAAGGACATTTCTGTGTGGAGTTGGCCTGTTCTTTGTGGGCTTCCTATAGCTCCACTGGTTTCCTACTACAGTTCAAAGATATTAAACATTAGGTTAAGTAGTTGTTTCAATTTGACCCTATGTATGAATTTAAGTATGAGTGGTTGTGCTCTGCATTGGAGTGGTGAGATACTCATGGTGTACCCTGCCTTCACCCAGAGTAGGCTGAGATAGACTTCAACCTCCCCATGACCCTATTAGTAGTCAGTGGTTCAGCAAATGAATAAATGTTTATATTATTAACGTGTATCTGTGGGGAATCAGTGTTATGGGCTATTGAAAACAATCACAGACAGTAAACATTGCATAACTCGAAGTCGCATTACTGCAGTGCTGTAGTGGTGGGTACATGCCGGTACACACCGTGTACCTACTCGTTTTAGTGGCTGCGATAAAAAGCAAACATGAAGTGCTAAATAGTTTCAAAGCCTAAGGTTATTTTCGTAAATCTAATCATAAACACGATTCCATAAACACCACGAATCAGCCTTATAGCATTATAGCTCTGATTGGATACTGCTAGCTGAACTCAAGATTTGTGTTAAATGAACTTCTGGTTTTCATTTGTTTTGCTATCATGCATAAAACAAGGAAAGCCAAATGGTCTCCCCCATAGGGCGCACAGTCACAGCCATGCGCGGGTTTACTCGTGTAAAGAGCGCAGAACGCTCGCAAGTCGAGTCCAACAAAGTCCCCGGGAAGTAAGGCTAAGCTAGCCTGGGTTTATATTTGGTTCACACGGTCACACCCAGTGACAGACCTACATCCCAGAAAACTTATTTATTTTAAGATCAAACCAGCATTTCTGCAGTCAGTTTATGCCGTGTTTGTCCTTGTTGACAGGTCTTACTTTTTGCTAATAACTAAATGCTTAATCCAAACTAACGTTGTAAACATATTACAGTATATACTTTAGATCTATTATTTTCTATTTTTTACAATCTTAAAAGATTTTATGTACTTTAAGTACATAAAATTAAGTAAGTACTAAAATTATATTAGGTACTTTCTTGGATATCTTCATTTAATACGTCACCATTAGTTATTGAAGGAATGGATAATTATAATTAGCACTTCTTTATAATTACGTACGTATGTATATGGAACATTGGAAATGGCCGAATCGCTTGCAGTGTACCAGTATACTAGTATATAACATATTGTCATTTGTGGTTTGCATATTGTACTTCTAATACATGTACCACATAACTTGTCTGTGTTTTTTATGCAATTTTTGATCATTGTTAGATAAAATACATCTATGACATACTCATTATAGAGTTCAGCACTAACATTTTAACAATAAAATGTCTATATTTAAATGATAATGAACTTCTTCTTCTTCTTCTTCTTCTTTTCCTTTCGGCTGCTCCCATCAGGGGTCGTCACAGCAAATCATCCGTCTCCATCTCACCCTGTCCTCTGCATCTTCTTTTTTGACTCCAACGACCTTCATGTCTTCCTTTACCACATCCATCGGACACGCCTCCCGCCCCTCCTTCTTTGACGTCTTCGACCAACAGTAGTCCAATTTCCATCAGCACCCTGTTGATTGACAGCACTGATGGCGGTCGTTGTTAACCCGGGCCTCGACCGATCCGGTATGGGAGTAATACTTCTGATTTGCATCATGAAAGTTTGGCATTGGTTTTACGTCGGATGCCCTTCCTGACACAACCCTCTGCATTTCTCTGGGCTTGGGACCGGCATAAGGGGGAAAGTCACTGGGTAGTGTGTGTGTGTGTGTGTGTGTGTGTGTGTGTGTGTGTCCCTCATGGCTGCATTTAACATACAGTATTATTTAATAATTTCTTTGTTTTATTCTTTCTTATTACAGATATAATTGTCAATTTCTGTAAATTTTATAATAGCTCAGACTAACTGCTTTTAAAGTTGAAATGCTCAAAAATGCCCCTCTCAGCCTTTTAAATTTCAAAATTTTCTGATTTTCAGGACCCCCCGTAAGTAGGATTATCGTAGGCTACACTCACATGTTCACACACATACCGAACAACATTGCTATGAGTGCACTGAGCGTGCTACAGCGGCATTGTAAATGGCTCTATATTGTAATAAATGGAATTGTGTTTTTATATCCAATCTCGGGCCCAAATGACTACACAATGAGCAATGCCCAATTCTTTGAATTAAGGTAGCAGTACCTGGGCTTGAGGTTGCTTGTGTTGCTACAGTAGACTGGCACTTTGCTTTTCCTGACCTTAGCTTTCGGCAGTGATGAATTTTTAACCAATGTTGCAGAGCTCGGTTTTTCTCCGAGTGACATGTCTATGTCGGATATAAGTCAGAGGAAATCTGACTTACGCATAAGAGGAATTTTCTCTAAGTCAGACCAAATTTGCTGGTCCACTTGAATCCGGATTATCCAATGTTTACTATATAACATCAGCAATTCATTCATAAGTCCAGCAACATCAGTCCATGCTTTATTTTAACGTGTGTCTAGGCATACTCAGAGACATGTTGCTTTTCTGATTGGCTGTTTCATTCTGGTAGTCTTGCTTGCTATATTTTTTTTTAACCTGGTCCATCCCACCATTTCAGAGATTTGATTTTCCAGTTTACTTACTTTAGATACAGTTTTTCCTTCAAGCACTACTGTACTTTTTCTCCACTTCAAAGCAGCACATACAAAGACTCAACAGCATCATGTTAATATCAACAAATCTCCAAATAAGGTTTGTTTTTAGCATCATTCCATTTTAAGATTTGGGGCAGTAGTGGTCTAGTGGATAGGGTGCTGGATTGCTGATCCTAAGGTTGGGTGTTCGAGTCCCCACAGGGTTGTCAGTGTCCCCCCCAGTGCAGCTAACTGGGTTATCAAAGGCGGGCCATGTCTCTCACTGTCTATGGTGAGAGGTTGATGTAAAAGAACCATTACTGACTTTCGTAAAGAGGAGCTGCAAAGCCATCAGTGTGTTTCTGTCCCTTACTAAAGGGTTGTGTCAGGAAGGGCATCCCACGTAAAAAAAATCTGCCAAATCAAATGTGCGAATCATTTGCTGTGACGACCCCTGAGAAAGGGAAAAAGCCGAAATGAAATCTCTCTCCATTTGGGGATTTAACCCAATTAGTATGTAGCATTAAATGAAACAAACTTCTCTGGGATACAGTTATATACACCAATCTCATCTAATCTGCAGATGAGAAAGCACAGTTATGTATTTAACATACACACACTGATCAGTGAGCTTCAACACACACATCGGGGCATCCTGAGAGCAGTTGGAGGTTAGGTGCATTGCTTAAGGGCACCTCAGCCATGAATGTGGAGGAAGGGACGGTGCAGCTCACTCCCCACCACAACACATTTTTCCTACTTTATCGTGAATTGAACCAGAGACTTTTCAGTCTCAAGCCACTTCTATAATCATTAGCCTACAGCTGCCCCCTTTATTTATAGTGATACTCTAGGAATTATACAAAAATCTGGACTTACATAACATGCGTTGCCAGAAAAAAGATTGTCCACGCAGCTAATTCGTTTAATTATTATTTAAAGATTCCCAGGGCCATACTCCGAATTCATCTGTTAATTTGCAGGCTACATTTCAAACCTGGTTCTTTCTTTAGATGAAGCTTTAATTATTTGTGACTTTAATATTCATTTCGATAACCCAGAAAACCCTTTAAGAACAGCTCAGTTCAGTTTCTATCTATTCTAGATTCAGTCAGGGTGTAATGTAATAGGAACCAGTCATAAAGAGGGCCACACTCTCAATGTAATACTAACCTTTGGATTAAATATTGAAAATGCAGTCACAGTTCCACAATCAGAAACAATTCCAGATCAGTATCTTATCTCACTTAAACTCCTCTTAGTACTAATATACCTCGCCACGTTATCGCATGAAGCAACACTTTTACATCAACTACAACATCAACTGGTTCTCTCTTTTTTTAGTTATATTGCCATAGCCCAGTCATGCTGCAGACCCTGGTTACAGTCAGCACTAATGAACTTTTCTTTCTCGATCCCCCCCCTTTGCTCTCCATGTATGTGTGTGTGTGTGTGTGTGTGTGTGTGTGTGTGTGTGTTTGCTGAGGTACACATGCTGCTTCTAGGAAGCCAATGATTCTGATCCTCCTGATCCTTCTTCTTTCTGAGTCCTTTGGTCTTTCCCAGTGTGCTGATGCTGGCTGGAGTTCTCATCTTGGAAGCCCCTCGCTACTGCTAATGAAAATCCATATGGACCAAGGTGTGCACTCAGAGACTGTGAAGATGACTTTTGACTGCTGGTGATATAAACTCTTTTGCTAAAATTATTGACTTACAATTGTGGTATAACCTACTGGAATCCATGTTAAACTATAGTGAAGCTTCCTTTACATGGTTTGTATTTTTATCTGATTTCACCCAAATGAGGATGGGTTTCCCTTTTGAGTCTCGTTCCTCAAGGTTTCTTCCTCATGTCAACTGATGGAGTTTTTCCTTACCACCATTGCCACGGTCTTGCTAATAAGGGTTAATACGTATAGGGTTTGAAGAGGCGGCATTGAAGGGTGCAGGATCGCTGATCCTAAGGTTGGGGGTTCGAGTCCCCACAAGGTTGTCACTGTCCCTCCCAGGGATAGGAAGGGCATCCAACGTAAAAACCTCTGCCAAATCAAATTCGCTGTGGCGACTCTCGAGAACAGGAAAAAGCTGAAAAAAAGACAGGGTTTGAAAAAAAATTGTTTTGATGTTTAAATCTATTTTTAAAAATTAGTTTTATTATGTAAAGCTGCTGTGTGACAATGTCAATTGTAAAAAGTGCAATACAAACAAAACTGAAATGAATTGAACTAAGCACACAAACTAAGGGAAGTAAGGCTCAGCATGAAGGGGTGGAGTTAGCACTCATGGAAATACTTCCAACTTTTTTTAATTACTTGATAAATTTTTACTTATATATATCATCATTGTCATCATCATCATCTTCCTTTGCTTGATCCAGGGTCGGGTTGCAGGGGACACCAATGAGATCCAGACGTAATTCTCCCAAGCCACTTCCTCAAGTTTTTCCGGGGCGTTCCCAGACCAGCTGAGAGACATAGCCCCTCCAGCATTTTCTAGGTCGACCCAGGGTCCACTTCCATGTTGGACATGCCCGAAACACCACACCAGGGAGAAGTTTGGGAGACATTCTAACCAAATGCCTGAGGAATCTCACCTGGCTCCTTTCAATGCAGAAGAGCAGTTGCTCTACTCTGATCTCCTCCCGTATGGCTGAGCTTCTAACCTTATCTCTAAGGGAAAGCCCCGCCACTCAGTGAAGGAAGCCCATTTCATCTGCTTGTAGCCACAAGTGGAGACTTATATATTATTATATTATAAACTTTATTTTAATTATACTGTATTTGATAAATCATTACTCACACTGCAACCTGCAACACACAGCTCTGGTACACACCATTAATATCAGCTTCTTAAAGAAAAAATAACTTCTTTAAGCTGAATCTCAACATATATCATCATCATTCCTCAGCTGAAAGATTTTGGTACAAATTACCAGTTATACTGATTTTACAAATCAGATCTTGGTTTTGTAATAAACCTCCACACCTTTCTGACCCTGCACTGGCCTTCATATTTAACTTTGATTAAAATTAATCAATTCCAATATAAATTTATATCTAGGACTCAGGCTGGGGCTGGTGGTGTAGTGATCAGGGGTCTTTGCCCATAATCATGAGGTTGTTGGTTGGACCCCCTCTGTGTTAAGACCCCTGGGAAAGGTTTTCATCGCAGGTGTGCCTCTGTCCACCCAGCAGTATAATCAGTGTAGTAGAAAGACCTATAGAATATTAATTATTTAATCTGTAGTAAACTGTTGAATAATTAACTGATGGTTCATGTGTGTTAAACTCTTAAACTTGTAACTGAACTCTAATCTGATCATATTTTGAATGTTACATTTGTAATCAACTTGTTTAGTTAACTGACTATTCATGTGAAATAAGTGGAGGATCTCCACAAGAGGAGCAGAAGGACCAGAAAATGGGACCTGCGTAACGTGCTAACGCCAACAAGGGCTTCTACATAGCATAAAGCTGCAGAGCACAGAAGAGAGACAGGTGTTTCGAACCCAAGCCTCAGTTTGAGGCCTAATGAAGTTATTCATAGCCAAACCAGGCCCAAGGTCAGCAAAATCACTCCAACACAATATTCACAAGTTAGAACATAATTGCAGCGAAGGTTTATAAACGCTATATAAACTTCTGCCCCACAGAAGAGGTTCAGCATGCTCATTCGGAGATCACACCTGCTTGCTGATTATACGTTAATATTCTTGATACTTTGACTGAATAAACAGTGTCTGATTTTTGAACTTGAGTCTTTTTGTGTATTAAACTGTGTCTGCTATTACAATTGAAACCAGTAAAAAAAAAAAAAATCTAGGAAGATACAGTACTTCACACACACACACAGGCAGAGAAAAGCCCTTCAGCTAGAACTGGTCCATCCTCCAGCAACACATGACATGATATGCAAAAAACTATTTCCTGTTGGCTGAACTCAACACCATTATTTTTCTTTCTGAGAAGGTTGCAATCTTGTTGTAGTTCTGTAAACACTCGCACTTCACATGGAGCACTGAAACAGAAGAGAGACAAATACCTGAAAATAACCCACATCTTAATATCCTAAATACCATGAGTGTGTTTAGATGTTATTACATTTAGACATATTTCAGAAACTAAACATAATATGGACTTAAAATGCTTATGGATTTAGCTTATGCTAAAAGATTGCTTAAAATGCAAGAATTATATAGTAATGAAGAAAAGTTTAATATGTGTTTAGTTATAACTGATGCTGTTTTGTTGTTATTGTTGTGTGTGTGTGTGTGTGTGTGTGTGTGTGTGTGTGTGTGTGTGTGTGTGTGTGTGTTAAACACTCCACACTTTTCTGTGTTTAAAGCCATGAGTAGGCCAGTGTGTTCACTCAGACACAGACGTCTGATCATCAGGATCTGGCGCTTGTCCAGAGTCTTCACCTGTTCATTTGTCCCACATCCAGCGCATCGCCTACCAGAAACTGTACACTTACTATCTAACATTCCAATCAGTGCGATGTGCTGTAATTAGTACAGAAACACCGTTAGTATATAGCAGGGGTCACCAAGCTTTTTGAAACTGAGAGCTACTTTCTGGGTACCAATTAATGTGAAGGGCTACCAGGTCGATATGCACTTGTGACATAGCAAATTTGCTCAATTTACCTTTAATTATATGTCATTATTAATAATTAATGATATTCATCTATGGCTCGTGGGCGACTCATTTTGTTCTTATGGGCGACCTGGTGCCCGCGGGAGCCATGTTGGTGACCCCTGGTATACAGTATACGACCTGAGAATGAAATTATCTGATTGGTTGGCTCACTTGGAGATAATGATTATAATCCATACTGAATAATTCTTGAATTGAAATGGTTGACAAAAATAAACAGATTATTACCATCACTTGGAGCTGAAGGCGTGATCAGTGCTATGCTTTCAAAATAAAAAATAAACTAGACAATCTTGTTTTTGTCGTCTTTTCTTGTGTTTCTGTGCAGTAAATGCTAAATATTTAAGCGGGTTTAAAACTATACTGTTACATGTTGTTTATTATTTGTTAGTTTTTGTTTTTTTTATTTGTTTCTGTTGGACAGACTTTTATACATATATACCTGTTGTACATATTTTTTAATGCATTTAAAGAGATTACATCATGCTTGCTTGTGCTGTAACATTGTCATGTTTACACAGCTCACCTGTGTCTGTTATGAATTAAAAAATAATATATCAGCCATAAAATATAATTTTAGTGTGCATTGTTGTTTTAATTTGCTTTTTTTGTTGATTTTGCCAAGTAATGTATACTAAAATAATTACTACAGTATTCATGTCAGCTCTGGTGGATGCTGTTGACTGAAAAGTCCCTTCAACGTTCTGTCTCATTCCAGTTCCCTTCAAGTCTCAGCCAGTTCTGTCTCATTGGCCATGGGCTCAAATTCATATTCTCACCCTGGACTCATATTCTCGCCCATGCCTCACCCTGGGCTCAGACTCACGTCATCTGGATGATAGGGTGAGCATCAATTAATTAATTAATTAATTAATTTTTAAATGAGTATGATATTGCTTAATTAGTACATGCTATATAGGAACGGAACAATCTGTTTGGTCAGCCATCTTGGGATCAAAAATCATTGAACTTTCATCAATATTTTCTGAAGTCATTTATTCATTTTTAAAGCTGCTTAATCCTAATATGGGTCACGGGGAGGTTGGTGCCCATCTTAGTCGGGGTACAACCTGGACACCTTGCTAGGCCATCACAGGTCCAGCATGCCACAACCATTTATACTCACGCTCTCATCTAGGGGTGATTTGGAAAAGCCAGTTAACCTACTGTGCCTGTTTTTGGACTGTGGGAGGAAAGTGGAGTGCTGTACCCTGTGAAAACCCACAGAAGGGCGGGCAGAATATGCAAATACAAGCATATATCCTGGGTATATAACAGGCCTTCTTGAGGTCTCCAACCTTAGGATCAGCGATCCAGCACTCTAGACCACTAGACCACCACTGACCCTGTGCTAACCACTGCACGACCATCTTCAAAATCTCATTTATCATGAATTTTCTGAACTGCTTAATCCTATTTAGGATCGTGAGGAGGCTGGCCACAGTTGACTTCAGGAAAAAACAACAACAAAACACGCTGATGCTATACGGCTTACTCTTTTAAAGCCAGTAATCGTTCTTATACATGTCTCTCACCATAGTTAGTCAGTCACATGGCTGGTCATGGCTAACCCAGTTAGCTGCACTGATTCAATTTCTTCATTCATTCATTTTCTGAACCGCTTAATCCTAATTAGGGTCACTGGAAGGCTAGCGCTCCTCTCAGCTGACTTTGGGCTAGGGCAGAGTACACCCTGGACAGCTTGCCAGACCATCACAGGGCAGAAATATGCTGACGGCTATGCAGCTCCTCTTAACGAAAGTCAGCAATGGTTCTTGTACATGAACCTCACACCATAGAAATTGAGAGACATGGCAGGTCGTTGGAGTAAGAGAAGAAGATGCAGAGGATAGGGTGAGATGGAGGCAGATGATTCGCTGTGGCGACCCCTGAAGGAAGCAGCTGAAAGGAAAAGAAGTTCCTGTGTAGTGGGTTTTATGAAGCATCAGGCTACTCTTCCTGGCACTTAAAAAAGCTTCAAAAAGAGATGTGTCGTGTACTACAATAAAGTGAAATGTTTTAAAACTCCATTAAATCAATAGTTGAAAAATTACAGAATGAAGACAGGCATAAATTGTAGTTCTTATCATTTCATTTAAAATGGGGCAGTGGTGATCAGATGATTCGCTGTGGCAACCCCTGAAAACGGGAAAAAGCCAAAAGAAAAGAAGATCATTTCATTTTAAATGTCTAAAAAGTCATAGCTCTCTTTAGCACATCATTCTTCTCTGTGCATCTGTGAGACAAACCAGATGTGTCATTTTGATGATTTATGATAAATTATTTAAATAAATATTATTATTGATTACTTGCTTTTTTTTTTTTTTTTTTTTTTTTTTTTTTAAGTTGAAGTCGATAATTTATTTTATTGTCTACCAATAGCTTCCACAATTTTCCTCTGGGACCTCTGGTTTCCTCCTGCAGTCTAGAATATGCACAGTAGGCTGTTCTGAATTGCCCCGAGGTGTGAATGTGAGTGTGAATGGTTCCCTTTCTTTGTTGGCTCTGCAATGGGCTGTGGAGTTATTCAGGGTGTACCTTCACCTTCTCCCAGTGTCTGAAATGGGCACCAGCCGTCCCGTGACCTTAATTAGCATTAAGCAGCTTAGAAAAATAAATGAATGAATGTTTACCAAAACTTTACATTACAATAAGAACTGAATATAACATTTCTGTAAAAAGAAATCAAGTTAATTCGTGCAAAGTGAATGTACAGTTAGCTCTTCCAGTGTCTTTTAAACTACACCAGAGTAATAAACTGTTTACAAGCAAAACAAAAATGCTAACTTTAAACACTATATCTATAATACTACCTGTAGGAAATGTTTGCTTTGGGTAAATAAAATAAAATACCACCACAATTAATTCATTCTCTGCTAGGCCATCAGCTACTACTAGCTCTCTCACTCACCTATTTGCCAAACTGTTAATCCGTCCAGGGTCACAGAGAGGCTGAAGCTCATCTTAACTGACACTGAATGAAGCCTGAACCGCTCGCCAGACTATTGCAGGGCAAGCACACACACACAGCCATTCACACTCACACCTAGGGGTAATTTGGAACATCCAGTTAGCCCAATGTTCATGTCTTTGGTCTTTTTAATACCCAGATGAAACCCACACAACCATGGGGAGAACATGCAAACTCCACACAGAAACACTCCTGTCAGGACTCGAACCCAGGGCCCTCTTACTCTTAGGCGGGTGTACTAACCACTATGACACTGTGTCGCCCCGCTATACAAGTTGCATAAACAATAGATAAGGTAGGTAAAGTCCGTTGGGTTTTTTACACCCGAGCCATAGTGGCTCATCGGACCGGTGCTTATCCTTGGTTTCCATAGCGTGAAGCGTAATTCTAAATATTATTTCTTTTGGAGTGACAGGAGGATTGTCCATGTTTGTCAAAATTTTAGAATGTAAGTGTGGTTCAATTCTCTGTGATGAAGGATGGCACTTAAGAAAAGAAGACTGTATTGATGATCCCTTAAGAATCCTGGCTACTTGATCCATGATCCTGGACCCCGACCTGCTGTCCGAGTTCTACAGCAGGTTCCCAGACAAGCCTGGTCGGATGCCAGGTGGTGCCTCTTGGGGTGGAGGGGGTATTGTTATGGTCTGTGTTCTGGGGAGCGTTGAATTTGGCAGCCATGTTTCCAACTCTGCAGCCATGAGGTGGGGGGGCACTAACCAGTGTCTCTCCCCCTCATGCCGGTCCCAAGCCCGGAGAAATGCAGAGGGTTGTGTCAGGAAGGGCATCCGACGTAAAACCAATGCCAATTATTGATTATGCAAATCAAAAGTATTACCTCCATACCGGATCGGTCGAGGCCCGGGTTAACAACGACCGCCATCAGTGCTGTCAATCAACAGGGTGCTGATGGAAATTGTACTACTGTTGGTCGAAGACGTCGAAGAAGGAGAGGTGGGAGGCGTGTCCGTAGGCAGAGAGAGAAGAGGAAAGGCATGAGTCTAGGACTGAGAGTGGGGACTTTGAATGTTGGAACTATGCACAGAAAAGGTAGAGAGCTGGTTGACATGATGCAGAGGAGGAAGGTGGATATACTGTGTGTTCAGGAGACCAGGTGGAAAGGTAGCAAAGCTAAAAGCTTAGGAGCAGGGTTTAAGCTATTTTATCACGGTGTGGATGGGAAGAGAAATGGAGTCGGAGTCATCTTGAAGGAGGAGTTTGTCAGGAATGTTCTAAAAGTGAAAAGAGTGTCAGACAGAGTGATGAATCTCAAGTTAGAAATTGAAGGTGTAATGCTCAATGTTGTTAGTGCTTATGCCCCACAGGCAGGATGTGAGCTAGAAGAGAAGGAGAGATTCTGGAGTGACTTAGATGAAGTGATGCAGAGTACCCCCAGAGGTGAAAGAGTGGTCATAGGTGCAGACTTCAATGGACATGTTGGGGCAGGCAACAGAGGGGACGAGGAAGTGATGGGCAGGTTTGGTATCCAGGACAGGAACGCAGAAGGACAGATGTTGATAGATTTTGCAAAAAGGATGGAAATGGCTGTGGTGAATACTTTCTTTGAGAAGAAACAGGAGCATAGGGTGACTTATGAAAGCGGAGGTAGGCGCACACAGGTTGCAAAGTCATCGTGGGTGAGAGTGTTGCCAAACAGCATAGGATGGTGGTGTGCAGGATGACTCTGATGGTGAGAAAGGTGAAAAAGGCAAAGGCAGAGCAGAAGACAAAGTGGTGGAAGCTGAAAAAGGAAGAGTGTCGTGTTGTCTTCAAGGAGGAGTTGAAACAGGCTTTGGGTGGCCAGGAAGTGCTTCCAAATGACTGGACAACCACAGCAAATGTGATCAGGGACACAGGTAGGAGAGTACTTGGTGTGTCCTCTGGAAGGAAAGTAGATAAGGAGACTTGGTGGTGGAATGAGGAAGTGCAGGAGTGTGTACAAAGGAAAAGGTTAGCCAAGAAGAAGTGGGACATTGAGAGGACCGAAGAGAGTAAACAGGAGTACAGGGAGACACAGCGTATAGGCGAAAGTAGCAGTGGCTAAGGCCAAACAGAGGGCGTATGATGACTTGTATGATAGGTTGGATAGTAAAGAGGGAGAAAATGATCTATACAGGTTGGCACAGCAGAGAAATAGAGATGGGAAGGACGTGCAGCAAGTTAGATTGATAAAGGACAGAGAGGGAACTGTATTGACTAATGACAGAAGTGTGCTGGGAAGATGGAAAGAGTACTTTGAAGAGCTGATGAATGAGGAAAATGAGAGAGAAAAAAGAGTAGAAGAGGTAACCATTGAGGAGCAGAATGTAGCAAAGATCAGTAAGGGTGAAGTGAGAAGGGCATTGAAGAGGATGAAGAATGGAAAGGCAGTTGGTCCTGATGATATACCTGTGGAGGTATGGAAGTGTCTAGGAGAGGTAGCAGTAGATTTTCTGACAAGAACATTCAACAAGGTACTAGAGAGTGAGCAGATGCCGGAGGAGTGGAGGAGAAGTGTGCTGGTGCCCATTTTTAAGAACAAGGGAGACGTGCAGAGTTGCAGCAACTACAGAGGGATAAAGTTGATGAGCCATACGATGAAGTTATGGGAAAGAATAGTGGAAGCTAGACTAAGGGCAGAGGTGAGCATTTGTGAACAACAGTTTGGTTTCATGCCAAGAAAGAGCACCACAGATGCAATGTTTGCCTTGAGGATGTTAATAGAGAAGTACAGAGAAGGTCAGAGGGAGCTACATTGTGCCTTTGTGGATCTGGAAAAAGCATATGACAGGGTGCCAAGAGAAGAACTGTGCTATTGCATGAGGAAGTCTGGAGTGGCAGAGAAGTATGTTAGAGTGGTGCAGGACATGTATGAGAGATGTAAGACAGTGGTGAGGTGTGCTGTCGGTGTGACCGACGAATTCAAGGTGGAGGTGGGACTGCATCAAGGGTCAGCTTTGAGCCCCTTCTTGTTTGCTATGGTGATGGACAGGCTGACAGACGAGGTGAGACAAGAATCTCCATGGACTATGATGTTTGCAGATGACATCGTGATCTGTAGTGAGAGCAGAGAACAAGTGCAGGAAAATCTAGAGAGGTGGAGGTATGCCCTGGAAAGGCAAGGAATGAAGGTTAGCCTCAGAAAATCAGAATACATGTGTGTGAATGAGAAGGACCCAGGAGGAACGGTGATGTTACAGGGAGCAGAGATAACGAAGGTGGAGGATTTTAAGTACTTCGGCTCAACAATCCAGAGCAATGGAGAGTGTGGAAAAGAGGTGAAGAAGCGTGTGCAGGCAGGCTGGAATGGTTGGAGAAAAGTATCCGGTGTGATGTGCGATAGGAGAGTGTCAGCAAGAATGAAGGGAAAACTGTACAAGATGGTGGTGAGGCCAGCGATGTTGTATGGCTTAGAAACAGTGGCGCTGAGGAAAAGGCAGGGGGCAGAGCTGGAGGTAGCGGAGATGAAAATGTTGAGGTTCTCCTTGGGAGTAACGAGGATGGATAGGATCAGAAATGAGTATATCAGAGGGACAGCCCACGTAAGATGTTTTGGAGACAAAGTCAGAGAGGCTAGATTGAGATGGTTTGGACATGTACAGAGGAGGGATAGTGAGTATATTGGCAGTAGGATGCTGAGGTTGGAACTACCAGGCAGAAGGCCTCGAGGAAGACCGAAGAAGATATTTATGGATGTGGTGAAGGAAGACATGAAGGTCGTTGGAGTCAGAAAAGAAGATGCGGAGGACAGGGTGAGGTGGAGGCGGATGATTTGCTGTGGCGACCCCTGAAGGGAGCAGCCGAAAGTAAAAGAAGAAGAAGAAGAAGTTTCCAACTCTGTTTTCTCCCCAGCGGTGCAGGCTCACTCCAGAATCTCTCCTCTTCTCGCTCACATCCTGTCTGTGGGGCATAAACACCACCAACGTTGAACATCACGCCTTCAATTTCTAACTTGAGACTCATCACTCTGTCTGACACTCTTTTCACTTCTAGAACATTCCTGACAAACCCCTCCTTCAAGATGACGCCGACTCCGTTTCTCTTCCCATCCACACCATGATAAAACAGCTTAAACCTAAAGTTCTAGCCTTGTTATCGTTCCACCTGGTCTCCTGAACACAGTATGTCCACCTTCCTCCTCTGCATCATGTCAGCCAGCTCTCTACCTTTTCCTGCCATAGTTCCAACATTCAAAGTCCCTACTCTCAGTCCTAGACTCATGTCTTTCGTATTTTCTCTCTCTGCCCACGGACACGTGATCAGTGTCACATTAGTTTTCAAAGTAATACTAATATATGTTTAAATATTCCAGATCCCTCCATGTCTGAGGGTGAGAGGAGTAAAGTTGCGATCGGAGTTTCGGGGCTGCTTTTGAGGATCTTCAAGAAGAAAGCCTCAGGTCTGTGATTAATGTAAAGAAATGAAGAAAAATATGTACAAATATTCTAGTTTGTCAATGTATTATTATTAAATTTAAAAATTAAATTGATCAATAAATTTGATATTCATTATTATAACTTATTGTTAATTTATGTTTACAGGGCGGATCCTGGTGCCGACGTAAACACAGGTAAAAGGTTTTAAAATGAGAGTTAAAATACGGTTATCCGAAATATTTTTGGATTTTTATACTTAAACGCTCAGTTCATTTTCTGTAACCGCTTCATCCTAAATATGGTCGCGGGGAGGCTGGTGCCCATCCCAGCCAACTCAGGGCGAGGGCAGAGTATACCCTGGACAGCTCGCCAGGCCATCGCAGGGCGGAAACATGCTGACGGCTTTGCAGCTACTCTTGTCGAAAGTCAGCAATGGTTCTTTTACATGCCTCACACCATAGACAGTGAGAGACATGGCCGGCCTTTGATAACCCAGTTAGCTGCACTGGGGGGGACAGTGACAACCTTGTGGAGTGTGGGACTCAAACCCCCAACCTTTGGATCAGCGATCCAGCATCCTATACTACTAGACCACCACTGCCCTACTTAAACGCTGTGTACTGTAATTTTAATCTTTGCAGGTCTGTAATCGGAGGAAGTCCCGAATGGCCTGTTGAAACCTGTTAAACTTTGGCTTCATTTTAAACAATCAGTTCTTTCTGAGTCATGAAACAATAATCTGGGCTTGCTTTGTAATAATTCTTTAATAAACATCTGACTAAACTAGTCTAGAAATTACATCCAACTGAAATACAAATAAACTACTGTATTAAGGCTTTCTAATACTGTACACCTGAAAACTGTGAAAGAATCAGTTTAAAGTTGGTGCTGTAAAACGTTCATTATTAGATTAATGGCGCCCCCTACAGTGTACTGTGACCTGGTTCACTTTCTCACTTTGATGTTTATTTTCAGTTCACAATGCTCTGTACATTCTGTTTTCATATCAACAGCTGCTTACATGCAATCTTGTCTGTAAAAAGCTGGGTTTAACTTTGATTCTTTCACTCTTTGTTCGAAAAAATTATATTTAAAAAATATAAAAAAAGGAAGAACTGCAAAGAAAGTTAAGTTATATTTTTTATTTTTTGTTGTTTGCTATACTACATTGCATATCTGTTGGAATGAACACAGTTCTTATATCAAATATTATAATAATCTTATAATAAATATTCTAATAATCTTATAATAAATATTATAATAATCTTATAATAAATATTATAATAATCTTATAATAAAGTTTTGTCCTGCTGTATCACTGAAGGTTATTTATAAGATTATGATTATGCATTATTAACTTTCAGTGTAATTAGAGACTCAGGCCCAGTTTTGGGTAGAACTCTCCATTTCCTCTGGAAACAAACAAACAATGCATAAATAATAATAAAATGATTTTTTTTTAAATAAAATTGTTTTTGTTGTGAGATTGATTTTATAAAATAATGCTTTTAGCCAGAGAGTTGAAATATGGTGGCATGGTGGTGCAGTGGTTGCCTCGCAGCAAGAAGGTCCTGGGTACAAATCCCAGGCTCAGGATTGCTGTGTGGAGTTTACATGTCCCCCCAGTGCACTAACCTGGTTATCAAAGGCCGGCCATGTCTCTCACTGTCTATGGTGGGAGGTTCATGGAAAATAACCATTGCTGACTTTCGTCAAAAGAGTAGCTGCATAGCTTTCAGCGTGTTTCTGCCCTGTGATGACCTATAAAGCTGTCCAGGGTGTACTCTGAACTCTGCCTTCACCCAGAGTTGGCTGAGATGAGCGTCAGCCACCCCTTGACCCTAATTCAGATTGAGTGGTTCAGACAATGAATGAATGAAATATTAATTTGCAATCCAGTTTAATCACAAACCAATGTTGCAATTATTTTTACATTTTAAATTATTTTTATGTTACTCTACCTTTTTTGGAAAAAAGAGTGGGAGAGACTAGATTGAGATATTTTGGACATGTACAGAGGAGGGATAGTGAGGTTTGAACTTCCAGGCAGAAGGCCTAGAGGAAGACCAAAGAGACAATTCATGGATGTGGTGAAGGAAGACATGCAGGTAGTTGGTGTAAGAGAAGAGGATGCAGAGGATAGGGTGAGATAGAGGCAGATGATTGGCTGTGGCGCCCCTGAAGGAAACAGCCAAATGGAAAAGAAGAAAGAAGAGTGAGACGAGACATCTTTCTCTAAAATACAGCGATAAATATGCGATCAGTTTGGCAGGTCTGGGGATCCACTATAATACTAGAGTACTTTAATTCTTTATGATTTTCTTTCTGATAAAGATTAAAACATCATAGTTCTAAATTACTGAATAAAGGTTGATGTTTTTTGCAGGTTTGGCACCATGTGCAAATTTGGAACACTCCATGTTTTATTTTAGTTTACAATGAAATATATATTTAACTTGTAGGCCTACTGACCATGCAGTGGTCTCTCAGTGGGTAAGACTTTGGGTAACTGATCCTAAGCTTTGGGGATTCAATCCCCAGTATCACCACCACGCCCCATCGCTGGACCCTTGAGCAACACCCTTAATACACAGTTGTATAAAAATATGTCTGCCAAATAACATAAATGTAAATGTAGAATTACTCAAAATTACTCATAAAAGCAGAACATTAATAAATATAACTTTTGTTTATATTCTATTATATTTCAATGGCGTTTTTGTGACTTAAAAATCATGAAGAAGCATTGAAGTTCAAGTTGCAAAAAAAGAAATAATAATAAATACCCCCCCCCAAAAAAAAAAAAAAAAAAAAAAAAAAAATCACTTATAAACTACAATTACTGTATTCAGTTCCTGAAACGCTCCATATTTTCTTTACCCGGATACTAATTATGTAACAGTGTTCCTGCGTTCTGATTGGTTCTCATGCTGAAACGGGATTATAGATTTCTGGTAAATGCTCTGAATTCCCTGTAATGAAGATCTGATTACGATACAGTGATACAGGATTCTTAACATTAAAAATAATAGAATAGTAAATAACAGATTCCCTGCAGTGAGATCTAATAAAAAACTTCATGATCCTTTTCATAACCACTGTTTCAGGGAAGGTTATAAAAGGTAGCATTCATGCATGGGTTTGTTTCTTTACTTGTCCACACACACACACACACACACACACACACACACACACACACACACACACACAGAGAGAGAGAGAGAGAGAGAGAGAGAGAGAGAGGGAGATGTGCATGGCCTTAACAAAGCTATAAATATATGATTGTATTGTGGTGTGTGTGTGTGTGTGTGTGTTTATGGTGGAACTCTGGGGATTTTCCCAAACTTGTTTTACCTCAATGTGACAGAAGGTTTAATAGGATGCCTTGTTTTTGCTTTTCTTTGCTTGCACTCTGTAACAGATTCCCAAGTTTGTATATCAACTTCCACTCATTCACTCACTCGTGAGATTAGGGTGGCGTAGAAGCGGCACCCATCTCAGCTAACGCTGGGTGGAGGTGGGGTACATCCTGAACAGCCAAACCCTTGCAGGCCCACACACAAGCATTTACACTCACACCTACTGGCAATTAAGAATATCTAGACAGCATAATGTGCAGGTCTATGGACTGTGGGTGGAAACCAAAGTACCTGGAGGAAACCCACGTAAACTCTGTGAGAACATGCAAACTCCATTCAGAAATGCACAAGCGTGGGATTTGAACCCAGGACATTCTTGCCGTGAGGCAGACATACTAACCACTACACCACCAATTTATATTTATTTAGACGTTGTCTCCAGACTGTAATTGTGTAGGAATTCAAGTTCAAGAAGCTTTGTTTTCATTTTCACACAGTGTACGCAGTACATAGTGAAATGGGACGTTTCTCCAGGACTTGGTGTGACATAAACATACAACATAAAGATCAAATAAGAAAAGCAACAACTCAGAGCTAGGAACAGGTTTTTATCTGAGCGACAAAAGTGAAAAGTATGAAACTAGGTGCAAAGACAATATCATGCAAATGCAGTATAAAAACCAAAGTGTCAAGAAGAAAAATACAACATAAGAACCAAATGATGATGTCATCCTTAGAGCAGTTAGGACAATACACAAAGGACAGACTATAAGGGGTCCAGTGGGGATGGTGACCGTGACTTGCCTCACAACAAGCCTGTCAAAGCATTTTGAGCTTATTTGAGTGTGACAGGATGATAGTCATTGAGGAAGGAGACTATAGACTTCTTAGGCACGGGGACAATGGTTGTTGTCTTAAGGCACATTGGAGCTGCTCATGTCAGTCATAGTAAGATGGAGAACCTGGTTGTTCGGAGCGGGGATGGACTTCCTCACTGTTGTGTTATTCTGTGCCTCAAACCCAGCATCGAAGTCGTTCAACAAGTCTGGGAGTGAGGCATCACTGTTACAAGCACGTGATGCTTTCCTGTAATTGGTGATCACCAGGATGCCCTGCCACATGTGACAGGCGTCTCAGTTGTTTATGCATATTTTTAAAAATCTCACTCATCCAGTGCAGTGTGTGCAGTCACTGGAATATGTAATAGGATGTTTTTCTTAAATGTGTTCATGATGCTAAGAATCAGACATCAGCACCTTTCAGTCTCTTTTGGTCACAGCATCAGTGCATCATTACTCTGATAATGCTTCCACTCTCATATTAAAGCTTCACTCGACAGGATACACAACTCAATCAACATCACAGAGTCAGAATTTCAACACATTCTTTTACACTGTTATCGTTTTCAGCCTCACTTTGGGTCTTTGGAAGACTGCTACGACCAGGACAAAAACCACATTGTTCCTCCTGAATCCGAGGTTCAACCATCAGCCAGATCGTCCTCTCCAGTACCCCTGCAGACTTTCCTGGGTAGGCTGAGGAATGTGATTCCACAATAATTGGAAGACGCCATCCAGTCCCCTTTTTCAAAAGGGTGAACTACCACCCCGGTTTGCCAATCCAGAGGTATGGCCCCTGATGACCACGCGATGTTGCAGAGATGTGCCAACCAAGATAGTCCTACAACACTGGGCTAAGACAGGATACACCCTGAGCAGCTCACCAGTCCAGCGCAGAGCCAATGCACACACACACAAAACCATTCACATTCACACCTAGGGACAATTTAGAATATTCAGATAGCACCATGTGCATGTCTCTAAAGTGTGGGAAGAAACCAGAGTACCCAGAGAAAGCCCACACAAGGACAAGGAAATCATGCAAGCTCCACACAGAACCACACTCGCCAAGCCCAAAACTGGAACCCATGAACTTCTGGCTGTGAGGTAGACGTGCTCACCACTATGCCACTGTGCTACTGTTTTCACCGAACATTCATTCATTTATTCATTCATTTTGAGCCAGTGTGATAACATTCAATCATTTTCTGAGCCGTTTAATTCTTACTAGGGTCACGATGAGGCTGGCGCTCATCTCAATGAAGGGCGAGGGCAGAGTACACCCTGGACAGCTTGCTAGGCCCTCGCAGGACGGATACACACTGATGGCTATGCAGTTACTCTTGATGATTGTCAGCAATGGTTCTTTTACATGACATTCTAAGCACAGACAGGGAGAGACATGGCCGGCCTTTGATAACCCAGTCAGCTGTTCTGTGGAAAATGCTGCCATAGTGAACGAAAAGAACAAGATCACAGATATAAGTGGCTGAAATGAGCTTCCTTTGCAGGGTGGCGGGCTGTCCCTTATAGAGATACGGTGAGAAGCTCAGCCATCCAGGAAGAGCTCGGAGTAGAACCGCTGCTTCTCCACGTTGAGAGGACTCAGTTGAGGTGGCTCGGGCATCTGGGCAAAATGCCTCCTGAACGCCTACCAGGTGTGTTGTTCCGGGTATGTCCAACCGGGAAGAAAATCGGCTGGTCTGGGAATGCTTCAATGTCCCCCCTGAAGAGCCAGAGAAAGTGGCTGGGGAGAGGGACATCTCAACCTCACTGCTTAGGCCCGGCCCCTGATAAAGCGGAAAGATATGTTTTTATTAAAATGTATATTTTTAAGTGTCTTTACATTGATAACTCAAAACATTCTGACCACTCACAAATAATGTTGATTACGCTCCAAGGTACATTAATATATTACATCTTACTGTTTGGGACAGTACGCAAACACTAGGGTCATGTAGTCAGCATGCTGTATGAAGGAGAAATGGGCGGGGCAAGTATGAGAACCTAAGATTGATGTGGTTCAAAACTTTATGGTAAGAGAATTGTGGGCTGTTCTTGCCCAGAAGTAGTGAGGTTCTAGTAACAATGATCTGTGGAGGAACAAATCCCATTCCTGAGGGTTGTGTTTCAGAGGCTCATCAGTGGAGAGGGCAACAAAGCCCCATCACATGTGATCCAAACTATCAGGAGGGTTACTGTGGTGCAGAAAGGCACAGAATGTCACAACAGACAGAGCCCATAATAAATCCTGCTCAAAGCGAAAAGCACCTCAAGTGACCAGACGAGCATCGGAACTGCACTGAACTTGAGCACTGGACTAATGTCACCAGATCATTGTGTTTTTATAGCATCATGCTGAAATAGTAAAATCCAGTGGTACTGATTATAGCTTTTCAGATGCCTAAAGCACATTATTTAATTTTATTTTTAATTTTTTATACATTACTGAGGTTCAGATTTTCTGCTTTTGCACTATTTCATCTTCTTCCAGACTCAGAATGGGACATCACTGTAGAGTATTTAAAGAATAAATATTTCTCTTAAGACTTTTAATCATGTTGTGCACCCCACCCCACCCCCTCTTGTTCCTTCTGGTTTCCAGGGTTGAACCTTTTTGCCACATTATTATTTTCATTACTGTATATATTTTACATGGAAATGTGCATAGCTTGTATTTTAATAAAAGGTACACAATTAGATTATCTAAAAATATACACCATTTATACCTTCTGTTCCATCCTTAATAATAATAATAATAATAATAATAATAATAATAATAATAATAATAATAATAATAATAATAATAATTATTATTATTATTATTATTATTATTATTATTATTATAATAATAATAATCTTCTTCTTCTTCTTCTTCTTCTTCTTCTTCTCATCATCTGATTCCATCTCAACCTATCCTCTGCACAGTGCTGTAGTGATCAAAAAATAAGTGAGTACACGATGGCAGCGAAGTGACCGAGGCGCACAGCAGCACCTCATCCACGAAGTGACAACTAACATCCGGAACTGAACTAAAATGTAAGTTGGGGAGCGTCTGTTTGAAAATTATGTATAATGTGTTTTTTTGTTTGTTTTTGTGGCAGCAGGCTGCAAGCTTTAGCCAATCCCAGCTGAATAATACAGACACAGCTACCCAGCCACACTCACATTCACACCGAAAGACAGTTTAGTGTAGCAAGCTGATTTAAAGCACTGCGATAACCCAGTTACTGCTCTAAGGGGACAGCAATGACAGCTCAGTGACAGCCTGAACCCCGACCTTTGGATCAGTAAGCAAGACTACCACGGGGCTACCACTGCCTGGTGTAAGATGCAGTGTACTAAATGAAATACACAGAATATAAACACATGCACACATACACAAATTTGTATGCCAGTCGTATATGTACTGTATGAAATTTTCCGTGTCGCAGTGCTTTTCCTATTGAATTTTGGACTTTTCAGTGAGTTTTATTGGTCTTTTACACGAGTGTGTTGTTTGATGTTGGTTGTGACTGGTCAGAAGGTATTGATCAGGTTTTTATAACTCTGACAGACGTTATAAAGTTATAAACAAGATTGTAATGTACTCATGCAGGTACGCTTTTGTTTCTATCTTTATTTCTGTATATCAGCTTAGAGAGAATTGCACAGTTAACAAACCACAATAAAGGATTTAAAGATGATGTAATCACTGTTATATCTATTTTTGGAAGGAGTCTTCAGTGTCAGTATAAAACTGTATTATTAAATTTTATGACATGACTGAGTCTCAGAAGAGAAAAGTTTACTTATGTTTAATTATTATGTGCCGAAGGAAAGGTGGATGTTGCTGAACATTTCCTGAATGTGACTACTGTATTCATTTCCGTGCCTGCACTGAGCCTGCGGGGAAGAACTGTTGTACTACATACTTCATGGGAACATCCATTCATTCATCCATTCATTCATCCATTCATTTTCTGTAACCGCTTAATCGTAATTAGGGTTGCGGGGAGGCTGGGGCTCATCTCAGCCAACTCTGAGCTAAGACAGAGTACATACTGGACAGCTCACAAGGCCATCGCAGAGCATCATATTGTAAATATTGTCAAATCTAAATTTTGAAAAATTGATGAGTTGGGCCCTTATTGAACTCACCGATTCAAGTTACTGTTATTTTACTTAAAACAAAATTATTTTGTTAACTCTGTACAACATATTACTAATGATATAGACTGCATAAAATATATATTATGCAACATAAATCAGTATTTGTGGCATTTATTACTAAGAATGTAGTTCTCCAGTAATACACACAGAATTCTGTACATATTTTTTTGTTTATTTGGTTTGTTTTTATTACATTTTTTAAAAAGAATCATTCTGTCATATATGGCACATAGAGTTAACATTTTACAAGAAAATAAGTGATGCTTGATGGAGCCTCTTCAAGAAAATTATATAAATGTATGTGTGTGTGTGTGTGTGTATAATACTAGTACTCTATGTATACTATATTCATTTTTTAAACTGCTTATTGCCACTGACACTAGATGGCAGCAACATGCATATACACCATGTGTGTGTCTGTGTGTGTTCATAGCCATTGTTATAACATTCATTCATTCATTTTCTTAACCGTTTAATCCTAATTAGGGTTGTGGAGAGGCTAATGCCCATGTCACCCAGCTTTGGGTGAGAGCAGACTACACCCTGGACAGCCTGCCAGGCTATCGTAGGGCAGAAACATACTGCTGGCTCTGCAGAGTCTCTTCATGAAACCTTGGGATCAGTCATCCAGCACCCAACCTCTGCCCTATAAGTAAGATTTGAATATTTAGATGAATTATCCAGAATATATAATTAAAGAAAAGTAAAGCATTGGTCCTCTGAATAAACATCCACTGAGAATTCATGTCTCATTTCTGGAGATGTTTGGCCTGTAATTTTGATCTCTAACTATCATTCGCTTTTTTTTTGTTTGGCTTCAGTTCTGCTGATTACGCTTGTGTTGATCATGTTGTGTAATATAATACAGAAGATTTATGTGCTGATGACGAGCTGTCCAAAAAAATCGTTATTTTACAGCGACATCATTTTCATGTTCTGTTGGATATTTAAAAAATGTTAGACTATATTTCTTCTTCTTCTTCTTCTTCTGTCTGCTTCAAATCCACCATTAAATGGTTCAAAAATTATATTAAATTAGACAAAGACATTATTGTATTCTGGCGGCACGGTGGCGTAGTGGTTAGCACGTCCGCCTCACAGCAAGAAAGCGTGGGTTTGATTCCCGGCCTGGGCGTTTCTGTGTGGAGTTTACATGTTCTCCCCGTGCTTGTGTGGGTTTCCTCCCGCAATCCAAAGACGTGCACTGTAGGTTAGTTGGCCGTTCCAAATTGACCGTAGAGTCTCTCCTGCAGCGGCACTGGAACCCAGTCGTATCGGCACTTGCCTTTCCATTGGATCCTTCTGGTGGCGTTGAGACGGGGGACTTGCTGCTTGGGTAACAGCCTGTCCCTCATTACTCTTCCTACCTGGGCTCTGCGCACTGGGGAGTATCACCAGCCAGAGCGCAGCCATAGTCCTTCGGGACTGACGGAGGCCTACCATTATTGTATTCAATAGAAAACTACAGGTTCAACTCTTTACTAATTCTACAGACTTTATAATATTTTGTTCATATTTTGAGCTTTTTCTGATATTTGTCACTGCCCTGATATCAGCCTTCTCTTCATTTTAATAAACTGTGTATTTCCTTGTTGCTGGAGTTATACTTGTAAATTTTAAACCGTGATTAATATATCTTACAGATGGAAATCTGGACTAATACATACATCTTCATATACATATAATAAGAAATCTTATGCTCATGTGTTCATATATTATCCTTCCGAGACAACATGTTTTCTCCCGACTTTGTTGTGTGTCTGTCCTTGTACGATGTTTTTATATCAGGGCCAGTGGGGAGCTGACGGCTTTGCAGCGTACTCTTGTTGAAAGTCAGCAATGATTTGATTACATGAACCTCACACCAAAAGACAATGAGAGACATGGTCGGCCTTTGATAACCCAGTTTGCTGCACTGGGGGACAATGACAACCCGTTGAGAGTGGGACTTGAACCCCCAACCTTGGGCCCAGTTATCCAACAACTTTTAGCATCAGGCCACCACTGCTGCACAGAGTTCTGTTTATTTTATTTATGAAAGTTGATTGTGATGGTCCAAAAGCAACTCATTGGTTATATGCTCTTTCCGGGTCAGTGGGGCTGCGTTCCTACTGCACAGGAGGTCCACTTTTATTTAAATTGGGACAACAGGTTGGTGTAACATGTCCATCTCATGGCAATGAGGTCCTGGGTTCAATTTGTGGATTTGGCGAGGGTGTTTCTTTGTGAAGTTTGTATGCTCTTCCCATGCTTGTGTGGGTTTCCTCAGGGTACTTCGGTTTCCTCCTACAGTCAAAAGGCATGTGCATTAGAATCTGGATGAAAATTGCCCCTAGATGTGAATGTGAATAGTTGTGTGCATACACCGATGTCTCATTAATTTGCCGAACCCCTCAATTCTATTAGAGTTATGGGCAGGCTGGAGCTGATACTGAACAAAGGCAATGAACACCCTGAACAGCTTATCAGATGATCACACACCTTGGGCGAATGGTTGTGTGTTGGCTGTGTGATGGCCTGGTGAACAGTTCAGGATGTACCCTGCATTTGCGCCGTGTCGACTTAGATAGGTTCCAGCCTCCCCATGACCCTTATTGGATTAATTGGTTCTTCAAACGAGTGAGTGAGTGACGTTATGGCACCACAGTTCTGGACGTCTTTTAATTCTGCTTTTGAACATGTGACGATAAGCAGCCTGATCAATGCTTTCTCACACGCAGGGTGGTATTTAAAAAAAAAAAAAAAATCCCAATGGAACTTTCAGAAAGGAAATGTGACGTTGTTATCGTTAAAAAGCTTTATGTACAAGACTTCACAGCGGCCTTGTTTACAACTAATCCACAGCCACCAGTCGTCAATTAAAAAAAAAAAACATTGAAAATGCATTGAATTTTTCTGAAATTTTTCTACTGTTATAAGTATGCTCGGTTCATTACACTGGTATTTTACATCACGGATTTTTATTTATATTTATATAAATAACTTTCAGGAACTTCTTTTGGGAAGAATAAACAGGTGAACTGGTTGAGTACATATGTATTCGAAAATGTAGTATACTAATATATATATATTAGTATACTACATTTTTGAATATATATGTACTCAACCAGTTCACCTGTTTATTCTTCCCAAAAGAAGTTCCTGAAAGTTGGAAGGAAACAATAAATGTAGAAAGTCTCTGTATGCCAGCACTGCAATTTCTCTTGATGGAGAACTTATTCCAGGATGACGATACCCTTCTGCACATGTGAGCTTCATGAAGACCCACAGTGATAAGGTTGGAGTAGAAGAACCCAGGTGTCCTGCACAGAACACTGATGTCAACCCCACGGAACATCTTTGGGTGTTTCTGAGGGAGATCAGAGCAGATTGGCTGTAGCTGTTGAAGCTGAGAGGAACACATGTAAACATTCTTTATAACCACATAACAACGAGAACCACTTCAGCAAACGTAACATTTCCAAACATGTCAAGGATGGCATATAGGTTCCACTGCTATCAGTGAAGAACAGGAATGTGGGGCTACAGTTAGCACAACACAGGCGCCGTAGACAGGTGAACATCGGCATGATTGCTGAATATAAATGGAATTTAAGTGTAATTTACATAAGTATAATTCAGATAAACAAGAGAGCACTGTTGCAAATTACTGGTGGTGTAATGGTTAGGGCGCTAGGCTCATGATGGAGGGATTATGGGTTTGAGTCCCCATTAGAGCCCCGGATAAGGTCTGAACCATTCAGGCGCTTCTGTCCACTCAGCAATATAAATGAGTAGCAGGAAAAATACTGGGAAGGTAATTTATAAAGGACTGGCTCCACTCAGGAGTTCAATGCCTAGTCACTTCATACGGCAGAAACAAACTCCAGCCTGTTCATCCTTTTATGGCATTTGGCACAAACATTTATTCAGAGAAACTTATAATGAACATTCTTATGCAACTAAGGGCCTTGTTCACAGAGCAAACAGTGCTGGGTCTGGGGATTGAACCTCCAACCTTTGCATTAATAACAGTGGGGGCTTACCCACTGAACCACCACGTTCGCTACAATGCATTTTGTTAACATCATGAATATCAAAATCCATTCATTCATTTTCTGAACCACTTAATCATCATGATGGTCATGGGGACGGTAGCGCCCATCTCAGCTGAGTCTGGACAAGGGCAGTGTACATCCTAGACAGCTTGCCAGGCCATCGCAGGGCCAACATTCACAAAACCACTTACACTCACACCCAGGGGTGATTTGAAACAGCCAATGAATCTACTTCAAGCCTCAACAATTGACGCGACTTGACTGTCGCTCTTGCAATCAGTTAGCGATCTTTCAAAACCCATGAACAACAAAACGGTCGCATACATATTTCACTTTCGTAATGCCAAAAATGGGGTTTATTCTTCTTTTCCTTTCGGCTGTTCCCTTCAGGGGTCGCCACAGCAAACCATCCATCTCCATCTCACCCTGTCCTCTGCATCTTCTTCTCTTACTCCAATGACCTTCATGTCCTCCTTCACCACATCCATAAATCTCTTCTTTGGTCTTCCTCTCAGCCTTCTGCCTGGTAGTTCCAACCTCAGAATCCTACTGCCAATATACTCACTATCCCTCCTCTGTACATGTCCAAACCATCTCAATCTAGCCTCTCTGACTTTGTCTCCAAAACCTCTAACATGTGCTGTCCCTCTGATGTGCTCATTCCTAATCCTATCCATCCTCGTTACTCCCAAAGAGAATCTCAACATTTTCATCTCTGCTACCTCCAGCTTTGCCTCCTGTCTTTTCCTCAGCGCCACTGTTTCTAAACCATACAACATCGCTGGCCTCAACATCGTCTTGTACACTTTTCCTTTCATTCTTGCTGACGCTCTCCTATCGCACATCACACCGGACACTTTTCTCCAACCATTCCAGCCTGCCTGCACACACTTCTTCACCTCTTTTCCACAATCTCCATTGCTCTGGACTGTCGTAAAACAAACAAAAAAAATGTCCAACATGGTGGGTACATGCCAAAACATTCAGAAAATATTTGTTTAAAAGTGACTTTGAAATACTAAACATCAATGATGATGGAGTCCCGTCTTCAATCCCGTCCTCCGGTTCCAGTTCATCAACGGCAGAGCTCCCCGACTGGGAGTCCTGCTTCCAAAAAGTTTTTCCGGTAGAAAAATTTCAAACTTTAACTGAAAAATTTAGCAACGTGATTGTTGAAGTTTCCAGGATCATGGGCAGAACGTGGATGAATCTACGTCAACAGCACGGACGATGGCCATTTAACAGTGAATGATCAAGAAGGCACTTCCTAAAGGGCAATGTCGCAGAGTTCTCAAAGTCAAATCGTTTCTTTGTTTTAAATGTTGTTTTTGTTCCTTTGTTTTTTGCACTATGCTCGTCTATGACCGTGCAACCCAACTACAGCTATGAGAGCGCAGTCCTTTTGGACATTTAGACATGAGCATGCTCATCTCCTATCCTGAGCTAATATGCTACCGTAGCTCAATGCTGGCCGCACCCCAGATAACCATAAACCCAGGCGGAGACATGGCAGGCGAGGAGGAGCTGAACAACGACTCTGGTGCTTGGTGAGCAGTGGAAGGTTAGCACTCCCAGTCATGCTGCTTGAAAATGTTTAGTCTCTGCGAAACAAGATGGACGAGCTTCATGTTCAGATTGCAGCACAGAGGGATCTTCAGGACTGCTCCATGCTGTGTTTCTGTGAAACATGGCTCGAGGAGAGTACACCCGACGAAGCAACTATACCAGCCGGCTACAAGGACTTCAGAGAGGACCGGAGCGCATTGGCTAGTAACAATAACCACGGCGGAAGAAAGGCGGACTCTCGTTAAATAAACCTGGTATACTGACTGACTGTAGATGATCTCTAAACCTTGCTCTGAGAATGGAGAACATCTGACTTTGAAGTTGCGGCCATTTTGTTTACTCAGAGAACTGTTCATTTTTTTCCAACAAAACAATGGGCATAGTGGAATATAATATAATATAATATAATATAATATAATATAATATAATATAATATAATATAATATAATATAATATAATATAATATAATATAATATAATTCAGTGCAGTCTTTTAGATATAGAATTTTTATGAATTTATTTTATAGCAGTTTGTGTGTTGTTGATTTTAACCTTCTTTTCTGTTTGTAACTCGACTCCTTGAACAACCAGAAGAATTCCTATGTGTGTAAAAAACACAAATGGCTATTAAAATCCTGACTCCTGAATATCTACCAAAATAAAATGCAAGATATGCTACAAGTATATTATTGAAATAAGGTAAGAAGCTATTCTACATTTATTAATTAATACCTTGTGAATTATCAAAATAATGAATAATTAGTTAACATTCCGGTTCCACCAGTTAAAGGTTCAAGTTGGTGCTGCTGGTGTTTGATTTTTATTCTGATGGATAAAACATTGCATGTTGATGTATTAAAATTATTTTGGCTGTTTTATGAGAACAGTGATGATTATTTGTATTAGAATTTAATGTTTAAAAATAATTAGTTGTGTTGTGAATAATTTAATCCTTTAATATTAGAAAATTCAACAATACATAAGGGAGTATACACACATCTACTGAAGTTAAAAGCACAAATCTAACTGATTCAAAGACAGGTTTATTTAATAATTTACTTTTACTTCAGGAAACCATTTTGCACAACCTGTGGGTTACACAACTTATTTTCAGCTGAACAAACTTTGGGTCACCAGAATCATTTACCCGTGAAATATAAACTGGTCCCCCAAAGTTTTGAAATGTCGAGGCCTGCTACTGTGCATGATTTTGGACTGTGGGAGGAAACCCACATAAATATGGGGAGAACATGCAAAAACCACACAGAAAAGGCCAAGCTAAGAATCGAACCCAAGACCTTCTTGTTTTATCATGGTGGAGGGGTTTGCATGTCCCTAGATCAGTGGATCCTAATGGGTCACCCAAGGCAAACAGGTCCTAGGTGAGGCTCTAGACCAGGGGTCGGCAACCTTTGCCATTCAAAGAGCCATTTGGACCCGTTTTCCACATTAAAGAAAACACTGGGCGCCACAAATCCTTTTTTGACGTTTTAAATCAAATCACACTGCATATAATGTTTTTCCCCTTTTCCCTTCATGTTAATATAAAATAACAATATGTTACATTGATTTAAACGACTGCAGAGACCATTACATTACAATTCTGTTTGCAACAAAAACATTTAGATTAAAAAAAAATTGCCAGCCTCCCCGCGACCCGAATTAGAATTAAGCGGTTCAGAAAATGAATGAATGTGTTCGAATGCTTCTTGTGTTTTTATATAGAAAAAGAATATCCATCCCACGAAGCGCGGGACGGGCTGCAGCCAGATGTGTAACGGGTTGGGTTGCCAACCTCACCAATCACGCCCTTCGTGGGATCTTCTTTTCTTTATTCGTTATATTAATGTTGTTTTGTCATAGTTTTAATTTACAAAAATGACACCAACACGGAAAAGTATTTGAAGACTTATTTTAAGAAGGAGCCTGCTCAACATTCTTTTAAATAAATATTAATGCTTAATGCTGCACTGACCGACCCATTCTCAAAGTGGATACTGAACCACAGTGAGGACAGTTATTTAATCTGGAGATTGCTGTGTATAAACAAATCTCATCCACATCTCTTCCTTCAGCTGTGATTTCCGTTCCTGAATTACAAACCCCGGTGGCAGAAAAAAATCTCTCTCTCACCGCGCTGCTGCTTGCCATGAGCTCTTTTAGGGCTCTTTTATATTTCTTTGGTGTGGGCGGGGTGATTTTGTGTGTGTGTTCTTGTGTTCTTGTGGACACACACAAAATCACCCCGCCCACACCAAATAAATATCCGCCCACATCTGTGACTCTTAATTTTCATCTATGTAATTTTCAACCCGAAAAGAGCATTGGAAGGGTACCCAGATCATTCAGGTGGAAAAAAAACCTAGATTGGACATCACTGTTTCAATTCTGAAGTGGGGCCATCTTGGTGGGATCACATGACTGTTTAAGACTTAAAGCAAGGTGGCTCACGAAGATGGCTCCAATTCAGAATTGAAATAGTAATGTCCACTCTAGGTTTTTTTTCTTTTGATTATCAGTGATTGGTGGGAACAGGTGGAAGGTGTGGCTATTGTTTGGTTGAAGTGAAAACCTGCACCCACACCGGCCCTTTGCTGTGTGAGTAACTAAGCACTTTGTGGTGCATCAGTCAGCCACCGTAAAGCACAACTTTATTTTGAAAAGCCATGGAGCCGCACCAGAAAGGTGAAAGAGCCGCACGCGGCTCCGGAGCCGCGGGTTGCCGACCCCTGCTCTAGACATAGCACAGTTTAAAGGACCCCCTATATGAAGAAACATATAAGGTCACAGTTTAACTTTCCTGGACGTGGGTCACCGGGGTGCTCCCTGGAGCCAGGCGTGGGGGAGGGAGGGGCTTGAAGGCAAGCCCTGGTGGCCAGACTTCTACCTATGAAGCCTGGCCAGGCCCAGTCTGAAAAGGAGACATGGATTCCCTCTTCCGTGGTTCCAATACTTGTGGTAGGGGCTATAGAGGTTGGGTGCATTGTGAGTTGCATGAAGCAAAAGGCTTCTATCAGGTTCTATCAGACTGAGCCTGGGAAACTGACTCTCAGTCTTGGAACATGGAATGTCACCTATCTGGCAAGGAAGGAGCCTGAGCTGGCACGTGAAGATGAAAGATACCAACTAGATATAGTTGGACTCACCTCAATGCATAGCTTGCGCTCTGGAACCACCCTTCTTGCGAGTGGCTGGACCTGATTCCGTTCTGACGTTTCTCATGGGTAGCGGTCCTCGTTGTCCCCTATCTCAATGCCCACACTTTGGGGTACTCCTTGGTTGATGAAATGGTAGTTCCCCTCCAACTTTGGGTGGGGGGATGGGTCCTGACTGTTGTTTGTGTGTAACACCAGCTTGATATAGCTGTGCTAAATTTTATACTAGGTTCTAGAGGAGTAAAATGAATTGTGGAGATTTAAAGTTGAACAGCCGGCAGATTTATTACAATTAACAATATCACAAGAAACAGTGCAAACAATGTTGTAGAACACTCTTTAAAAAATAAAAATAAAAATAAAATAAACTTAAGTCTCTAAGGTTCGATTTGTGTGAATTCGGGAGTCTTTTCCAGGATTGTGATCCGTTTGGGATAAAGGTGTTCTTATTTGTTCTTATCTGGGATCCTGTGATTTGAAGTGGTTGGGTCTGTAGATCTACTCTCGCATCCAGAGAACAATTGGCCACACTGCTTCTGGATCCGCCAAGAGTTCTCACTGGATTTGGCTCGCCATCCGTGTCCGAAACCAGCTTCAAGATCAAATCCAGATCCACTAAAAAAACCAGTCGGAGTTTCCAAGAAAACAAACACTCTCCACCCGGTTTGATTCAGAGAGAACAAAACACATACAAGGCTTTGTGTCGCTTTTCGAGGGCTCTGTATGCATCCTGCTCCTCAGCACACTCTGCTGCACGCTCTCTGGGCTCAGCCAGGCGCACGCAGCACGTGCCTATGTTGCGTTCAAGGGGACTAGGAAACTATAGTGCTTTCAGGGAGCGTTGGAAATTAGGGTTTGTTTCCAATAAAATTAGTAACCATGTATTTACATAGGTTACACCCTTCCCCCTTGAATAAGCATGAGTCCCGTCATGTACTTAAATGTTTGTTTAAACATCATAGATCTGATGGTTTTCATAGCTACTAAATGACTCTAGGGCTTGGTTAAAGTTATCCAAGAACCGTTGTGCAAAAGATATCAGCGGTTGACCCAATTGAGGGTAATGAAACCGTCCTGGGGCTCGCTTTAATCTTTCAGATTTTCTCACATTGAGAGTTTCATTTGTTGTTTCAATTGTCTGTTCTGTTTGTTGGTCAATCACATCACCATTTTGCTCTGTGTCCACAATATTAACGTCTGGTCCTCCTTGTATTTGGTTTTCATCATCTCTTCCTTCCATGACATCTGAATGTGATTCCTCTTTGAGTAGTTCGGCCTCATTCTGATTTTCCTGTTCATTGTCCATCTCATCTGCGTCTGTCTCAACTGAAACTGTTGGGTGCAAGGAGGTATCCTTATTGAGTGAGAGTGGTTCATTTGAAATATCCGAGTTTGTTGTCTGGTTTTGTACATTTGATTGGTCTTGATTATTGTCATAAATCTTAATGAATGTCTCTGTTTCGATTGAAGGTTGTCCTGGCATGGGTTCATACTCCTCCTCTGATTCTGACAGATCTGTGTCCTGTGGTTCAGAAGGACTTTGTCGAGTTTTGCGTCTCACGTGGAGGTTTTGGTCTTGTCTCAACTTCATCCTCAATGTCTGAGAGGTCACCACACGCAAGTAAAAGGTCTCGGTGAAGAGTTCTACTTGGACCATCACCTCTCTCTGGTCGAACCACATACACAGGAACATTTTCCATTTGCTTGACAACACGGTACACCATGCGTTCCCATTTGTCGGCAAGTTTATGTTTATTGCGCAAACGGACATTTTTGACTAAAACTCTATCTCCTGCTTCAAGAGTGGATTCTCTGACTTTCTTATCAAATCTGCTCTTATTGCGCTCTGCAACTTTTTTGGAGTTTTCAAGGGCAATTTGGTAACTTTCTTCGAGTTTAGCCTTTAGACTGCGCACATACTGAGAATGGGATGCAGGTGAGTCCACTGTAACGGGCAACCCAAAGGCAAGGTCAACTGGTAGCTTAGGCTTACGGCAAAACATCAACTCATAAGGACTAAACCCAGTAACCTCACTCTTTGAACAGTTGTAGGCGTGTGTGAGAGGCTTGACAAAATCACGCCAATGAACTTTTTGGTCATCCTTCAGAGTACCTAACATACTAAGGAGGGTGCGATTGAATCGCTCTACAGGGTTACCCCTCGGGTGATAAGGACTGGTTCTCACTTTTTTGATGCCAGTAATAGCACACAGTTCCTTAATCACATGTGACTCAAAATCCCTCCCCTGGTCACTATGGAGGCGTTCGGGGAACCCGTAGTGAACCAAAAAGTTTTCCCAGAGATTTTTAGCCACAGTGGTTGCCTTTTGATCACGAGTGGGTAAGGCCACCGCATATTTTGTAAAATGATCTGTGATGACTAACACGTCCTTGGTACTCTTACTATCGGGCTCAATCAAAAGAAAGTCCATGCAGACCAATTCCATTGGTCGCGTGGTTTTAATGTTAACTAAAGGCGCGGCCTTTTCAGGCAAGAACTTTCTTCGAACACAATGACCACAGTTCTTTATTTTGGTCTCAATGTCATGACCCATCTTAGGCCAATAAAATCTTGCTCTCACTAGTTCATGAGTCCTCTCCCACCCCATATGACCCATGTCATCGTGGAGTAACTTAAGAACAGTGGGTCTAAGTGAGACAGGGAGTACAAGCTGGTAAGTTGTATCTGGGTCACACTGTCGCCTCCTGAACAAAAGGTCATCCCTCATTTCAAGACGTTTCCATTCTCGAAGCATCAGTTTTATTTCAAATGTTTCTCTGTTGTTATGTGGAACATCTGCTCTAGCTTCAAGTAACTGAATGACATGATGCTCGGGTCAGATCTTTGTTGTTCTTTAAGCTCATGAGCAGAAAACAAGGGAACAGTTACTTGACCAGATGTTTCAGCATCACTGTATACATCAGGAATTGCATCAGCATTCATAGCCAAGGACTCAACAAGAATGACATGAGGTGAATCTTTGGTTTTCTCATTGAGAAAATGCTTGTGACATACTGCTGCAATAGTATCAGGACATAAATCACTACATCGAGGAGGGGATCTGAGAAGACTTGAGGTGAGTTGTTGTATTCGGTTCTCCTCGTCCAATGTCACATAATCCGCAGCTAGTGTTTGGTGGGACCTTCGTGATAGGCCATCTGCGTCCTGGTTAGCCTTTCCAGCTCTGTATTTGATTTGGAAGTTGAAGGTGGATAGCGCTGCTAACCAGCGATAGCTAGCTGCATCAAGCTTTGCAGTGGTCAGAATGTATGTAAGCGGATTATTATCCGTTACAACTGTGAATTCATTACCATAAAGGTAATCACGAAACTTTTCTACAATGGACCATTTCAGAGCTAGAAATTCTAGCTTATGAGCTGGATATCTGGCTTCGCTTGGTGTCAGCCCCCTACTGGCATAGGCTATGCCGCGCATTTTACCACCTTGCTCTTGATAAAGAGCGGCACCTAGGCCTGTAGAGCTGGCGTCGGTATGCAGAACATATTGGAGCTTTGGATCTGCAAAGCCCAATACAGGAGAGGATGTTAATTTCTCCTTAAGGCATTCAAAGGCTGACTGACAGCCAAAAGGCAAAAGGTTCTCGAGGGTTGAAATACTTAGAAGTGTCGGTCCGTTTCTGGACTTTTCTATAAGGTGGGTAGCCACATGTAAGGTCGTTTAAGGGCCGAACTATCTTTGAATAATCTTTAACAAATCGGCAATAGTAGCCGGTGAACCCTAAAAACGACTTGAGCTGCTTCAAGTTTTGTGGCACTGGCCAGGTCTTAATGGCTGCTACTTTTTCAGGATCTGTTTCTACGCCATTTCTTGAAACAATATGGCCTAAATATTTAACCGATGTCTGAAAAAAGCGACATTTCTGGGGGGACAACTTTAAGCCATATTCACGAAGACGGTCCAAAACATGCTTTAGCCTCTGTTCGTGTTGCTCTAGGGAGTCTGAGAAAACAATCAAATCGTCTAGGAAGACGAGCACCTCCTTAAGATTAATGTCTCCCATGCACCTCTCCATTAACCTCTGAAAGGTGCTGGGAGCATTTGTGATTCCCTGAGGCATTTGATTGAACTCATAAAACCCTAGGGGGCATACAAGCGCTGTTTTGGCCTTATCTTCCTCATCCATCTCTATCTGGTAGTAGCCCGACTTTAAGTCCATGACGGAGAACCAGTTTGACCCAGATAGAGCGGAGAAGGTCTCTTCAAGATTTGGTAACGCGTAAGCATCTTTAACCGTTTGTACGTTAACCTTACGGTAGTCCACACAGAGACGTACCTCACCCGTCTTTTTCTTAACTACAACGATGGGGGACGAGAAAGGGGATTCTGATGGTCTTATTACCCCGGCATCGAGAAGCATTTTGAGGTGTTTCCTAACAGCTTCGTAGTCATTTGGGTGAATAGGCCTCGATCTCTGTTTTATGGGTGTTTCGTCTTTAAGCTTGATTTTATGCTTAACTCTAGTGGCATGGCCAAAGTCAAGATCGTGGCATGCGAAGACATCACTGTAAGCACTCAGACTCTGTGTGATGCGACTTTTCCACTCCTCAGGCAGAGGTGAATTTTCAAAATCAAAAGTCAACTGGTCCTTCGGTGATGAGGAGTCTGCAGACAAGCGACAACAACCTGCTGAGTTGGTATTGGACAGGTTTTGAGTTTCCAAAACTTGGTCTGCAACATGCAGTTCAGCAAGGACACAGTTGCCAGGAAGCATAATGTCATGATCAGTTTCATTTCTTATCCAAACAGGGTGCTTGTAAGGACTTTG
The DNA here is from genome assembly GCA_024760905.1 of Plotosus lineatus. NCBI lineage: Eukaryota > Metazoa > Chordata > Actinopteri > Siluriformes > Plotosidae > Plotosus > Plotosus lineatus. Next base: position 11,398,206 of record CM045729.1, read on the forward strand.
ACTTGGCACTGTGATAAGACAGCAGTCAACAAAGATTCCACCTGGAAGGGCTGAGGACATTGGCTGCTCTACTACTGCCCATTTGTCTGAGTGGCGAACTTAAGTGGGCGTAGCTTTCAAGACAGACCTTCTCGTGAGCTGGAATAACATAAGGTGTGTTGCCCCTCAGTGTCATTAGCCCAAGCTTCCCTGTGCTCTTTGTTTCGTATTTGTGCTCGAGGATTTTTAAAATCCGACTATAGCCATAGACAGCTGGTAGAATGGGAGTGTCTCGACAATGTTCCTCATATAAAACATCGAGGGCATTTGTACCAATTAACACTGGCAAGTCTGTGCTGGAGCGCAAATCAGGTACTATTAGAGCTAATGTAGAAATTTGAGGCTCAGACTCAACAAACTCTTTTGGAAAACCAACTGGAACTTCTACATAGCCTAGATAAGGGACCGCCTGACCGTTTGCACCCTCAACATCTAGGTCACTGATCAGCTGGATTGGAAAATCAACCAGGTGTCTCTGGTAAAAGGAGTGTGAAATAGTCGTAACTTGCGACCCTGAATCTAATAGAGAATTGCAGCTAACGCCAGCTATGTTTATATTAGCAGTGCACTTCTTACCTATTAAGCCCTTGGGAAAGCTAGAATGGTGTTTACTCGTTAGCGTACAACTCTGTTTTGGCTGGGGTTTCTGAGTGGGACTTGTGTCGCTACTAGTTCCAGTTTGTCCCTCAACTGAAACAGGAACTAGTTTAAATCAGTGTTACATTGGTCCTCCCAAGCCTTTTGTTTTGACCTAAGCTCTTTGCGCTTAGCTTCAACAGCTTTGGGGTTTGGGTCACTGTCACAAGAGGGGGCTATATGGCCATCCTCGCCACAGTTAAAGCAGAACCATGGGCGAGGCTTTTTGTTACCTTTGCCAAAGCTTTCACTTTTCGGCGGTGAGTTCTGTGTTTGTGTCCCTTTCCGCTGTTGTTTCTTTGCAACTTTGGGGGACTTTGTCTGAGGTTTCTTTTCAACTGTCTTTTCCATGGACGCTTTTAAGGAAGTTTTTAACAGTTGTTCTTGCAGTTGAGCAATTTGTTTCTGCAGTTTCTTGGTAGACGTTTTACTAGAATTGTCTGCAGCAGCAGCTTGAAACTCAGTGTCTGCATAAACATTTAAAGGGTTGGACTGTACCTTTACTTTTGAAAGTCCTAAGTGTTGCTTCATGCGAGTGGACTTAGCTGCTTGTTTATCCTCCTCTGTTCGCAGCAACAAAAGAAGTTCAGAAAAGGTAGGTGGGCTGGATTTCTTTTGTTCTAGATGGAGGCTGGCAATTAGGTTATCATCCCAGCACCCCCTACAGAACTGTTTTAAAAGCTGTCGATCAAAATCACTGACTGTAACGCTTCCCCCTTTAGCAACTTTGCTTAAGGTAGTCTGGAGCCGGTGCAAGTATGTTGAAGGTTTTTCTCCGGCATTTTGGTTTGTGCTCAAAAATTTCACAAACAGCTCATCAGTGTCATCTACATTCCCGTATGCAGAATCGAGCAAGCTCAGAAAGTCTTTGGGGCTGGACAAGGGGCCCAAGTGTTTGACAATATTGGCGGCTGGTGGTAAGAGACTTTCAATAATTTTTCTTACTACCTGTCTTTCAGAAACAGAAGAGTCGGCAAGATAAAACTCAACATGACTGCGCCAAGTGTCATAATCTACTTCCGTATTAGGGCACGGAAATTTTCCAGAGAACGACCTGAACTTGGAAGAGTTCAGATAAGTTTGGGACGTGTCAGCACTTTTGACAATGTGCTCGACAATCACCCTCTGAACTTCAGGGGTGCTCAAGTGTTCGGGATTTAAAATAGGAGTTGGCCTGCTGTTGATTGGAGAACTGGGAATATCAGAGTTTGAGGTAGTTGTGAGAGTTTCCCTATTTGTTTGTGTCACAACAGAATCACCTGTTAAACTTTCAGTTACTGGAGTAGCGTCAGTGGAAGCGATACCTTCACTTCCAGCAGTAGAGGCCTGAAGTTTGTTAAGTTCACCAAGCAACAATTTCTCATAATCTATTCCGCTTGCTTTGGCAATTCCCTTTAAATCAAAGAGAAAAGACTTGGTCAGATCAGCTGTTAACTTATCACTATAAAGTGGGGATAAGAGCTGAATTTTGTGAACAACCTTTGGGTCAGATGTTGCTCTTTGACATGGTGGTTCAGCCTGAATTGACTCAATAGCAGTGCCATACTCAAACTCAACTATGGCTGCATTTTTAAAGTCAGGGTCAGAAGTAGTAAGTTTCACTGTTCGTGTAATAGAACCATACTTTTCTAAAAACTTAATAACTTCTTCATCAGTCTCAGTCCCAGAAAAACCACTAATTAATACAGCATTTAGTACTTTGATACCTTCACGTTCAATGATATCCATGTTTCTTTTGTGGGAAAAGTTGTACAAAAACTGTTATAAAACTGCCAAACTGTATGCCAAATTATTAATTTCGAGGCAAAATGTAGCCAAAACTCCTCCTGGCTGGCTCGCCACTTTGATGTAACACCAGCTTGATATAGCTGTGCTAGATTATATGCTAGGTTCTTGAGGAGTAAAATGAATTGTGGAGATTTAAAGTTGAACAGCCGGCAGATTTATTACAATTAACAATATCACAAGAAACAGTGCAAACAACTCTTTAAGTAGAACACTCTTTAAAAAATAAAAATAAAAATAAAATAAACTTAAGTCTCTAAGGTTCGATTTGTGTGAATTCGGGAGTCTTTTCCAGGATTGTGATCCGTTTGGGATAAAGGTGTTCTTATTTGTTCTTATCTGGGATCCTGTGATTTGAAGTGGTTGGGTCTGTAGATCTACTCTCGCATCCAGAGAACAATTGGCCACACTGCTTCTGGATCCGCCAAGAGTTCTCACTGGATTTGGCTCGCCATCCGCGTCCGAAACCAGCTTCAAGATCAAATCCAGATCCACTAAAAACCAGTCGGAGTTTCCAAGAAAACAAACACTCTCCACCCGGTTTGATTCAGAGAGAACAAAACACATACAAGGCTTTGTGTCGCTTTTCGAGGGCTCTGTATGCGTCCTGCTCCTCAGCACACTCTGCTGCACGCTCTCTGGGCTCAGCCAGGCGCACGCAGCACGTGCCTATGATGCGTTCAAGGGGACTAGGAAACTATAGTGCTTTCAGGGAGCGTTGGAAATTAGGGTTTGTTTCCAATAAAATTAGTAACCATGTATTTACATGGGTTACATGTGCTTATACACCAAATAAAAGGTCAGAGTACCCACCCTTCTTGGACTCTTTAGGGGGTGTTGGAGAACGCTCCCCGGGAGACTTACTCACTGTCCTGGAAGACTTCAACAATTATGTGGGCAATGAGAGATGACCTGAATGGGTATGATCAGTATGTATGGCCTCTTCAGTCTGGACCCGAATGATGAATCATTGTTAGATTCTGTGCTTGCCACGGCTTGTCCATCATGAACACCATGTTCAAACATAAGGGTGTCCTTAAGTGCATTTGCCACCAGGACCCCCTTGGCTGCAGTTTGTTGATTGAATCTGTAGTCGTGTCATCAGACTTGTGGCCACATATTCTGGCAGTGAGCTGGTTCTGATGACAGGAGCCTTTAACTCCCTCCTGAGGCAGAGCTACAACCAATTACAACAAAGGAGATTGACAGGCGGATCGCTGCAGCCTCTACTGCGAAGCAGACCTTGTGCTGGTCTATCGAGGTGAAGAGGGAGCTGAGCCACAAGACAAACCTCTCAATTTACCAGTTGATCTACGTTCCAACCCTCATCTATGGTCACGAGATTTTGGTAGTGACCGAAAGAACAAGATAACGGATACAAGTGGCTAAAATGAGCTTCCTTCACCGTGTGCCGAGGCTCTCCCTTAGATCTAAGGTGAGAAGCTCAGCCATGCAGGAGGAGCTTGGAGTTAAATCGCTGCTCCTCCATGTTCAGAGTCGCCCAGAGTCGGCACCAGCCTCCCCACAACTTCAATTAGGATTCACCAATCCAGAAAAGGAATGAATGATATAACAATGGCTTTTAACACACATGCACAGACACACACGATGTACTGTACTGTACTGTATATGCATATGCTGCCATCTAGTGTCCGTGGTAATTTTCATTCTGTATTGGTAATGTTTGGTTTATTTATTTATTTATTTATTTATTTTCATTACAGGACATTCAGGATAAAAACAAATACAAACAAACATCTATATCTGAACTATAAGCATATTTTCTCAGTGCATACACATATCTGAAAATCCTACTTTAGTCCAACATTTATAGTTATAGACTCGACTGACACTCAGTTCTCCTACTGTAGTTTATGCAAGATTTTGTAATGACATTATAGAACAGTACCAATAACACACAAGAGTAGTTTTAGCAAGTATATAACTTTCATCATAACTCAAATATCAACGTGTCTGAAATGTCCACCTCATGGCAAGAAGGTCCTGAGTTTCTGCATCAGGTTTGTAGGTTCTCACTGTGTTTATATTCAGGGCACTCCGGTTTCCTTCCACATTCCAAAGACATGCACATTAGGCTAATTAGCTGTTCCAAGTTGCCCCTCAATGTAATTGTGTGTAAGACTGTGAGCATGTTGGCCCTGTAATGTATTCTAGCTTCACCCAGAGTATCCTTCGCTTTCACTTAAGATAAGGACCAGCCTAAAACAGATATTGGAGAGAAACCCATGAAACTCTCTCTGCAGTGACACTCTAGTTTCTCCTGGGATATTCCAAGAAGTTCCAAGGTCAAACTGGAGAGTTCGAGGTCTGCCTCAAGGCCTCCTCCCAGCTGAACATGCTAGGAGAACTTCTAAAGGGAGGTGACCAGGAAGCATCCTAGTCAAAAGCCCAAACCAACTTAACTAACTTCTTTCAATGTGGAGGAGCAGCAGGTATATGCTGAGGTAGCATAGGGCGTCCGAGCACCTCATCTCATCTCTCAGGCTGAGCCCAGATACCCTCATTTCAGCCGCTTATGTCTGCAATCTCGTTCTGCTGCTCTCAACACAAAACTCATGACCATAGGTGAATGTTCGAATGCAGATGGACCAATATATTGAAAGCTTAGCCTTCACTAATGCTGATGTAGCATCTGCCCATCTCCAGTATGAATATCGATTCATAGCAACAGGGTATTAACCAGGCATGTTGAATAGCGAGTAATAGGTCTGGACCCGACTGCTTACGCTGCTGCCCCAGTGAGCAGACTCTGGATTAAGTGGAAGATGATGATGAGGAGAAAACTAACTTTTACTCACTTCAGTAACACTAAGTGGATGCATCTGACATTCCTAGCACAAGTAAGTTCCTTATTTATTCTGAAAGACAGAAAGAAATGATTTCAGTCGATGCAATATTGACAAATAAGAGAGAGGAGCATAGGGTGACTTATAAAAGTGGAGGTAGGAGCACACAGGTAGACTACATCTTGTGCAGGCGATGTAATTTAAAGGAAGTCAGTGACTGCAAAGTAGTAGCGGGTGAGAGTGTTGCCAAACAGCATAGGATGGTGGTGTGCAGGATGATGCTTATGGTGAGGAAGGTGAAGAAGGCAAAGGCAGAGCAGAAGACAAAGTGGTGGAAGTTGAAAAAGGAAGAGTGTCGGGTTGTCTTCAAGGAGGAGTTGAAACAGGCTTTGGGTGGTCAGGAAGTGCTTCAAGATGACTGGACAACTACAGCGAATGTGATCAGCGAGACAGGTAGGAGAATACTTGGTGTGTCATCTGGAAGGAAAGTAGATAAGGAGACTTGGTGGTGGAATGAGGAAGTGCAGGAGTGTGTACAAAGGAAGAGATTAGCTAAGAAGAAGTGGGACATTGACAAAACCGAAGAGAGTAAACAGGAGTACAGGGAGACACAGCGTAAGGCAAAGGTAGCAGTGTCAAAGGCCAAACAGAGCGCGTTTGATGACTTGTATGCTCGGCTGGAAAGTAAGGAGGGAGAAAATGAATTATACAGGTTGGCACAGCAGAGAAATAGAGATGGGAAGGACGTGCAGCAAGTTAGATTGATAAAGGACAGAGAGGGAAATGTATTGACTGATGACAGAAGTGTGCTGGGAAGATGGAAAGAGTACTTTGAAGAGCTGATGAATGAGGAAAATGAGAGAGAGAAAAGAGTAGAAGAGGTGACTGTTGAGGACCAGGAAGTAGCAAAGATTAGTAAGGGTGAAGTGAGGAGGGCATTGAAGAGGATGAAGAATGGAAAGGCAGTTGGTCCTGATGACATACCGGTGGAGGTATGGAAGTGTCTAGGAGAGGTAGCAGTAGATTTTCTGACAAGAACATTTAACAAGGTCTTAGAGAGTGAGAGGATGCCAGAGGAATGGAGGAGAAGTGTGCTGGTGCCCATTTTTAAGAACAAGGGAGACGTGCAGAGTTGCAGCAACTACAGAGGGATAAAGTTGATGAGCCATACGATGAAGTTATGGGAAAGAATAGTGGAAGCTAGACTAAGGGCAGAAGTCAGCATTTGTGAACAACAGTTTGGTTTCATGCCCAGAAAGAGCACCACAGATGCAGTGTTTGCCTTGAGGATGTTAATGGAGAAGTACAGAGAAGGTCAGACGGAGCTGCATTGTGCCTTTGTGGATCTGGAGAAAGCATATGACAGGGTGCCGAGAGAAGAACTGTGGTATTGCATGAGGAAGTCTGGAGTGGCAGAGAAGTATGTTAGAGTGGTGCAGGACATGTATGAGAGATGTAAGACAGTGGTGAGGTGTGCTGTCGGTGTGACAGAAGAGTTCAAGGTGGAGGTGGGACTGCATCAAGGGTCAGCTCTCAGCCCCTTCTTGTTCGCTATGGTGATGGACAGGCTGACAGACGAGGTTAGACAAGATTCCCCATGGACTATGATGGTTGCAGATGACATTGTAATCTGTAGTGAGAGCAGAGAACAAGTGCAGGAAAATCTAGAGAGGTGGAGGTATGCCCTGGAAAGGAGGGGAATGAAGATTAGCCTCAGTAAGACAGAATACATGTGCATGAATGCCAAGGACCAAAGAGGAACGGTGAGATTACAGGGAGCAGAGATAAGAAAGGTGGAGGATTTTAAGTACTTAGGCCCAACAATCCAGAGCAATGGAGAGTGTGGAAAAGAGGTGAAGAAGCGTGTGCAGGCAGGCTGGAATGGTTGGAGAAAAGTGTCCGGTGTGATGTGTGATAGGAGGGTATCGGCAAAAATGAAAGGAAAAGTGTACAAAACGGTGTTGAGGCCAACGATGCTGTATGGGTTAGAAACAGTGGCCCTGGGGAAAAGACAGGAGGCAGAGTTGGAGGTAGCAGAGATGAAAATGTTGAGGTTCTCTTTGGGAGTAACGAGGATGGATAGGATTAGGAATGAGCACGTCAGAGGGACAGCACATGTAAGACGTTTTGGAGACAAAGTCAGAGAGGCTAGATTGAGATGGTTTGGACATGTACAGAGGAGGGATAGTGAGTATATTGGTAATAGGATGCTGAGGCTGGAACTACCAGGCAAAAGGCCTAGAGGAAGACCAAAGAGACGATTCATGGATGTGGTAAAGGAGGACATGAAGGTCGTTGGTGTAAGAGAAGAAGATGCAAAGGATAGGGTGAGATGGAGGCAGATGATTCGCTGTGGCGACCCCTGAAGGGAAAAGCCGAAAGGAAAAGAAGAAGAAGAAGACAATAATTATTGTTATTCGCATTGTTCTGTGGTGTGGCTAACTTCAAGTTAGCTTAGCTGTTATATGTCCAGATTTCCACCTGATAAACTGCAATAATCAACAGTTAACTCTATTCTACCCACATTAACATCCATCACTGTTAACACCCACTTTTAGAATAAAATAAATAAATAAATACATTTGCAGAGTCAATTTTAAAACAATGGCTAACTCATTATAACTTCAGCAGAAATAACATTATAAAAATACTTCTAATATATGTAATATTTATGTAGTTAACTACTAAGAGTACTTTAACTTGGACCACTGAGTGGGGCATAAACCAGATGTGTGGATTGATTCAGCCATCACTCCTTTCATACACCCAACATGGTACACAATAAACTCAAAATCCATCACTTCTGCACTTTAAAAACAAAGATAGCAACAGTGAATTTTAAACTTCCAGCTCCTCAATCATGGATGCAGTCCTGCATAGCATTTAACGCTTTCTCGTCCGCCCCTTGCACAGCAGGACTAAATGCAGCTGGAAATACAGCTGTGCATCATCTGCATAGCAATGTACATTTCTGATATGCTTGTTGACTATATCAAACAGTTTAATGGTGTAGACCAGGGGTCGGCAACCCAAAATGTTGAAAGAGCCATATTGGACCAAAAAAACAAAAAACAAATATGTCTGGAGCCTCAAAAAATTAAAAGCCTTATATAAGCCTTATAATGAAGGCAACACATGCTGTATGTATCTATATTAGCTATATTAGCCTACTATCAAAATGACTAAGTTGGCTACAAATACATAATGAGCCTTCATGATTAAATGTTTATTTTCCCTGCAGCGCATCCTGTAGAGAATGACGCACCACGTGACTACTCTGTTGTACGATGCCACCTCGAGTTTAACTTCATTACAATATTAATGAATTATGTTTCATTGCTTTGATGAAATTAAAGAAATGCAATAAAGAAATCCGATTTTTGATGTCATTTTTATTTTGACAACAAAATGGAATGTGCATAACGTGCCCCTTATCTGGGCAACAAACAGAGTGCAATAAAACGCAGCCTGCATTTATAAAAATAAAACAGCAGCCTTTTGAAAAGGTAAAGTATATAAACTCAAATTAATACAGTTTAAGTTTGATTTCTGTGCAAATGCCAAGCAAGTCAGTGCAAGGGTAAAACGCAGCAGCATCCTCTTCTCTTTTGACACGCAACCAACGCAGCTATCCTGGGACCTGAGCAACAAAACACAATAATATCCCTAAGTGTCATTCCAAATATATACTGAGGAAAATCAGAAATCACTTTATAAAAACAGCCACTTTTTTACTAAATATGTGCCTATGACAGGATTGTGTTCTTACCCGTTTAATGTGACTTCTGTTTTCGGACATCACTGGTCAGCTTCTCAACATCGGGCATGTAAGATGTAACTTGAATCTTGACGCAGGACTGCAAGCTCTCATCTGTGAGGCCGGTGCGATATTTTGATTTGATGTAGTTCATGTTTGAGAAAATCTGCTCGCACAGGTATGTTGATCCAAAGATGGATAATACTCCAAATGCATATGTCTTCATGTTCCTATAACTGTCAGGAAGAGCATTCCATGTGTCATAGACAAGTTTCTCGGGTGTTGGGAGGCTTTCAATTTCGCTCCATTTGTGGCTTTGGGCAAGCTGGGCTTTCTGGCGAGTGACGTCTTCAAGCTCGGCTGTCAGACGTTTGAATTTGGACACCCATAAATCTTTGTCGGCTATATCAGCCATTTCCATTTCAAGGTCAGCTTGATTTACTCCTGGAAATGTGCTCAACAAGGACGGGGTCAATCTCCAGGGGTGTGACAGGGCAAGACAGTGTCATTTTTTCCTTTCGGAACTCGCAAAATCTGCTCCCAAATGCAGTTTGCATTTCAACGATCGCACCTTGTAAATAATCACTGTTGAGTGTGTGATCGTGATGGGCTTCTTTGAATTCTCTCAGGGAGGGGAAGTGGGAGAGCGTGCCTCGCTGTACATCTCTGGCAAAGACAGTCAGCTTGCGCTCGAATGACAAAACAGCTTCTTGACAACTTCTCGCTACAGAGCAAACATTCAGGCAATCCTTCCGCATTGGCAATGAATGCAAATGATTCGGTCCAAGAATCGTTGAATCCTCTGTTCTCCTCAGTTATTTTTCTCTTTTTCCCTTTGGGATCCATGGCCCATCACACAGCCGCCGGTTTGTTTACAACAGCCACCTGCCTGGCATCCCGCCCTGCTGATAGAAACGTGTGTCGCAGGCTATGACGCAAATCTTCGTTGACAGAAATGTTGAAATGTAATATTTATTCTACACATTTTTACAGCATTGGAAAACGTTAAGAATGTTTGTGTCATGTTTGTCCTCCTACAGAAACCATATTAAAACAAAAAATATATTTCCCTCCCCCATCTTTTTCCATTTTCAAACATTTTTGAAAAAGCTCCAGGGAGCCACTAGGGCAGCGCTAAAGAGCCGCATGCAGCTCTAGAGCCGCGGGTTGCCGACCCCCGGGTTAACCTATGCCAGTACAGAAGGACATGCGAACTCCATATTGAGCCCAGGACCCAAACCCAAGACCTTGCTGCTGTGGGGCGAATGTGCTAACTATTACATCACAGTTCCGTTAAGTTTGTGTAACAATTCCATGTAACTCTGTAATGCTAAGCTTTATGACATGGACAGATATCAGCACAGAGATGTTTCCTCGGTCATTCATTCATTTATTTATTTTCTCAGCCGCTTAATCCTAATTAGGGCCATGGGGAAGCCAGTTCCTCTCTCGGCCTACTCCAGAAGAGGTACAATGTGGACAGTCTGCCAGGCTACTGGGCATAGGGAGGCTTACTTATATCAATTATATATAAATCATTAACGTGTCACAAAATGTTGTACTACAGGGTGAAAAATTGACCATGTTAGATATTTATGTGGCATTCAGTTTCATCAAAGGTAAATAGTTTTATTATATGTTCAAGAGAGGAAAAAAATCCTTTTAATTTCAAAACACATAACATTTTTAGAAGTAGGGCAACAGCCTATTGAACAAAGTTTTTTTTTCTATTGGACAGATGTGTCTTCCTTTCAGCTTTTTCCCTTTTACTCGGGAGTCGCTACAGCGAATCATCTGATTTGCACATTTGATTTGGCAGAGGTTTTTATGTCGGATGCCCTTCCTGTCACAACCCTTTTTAGCAAGGGACAGAAACACGCTGACGGCTTTGCAGCCTACTCTTTACGAAAGTCAGCAATGGTTCTTTTACATGCCTCTCACCATAGACAGTGAGAGACATGGCCGGCCTTTGATAACCCAGTTAGCTGCACTGGGGGGGGACAGTGACAACCTTGTGGAGAGTGGGAATCGAACCCCCAACCTTTGGATCAGAGATCCGGCACCTTATACCACTAGACCACCACTGTCCTATGTGACTAATACTGTAAAAACAATTAGTTTAGTATTTTGTTAATATAAAAGTGTAACTCCATGCCCCAGACCAGTGTATTTTCTTTCAGATTACAGAATCCACCCTTTGCAAAATAAGCAATTTTTTGGTGTATAAATATCAATAAATATGGATCCAGGCAACTAATTTTCATGCAGTTTTCACCATTTTATTCAGGAAGCTGCCATCTTTCTAACAGATAACATTATTAGAACACATTGAATAATACAGTGCCTTATACAGACATATAAGCAAACACACACACACACACACACACACACACACACACACACACACACACACACACACACACACACACACACAATCAGTAAATAAATAAAAAAATCAAATTGTGTCCCCTTCATGAATTCATATACCTGTGCTTCCTGAAGAGGGAAGTTCAACAGAACTTTTTTATCCAAACGTGGGTATGGGCCTGGTCTGTACAGTATCACTTCCAAGACTATTTACAAGCTTGTAAACAAACTTTAATAAAATTATTTTTCTTTTCTTTTCGCAGAATTATGCAAAAATCAAATTTCCCTCTGATGGGAAAGGTGAGGCTTGGTCCTGGAAAGAACCTGTTACATTTTGGAGATCTGTGCCTAGGATCATGTTGAAAATAAAATCCTGAAATCCTGCAAAATATGTGTTTTTAACATTAACCAGCATAGAATATCTGCTTCATCATATATCATTTCACGTATTTTTTTTTCCTGTTTGTGCAAATAATTTTAACACAAGTAGAAAGGAACATGGTTGTGGGGCAGTGGTGGTCTAGTGGTATAGGGTGCTGGATTGCTGATCCAAGGGTTGGGGGTTCGAGTCCCACTCTCCACAAGGTTGTTACCATCTCTCTACCCCCCCCCCCCAGTTCCAGAAAGGAACATCTTAACAATAAACTGGACTGGTCCCACAACACCAACGCCCTGTACAAGAAGGGCCAGAGTCGCCTCCACCTTATGAGGAGACTTAGGTCCTTTGGAGTATGCAGACCTCTGCTCAGGACATTTTATGACTCTGTGGTAGCCTCTGCAATCCTCTACACTGCCATCTGCTGGGCCCCGGGCAGCACAGAGCGGGACAGAAAGAGACTGAACAAGCTGGTCAGGAGGGCCAGCGCTGTCCTAGGCTGCCCACTGGACTCTGTGGAGGAGGTGAGTGAGAGGAGGATGGTAGCAAAGCTCACATCCATCATGGTCAACAGCTCTCACCCACTGCACCAGACTGTAGAGAAGCTGAGTAGCTCCTTCAGTGGACGACTGAGACATCCTCAGTGCAGGAAGGAGCGCTACCACAGGTCATTCTTTCCCACCGCTGTCAGACTGTACAACGCCACTTTGTAACTGTCTGTGAAAATACCGGTTATGTGCAATAAAAACCCCGTGCACTTTAATCAACCTCATCTACCCCACTGACTGTGAACCATATCAACCCATCTACTCTGCCCTCAGATACATTTACACTTTAATATAGGCCAGTCTACAAAGTCGTCCCCTTCTTTTTTTTTATTGTTCATTAATTTATACTATTTATGTATCTATTTATTTATTTACTTATATAATATATATGTATGTGTGTATATTTGTATTTGTATCTATTTTTGCACCCCCTACTGATGGTACCTCAAGAGCCTGTGACAGTGAATTTCTCCATTGTGAGATTAATAAAGCTGTATCTTATCTTATCTTATCTTATCTTATCTTATCTTATCTTAATAAAGGGTTAATATATAACTAAAGGTTTATTCAACGCCCACTAGAGGGAGACATTTCATAATTAGAATATTTCTTTCTTTATTTATTTTTTTAGAAAATTATACTGGACAAGTCTTCAATGCAGCCATGAGGTGGGGGGGCACTAACCAGTGTCTCTCCCCCTCATGCCGGTCCCAAGCCCGGAGAAATGCAGAGGGTTGTGTCAGGAAGGGCATCCGACGTAAAACCAATGCCAATTATTTATAATGCAAATCAAAAGTATTACCTCCATACCGGATCGGTCGAGGCCCGGGTTAACAATGACCGCCATCAGTGCTGTCAATCAACAGGGTGCTGATGGAAATTGGACTACTGTTGGTCGAAGACGTCGAAGAAGGAGACGTGGGAGGCGTGTCCGTAGGCAGAGAGAGAAGAGGAAAGGCATGAGTCTAGAACTGAGAGTGGGGACTTTGAATGTTGGAACTATGCACAGAAAAGGTAGAGAGCTGGTTGACATGATGCAGAGGAGGAAGGTGGACATACTGTGTGTTCAGGAGACCAGGTGGAAAGGTAGCAAAGCTAAAAGCTTCGGAGCAGGGTTTAAGTTATTTTATCACGGTGTGGATGGGAAGAGAAATGGAGTCGGAGTCATCTTGAAGGAGGAGTTTGTCAGGAATGTTCTAAAAGTGAAAAGAGTGTCAGACAGAGTGATGAGTCTCAAGTTAGAAATTGAAGGTGTAATGCTCAATGTTGTTAGTGCTTATGCCCCACAGGCAGGATGTGAGCTAAAAGAGAAGGAGAGATTCTGGAGTGGCTCAGATGAAGTGATGCAGAGTACCACCAGAGGTGAAAGAGTGGTCATTGGTGCAGACTTCAATGGACATGTTGGTGCAGGAAACAGAGGGGACGAGGAGGTGATGGGCAGGTTTGGTATCCAGGACAGGAACGCAGAAGGACAGATGTTGATAGATTTTGCAAAAAGGATGGAAATGGCTGTGGTGAATACTTTCTTCCAGAAGAAACAGGAGCATAGGGTGACTTATAAAAGCGGAGGTAGGAGCACACAGGTAGACTACATCTTGTGTAGGCGATGTAATTTGAAGGAAGTCAGTGACTGCAAAGTCATAGTGGGTGAGAGTGTTGCCAAACAGCATAGGATGGTGGTGTGCAGGATGACTCTGATGGTGAGAAAGGTGAAAAGGCAAAGGCAGAGCAGAAGACAAAGTGGTGGAAGCTGAAAAAGGAAGAGTGTCGTGTTGTCTTCAAGGAGGAGTTGAAACAGGCTTTGGGTGGCCAGGAAGTGCTTCCAAATGACTGGACAACCACAGCAAATGTGATCAGGGACACAGGTAGGAGAGTACTTGGTGTGTCCTCTGGAAGGAAAGTAGATAAGGAGACTTGGTGGTGGAATGAGGAAGTGCAGGAGTGTGTACAAAGGAAAAGGTTAGCCAAGAAGAAGTGGGACATTGAGAGGACCGAAGAGAGTAAACAGGAGTACAGGGAGACACAGCGTAAGGCGAAAGTAGCAGTGGCTAAGGCCAAACAGAGGGCGTATGATGACTTGTATGATAGGTTGGATAGTCAAGAGGGAGAAAATGATCTATACAGGTTGGCACAGCAGAGAAATAGAGATGGGAAGGACGTGCAGCAAGTTAGATTGATAAAGGACAGAGAGGGAACTGTATTGACTGATGACAGAAGTGTGCTGGGAAGATGGAAAGAGTACTTTGAAGAGCTGATGAATGAGGAAAATGAGAGAGAAAAAAGAGTAGAAGAGGTGACCATTGAGGAGCAGGATGGAGCAAAGATCAGTAAGGGTGAAGTGAGAAGGGCATTGAAGAGGATGAAGAATGGAAAGGCAGTTGGTCCTGATGATATACCTGTGGAGGTATGGAAGTGTCTAGGAGAGGTAGCAGTAGATTTTCTGACAAGAACATTCAACAAGGTACTAGAGAGTGAGCAGATGCCGGAGGAGTGAGAGGAGAAGTGTGCTGGTGCCCATTTTTAAGAACAAGGGAGACGTGCAGAGTTGCAGCAACTACAGAGGGATAAAGTTGATGAGCCATACGATGAAGTTATGGGAAAGAATAGTGGAAGCTAGACTAAGGGCAGAGGTCAGCATTTACCAACAGTTTGGTTTCATGCCAAGAAAGAGCACCACAGATGCAATGTTTGCCTTGAGGATGTTAATAGAGAAGTACAGAGAAGGTCAGAGGGAGCTACATTGTGCCTTTGTGGATCTGGAAAAAGCATATGACAGGGTGCCAAGAGAAGAACTGTGGTATTGCATGAGGAAGTCTGGAGTGGCAGAGAAGTATGTTAGAGTGGTGCAGGACATGTATGAGAGATGTAAGACAGTGGTGAGGTGTGCTGTCGGTGTGACCGACGAATTCAAGGGGGAGGTGGGACTGCATCAAGGGTCAGCTCTGAGCCCCTTCTTGTTTGCTATGGTGATGGACAGGCTGACAGACGAGGTTAGACAAGAATCTCCATGGACTATGATGTTTGCAGATGACATCGTGATCTGTAGTGAGAGCAGAGAACAAGTGCAGGAAAATCTAGAGAGGTGGAGGTATGCCCTGGAAAGGAGAGGAATGAAGGTTAGCCTAAGAAAATCAGAATACATGTGTGTGAATGTGAAGGACCCAGGAGGAACGGTGATGTTACAAGGAGCAGAGATAACGAAGGTGGAGGATTTTAAGTACTTAGGCTCAACAATCCAGAGCAATGGAGAGTGTGGAAAAGAGGTGAAGAAGCGTGTGCAGGCAGGCTGGAATGGTTGGAGAAAAGTATCCGGTGTGATGTGCGATAGGAGAGTGTCAGCAAGAATGAAGGGAAAAGTGTACAAGATGGTGGTGAGGCCAGCGATGTTGTATGGCTTAGAAACAGTGGCGCTGAGGAAAAGGCAGGAGGCAGAGCTGGAGGTAGCGGAGATGAAAATGTTGAGGTTCTCCCTGGGAGTAACGAGGATGGATAGGATCAGAAATGAGTATATCAGAGGGACAGCCCACGTAAGATGTTTTGGAGACAAAGTCAGAGAGGCTAGATTGAGATGGTTTGGACATGTACAGAGGAGGGATAGTGAGTATATTGGCAGTAGGATGCTGAGGTTGGAACTACCAGGCAGAAGGCCTCGAGGAAGACCAAAGAAGAGATTTATGGATGTGGTGAAGGAAGACATGAAGGTCGTTGGAGTCAGAGAAGAAGATGCGGAGGACAGGGTGAGGTGGAGGCGGATGATTTGCTGTGGCGGCCCCTGAAGGGAGCAGCCGAAAGTAAAAGAAGAAGAAGAAGATACTGGACAAGTCTTCGATGTTTTCGATATGTTCTAGAGAACAGCTCTGTAGATGTTTGTTCTAAAGAAGTTCTAAAGGGTTTCTATAGTGTTCTATAAAGCGCTTTATCAGTGAGTCCAGTTATGCATCTTTTCATGCTTGTTGGCATGTCTCTTTAAATTAATAATTTTAACTTGATCATATACAGCTCTGTCAATGCATAGGCTCATAATATTTATTTACACATGCGCTCAGAAGAATCATTTATAAACAGCACTCGTACAGCATATGTTACTCTCAGCACTCATTCACGTACAGAAATTCCTTCAGGCTTGGTACACTTCAGATGATTTTCTACCCGGATACTACCGCGTCACAGAAGCGACTGATTTTCCACAGCGGCGCTGATCTGTTGTGTTTCTTCTCTGATTTTTCTGAACTGGTGTGCAGTCGGGCAGTGTGTTGAAGATGGTTGAGTTGTTTTCTCTCTCCACACTTTAAACATGAAGGTACTTCTGATATTTTACACACTGTTCTGTATTCAGGACACCAGAGCTCAGGGTAAGTTTTAAGGATTATTATAATATGTATAAATCTAATTTTAGATGTTTTATCTATAATAAAGATGATGGGAAATGAGATTTGTTTGATAAATGTAAGTTAAAGCTGGATACAGCTGAAATTGTGTAAATATAAAAGACTTAATAATATGAAGTACTTTATAAATGTTGGTATTGACTGTGACATTAATTCATCTTCTTTAATTAATGAATGAATTAATCAATCGATTAATCTTCTTCAGGTTACTTTCTGTTTATTTTCATTATAACCTGCTGAATGATTATTTTTATATATTTCCTGTATATATTACACTGTAATTTTATCACCATTCACAGGATTGTTTTCTGTTCTAGAAATGAACACATCACGTTTTACTTTTAGTTGTGAAATTTCCTCTCACAGATTTACAGTATAACAGGGAAGATCAGAAATTTATTTTTTGTTTTTGTTCATATTTGTTGAGTTTATTCTACTTCAGCCAGCTCATTGACAACAGTTCATTACATATTTAATTTATTTATATTTTAGGTTTAGAATTTTATTTCTTATGACTTATTTCTTAAACTCTTCTTCAATTTGGATTTCATGACTTTTTGTTTATGTAAACTTATTTCTACTGTAGGATATTTAAAAAGATATTTCTGTACTGAATTATTAGCAGAACGAAAAAATTTATGTCATGAACGCAGATATGTAAAATAATAAAAATAGTCAGATTTATCAGTGCTGTTACCATTATTATTATTAGTAGTGGTTAGCACGTCCGCCTCACAGCAAGAAGGCCCGGGTTCGATTCCCGGCCTGGGCGTTTCTGTGTGGAGTTTGCATGTTCTCCCCGTGCTTGCATGGGTTTCCTCCGGGTGCTCCGGTTTCCTCCCGCACTCCAAAGACGTGCACTGTAGGTTAATTGACCGTTCTAAATTGACCGTAGATTCTCTTCTGCAGCGGCACTGGAACCCAGTCGTATCGGCACTTGCCTTTCCATTGGATCCTTCCGGTGGCGTCGAGACGGGGGACTTGCTGCTTGGGTAACAGCCTGTCCCTCATTACTCTCCCTACCCGGGCTCTGCGCACTGGGGAGTATCACCAGCCGGGATACCAGCCAGAGCGCAGCCATAGTCCTTCGGGACTGACGGAGGCCTACTATTATTATTATTATTATTATTAAGAACAATAATAATAATAATAATAATAATAATAATAATAATAATAATAATAATAATAATAATAATTTGTTTTTTACACTGATTATATTTGCAGTTATTAACGTTACTGTAGCATGTTATGTTGTAGATATAAATTTTTATTTAAAATCACTTATAACATTGTTTTCTGTTGTTTCCACAGTTAAGCATGTCAATATTCAGTTATCTGGATGCTCTGACACAGATAAAGAGTATGTATCTGAAGCCGATGGGGAGGAGATTTTTCACACTGATTTTAAAAGAAAAGGTCTGGTAATGAAGTTTCCCGAATTTGCAGATCCTATAACTTGGCCTACTGCTTATGAGTTCAGTCTCTCAAAGCAAGAAATCTGCAAACACAACCTTGATGTATCAGTAAAGTCCTACAAAACCCCCCCAGAAGCTCTGGGTGAGTAAAGATGAACATCAGTGCACTTCACCAAACACACCGAATATTTATCAGTCATCTCAACACACCATCATCAATATCATCCATTACATTATCAACAGATTTATTCCTGTGTCCTTTCTGGGCATCAGAGAAACTTCCTCATTCTGCTTCTGAAGATTCTCCATTATACTGATTTATTCAAGTGGAATCGAATTTCCCCGTTTATTATAACGAATATAAATCCCTTATATATCATCTATTAAATTACTCTAAATGTTTTATATATTTTTAATTGTAGAATGATACAAATTACAAAAAATTGAAAACACAGTGAAGTACAACTAAGGGCTAAAAATTTGTCTGTGTGTGTGTGTGTATGAGAGAGAGAGAGAGAGAGAGAGAGAGAGAGAGAGAGAGAGAGAGAGAGAGAGAGTATATTGTGATGGATTTTTATGAAGTACAGTATACTCTTTCTGTAAAAGTTCCTTTGGAAAGTAAACTTGTTTTCTGCCTGAACAGATGCAGGTGTTTCCTCTGCTCTTCACCCATCAGGGTGTGATGAACAGCACTGTCCCTGATGATATCAAAATTAATCATCATCATATAAACACAGATAGCAGCACCGTTTCTCCAGGAGTTTATTAATAATTCATAGATACAAGTGCATTTTTAGCTCTGTCCTGTCCTGTCCTGTCGTGTATTTAGTATCCTATTATCAATATAAATCTATTTTTTCCTTCTACAGTATCTAATATAAACAGTTATAATTCCATTTCCCAGCATCTCTAACTCAAGCACTGATTTGCCGAACAGTTTAATCTTATTACGGAGATGTGCAAGCCTGGCTGAACGTGACGTACTCAGTGTTACTCACAACTGCATGCTGTAGGTAATCATATCCATCTTTTATATTTGTGCACAGACATCCCCCAAAACTCCATCTATCCCAAAGATAATGTTCAACTGGGTTCACAAAGCTCCCTCATCTGCCTTTCAACACGTTTCTTCCCTCCTCCTGTCAACATCAGCTGGACCAGAAACGGTGTAGATGTGACGGATGAATCCACGCTGTCTCAGTTCTACCCAAACAGGGACAACACCTACAACCAGTTCTCCCACCTGCCCTTCACCCCACAGGAAGGAGACATTTACACCTGCACGGTGCAGCACAAGGCGCTGGAGACACCCGACACCAAGACATGGGGTGAGACCCACGTTACAGAATAATCATTCAACCCAGAAAAAGAGAATTTCATATCTTCAGCAATTAGTGCGTGTGTGTGTGTGTGTGTGTAGAGGTGGATATTGAGGTTCCCAGTGTGGGTCCAGCTGTGTTCTGTGGAGTGGGTCTGGTTGCAGGACTGCTCGGAGTCGCTACTGGAACTTTCTTCCTCGTTAAAGGAAACCAGTGCAACTGAATTCAAGTTCACGTTCCTGCTCTGAAGAACTGCGACATCAATAAATCTTGGAAAAAAATTCTAAAATGTTTAAACTATATTCAATGATATGATTTAATGCATGTCAGAAAGAAATAATATTCCAGAATGTTTAATAACTTCTTAATTAAATCTAACTTGAAAATAAACCTGCTTTAGCAGATATCACAGAACTTTTACTGACTTTTGTCGAAAGTTGATATTTCTTGAATAAATAGTTGCTTTATTGAATAATTTTTCGAATTGTGTTTCTGTATTAAAAGCTTAGATGATTCATCAAGCTAGGGGCAGTGGTGGTCTAGTGGATTGGGTGCAAGATCGCTGATCCTAAGGTTGGGGGTTCGAGACCCCACAGGATTGTCACTGTCCCCCCCAGTGCAGTAACTGGGTTATCAAAGGCGGGCCATGTCTGTCACTGTCTATGGTGAGAGGTTCATGTAAAAGAACCATTGCTGACTTTCGTAAAGAGTAGCTGCAAAGTCGTCAGTGTGTTTCTGTCCCTTGTTAAAAAGGGTAGTGACAGGAAGGGCATCCGATGTAAAAACCTCTGCCAAATCAAACGTGCGAATCACATGATTCACTGTGGCGACTCCCGAGTAAAAGGGAAAAAGCTGAAAGAAAGAAATGATTCATCAAGCTGAATAAATCAGTCATCCATTTAAAATCTTTATGTAAAATTGGATCTGGTTTTTCTCTCTTTACATTATTAAACGACATAGAAACGGTGCTACAGGTCCTTCTCAAAAAATTAGCATAATGTGATAAAGTTCATTATTTTCTGTAATGTACTGATAAAAATTAAACTTTCATATATTTTAGATTCATTGCAGACCAACTGAAATATTTCAGGTCTTTTATTGTTTTAATACTGATGATTTTGGCATACAGCTCATGAAAACCCAAAATTCCTATCTCAAAAAATTAGCATATTCTGAAAAGGTACTCTAAACGAGTTATTAACCGAATCATCTGAATCAACCAATTAACTCTAAAACACCTGCAAAAGATTCCTGAGGCTTTTAAAACCCCCCAGCCTGGTTCTTTACTCAAAACCACAATCATAGGTAAGACTGCCGACCTGACTGCTGTCCAGAACGCCATCATTAACACCCTCAAGCAAGAGGGTAAGACACAGAAAGAAATCTCTGAGCGAATAGGCTGTTCCCAGAGTGCTGTATCAAGCCACCTCAGTGGGACGTCTGTGGGAAGGAAAAACTGTGTCAGAAAACGCTGCACAACCAGAAGATGTGACCGGACCCTGAGGAAGATTGTGGAGAAGGGCCGATTCCAGACCTTGGGGGACCTGTGGAAGCAGTGGCCTGGGCTACAGGTGCCGCATTCTCCAGGTCAAGCCACTTTTGAACCAGAAACAGTGGCAGAAGCGGCTGACCTGGGCTACAGAGAAGCAGCACTGGACTGTTGCTCAGTGGTCCAAACTACTTTTTTGATGAAAGCAAATTTTGCATGTCATTCGGAAATCAAGGTGCCAGAGTCTGAAGGAAGACTGGGGAGAAGGAAATGCCAAAATGCCTAAAGTCCAGTGTCAAGTACCCACAGTCAGTGATGGTCTGGAGTGCCATGTCAGCTGCTGGTGTTGGTCCACTGTGTTTTATCAAGGGCAGGGTCAATGCAGCGAGCTATCAGGAGATTTTGGAGCATTTCATGCTTGCATCTGCTGAAAAGCTTTATGGAGATGAAGATTTCATTTTTCAGCACGACCTGGCACCTGCTCACAGTGCCAAAACCACTGCTAAATGGTTTACTGACCATGATATTACTGGGCTCAATTGGCCTGCCAACTCTCCTGACCTGAACCCCATAGAGAATCTGTAGGATATTGTGAAGAGAAAGTTGAGAGACACCAGACCCAACACTGTGGATGAGCTTCAGGCCGCTATCGAAGCATCCTGGGCCGCCGTAACACCTCAGCAGTGCCACAGGCTGATTGCCTCCATGCCATGCCGCATTGAAGCAGTCATTTCTGCAAAAGGATTCCCGACCAAGTATTGAGTGCAGAACTGAACATAATTATTTGAAGGTTGACTTTTTTGTATTAAAAGCACTGTTTTTTTTAATTGGTCAGATGAAATATGCTAATTTTTTGAGATAGGGATTTTTGGTTTTTCTTTACTTTTTTGCCAAAATTATCAATATTAAAACAATAAAAGTCTTGAACTACTTCCGTTGTGTGTAATGAATCTAAAATATATGAAAGTCTAATGTTTATCAGTACATTACAGAAAATGATGAACTTCATCACAATATGCTAATTTTTTGAGAAGGAGTTGTATAAGAGGCATTATGACCCTGGAAGGGTCAGCCACAGCAAAAAGGTCATAGGTGAAAGTTCAGACTAAGGGCAGTTCAAAAGACCCCTATAGATAAAAAAGACCAAAGGACACGGTTTCCCTTGCCCTGCCCGGGTCACTGAGGTCCCACCTGGAGCCAGGCATGGGGGAGCGGCTTGGAATTGAACACCTGGTGGTCTGGCTTCTGCCCATGGAGCCCGAAGTCTTTAGGGGGTGTGTTGGAAAGCCCCCTGGGACTCCCTCGTTGTCCTGGGAGACGTCAACGCCCATGTGGGCAATGCCAGTTTGACCTAGAAGGGAAGGAATGGCAGGTACAGCCTCTAAAATCTGAACCCAAATCAGTCTCATTATTGGAATGTTTAGTTGCCTCCATTATTGAGGCGGTGTGCAACTCCTGAATCCGGTGGTGGACCCCTGTGGTGAGAAGGACCGTCCAACTAATAAAGGAGGCCCATCGGGTCTTGCTGACCTGAGGGACTCCTGAGGCAGCAGACAGATTCCAGCAGGCCAATCATGCTGCAGCCTGAGCTTTTACCAATACAAATTGGGAGAAGTTCAGTGAGGGACTGGAAAGCAACTATTGTTTTTGCCTCGAAAAGGTTCTGGACCACCACTAGGCAGGAGGTGGAAGCAGATCTCAGCTGCTATTAAAGAAAAAAAAAGATCAGCACCTTCTGACCAATCAGAATCGCCATTCCATCAGCACAGTGGTGTAATAAATAAAATAAATACAGTTTTAATTACGGTAAAGGTTTTATTTTCTATAGAAAATCCCAGAATTAACATTCAGGATAAAAATATCTTTTTATGCTTGTGATATTAATTGCCAGTAAAAACTGACCACTCAGAAATGATCTGTAATCGGTTTTTATGGATACCAGATGGATAATTTCCCCTGTGATGGTCTGGTAAGCTTGTCATTGTGTCTTCCATCTCCCTGTGACCACAGTAGGAATAAGTGGCTTTTGAAGTGAATTAGTGAGAGACTGTATAGTTAATATTTTTTTATTATTTATAATAATAATAGCCATTAATACATGTTGAACATTCCACTCTGCATTTATTCTCTTTTGCTGTTAGAACAAATTCCTGTACTTTATTCTGGGAAGGCTGTCCGCTAGATTTTGGAGTGTGTGGCTGTGAGGATCTGTATTCATTCAGCCAGCTAGAACATTCGTGATGCATTAGGCCACGTGCTGATGTGGGGATGGAGAGGATGGTCCAGCTCCAGTTTATCTGAAGGTGTTCTGTGGAGTTGAGATCAGGGCTCAGTGGAGTGATGAGGTCATGTTGGGACACATCCTGCACAATTGTGTGCTTTAAACTTGAAGTCACAATTTGGGGAAGGATGGGTGTGATAGTGAGAGTTACATTTACACTTAAAAAAATTATTTGAATCACTTTAGGATAAGGGGGAGATTGGAGCCCATCAAAGTCCATTCATTTTCTTAACTGCTTAATCCTAATTTGGGCCACAGGGAGGCTGATGCCCATCTCAGCTGACTCTGGGTGAGGGTGGTTACACCCTCTACTGCTCACCAGGCCATCACAGGGCCAACACTCACACCTAGAGGAGATTTAGAAGTGTCAATTAACATGCTGTGCATGTATTTGGCTGTGAGAGGAAACCAGATTACCCAGATTAAACCCGGACAAGCATGGGGGCAACATGCACACAGAATGGCCCAAGTTCGGAATCAAACCCAGGACCTTCTAGTGGTGAGGTGGACATGCTAACCACTATGCCACTGTGCCACCTCTGTCAAAGCTGACACTGAAAAAAGTTCTACTGAATCTCGATATCAAATACAGTAGTTAAATGTAATCTGTACACATGTAGGCAGGCACACACACACACACACACACACACACAGAGAGAGAGAGAGAGAGAGAGCGAGAGAGAGTAAAGAAAAGACGTCTTTGCAGTTAAAAATGTAAAAAGGACCTAAATATAATATTTCACAAGGGCAGTGTCGGCCTGGTGGTAAGGTGCTGGATCACTGATCCCAAGGTTTGGGGTTCAAGCCCCACCCTTAACGAGTTGTCACTACCTCTCCTCCCCCCACTGGGTTATCAAAAGCCGGCCATGTCTCCCACTGTCTATAATGTAAAAAAGCCATTCCTGTCTTTCATGAAGAGGACCTGCCATCAACATGTTTGTGCATCGCGGTGGCCTGGTGAGCTGTCCAGGGTGTACTTTACCCTCGCCCAGAGCTGGCTGAGATGGGCACCTGCTTCTCTGTGACCTAATTAAGATTAAGTGCTTCAGAAAATGAATAATGAATGAATAATATTTCACTAAAGTGAATGAAACACTTGGGACTTCTCTACATGCTGATTTTTTTTTTTTTTTACAAGAGATAAATAAAATTTTTATTAATCTACTGATGTCAACTTCAGCTCATTTTCTGTAACCGCTTCATCCTAATTAGGGTCACGGGGAGGCTGGTGCCCATCCCAGCCAACTCAGGGCGAGGGCAGAGTACACCCTGGACAGCTCGCCAGGCCATCGCAGGGCAAAAACACGCTGACGGCTTTGCAGCTCCTCTTGTTGAAAGTCAGCAATGGTTCTTTTACACGCCTCACACCATAGACAGTGACAGACATGGCCGGGAGAGACATGGCCGGCCTTTGATAACCCAGTTAGCTGCACTGTGGGACAGTGACAACCTTGACCACCACTGCCCCACACTGATGTCAATAAAGAATCTATTAGTCATGGAGTACATAATGCACATAACAGAATCTCACCTTTTATCACTAATGCTTCAGTTTAAGTGATAAAATATTTTAAATAAGACACCCAAATAGGTTTGGTGCTGATAGAAACATTAAGAGGATGTGTTTTGAAGAAAAGTTTATAAATATGATGTGTGAGGTAGTAACTGATAATGCGTTCTCTGTGCAGCCTGTGATTGGTCGATTTAATCACAGCGCGCGAGGGCGAGCACAGCGCATGAACTCTGTCAGTGTCGCTTCAGTTCCCGTTCGAGATGAAGCAGAAACTGTGGATTTGTCTCCTGCTGGAGTTTTTCTCCATCTTCAACACCATAAGTAGGTTTGTTTATGAGTTTAATAGAGAATGGATTATTGATTTTAAAGAGATGAAGTCAGTGAAATGTGTTAGTTATCCTGGTTGAATAAGTAAAGTGGAGAAGTGTTGAACATTGAGTGACTCTGATGTGTTTGTGTTGAAGTGATGATTATTTCATTTTCAGATGGATATTACCTCGAGAGACGATCTCAGTGCTTTTACAGCTCCAGAGACTTAACTAATATGGTGTACCTTGATTCTTACATTTTTAATAAGGTTGAGTTTGTATGGTTTAACAGTACAGTGGGTAAGTATCAGGGTTACACTCAGCACGGCGTTTATAATGCAAATTTATTGAATAATGATACAGCCTTACTGCAACGAAAGCGAGCTGATGTGGACAACTTCTGTAAACACAATGCAGCGCTCTACTACCCAAATATATATGATAAATCAGGTAAACCTTCTTTTTAGTTTTATTCAATATTTCAGTAGTAATTATAGTTGTAAATAATAAATAGTAAATAAATTGTATGCATGGTATGTGATGCTGTGGATATTTCTGCAGTTGAACCCAAGGTGTTTGTGAAGTCGGTGAAGAAATCAGATGGAACTCATCCTGCTGGTTTGGTCTGCAGCGCTTACAATTTTTACCCAAAATCCATTAAACTGACCTGGCTGAGAAACGGCAAACAGGTTGAAGGAGGCCAGACGTCCACCGAGGAGCTGGCTGATGGAGACTGGTACTATCAGGTCCACTCCCATCTGGAGTACACTCCTGAATCTGGAGAGGAGATCTCCTGTGTGGTGGAACACGCCAGCTTCCAAAAACCCATGGAGTATAAGTGGGGTGAGTCGCATCACATTCTACTAAATCTGGATTCGATGAAATTCTAGGAGAAACTGTTTGCATCTGATCTGGTGTTGATATTATTTTTTTAATTTTACGTCGCATGTTGTTCATGCAATCTGTGATGGCCTGGTAAGCTCTTCAGGGTATACCCCATCCGTGCTCAGAGTTGGCTGAGATGGGCACCAGCTTCCCCCTCAGCCATAATTAGGATTTAGTGGCTGAGAAAATGAAAGAATAAATTAAGGAATGAATGAATTAATAATGTAATTAATATTAATATTCTTCGTGCTTCCTCACAGATCCATCTTCTGCGTCTGAGAGGAGTAAGATTGCTATCGGAGCTTCAGGACTGGTTTTGGGGATCATACTTTCAGCTGCTGGATTCATCTACTACAAGAAGAAAACCTCAGCACCGTATTAAGGTCAAGGTCAGAGATAGAGCTGAACTAAAACCAAAACTGCATCACATGCTGATTTTAACCCCACTGAGTAATCATTCAGAGATTTCAGAAATATATCCACCTTTTAAATCATCATCCAATTGCTTGTTTTCTCTTCAGCACTGATGCTAATCCATACTGTGTAAACAATCAGATTTACAATGCTGTATTTTTATTAGTTATAGACAATAGTTTGAAAGGATTATTATGGGATTGTAATGAAATATATATTACGTTTCATATGTACACACACCTGAATTATCTAGTTTTTAAACTTGTTTTTATTCTGTACAGGGCTGCAGTCAGATTCTAACACTGTAGGTAGTTTAATATGTAGATCACTGTAGTGCAGGGGTCTCGAACCCTGATCCTTCCTGGAGACTTTGGCCTAAACCTAGTCACTTGTCCTGAATACTATATGTCCTGAATATTTGGCTCCAACCCTAATCCTACTCACCAGTCCTGAACATTTCCTTAAGAAGTTCTCCATTAGCTGAATGAGGTGTGTTAGGTTATCTGTTGGAGATACAGGAAGGCAGGACTGTAGTTCTCCTGGAACAGTGTTGGTGACCCCTGCTACCGTGTGATTAATAATTACACTTAAGATAAGATGCAACATGAATAAATCATCACGTACTGGAGTTTAGGACATTACTGGAGTTTTATAACATATTATTTGAGTGTATAAATGAAAGAAAACACGTTACCACACCAGCATACATGCAGGAGATAAACAGTATAATATATTTTTATTATAATTATGGTCCTGTACAAATGTCCTTCTGAAAAACATCCCACACACACAAAACGAGCTCAAACATTTACAATCATATTTTTTTTATTTTGATTTCATAGGACTAGAAATTTGTGAGACGATAATATATTTAAACTTTACCTTGAGAACTTGAATTTCTTTTCTACATCACTTCCTGAATGCTGGACTTTTGGATGTTGATGAAACAGATGTGTAACAGTCTGAATACGATCTGTTCATGAGCTGCAATAAAGTATCGAAACTTTATTTGTATGTTAATGCAATATCACTCTTTTTCTATTAAAATACAGTTCTATAAGAAATATTTACATCCCTGTAGACACTTCCTGTTGAGAATATACTATAACCTCCCTTGAAATATGATATTCCTTCCTTTATACTTTTAGACCACTGCTTGTCTGAATTCACTCATTTTTGTGTGGGTTTTTTTGTATTTTTTTTATTGATTTCATTTCAGAGAACTAATGCAGCCATGAGGTTGGGGGGGTGGGGCACTAACCAGTGTCTCTCCCCCTCATGCCGGTCCCAAGCCCGGAGAAATGCAGAGGGTTGTGTCAGGAAGGGCATCCGACGTAAAACCAATGCCAAACATTTATGATGCAAATCAGAAGTATTACCCCCATACCGCGGTCAAGGCCCGGGTTAACAACGACCGCCATCAGTGCTGTCAATCAACAGGGTGCTAATAGAAATCGGACTACTGTTGGTCGAAGACGTCGAAGAAGGAGCGGTGGGAGGCGTGTCCGTAGGCAGAGAGAGAAGAGGAAAGGCATGAGTCTAGGACTGAGAGTAGGGACTTTGAATGTTGGAACTATGCAAAGAAAAGGTAGAGAGCTGGCTGACATGATGCAGAGGAGGAAGGTGGACATACTGTGTGTTCAGGAGACCAGGTGGAAAGGTAGCAAAGCTAAAAGCTTAGGAGCAGGGTTTAAGCTATTTTATCACGGTGTGGATGGGAAGAGAAATGGAGTAGGAGTCATCTTGAAGGAGGAGTTTGTCAGGAATGTTCTGAAAGTGAAAAGAGTGTCAGACAGAGTGATGAGTCTCAAGTTAGAAATTGAAGGTGTAATGCTCAATGTTGTTAGTGCTTATGCCCCACAGGCAGGATGTGAGCTAGAAGAGAAGGAGAGATTCTGGAGTGACTTAGATGAAGTGATGCAGAGTACCGCCAGAGGTGAAAGAGTGGTCATTGAGGCAGACTTCAATGGACATGTTGGTGCAGGCAACAGAGGGGACGAGGAAGTGATGGGCAGGTTTGGTATCCAGGACAGGAATGCAGAAGGACAGATGTTGATAGATTTTTCAAAAAGGATGGAAATAGAGGTGGTGAATACTTTCTTTGAGAAGAAACAGGAGCATAGGGTGACTTATAAAAGCGGAGGTAGGAGCACACAGGTAGACTACATCTTGTGTAGGCGATGTAATTTGAAGGAAGTCAGTGACTGCAAAGTCATAGTGGGTGAGAGTGTTTTCAAACAGCATAGGATGGTGGTGTGCAGGATGACTCTGATGGTGAGAAAGGTGAAAAAGGCAAAGGCAGAGCAGAAGACAAAGCGGTGGAAGCTGAAAAAGGAAGAGTGTTCTGTTGTCTTCAAGGAGGAGTTGAAACAGGCTTTGGGTGGCCAGGAAGTGCTTCCAAATGACTGGACTACCACAGCAAATGTGATCAGGGACACAGGTAGGAGAGTACTTGGTGTGTCCTCTGGAAGGAAAGTAGATAAGGAGACTTGGTGGTGGAATGAGGAAGTGCAGGAGTGTGTACAAAGGAAGATGTTAGCTCAGAAGAAGTGGGACATTGAGAGGACCGAAGAGAGTAAACAGGAGTACAGGGAGCCATAGCGTAAGGCGAAAGTAGCAGTGGCTAAGGCCAAACAGAGGGCGTATGATGACTTGTATGATACGTTGGACAGTAAAGAGGGAGAAAATGATCTATACAGGTTGGCACAGCAGAGAAATAGAGATGGGAAGGACGTGCAGCAAGTTAGGATGATAAAGGACAGAGAGGGAAATGTATTGACTGATGACAGAAGTGTGCTGGGAAGATGGAAAGAGTACTTTGAAGAGCTGATGAATGAGGAAAATGAGAGAGAAAAAAGAGTAGAAGAGGTGACCATTGAGGAGCAGGATGTAGCAAAGATTAGTAAGGGTGAAGTGAGAAGGGCATTGAAGAGGATGAAGAATGGAAAGGCAGTTGGTCCTGATGATATACCTGTGGAGGTATGGAAGTGTCTAGGAGAGGTAGCAGTAGATTTTCTGACAAGAACATTCAACAAGGTACTAGAGAGTGAGCAGATGCTGGAGGAGTGGAGGAGAAGTGTGCTGGTGCCCATTTTTAAGAACAAGGGAGACGTGCAGAGTTGCAGCAACTACAGAGGGATAAAGTTGATGAGCCATACGATGAAGTTATGGGAAAGAATAGTGGAAGCTAGACTAAGGGCAGAGGTCAGCATTTGTGAACAACAGTTTGGTTTCATGCCAAGAAAGAGCACCACAGATGCAATGTTTGCTTTGAGGATGTTAATAGAGAAGTACAGAGAAGGTCAGAGGGAGCTACATTGTGCCTTTGTGGATCTGGAAAAAACATATGACAGGGTGCCAAGAGAAGAACTGTGGTATTGCATGAGGAAGTCTGGAGTGGCAGAGAAGTATGTTAGAGTGGTGCAGAACATGTATGAGAGATGTAAGACAGTGGTGAGGTGTGCTGTCGGTGTGACCAACGAATTCAAGGTGGAGGTGGGACTGCATCAAGGGTCAGCTCTGAGCCCCTTCTTGTTTGTTATGGTGATGGACAGGCTGACAGACGAGGTGAGACAAGAATCTCCATGGACTATGATGTTTGCAGATGACATTGTGATCTGTAGTGAGAGCAGAGAACAAGTGCAGGAAAATCTAGAGAGGTGGAGGTATGCCCTGGAAAGGAGAGGAATGAAGGTTAGCCTCAGAAAATCAGAATACATGTGTGTGAATGAGAAGGACCCAGGAGGAACGGTGATGTTACAGGGAGCAGAGAAAACGAAGGTGGAGGATTTTAAGTACTTAGGCTCAACAATCCAGAGCAATGGAGAGTGTGGAAAAGAGGTGAAGAAGCGTGTGCAGGCAGGCTGGAATGGTTGGAGAAAAGTGTCCGGTGTGATGTGCGATAGGAGAGTGTCAGCAAGAATGAAGGGAAAAGTGTACAAGACGGTGGTGAGGCCAGCGATGTTGTATGGCTTAGAAACAGTGGCGCTGAAGAAAAGGCAGGAGGCAGAGCTGGAGGTAGCGGAGATGAAAATGTTGAGGTTCTCTTTGGGAGTAACGAGGATGGATAGGATCAGAAATGACAATTTCATTAAATGACATTTCAAACTATTTTTACAGCCATGGACTATAATCAATCACTCACTCACTCACTCACTTGCCGAAGCGCTTACTTCTATTTGGGTCACGTTGAGGCTGGCACCCATCTTAGCCAGCGAAGGCAGGGTACACCCTGAACAGCTCACCAGATCATCGCAAGGCAACACACCATTCACACTCACACCCACACATAGAATCAATTTGAAACAGCGAATTAGCCTAATCTGCATAATTTAGACTTCACGAGGAAACTGGAGAACCTGGAGAACACCCACGCATGAGGAGAACATGCAAACTGGACACAGAGTTAGCCAGGAACTGAACACAGGACCCACTTGCTGTGAGGCAAATGTGTTAACCACTGCACCACCAAGACGCTGCATTTGCTATACTAATTTTTATTTATTTATTTATTTTTTCTATGATTTGGTTGGGGTTGAGGTGCAGTACGTATTGTTTCAGCTTTACATTTTGTTATAATAAACCGGCTTTAATGTTGACTGTAAAAATTAGAACATTGTACATTAGATCTTCTGTCTACTGCTAATGTTTCTGTTTTGATTACAGTTGTCACCAATACTGAAAATGTATACTCTTATGGGGCGGTGTATGAATTATCAGTTCTGCCTCACAGCAACAAGGTCCTGGTTTTGATTCCTGGGTTCCGCACATTTCTGTGTGGAGTTTGCATGGTTTCCCAGTGCTTGTGTGTGATTTCTTCGGACACTCTGGTTTCTTCCCACATTCCAAAACCATGCACAGTGGGCTATTTGGCTGTTCCAATTTGACCCGAGATCTGAGTGTGAGTATGTGTGCCGGTTCTGCAGCGGTTCAGGGTGTACCCCACCTTCATTCAGATCCATATTTATGCAGTTCAGAAAATGAATGAATAATTGAATATGCTTATAGGATTCATACAGTTATCATAAGTTAATAATGTAATATATATATATATATATATATGTATATATATATAAAGACCAATCATTCCTATAACAACACATTCAGTAACCTGATATCACATTAATGTTATAGAAATTTTAGAAGGTCTCGTGTAATATGTACATCACATCAAGTCAATGCAGATACACCTGAGGATATACTATAACCTCTCTAAAACTATGATATACTGTATGGATACATTTGGTTCAAATTAATAAAACTTCATTGTTAAAATTAAATATTTAGCACTGTGTAACATCCCGAAGAAAAGTTATCAGTCGCAAGAATGCGAGGAGTGTCAGAAAAGTAACAGGACTTCAGTCACAAATTTTTTTACCTCCAATACAAACTACAAACTGCAAGGTTGACCTTCAAACTAATCCCCATCAAGTCTAATGCTTTCCATTATCATTAGCCCTGCGACAGACTGGTGAACTGTTCAAGGTGGACTCTTCTTTCAGAACATGTTGGCTAGTATAGGCCTGACCTTCCTACACCGCTAAAAAAGAATAATGTGTTCAAAAAATGATTGAATATTTTGTGCTTATAGAAGAATACAGTATGTAGTGTTTGAAATAAGACAATTCTTTACAGCGTACAGGGTTTTGAATTTTTCTTATAGATTGGTCAGTGTGTGTGAAAGTGTAATGTGTTTAAAATAAAGCTGACATAGTAAAGACAACTTACAGTCTTACAACTTACATGTGTTACCCAAGCAGCACTATCACACTACACTGCGTATGCTACTGCGGTAACTTTAACTTTCACTTCACCATTCATTTTTTGATTTTTAATCCTATTTAGGGACACGGGGAGGCTGGCGCCCATCTCAGCCGACTCTGGGCAAGAGCAGAGTACACCCCAGACAGCTAGCCTAATACAGACTACTTTTTACCGAGGTTATCAATGGTTCTTTTACATGAACCTCCCACCACAGACAGTGATAGACATGGCCAGACCTTTGCTAACCCAGTTAGCTGCACTTGGGGTACTTTAAGTTGATATAAATTAAATAATTTAATGAAAACCCTCAGTTATTTATTGAAATAAGTAGAATATCACTATACTCCCATTGCCTATCCTATTTCATTATTTGTCCTGCCAGACTGTTCAAAATTTATTTACCCCAGATACAGATACAGATGATGTGATAATATTACTTACTTATATAAGATTGGCTTATACAGGGGGAATTTATAAAACCACCAGGGACCTTCCTGGCTGGTTTGTTTTTGTTTCGTTTCAGTTTTGCTTGTGTTTTAAAACTAGAGCCATTGTTTGGTGTCACGTTTGCTATATACGCTTGGAAGTTTGTATTTATTGATTCAGAAACGTTGGTGTAATCATGTTATTTAACCTGTTTTCAATCAAAATAATAATAATAATAAGAAGAAGAAGAAGAAGAAGAAGAATGATTCCGACCACAGATGTAGTAAGTACAGCGACTGAACACGCCGTCGGTTGTCAATGTGCTGTGCGGTGTCAACTTGACATCAACATCATGGAAGAAGATTGAAAAAAGAAGATTCAAAAAGTGTGTGTGTGTGTGTGTGTGTGTGTGTGTTTACTTGAGTATTAGGATGGTACTGGCGTTTTTCCTAATGTTTTCCTTGATTGAAAAACACATTGTGGTTTATATTTCTGTTTTTGATCAGTGAAAATATGTTAATTTTTGTTGTTTCATTCTAATTAAATCACTTTTTCACATAACTGTATATAAATATGTGCATACATATAAGTGTGTGTGTGCGTGTGTGTGTGTGTGTGTGTGTGTGATTTTACTTGCTATTAAGCAACTGTGTGTGTTCCTCTGGCATCAAGAAAGTATTTTGATTGATTACAAAACTTTATAAATATGTTCACTAGTGTGTAAACTCATCGTTCATTTTCTGTAACCGCTTAATCCTAATTAGGATCGCAGGGAGTCTGGCACCCATCTCAGCCGACTGGGCGAGGGCAGAATACAGCCTGGACGGCTGGCCAGGCCATCCCAGGACAGAAACACGCTGACGGCTATGCAGCTACTCTTATTGAAAGTCAGCAATGGTTCTTTTACATGAACCTCACACCAGAGACAGTGAGAGACATGGCCGGCCTTTGATAACCCAGTTAGTGCGCAGGGGGGGGCAGTGACAATCTGTTGTGAGTGGGACTTGAACCGACAACCTTGGAATCAGTGATCCAGCACCTTGAGCACCAGGCCACTGCAGTATGAATGATCTAGTTTTCAAATTACAAAACTTTTTGAATAGAATGCAAATGTTCACTGAGCGATTCAGCGAATTCGTGATTCACTGATCGAGTGAATGAGTTCGCAGCTCGCTGAGTGATTTCTGATTGCATGAATTTAGTAGGTTCACTGTATGATTTAGTGAGTTAGTGATTCGGTTGCTCAGTGGTTCTGTGGTTCACCACGCAATCAGAGACGTTGCCGTAGAGCCCACCTGCTCCACAACGCGTCACGGAGCACTTCCACCTCCGCCAGCCTTGAGACTTAACGAATGATACTACTTAAATTCATTTATTTATTTTTACTATTTCATTCATTCATTATGGTCATGGTGAGTCTGGTGCCCATCTCAGCCGACTTTGGGCGAATGCGGAGTACACCCTGGACAGTTCACCAAGCCATCACAGGGCCTGATTCTGACTATCTTATATGAGAACTGACCGTTATACTGTATTTGCAAAACGCTGGTGAACCGATTCGATTAGTGATTCGACTCAACTCCTTCACTTCAATTGATTGAATCTTACGATTGGTTTGCAAATCGGCCATCAATATTAAGCAGGTCTTGTGAATGGAGCCCAGAATGCATTGCAAGGGGAAAAGCTGACAGAGAACTGGATTAACCTTCACAATATAACTTTCTGAGTGATGCAGTTTTAAAAATTAAATTCAGTTATAATAATAATAATAATAATAGTTGAGGTGTGTTTTTACAGACTCGATTACACTTTCCTTATTCCAATGTTCACATCGTCTAGAACATCGAACCAGAGGTTAATTCAACGCCCACTGGAGGGAGGCATTTCAGTATGAAAATATTTTCTTTTTGGATAGAAAATTATATAGGACACATTTTCAATAAGACCTTTTCAATGGAACTTCTACAGAAACATTATTCATTCATTCATTTTCTGAACTGCTTAATCCTAATTAGCATTGCAGGGAGGCTGGCGCCCATCTCAGCCGACTCTGGGCAAGGGCTTACTACACCCTGGACAGTTCGCCAGGACATAGCAGGGCAGAAACACACTGATGGCTATGAAGCTTCTCTTGACGAAAATCAGCAATGGTTAGAAAAGTTATGTTCTATAGAACAGAGGAAGTCTAAAGGAGTTTCATAGTGTATATAGTTCCATAGAGTATCCTTTTGCAGGGGATTCCCAGTTTCATCCCTTAATGACTGGTGTGTCTTTAAATTAATGTTACCTTGATTGTATACAGCTAGCAGTATAAATGTTCATCATATTTGTTCATATTTACATGTTTATATTTACACATGCAGACTAATCTTTTGTACACAGGACTAGTACAGTATGTTCTCCCCGTGCTTGCATGTGCTTACTTCACATACTCTGGTTTCCTCCCACAATCCAAAAACATGCTCAGTAGGCTAACTGGCTGTTCAAAATCCCCCTGGACTGAGTGTAAGTGTGAATGGTTGCGTGAGTGTTGGCCCTAGTGTGTACCCTGCCCTTGCCCAGAGTCAGCTGAGCTGGGTACCAGCTTCCCTATGCCTTTGATTAATATTAAGCAGCTTAGAAAATGAATGAATATAGCAATACATTCATGCCTGGTATCTGACACTCTATGAGTTTAGTTTACTCTCGATCTCTACCGACTGATCCAGTCTTGATTATGAACTACTCCGAGGTACAAAGCACATCGTTTTAGATAAAAATGTTTAGCTTGATCATGTACAGCTCTATCAACGTATAGGTTCACGGTATTAAGATATTTACATGTTTGTATTTACTAGGGGTGTGTATTGAGTAGAGGGTAGCGTCACGCCGCCTTCAGGTGGGAGGTTGATGGGTCCTGACTGTTTTTTGTGCTTATGCACCAACTGACAGTTTGGAGCACCCACCCTTCTTGGAGTCTTGGGGGTGTGTTGGAGAGCGCTCCCCTGGGGGACTCTCTTGTTGTCTTGGGAGACTTCAACGCCCATGTGGGCAACGATAGAGAGACCTGGAAGGGTGTACCGTAGGCCCTCAACATTCGCGAGGGTTCAGTTCTTGCCCTCCCGCAAATGAGATAATCCGTGAGTTCTGTACCGGATGTAAAACCCCATGTATCATGTCACATGCGCGAATGAGCAGCCGGAAGTAAAATACTGTGTATCTATTACATGCACTAAAATATGCTTCTTAAACACATTCTATAGACAGTCTTACTCATTAATTCAGTATTAATGTAGTAAAATATAGTCATGTTTAAGAAAAACTTTTCAGTTTTTACTCTTATTTTTATTGAAGATAAAATATAAACATTATACAACATATACTGTTGTAAAGCACTTGTTTTAAAGTCTTTTTCAATGATTATTCCAGTACAGTACCTAAGTTCATGTTTAGAATGTTTGTGCGTGAGATTTTATGTTCTGTAGCATGTTTAACAAATGATACCAAAAGGATAAACTTTATTACGCTTCATGTCCTTTTACATTGAACTTGGAGTGACGTCTCCAAGATGGCGCTGCTTAGAGGGTGACGTCGCGGAGTTCTCAGAGTCAAATTTTGTGTTTGTTCATTTAAATTTGTTTTTTGTTGTTTTGTTTGTTCATGTTTTGCACTATGCTCGTCTATGACCGGTCGACTCTACTACAGCTATGAGATCAGAATCGTCTGAACTTTAGCACCTTCCTATCCTGAGCGAATATGCTATGGTCGCTCAATGCTAGCCGCACCCCGGCTAACAATTAGCCCAGGCGGGAAGGGGCCGAACCACAACTCCGGCAGTTGGGATTGCACAGGATGAAGGCCGTGTAGCCGGCTGGTGCAATCATCTCGTCGGGTGTACTCTCCTCGAGCCATGTTTCACAGAAACACAGCATGGAGCAGTCCTGTAGATCCCTCTGCGCTGCAATCTGAGCATGAAGCTCGTCCACCTTCGTCGGCCCCTCCCCATCTGGGCTTAATGTTCGCCGGGATGCGGCTAGCATTGAGCTACCATAGCATATTAGCTCAGGAGTTGAGCGTGCTTAATTATATATGCCTGAAGACACTCCGATCTCATAGCTGTAGTAGAGTTGACCAGTCATAGACGAGCATAGTGCAAAACATGAACAAACAAAACAACAAATAAAACAAATAAAAAGAAACATGACTCTGAAAACTCCACCTGGGTTAATTGTTAGCCGGAGTGCAGCTAGCATTGAGCTACCATAGCATATTAGCTAAGGATAGGAAGGTGCTAAACTTCAGAGGACTCCGATCTCATAGCTGTAGTAGAGTCGACCGGTCATAGACGAGCATAGTGCAAAACATGAACAAATAAAATAAATTAAAACGAACAAAGAAACAATTTGACTCAGATAACTCTGCATCATCGCCCTCCAGGCAGCGCCATCTTGGAAACGTCACTCCAAGTTCAATGTAAAAGAACACGATGCGTAATAAAGTTTATCCTTTGGGTATCGTTTGATAAACATGCTACAGAACATCAAATCTCATGCACAAACATTAACTTAGATACTGTACTGGAATGAGATTTCCTTTTGGATTTTCCCTTTATCAGGGGTCGCCACAGCAAATGATTCGCACGTTTGATTTGGCATAGATTTTTAGGTCGGATGCCCTTCCTGACACAACCCTTTAGCAAGGGACAGAAACACGCTGACAGCTTTGCAGCATACTGATACGGTACTGGAATAATAATTGAAAAAGACTTTAATACAACAGTTCAGAGGAAACTGTCGTTTCTTCAGGAGAAAGTCTTATTTCTTCAGAAGAGACATCCAACATTTTCTATCGCTTAGCCAGAGAAGACACACAGTGTTTGAGTGGTATCATAGAGCTTAACCGGTAATTGAAACACAAAAAAAGAGGCCCATTGACAACTTGTGCACGAATGAGGAAAAAGGGGCGTTACATCTCAACCAATCAGCAGGAAGGAGGACAACCATTGGCTGAATTTGAGTAACATGTCAGTTGCTCAGCAGTTCGCAAATACTCAAACCGTGAGTGCAAAACAGCAAATAGTCAAGGGCCTACTGTAACCGGTAGGTACGGCCTCTCCGGTCTGAACCCGAATGGTGTTTCATTGTTTGACTTCTGTTTGTCCATCACAAACACCATATTCAAACATAATGGTGTCAGCAAGTGCACTTGGCACCATGACACCCTAGGCTACAGTTTGATGATCGACTTTGTAGTTATGTCACCAGACTTGTAGCCGAGAGGAGCAAAGCTGTCAAGGGATCACCACCTGGTGGTGAGCTGGCTTCGATGGCTGGACAAGCCGCTTCCAGACCTTGCCGGCCCAAGTGTGTGATTAGAGTCTCCTGGGAATGTTTGGCTGAGTTTCCTATCAGAGGAGCCCCAGAAGAGCTGGAGGAAGTGCCTGGGGTGAGGGACATCTGGACTTCACTGCTTACCTTTCTACCCAGCGACCCGACCCCGGATTATAGGGAAGAAAACGATCAAGATTAATTTACTAATAATAATAAATTCTTTTGTGTTTGTCTCACATATACAACATTATTTCTTCAGTTACGCATGTCGATATTCAGTTAGGAGGATGCTCAAAATCTGATAAGGAGTTTGAGATGGAACATGATGGAGAACAAATATTTCACTGAGATTTTAATCAACAAGGTCCGGTTCATACGTTACCAGAATTTGCAGACACAATATATTGGCCTACTTCTTATGAGCTCAGTCTCTCAGAGCAATAAATCTGCAGATACAACCTCAAAGTATTTATCACGTCCTACAAAAACCCTCTAGAAGCTGTCAGTGAGTAAAGAGGAGCCTCAGTGTAAGTCACAAACTTGGTGTTTATTGGTCATCTCAGCACACCATCATAAATATCATTAATTACATTATTAACAGATTTATTCCTGTATCCTTCTGAGTATCTTGTGCTGCTTCTGAAGATTCTCAATTGTACCATTTCAATCATTCATTCATTTATTCTCTGAACCCCTTAATCATAATTATGGCCACGCTGAGGTTGGCGCCCATCTCAGCCGACTCTAGGCGAGGGTGGAGCATACTTTGGACAGCATGCTAGAATATTTCAGTGTGTACTGATTTAGTGAAAAAGAATTCACTATTTTTTTCAATTTAGTTCATTTTCTATAACCGCTTAATTATAAATAAGGTTGTGGGGAGGCTGACGCCTATCCCAGCTGACTCCGAGTCAGGTCAGGTCAGGTATGAGGGCATGCACCGGAACGGCAATTCGCTGCGTCCACCAGCCGCCTCCACTCATCCGTCCGTCTCCTGGTGATTGACCAGACCTGCGCAGGGCCCATACCCCCCGGCAGCGCAGCCCTCAGCTGCAACAACCACGTCGCACGCGGTCATCCCCGCGATCGGCTCCAGCCCCGAGGATCCTGAACGGACAGGATCCGGTGTGCTGGGTCCGAAGGCGGGAAACGCGCCAAGCGCCCATAGTAGCACAGCTGATGGTTGCGGATCAAGCAGGCTACTCTTACCATACCCGCATCCCAGAGCACCTTCTGGTTGGTAACAAAGTCCCACCAGCGGTATCCGAAGATGCGGCGATGGGAAGTCGTAACAAAGGAGTCCAGTCCTCGTCCAAGCTCAACCGTGAGCGTCCATGTCTCGCTTGAGTAAAGCAAGACAGGGAGCACAAGGGAGCGAAAGACTCGGGCTTTCGTCTGCCTGCTCAGATACCTCGACCGCCACACGGTCCTGTCCAGCGAGTTCATCGCCCCATAGGCTAAACCCAGTCGATGATTGATCTCAGCCCTGCAATCAGTGGAACGATGGACCACGCTGCCAAGGTAAGTGAAAGACTCCACGATCTCTACTCTTTCATGACCCACAGCGATCGAGTCAACAGCAGCATCCAAGAGGTCGCCGAAAGCCTGGATCTTGGTTTTGATCCAAGAGACTCACAAACCAAGTGGTTCCGCCTCCTCACCCAATGAACAGAGAGTCTCCGTCAGGACATCCACCATCTCTGTAAAGATCACTGCGTCATCGGCAAAGTCCAGATCAGTAATCCGAACCTCACCGAACGACACACCGCAGGCTGATCCACCTGATCCCGCGCCATGATCCAGTCCATTGCAGTACTGAAGAGAGTGGGACCAGAACACACCCCTGCCTCACTTCGGTCTCGACCAAAAAGAAGTCAGAGGTGGAGCCCCCACATCTCACAGCACTCTCTGTCCCAGAATACAGCGACGATATCAGCCGGACCAAAGCTGATGGGATCCCACGTAGACGAAGTATGCCCCAGAGAGCCTCTCTATCCACTGAGTCGAACACCTTGCGAAAATCTATATAGGTGGCAAGAAACCCCCTATCAAACTCCCGTAAGCGCTCAGATAGGACGCGTAGCACCAGGATACGGACAACGGGCGCTGGTGTGCTAGAAGCTGCTGTCGGATCCTGTCCAGTAGACTCCATGCGAAGACCTTGCCCGGAACTGAGAGGAGAGTAACCCCCGGTAACTGTTGCATTCTCGGGTATCACCCTTCCACTTCCAGATCGGGACAACGACGCCCCATTTCCAGTCAGTTGGGATGACACCAGTGCTCCACACGGAGCACACAAGAACAAACAGCCACCTGAGGATGGCCTCACCTCCCGCCTTAAGCATTTCCACGTTGATACCACAAACTCCCGCAGATTTGCCATCCACCAAGCGCCACACCACCCTCCGAGTTTCCTCAAGAGTTGGCGGGTCGCAGCCTGGGGGAGGGTCGGCAACAAGAGTTTCAGCATCCCCAACGGCCAGGCTCTGGGCAGGAGGGTCAGCACGATACAACTCCTCAAAGTACTCGGCCCAACGAGTCCTCACTTCCGATTCTTCAGTAAGGACACTACCATTTGCAGCTTTCACTGTCTGACATCGCGATGTGGACCAAGAGGAACGAAGGCTCCACAACGCCCTGTAAGCCGGGCGAGAGTCACTCGAATTCAAGTGGCCCTCGACTGTCTCACAGAGATCACGGACCGCAGCCTCCCGGTCTCTTCGCACCGCCTTGACGGCTTCGCGCCTGGCCAGACCAACTCTGCCGTCGAGTTGAGCTTGTCTCGCTCTCTCGATGACGTCGATGGTCTCAGGAGATGGCTATTCCCGGTCGTCTGGGCAACCCCGATATGCAGCCACGGGACACCTCCAGGATGCAGTCTCTGAAACCAGTCCAGAGAACCTCCGTGCCTGCACCCGCGTCCAGATCCTCCAGGGATTCCCCAAGCCTACTGGCGAACTCCAAAGCCACATCAGGGTCCCTGAGTCAGCTTACGTCAAACCACATTTGACAAGCCAGGGCTTTCTCAGGGTGCCTGAAGTGGATCTTCAGAATCGCCACCAGAAGCCCGTGGTCTGACAACACGGCAGTTCTGGACCAGCCGCCAGCGACTACCTACGAGAACATGGTCGATTGATGCTCCTTCCTAGTGATGCCGTCGTTGGAGTACCAATCTCTGGAACCACGAGCCAGCAATCCTTAAGCCCCAACTTTTTGCAAAGTCAAGAAGCATTAAGGCGCTTTCATCACGGCGTCCAGAGCCGTGGGGACCGACACATGCTTCGTAGCCATCCCAGTTAGAGCCACTGGTCACTAGTCCACCAGTATGATCAGGGTGTCCCTTCCCGGAACCCCCGACACCACCGAGTTGAGCTGGTCGTAGAAAGTTTCCTTCCTAGATCGATCACTTACCCCGGTCGGAAGGTTCTTTTACATGAACCTCACACCATAGACAGTGAGAGACATGGCCGGCCTTTGATAACCCAGTTAGCTGCACTGGAGGAACAGTGACACCCTGTGGTGAGTAGGGCTTGAACCTCAAACCTTAGGATCAGTGATTCAGCACCTATACCATCAGGCCACCACTGCCCTGGCAACTATTTTTTTATTTCTCAAATTTTGATAAAATATAATAAATATAAGATCTCTTGTATATAGTGTATTAAATTTATATCAGTTTTACTTTTCAATTTATTGTTTACTGTGGAAAGTAAACACAATTTGAACATACCAAGAAGTAGAACCAAGCATAAAAATATTTACATATTCCGACTCATTGTTTTTAATGTTATTGAGTTAAAGAGATGGGTTGGAGCCCAAAATCATTTGTGCTTATGAAAGCAAACCCTAAAACTGGGTCCGCATAAAAATCTGATATCCCCAGTGAGTATTTTAACTGTTTTTCATATTAACTGGTGATATTGGCATACAACTTTCTGCTATTTCTGTCGACATTTTTCTGTCTTCTGTTTGACTTCTGCAGATTCGACAAAACTATAAATCTGATTCAGAGAGAAATCTAACGCTTGGTTTTTCAATCCAGATAAACATGTGTCATGTCTGTGTTTTGCACCAAACTAAATTATACAAATATCATCATCATTTTCTGTAACCGCTTCATCCTAATTAGTCATCAGTCAACTCAGGGCGAGGGCAGAGTACACCCTGGACAGCTCGCCAGGCCATCGCAGGGCGGAAACACGCTGACGGCTTTGCAGCCTACTCTTGTCGAAAGTCAGCAATGGTTCTTTTACATGTCTCACACCATAGACAGTGAGAAACATGGCCGGCCTTTGATAACCCAGTTCGCTGCACTGGGGGGGACAGTGACAACCTTGTGGAGAGTGGGACTCGAACCCCCAACCTTTGGATCAGCGATCCGGCGCCTTATACCACTAGACCACCACTGCCCCCAATTATACAAACAAAAATAAATGAATCAAATTTGTATATTGTATGCGTGTAAACATGCATTATTCACATGAAATGTTCTGTTTCTATGTGAAAGAAAAAGTATTCTGAGCTCCTATTATGATGCCTGTAATCTTTTCCCAGTTTTTTGTCTTGTGTGTGTGTGTGTGTGTGTGTGTTTGCACTGTTAACCGTTGTCTTGAATCACGCGACATCTCATGCTGAGGCCTCAGTTAAAATTCCCTGTTTGTATCCCGGTCAATAATGTTCTTCCTAAACACATCTGTGTTCATAAGATAAGATAAGATAAGATACAGCTTTATTAATCTCACAATGGAGAAATTCACTGTTACAGGCTCTTGAGGTACCATCAGTAGGGGGTGCAAAAATAGATACAAATACAAACATACACACATACATATATATTATATAAGTAAATAAATAAATAGATACATAAATAGTATAAATTAATAAAACAATAAAACAACATGACATATCTACCACCAAAAGTATTTACACTTTCTGAATACATACAGTTTTGAGGTACAGATGCTCCCCAACTTACAAAGGAGATACGTTACAGACGGCCGTTCGTTAGATGAATTTGTTCATAAGTCATGAAAGCGCGTTTTTTAGAGGGGAACGCATGTTTAAACCTTGTATAAGTAACCTATACGAGCTTGTAATGTATACAATATCTGTCTCTCTGTCTGTCTCTGTCCCTCTCTGTCTCTCTCTGCATAATCATCTTATTTCATTCTATTAAATTTATCATTTATTGGTACAAGGTGCAAAACTAAATGCATCATAAATTATCAGGCTAGCAAACTTGTATACAATCTTTCTCTCTCTCTCTCTCTCTCTCTCTCTCTCTCTCTCTCTCGCCAGAGTGGGAGAGGAGAGTGATGCACTACACATAATAGGATGCAGAATAACTGGCAGGCAAAATAGGTATGCAGTACAAAATCGAACTTACAGCCACTCTGTTCTCTGTTTGCGCAAACACTTTGGACCTCTGGACATCCCTGTTCATACAGTGGTATGAAAAAGTATCTGAACCTTTTGGAATTTCTCACATTTCTGCATAAAATCACCATCAAATGTGATCTGATCTTTGTCAAAATCACACAGATGAAAAAACAGTGTCTGCTTTAACTAAAACCACACAAACATTTATAGGTTTTCATATTTTAATGAGGATAGCATGCAAACAATGACAGAAGGGGGAGGAATAAGTAACTGAACCCTCTGTCTAAGGCAAGGGTGTCAAACTCGTGCCACAAAAGGTCATGTGGCTGCAGGTTTTTGTATCAACCAAGCAACAGCACACCTGACTTTGCTCATTTAATCAACTGATCTGAGTGTTCAGGCAGTTGATTGGTCAGTCTCTGTACAGAGCACACCGATTGACCAATCAGCTGCCGGAAGACCCAGCTCTGGTGATTAAATGAGCCATGTCAGGTGTGCTGCTGCTCGGTTAATACAAAAACCTGTAGCCACATGGCCCTTTGTGGCACGCGTTTGACACCCCTGGTCTGAGACTTAAAGAGCAATTGAAACCAATTTTTCCCAAACAATTTAAGTCAGGTGTGTGCCCAATCACTGATGAGTGGCTTAAAGCTGCCCTGCCCACTATTAAACACACACCTGGTAAGAATTGTCTTGATGAGAAGCATTGTCTGATGTGAACCATGGCTAGCTCAAAAGAGCTGTCTGAAGACCCGTGATCAAGAAACTTCTCTGACTGTTGATTGATGAACATCCAGACTTTTAGAGATGGTTTTGTATCCTTTCCCAGCTTTATACAAATCGATTTGTATAAAGCTGGGAAATCACTGGCACAGTCCAGTATCTCTGTGCACACATCAACTATATGTAAAACAATGGCCAAGAATGGTGTTCATGGGAGGACTCCAAGGAGGAAGCGACTGCTGTCTAAAAAAAAAACATTGTTGCTCGTTTAATGTTCGCAAAAAGGCATTTGGACACTCCACAGAAGTTTTGCCAAAATATTTTGTGGACTGATGAAACCAAAGTTGAATTGTTTGGGAGGAACACACAACGTCATGTTTGGAGGAAAAATGGAACAGCTCACCAACATCAACACCTCATCCCCACCGTGAAGCATAGTGGAGGGTACATCATGGTTTGCGGCTGTTTTGCTGCCTCGGGGCCTGGACAACTTGCAATCATTAATGGAAAAATTAATTCAAAAGTTTATCAGGATGTTTTGCAGGAAAACCTGAGGCCATCTGTCAGACAGTTGAAGCTAAAAAGACGATGGATGCTGCAACAAGACAATGATCCAAAGCACAGAAGTAAATCAACTTCAGAATGGTTTCAGAAGAACAAAATACACGTTCTGGAGTGGCCAAGTCAAAGTCCAGACTTGAACCCCATTGAGATGCTGTGGCATGACCTCAATACAGCGATTCATACCAGACATCCTCCCAGGAATCTTACTGAACTGCAGCAGTTTTGTAAAGAAGAATGGGCCAAGATTAGTCCTGATCGATGTGGCAGACTGATCTGCAGCTAC
This sequence comes from Plotosus lineatus, assembly GCA_024760905.1. Lineage (NCBI taxonomy): Eukaryota > Metazoa > Chordata > Actinopteri > Siluriformes > Plotosidae > Plotosus > Plotosus lineatus. Next base: position 11,442,980 of record CM045729.1, read on the forward strand.
AGGAAGCGTCTGGTTGAAGTTATTGCTGTCAAAGGGGGGGCCATAAAATATTAAATGTGATGGTTCAGTTACTTATTCCTCCCCCTTCTGTCATTGTTTACATGCTATCCTCATTAAAATATGAAAACCTATAAATGTTTGGGTGGTTTTAGTTAAAGCAGACACTGTTTTTTTCATCTGTGTGATTTTGACAAAGATCAGATCACATTTGAAGATGATTTTATGCAGAAATGTGAGAAATTCCAAAAGGTTCAGATACTTTTTCATACCTCTCTAAGTCAGAATAAAAATCATTCGTTCACACTCCATTCAACAAACTGTTTAATCCTTTTAGGGTCATGGAGAACATGGAGCCTATCTCAACCAACTCTGGGTAAAGGCAGAGTACACCCTGATCAGCTCCCTAGGTGTTTGTATGAGTGTACATGGTTGTGAGGAAGCCGATCAGGGTGTACTCCGCCATTACCCTGAGTTGGCAGAGATGGAATCCATTTAACAAACTGTTTAATCCTTTTAGGGTCACGGAGAACATGGAGCCTATCTCAGCCAACTCTGGGTAAAGGCGGAGTACACCCTCATCAGCTCCCCCACAACCATTCACACTCATAAAAATACCTAGGGACAAAAGATAAGAGAGTGCATGTATTTGGACTGTGAGTGGGAACCGGAGTATCAGGAGGAAAACCACATGAGCACAGGGAAAACATGTAGCCACCACACAGATAACATCTCGGCTGAGCCCAGGACTCAAACCCAGGACCTTCTTGTTGTAAGGTGGACTTGTTCCCCAATATACCAGCATAGTTCACAGTCTGGAGTGACAAATTTGACAAATGGTGGATCAAAAAAACTTAATTTCCATAGAAGGAAACACAACTGTAGCATATGGTGCCCACATATAATATATACACTTAATGGTTTATAATTTCTTTCCAATGAAAGACCAATTTACAACCAAAACTTCTCAGAGATATACAGTACCATGACATGTTTGGAGTTGAAAATGTGGCAGTATGTTCAGACTCTGTGTACAGAATGTAACCTTTCGTTATCAACTGTAAAGTGCATACTGCAGATAATCATGTCTACGTTTTATATTTGTGCACCGATGTCCCCCAAAACTCCATCTATCCAAAAGATGATGTTCAACTAGGTTCAGAAAGCTCCCTCATCTGTCATTCAGCTCATTTCTTCCCTCCGCCTGTCAACATCAGCTGGACCAGAAACGGTGTAGATGTGACGAATGAATCCATGATCTCTCAGTTCTACCCTAATGATGACAACACCTACAACCAGTTTTCCCACCTGCCCTTCACTCCGCAGGAAGATTGCATTTACACCTGAACGGTACAGCACAAGGCGCTGGAGACACCTGACACCAAGACATGGGTGAGACCACACATTACAGAATAATCATTCAACCCAGAAAAAGAGAATTTAATATCTCCAGCAATTAATGAAACCTGTGTGTGTGTGTGTGTGTGTGTGTGTGTGTGTGTGTGTGTGTGTAGAGGTGGATATTGCGGTTCCCAGTGTGGGTCCGTCTGTGTTTTGTGAGTGGGTCTGGTTTATGGACTGCTCACAGTCACTTCTGGAACGTTCTTCCTCGTTAAAGGAAACCAGTGATACTGAATTCAAGTTCACGTTCCTGCTCTAAAGAACTGTGACATCAAGAAAAACTGGAAAAAAATTTTAACCTGTATAGTATATAATGATATGATGTAATGCATGAGAGATAATACTACAGCATGTAGCAGTATAATAATTGCTGAAATAAAATTTCATTTAATAATAATGTGCAATGGTGGATATCACAAAACTTTTACTGACCTTTTTTAAGTGTATATTATCTTATTTTCCTGACAAACATTGTCCTTGCATAAACCCTTTTTTCTTTTTATTTAATTAATGCTTGGTTTATGAAAGAATTTCTGATTATCATGCTGTATTAAAAGCATAAACTTATTCTTCTTCTTCTTTTCCTTTCAGCTGTTCCAGCTGTCCTGTGGGGTGGAGTATACATGTTCTCCGTGCTTGTGTGGGTTTCCCACAGTCCGAAAACATGTGCAGTATTAGGCTAACTGACTGTTCCAAATCACCCTTAAGAGTCAGAGTAGGTGTGAGTAGTCATACATGTGTTGGGCCCTGTAATGGCCTGGCAATCTGTTCAGGGGTGTACCCAGCCCTCACCCAGAGTTGGCTGAGATGGGCACCAGCCTGACTGCAACTGTTATTAAAGTTAAGTGGCTAAGAAAATGAATGTGTTGAATGAATAAAATAAAGATTCATCCATCCATCCATCCATCTATCTATACTGGCCAAATAAAGAAATTGTGCACAAAAAAAATGTTATTTCACCTTGAAAAACAACACAACAAAGAAAAAATAATTTCTTCTTCTTCTTTTCCTTTCGGCTGTTCCCTTCAGTGGTCGCCACAGCAAACCATCCGCCTCAATCTCACCCTATCCTCTGCTTCTTCTACTCTTACTCCAACTATCTTCATGTCCTCCCTCACCACACCCATAAATCTTCTCTTTGGTCTTCCTCTAGGCCTTCTGCCTGGTAGTTCCAACCTCAACAGCCTACTACCAGTGTACTCACTATCCCTCCTCTGTACATGTCCAAACCATCTCAATCTAGCCTCTCTGACCTTGTGTCCAAAAACTCTTACATGTGTTGTCCCTCTGATGTAGTCATTCCTGATCCTATCCATCCTCGTTACTCCCAGCGAGAACCTCAACACTTTCATCTCTGCTACCTCCAGCTCAGCCTCCTGTCTTTTCCCCAGTGCCACTGTTTCTAAACCATACAACATCTCTGGCCTCAACATCGTCTTGTACACTTTTCTTTTCATTCTTGCCAATACCCTCCTATCACACATCATACTGGACACTGTTCTCCAACCATTCCAACCTGCCTGCACATGCTTCTTCACCTCTTTTCCACACTCTCCATTGCTCTGGATTGTTGAGCCTAAGTACTTAAAATCCTCCACCTTCTTTATCTCTGCTCCCTGTAACCTCACCGTTCCTCCTGGGTCCTTCTCATTCACACACATGTATTCTGACTTACTGAGGCTAACCTTCATTCCCCTCCGTTCCAGGGCATACCTCCACCTCTCTAGATTTTTCTCCACTTGTTCTCTGGTCTCACTACAAATCACAATGTCATCTGCAAACATCATAGTCCATGGAGATTCGTGTCTAACCTCGTCTGCCAGCCTGTCCATCACCATAGCACACAAGAAGGGGCTCAGAGCTGACCCTTGATGCAGTCCCACCTCCACCTTGAACTTGTCTGTCACACCTACAGCACACCTTACCACTGTCTTACATCTCTCATACATGTCCTGCACCACTCTAACATACTTCTCTGCCATTCCAGAGTTTCTCATGGAATACCACAGCTCCTCTATCGACATCCACTATTCTTTCCCATAACTTCATGGTATGGCTCATGAACATTAACATTAATAATAATTAATAATAAATAATAATAAAACAAGAATGAGCAATAAATCAACTACCCCTTCCGATCATCAATGGGGGAGGGGGTGAAATATGAAATGAGGAAGGGGGCATGAAATGTTGTTTTTATTCATATAGGGGGTGTCACAGAAAATGATTGAGAAGCACTGCACAAGGCATTCTCGAAGTGCGGAGGAATACACACGGAAGAATACAAGGCTAATTGACTTGGAAAAACCATTTTCCCAGTAGAGCTCATAAAGCTTGCTGGATAGGGTAGATTTTTGATGGGATCGAAGCTCGTATCATGGAAATTTGTGATAAAAGTCACTCGTAAGTAAAGATACCACTGTACTTCAGAATGAGGTATAATACAGAACTATAGTATGTAAACTGACTGGGTTATATCACTTTATGTGTCACTAATCAGGAAATGCTACTTTTTGAGAAAATCGCAATTGCAGTTACAGAACCAGTTTCTGAATGTCTGTATCTGAAACTCACAAACATCTAAATGAATCCTTCTCTCAAAACAACAAATAAGTTCTATTTACACCAAGTCATGTCTGTTTTGAGGCTTCTCATTGGTTTTTCTTAGATGATCTTTCTGGGATTCTGTAAATAGGTACAGTATTCTGGGAGTGAAATAAGGAGCAATCACAAAAGCAGTCATTTTCAACCTACCTTGGCTCTTACTCAAAGTATCTTCAACTTGATCCATATTATAAAAAATGTTAGATGGTATTTCTGTCTTCTTCAAATCCACCATTAAGTGATGAAAAAATTAGATTAAATTAGACAAAGAAATGATTGTATTCAATAGAAAACTACAGGTTCAACTCTTTACTTATTCTACAGACTTTATAATATTTTGTTCATATTTTGAGCTTCCTTGAACCGCCACCTTATCGTGGTGGAGGGGTTTGCGTGACCTAATGATCCTAGAAGCTATGTTGTTGGGGGCGAATGCCCCTGGTACGGTCACCCAAGGCAAACAGGTCCGGGGTGAAGGTCCAGACAAAGTGCGATTCAAAACAAACCCCTATGACACATGAGACAACACAGGAAGCAGTCTCCCTTGCCCGGACGCGGGTCACCGGGGTTCCCTCCTGGAGCCTGGCCCAGGGGAGGGGCTCGAAGGCGAGCGCCTGGTGGTCGGGCTTATGCCCATGGAGCCCGGCTGGGCCTAGCCCGAAAAGGAGACATGGGTCCGCCCTCCCATGGACCCACCACCCGTGGGGGGAGTTTTAGGGGTCGGGTGCAGTGTGAGTTGGGTGGCAGCCAAAGCCATGGGTTCTGTCGGACTGATCCTCGGCTACTTACTCTGACCCTCGGGACATGGAATCTTCATATACATATAATAAGAAATCTTATGCTCATGTGTTCATATATCATCCTTCCGAGACAACATGTTTTCTGTGATGGTCCAAAAGCAACTCATTGGTTTTATGCTCTTTCCGGGTCAGTGGGGCTCCGTTCCTACTGCACAGGAGGTCCACTTTTATTTAAATTGGGACAACAGGTTGGTGTAACATGTCCATCTCATGGCAATAAGGTCCTGGGTTCAACTTGTGGATTTGGCGAGGGTGTTTCTTTGTGAAGTTTGTATGCTCTTCCCATGCTTGTGTGGGTTTCCTCAGGGTACTTCGGTTTCCTCCTACAGTCAAAAGGCATGCGCATTAGAATATCTGGATGAAAATTGCCCCTAGATGTGAATGTGAATAGTTGTGTGCATACACCGATCTCTTATTAATTTGCCGAACCCCTCAATCCTATTAGAGTTATGGGCAGGCTGGAGCCGACACTGAACAAAGGCAATGTACACCCTGAACAGCTTATCAGATGATCACACACCTTGGGCGAATGGTTGTGTGTTGGCTGTGTGATGGCCTGGTGAACAGTTCAGGATGTACCCTGCATTTGCGCCGTGTCGACTTAGATAGGTTCCAGCCTCCACATGACCCTTATTGGATTAATTGGTTCTTCAAACGAGTGAGTGAGAGACGTTATGGCACCACAGTCCTGGACGTCTTTTAATTCTGCTTTTGAACATGTGACGATAAGCAGCCTGATCAATGCTTTCTCACACGCAGGGTTGTATTAAAAAAAAAAAAAAATCCCAACTGAACTTTCAGAAATGAAATGTGACGTTGTTATCGTTAAAAAGCTTTATGTTCCTTTATGTACAAGACTTCACAGCGGCCTCGTTTACAACTAATCCACAGCCACCAGTCTTCAATTAAAAAAAAAAAAAACATTGAAAATGCATTGAATTTTCTGAACTTTTTCTACTGTTATAAGTATGCTCGGTTCATTACACTGGTATTTTACATCATGGCTTTTTATATATATATATATATATTTCTTCTTCTTTTTCTTTCGGCTGTTCCCTTCAGAGGTCACCACAGCAAATGATCTGCCTCCATCTCTCCCTATCCTCTGCATCTTGTACTCTTACTCCAACGACCTTCATGTCCGCCTTCACCACATCCATAAATCTTCTCTTTGGTCTTCCTCTGGGCCTTCTGCCTGGTAGTTCCAACCTCAGCATTCTACTACCAATATACTCACTATCCCTCCTCTGTACATGTCTAAACCATCTCAATCTAACCTCTCTGACTTTGTCTCCAAAACATCTAACATGTGCTGTCCCTCTGATGTACTCGTTTCTGATCCTATCCATCCTCGTTACTCCCAAAGAGAACCTCAACATTTTCATCTCTGCTACCTCCAACTCTGACTCATGTCTTTTCCCCAGGGCCACTGTCTCTAAACCATACAACATCGCTGGCCTCATCACCGTCTTGTACACTTTTCCTTTCATTCTTGCCGATACTCTCCTATCACACATCACACCGGACACTTTTCTCCATCCATTCCAACCTGCCTGCACACGCTTCTTCACCTCTTTTCCACACTCTCCATTGCTCTGGATTGTTGAGCCTAATTTTCGAATATATATGTACCCATAATGTCAGGTTCTAAATCAACACAGACATCATAAAATAAATATACACAAGAAGAAAGACACAAGAGTTGAATTCTTTTATACTCATATATGAGGAGAGCGACCAAACCAGTTCAGTTACATGTTCTAGTCGTTCTGCCCTAAGTTCGATCGAGAGCCTCTTTTATTTCTTTAGGGGGATTCCTGGTTACATAATGTTGCTGACTCCTAAGGGGAGGGGTACACATAAGTCAGCAATATTTCTTATCAATATGTTGTAAGCTACAGAATATTCAGTCTCCCGCCTTGCAGTGGTTGCTGAGTCATCTTGTTGTTATCCCATTCCGCTTATCAGTTCTGCTATGGGGGGACTCCTGCAAAACATCTTTTAGCAAACAGTTTCAACTTTAATAATATATTGCAAAATTTATCAAGCACAAGCTGGGGTAACTTATATGTATAATTACTTTAACATTTCCCTTCTGTTTATCACAGCTTGGACAAAAAACATCATTTTACTATCACTTCAAATAGATTTAGTACATTCATTAATTTATCCAAAACTGTTAACACTCTAACAGAGAAGTCATCTTTCTTAATAGTTTTCAGGATCTGGAAACAAGTCAGACACATCATTTAATATTTCCACACTCATTTTCATCAACATTATCATCAACATTACCAAAGAAGAGATTTATGGATGTGGTGAAGGAAGACATGAAGGTCGTTGGAGTCAGAAAAGAAGATGCGGAGGACAGGGTGAGGTGGAGGCGGATGATTTGCTGTGGCGACCCCTGAAGGGAGCAGCCGAAAGTAAAAGAAGAAGGTTTTCATCAACATTATCACCTTCATTATATTTCATATGATCTTTTCAAAAGAGGACACATCTGTATCTCATATACCTTAGAACTCAAGGCAGTGACGATGAGTCAATTCAACATGGAACATAAACATGGAATGCAAAAACAACCACATAACCACAGAGTATGAAAAAAAGGCTGCAAAACACTTCCATACCTCCACAGGTATATCATCAGGACCAACTGCCTTTCCATTCTTCATCCTCTTCAATGCCCTCCTCACTTCACCCTTACTAATCTTTGCTACTTCCTACTCCTCAATGGTCATCTCTTCTACTCTTTTTTCTCTCTCATTTTCCTCATTCATCAGCTCTTCAAAGTACTCTTTCCATCTTCCCAGCACACTTCTGTCATCAGTCAATACATTTCCCTCTCTGTCATTAATCACTCTAACTTGCTGCACATCCTTCCCATCTCTATTTCTCTGATGTGCCAACCTGTATAAATCCCATATTAGATACAGTCGTGTGTGGAATTTTGTGAACAATTTAGAAGTTTCTGCATTTCTGCATAAATACAACATAAACCATTTTCACAGAAGTCCTAAAAGTAGATAAAGAGCACCTAGTTAAATAAGTGAGGCAAAATATTTTCCTTGATCATTAAGTGATTGAGGAAAATGATCCAATATTAATATCTGTAAATGGCATAAGTATGTGAACATTTGATTTCAGTATGTTTTTGTTTTCAGTAACTGTTGATCAATTCTGCACGGCGGCTGAGAAGAATTTTAGCCCGTTCCTCTGTACAGAACAGCTTTGACTTTGGGATAGTGGTGATTCTCCTCACATGACCTGTTCAGTTCAGGTCCTTGCATAATATTTCAATTAGATTACGGTCAGAACTTTGACTTGGGCATTCCTAGACATTACCTTTATTGTTCTTTCACCATTTGTTGGTAGAATGACCTGTGTGTTTAGTGACCTTGCCATCGATTACATGTGTTTCTCTTGGAATGATCTTAGATGGTTGACCACTCCTGAGCAGGTTAATTGGCTCAAATTTCCTCCATTTGTACACAGTCTGTTTTCCTGTGGATTGGTGAAGTCCAAACTTTTTAGCGCTGGTTTTGTAACCTTTTTCTGCCTAATGAGGATCAACAACAATTTTCCTGGGGACCTCAGATGTCTCATTTGTTTGTTCCATCATACACTTCTGCAAACATGTGTTGACACTTTGAAATTACCTGCTAACCCTACAGGTTCATAAACCTTTCCACTCACAGATGCTATATATAAATGGGGTGGCCAGAATTAGTCAGCTACCATATGAGGCCATGATTCTCAACCAGAAAAAAGATGGCTCTCATCAAGCACACAAGTTTGAGTATTTCAGGATATTGGTCATAAGTGATGGTTGAATATAGCAGGAGATGGACAGATAAATTGGTGCTGTGTTAGCAGTAATCAGGGTGCTGCACCTGTCTATTGTGGTGAAGGTGGAGCTAAGCCCGAGGGCAAAGCTTTCAATTTACTAGTCTATCTACATTCCAACCCTCAACTATAGTCATTATATTTGAGTTCATCTTGGTACTGATAGCTGTCCACAACTAAGTGTTGCATACACCTGTCAAGATTCAAGATTCATCTTTATTGTCATTATGTTCACTTCTTCTTCTTCTTCTTCTTCTCTCAGCCTGTTGCGCCACTGCTAGCGGATGGCCTCCACATACATTTCCAATTTCTGCAATCTTGTGCTAACTGCATCCATCTACTTTCGGCTTTGTGCTTGATTTCGTCTCTCCATCTACACTTCGTTCTGCCTCTCCTGATCTTCTTATCTCTTGGTGTCCACTCTGTTACTTTTTTGGCCTATTTATTGGTGCTCATTCAGGTTAGATGTCCAGCCCACCGGCCTCTTTCCTCCACTACTTTTCAATGATGTCTTTCACCTTTGTGCATGCTCTAATTTCCCTGTTCCTGATGTTCTCTGTTCTTGTAACTCCATGCATTACTCTTTCCATGCTTCTTTGGGCTATCGCTAATTTCTCTTCTTGATGCTTTGTTAGTGCCCATGTCTCCGCTCCAGACATCATCGATGGCAGTATGATCGTGTCCATGATCTTCTTTTTCAGGCAAATGGGCGTCTTTTGGTCTTTTAGAAAAATGCTGTGCAGACCAAATCGCTTCTAGCCTACTGTTGTCCTTTCCTTGATTTCTCTGACCATCTTGTTGCCTGGTGTCAACAGTCATCCCAAGTACTTGTATTCATCTACTTTTTCAATTTGTTCACCCTCAATTGATATTCCATTTCTTCTTCTTCTCTTGCCACTTTGTTGCACATCATTTTTGTTTTATTTTTATTCATCTTCATTCCATCTTTCTTACCTTCGATGTTCAGGTTCTGCAGCATTCTTTCTAGTTGTTCCTCGGTTTCCACAAGCAGGATAATATTATCTGCAAATCTCAGATTGTTTAGATTTTCTCCATTGATGTTTATACCGGTTCCATCTTCTATTTTTCTGAATATTTCTATGAGTGCCACTGTGAACAACACTGGCGATAAAATGTCACCTTGCCTGACTCCTTTCATGATGTTAATTCTCCTTCCAAGTAGTTCAGTTCTCACTTGTGTTGTTCCTCCCTCATATATTTCATTGATGATGTTGATGTATTTACCCTCAATACCAGGCGAATTTAGTGCTTTGAAGATTGCCTTATTTTGGATTGAATCAAAGGCCTTCTCATAGTCTACAAACGCCATGTATATGTTGTATTTGTTGGTCTTCTCAAGTATCTGTGTTACTGTTTGCAAGTGGTCAAAATCGTGGCGTGTCCTCATCAGTGTGTTGCTTGTTCCGGTGGTTGGTGCTCACTCAGAGTTCCGCTCAGCCTATTTTTCAAGATCTTCATGAAGAGTTTATAGACTTGGGAGAGCATACTGATGTGTTTGTAGTTTGCTAGGTCTTTCCTATTCCTTTTTTTGAAGATGAGGATGATGATGGCTTTCTTCTACTCCTTTGTTGCCTGTTCTTTTATCAGCACTTTGTTGAATACACAATAGTACTCTCAGCTTTTTCCATCACAATCTGATCTTCTCCGGGTGCTTTGTTGTTTTTCATACTTTTCATCACCTTTTCAACTTCACTGTCTTGGACAGGTGGTACTTCTTCCGCCTGGGTTTGCATGATGTTACTGGCCATTTCTTTGTATTATGTTTTCATAGAACTCTGAACACCTCTCCACAATTCTTTCCCTGTTGGTGGTGATGGTTCCATATTCTTCTTGCAGTGCTAGTATCATAGGTTTCCGACCTGTGCTATTTGCTTTTTGCAGTCCTTTTCTGTTCTCGATTGCTTCTTTCACTTTCATAGTATTGTGTTCCCTGAGATCTTCTCTCATCTTCTTCTTGATGGTCTTGCACAGTTCACAGTATTCAATTTTCATACGGGCGTCTTTTTCATTGCTTGCTATCTTCCTTCTTTTCCTCAGTCATTCTTTTGTTGTAGGTTTCAATTTCTAGTTGCTTTCCTTGATGTTTTTCCTCACTGTTTCCAGTGCACACGTTTTGATGACTTTTGTGAGTTCATGAGTCATCTCCTCTATTTCTTCGCTTGGTAGTGCTTCGAAGCGGTTTTCTAGCTTTAGTTGAAATTCAATTGTCTTCTGCATTAGAGCCTCTGTGTTGAAATTAAGAAGGGAGAGGAAAAAGCTAGTAAGACTGAGAATAACCAAAGTTAACACAGAGGCTCGAATGCAGAAGTCCACTTCCTACTCTTCCTTTTCTTATAGTGAGTATTGTCAATCTTTATGTTGTTAGGCATTGCAAACTGCACAAGCCTTGTTGCTCTCTTATTTCTTTCTCCCAGGCCAAACTGCCCGACAACCTTTCCAACGTCCTGATCATGTTTCCCCACTTTAGCGCTGAAGTTGCCCATGATGATGTTGAAGTGAATTTTGTTTTTCTCAATTATTTCCTCAATTTCGCCATACAGTTCTTCTACTTCTTCGTCACTATGGCTGGATGTAGGCACATACACTTGTATAACTTGCAGATGATATCTTCCATTCATTTCCAGTGTGAGTGGTGCCACTCGGTTGCTCTTCCCCTCGAACTGCACGGCTCTGTCCTTGATGTTCTTGTTGACTAGAAAGCCAACTCCTCCATTTGACTTCTCATCTTCTTTTGTGGAGAGCACATGTCTACTTTGTAGCTGTTCCAGTTGTTCCTCCTTGTTTCTGCTAAATATGATCTCCCACTTTAGTACTTTCAGTTCTTGCTCCAGCTTCGCTTCCTTTTCTTGGTCTTTCAAGGTTCACATTGTATGCACATATATGTAGATAGGGATGGGGACCCAGTGATTCTAAGCACCCTTTGCCTTTCGGCTGCCGGGGACTGCGGGCCGATTTGTTTTGGTGTTTCGCATATCAGTGTGTATGAACCAGTACTCACCACGCGCTGGTTCAGTGCAGATTGGTGAGGCAATTTGGACTCAGAGTTTTCTTCTCCTAGCCTTTGCCTGAAGAGGCTCACTTTACAAGGCAGCAGAATGATTTGAATTCAGAGTTGCCTTCTCTTACCCTGAATGCTGGCTAGGCTTTTCCCGAACAGGGAGTGGGCCTTACAGCAAGTGGGGAGGACCAGAACTATCAGAGGGGACGTGCCATTAGCCAGAGGACCCTTTCTGAGGGAAGTTGCTACCTCTCGTACTGGCTGGGTTTGCAGTTTTAGGTCATACCCAGGACCAGTAATCAGGGTGCTGCACCTGTCTATTGTGGTGAAGGTGGAGCTAAGCCCGAGGGCAAAGCTTTCAATTTACTAGTCTATCTACATTCCAACCCTCAACTATTGTCATTAAATTTGAGTTCATCTTGGTACTGATAGCTGTCCACAATTAAGTGTCGCATACACCTGTTAAAATTTAAGATTCGTCTTTATTGTCATTATGTTCACACATAACGAAATTTCCTATGAGGCTTTCAACATTAAAAGGTGCAAAGCACATGATGTGAATAAAACCTGATTCATCAGGCCAGGTCACCATTTACCATTACTCCATGGTCCATTTCATAGTCCAGTGCTCACAGGCTAATTGGAGATGATATCAGTGGTGGGTCAGCATGAGCTTCCTGACCAGTCTGCAGCCATAACCTCTTAAACAGTAAGCTGTAGTACATAGATTGATTTTGGACATCAAACCAGATGAGCTAACCTTCACTCCATATGGGCATGATTAAGACTCAGGTGCTCATGTTCCTGAAGCAGATCCACGAGGAAGTTTTCTTTGGACAATCTTTGGTAGGTACCACTGGATACCACAAGGACCTTGCAGGATCAGCCATTTAGAAGATGAATATCCCTGCCATCTAAGATCAAAATAATGTGAACGTTTCTGTCTAATTAATCCCACTCTGTAGTAAGTACCACTGAAACCAAAGAAAAACAAGCTTATTAACTGAGCAGCAGGTCTCTACAGAGAAATATCAGCCCGAGGTGTATAGTCACCGAGCCGAAAGCAAGGTCTGTATGAAAAGGCTGTGAGTTCTCTGTCCAGACAGAGCCAATCAGGTTAATAAGTAATTTATTTAATGGTCTGTTCGATTGAAGGCCTTATTTAATTCAGCTCAAGTGTGCTTACTTACCTACTTATGAACAAAGCCTCGTCCTCTGGATCTGTGAGGGCTTTGGTAGCTTTCAGTTAGTTTCCATTCTCATGACGGCCAAGAGGTTTCCGATGAGCAGGGAGCATCATGTTCGACTTCATAAAATTTTGATCCCTTAGGATATTTACTGTGTATATTTTTTCCTCAAGAAAACATTTGAATGCTTCAGTGAAATCTGCTAAAGATCATAAAGCTCAGTGCAGATACTGTGGCTATGGGCTTAGATGCCAGTTGTATGAATTATAATGCATGCCTGGGAGATAACATCATATTAAAATTATCAAAATATGAACATATGGTGACCACAGTTTTTGAAATAATTCAAACCCATCAAATGCGATGGGTTACTAATATGAAGATCAGTGGTTCAACCCCCACTGTCACCACTGTTGGGCCCTTGAGCAAGGTCCTTAACCCTTAATTGCTCAGTTGTATAAAAAAAATCACTTTGAGTCCCTCTGGAAAAAGAGGATCTGCCAAATGCAAATACTTCCTAGTGCCACCTTTTTCATGCTCAATTTTGTGATAAAAGTAAGACCTCATTATTGTCACATCCCGCAGACCTTCTGTTATAGTAGCTTCAGGCCCGTCCAGTAACCACATGAATTGGAGCACAGGTGCACGCATATGAACCATGGAATTTGCATGTGCCTGGCAAAATAGGTAAATTAACATCAGACTTAAAATGGGATAGATGATATACTTAATTTTTCCTGTTTGTGTTATATGGTGTATCTTGTGCTCCCTGATGGATTGACATTTATTGACTTTAGATAATAAAGAGAAGTTGAACATGTCAGATACTATCAACTGGCACAGTGTAAATAATTGCACAATTATTAACAATTGTTATTAGTGAATAGAAGGGCGAGGCAGTGGTGGTCTAGTAGTATAGGGCACTGGATTGCTGATCCTAAGGTTGGGGGTTCAAATCCCACTCTCCACAAGGTTGTCACTGCCCCCTCCCCTTGTCTCCCTCCATTTCCCCCTCCTCCCCAAGTCTAGCTAACTTGGTTATCAAAGGCCGGCCATGTCTCTCACTGTCTATGGTGAGAGGTTCATGTAAAAGAACCATTGCTGACTTTCATAAAGAGGAGCTGCAAAGTATGTGTTTCTGTCCCTTGCTAAAGGGTTGTGTCAGCAAGGGCATCCCACTTAAAAACCTATGCCAAATCAAACATGCAAATCATTCACTGTGGAGACCCCTGAAAAAGGGAAAAAGCTGAAAGGAAATCTCTCTCATCACTCATTAGTAAATATAAGGCTATTCATTCTGTCCATGTTACTGACTTTTTGAGTCGTCTTACTGATAATTTGAAAAAGGTCAGGGTCGCACATTTCATTACCAGTTTCATGACCACATACATATACAGTCCACAATATATGTCATCATGTAATAATCACTTATTTTCCATAAATATAACTGATTTTTTTCTTTTTGTAAATTGTTTTTTGAATGAAACGGCGTCAGTCTTGATTTTATGGTTGTTGTTTTTTTGTTTTGTTTTTTACCCAAGCCAGATCTTTGTTGATTACCTTCTCCAGACACGAATGATGTAATGATATTCCTCCATTATGATTGGTTTTGGACACTGATATTGGATTTAACAGCAGGGACTTTCCAAGCTGGTGTTGTGTAGTTAGCTCCATTGAAATCTTGCTTCTTCTTCTTCTTCTTTTACTTTCGGCTGCTCCCTTCAGGGGTCGCCACAGCAAATCATCCGCCTCCATCTCACCCTGTCCTCTGCATCTTCTTTTCTGACTCCAACGACCTTCATGTCTTCCTTCACCACATCCATAAATCTCTTCTTTGGTCTTCCTCGAGGCCTTCTGCCTGGTAGTTCCAACCTCAGCATCCTACGACCAATATACTCACTATCCCTCCTCTGTACATGTCCAAACCATCTCAATCTAGCCTCTCTGACTTTGTCTCCAAAACATCTGACATGGGCTGTCCCTCTGATATACTCATTTCTGATCCTATCCATCCTCGTTACTCCCAGAGAGAACCTCAACATTTTCATCTCTGCTACCTCCAGCTCTGCCTCCTGCCTTTTCCTAAGCGCCACTGTTTCTAAGCCATACAACATCGCTGGCCTCACCACCGTCTTGTACACTTTTCCCTTCATTCTTGCTGACACTCTCCTATCGCACATCACACCGGACACTTTTCTCCAACCATTCCAGTCTGCCTGCACATGCTTTTTCACCTCTTTTCCACACTCTCCATTGCTCTGGATTGTTGAGCCTAAGTACTTAAAATCCTCCACCTTCGTTATCTCTGCTCCCTGTAACATCACCATTCCTCCTGGGTCCTTCTCATTCATACACATGTATTCTGATTTTCTGAGGCTAACCTTCATTCCTCTCCTTTCCAGGGCATACCTCCACCTCTCTAGATTTTCCTACACTTGTTCTCTGCTCTCACTGCAGATCACAATGTCATCTGCAAACATCATAGTCCATGGAGATTCTTGTCTCACCTCGTCTGTCAGCCTGTCCATCACCATAGCAAACAAGAAGGGGCTCAGAGCTGACCCTTGATGCAGTCCCACCTCCACCTTGAACTCTTCTGTCACACCAGCAGCACACCTCACCACTGTCTTACATCTCTCATACATGTCCTGCACCACTCTAACATACTTCTCTGCCACTCCAGACTTCCTCATGCAATACCACAGTTCCTCTCTCGGCACCCTGTCATATGCTTTTTCCAGATCCACAAAGGCACAATGTAGCTCCCTCTGACCTTCTCTGTACTTCTCTATTAACATCCTCAAAGCAAACATTGCATCTGTGGTGCTCTTTCTTGGCATGAAACCAATCTGTTGTTCACAAATGCTGACCTCTGCCCTTAGTCTAGCTTCCACTATTCTTTCCCATAACTTCATTGTATGGCTCATCAACTTTATCCCTCTGTAGTTGCCACAACTCTGTACATCTCCCTTGTTCTTAAAAATGGGCACCAGCACACTTCTCCTCCACTCCTCCGGCATCTGCTCACTCTCTAGTACCTTGTTGAATGTTCTTGTCAGAAAATCTACTGCTACCTCTCCTAGACACTTCCATACCTCCACCGGTATGTCATCAGGACCAACTGCCTTTCCATTCTTCATCCTCTTCAATGCCCTTCTCACTTCACCCTTACTGATCTTTGCTACATCCTGCTCCTCAATGGTCACCTCTTCTACTCTTTTTTCTCTCTCATTTTCCTCATTCATCAGCTCTTCAAAGTACTCTTTCCATCTTCCCAGCACACTTCTGTCATCAGTCAATACATTTCCCTCTCTGTCCTTTATCAATCTAACTTGCTGCACGTCCTTCCCATCTCTATTTCTCTGCTGTGCCAACCTGTATAGATCCTTTTCTCCCTCTTTACTGTCCAACCTATCATACAAGTCATCATACGCCCTCTGTTTGGCCTTAGCCACTGCTACTTTCGCCTTACGCTGTGTCTCCCTGTACTCCTGTTTACTCTCTTCGGTCCTCTCAATGTCCCACTTCTTCTTAGCTAACATCTTCCTTTGTACACACTCCTGCACTTCCTCATTACACCACCAAGTCTCCTTATCTACTTTCCTACCAGAGGACACACCAAGTACTCTCCTACCTGTCTCCCTGATCACATTTGCTGTGGTAGTCCAGTCATTTGGAAGCACTTCCTGGCCACCCAAAGCCTGTTTCAACTCCTCCTTGAAGACAACAGAACACTCTTCCTTTTTCAGCTTCCACCGCTTTGTCTTCTGCTCTGCCTTTTCGTGCTCTCGTTCCTGTCCTGGATATCAAACCTGCCCATCACTTCCTCGTCCCCTCTGTTGCCTGCACCAACATGTCCATTGAAGTCTGCACCAATGACCACTCTTTCACCTCTGGCGGTACTCTGCATCACTTCATCTAAGTCACTCCAGAATCTCTCCTTCTCTTCTAGCTCACATCCTGCCTGTGGGGCATAAGCACTAACAACATTGAGCATTACACCTTCAATTTCTAACTTGAGACTCATCAGTGTGTCCAAAGGAAGAGGTTAGCTCAGAAGAAATGGTACATTGAGAGGACCGAATCGAGTAAACAGGAAAAAAGAGTAGAAGAGGTGACCATTGAGGAGCAGGATGTAGCAAAGATAAGTCAGGGTGAAGTGAGGAGAACATTGAAGAAGATGAAGAGTGGAAAGGCAGGTGGTCCTGATGGCATACCGTTGGAGGTATGGAAGTGTCTAGTAGAGGTAGCAGTAGATTTTCTGACAACAGCACTCAACAAGGTTTTAGAGACTGACAGGATGTCAGAGGAATGCAGGAGTAGTGTAATGGTGCCCATTTTTAAGAACAAGGGAGACTTGCAGAGTTGTGACAACTACAGAGAGATAAAGTTGCTGAGTCATACGATAAAGTTATGGGAAAGAATAATGGAAGCTTGACTCAGGGCAAAGGTCAGCATTTGTGAACAACAGTTTGGCTTCATGCCAACAAACAGCACCAGAGATGCAGTGTTTGCTTTGAGGATGTTAATAGAGAAGTACATAGAGGGTCAGAGGGAGCTACATTGTGTCTTTGCGGATCTGGAGAAAGCATATGACAGGGTGCTGAGAGAGGAAATGTGGTATTGCATGAGGAAGTCTGGAGTGGCAGAGAAGTATGTTAGAGTGGTGAAGGACATGTATGAGAGATGTAAGACAGTGGTGAGATGTGCTGTCAGCATCGCAAAAGAGTTCAAGGTAGAGGTAGGACTGCGTCAAGGATGAGCCCATTCTTGTTCGCTATGGTTATGGACAGGCTGACAGATGAGGTTAGACAAAAATCTCTATGGACTTTGTTGTTTGCAGATGACATTTTGATCTGTAGTGAGAGCAGAGAACAAGTGTAGGAAAATCTAGAGAGGTGGAGGTATGCCCGGGAAAGGAGAGGAATGAAGGTTAGCTTCAGTAAGACAGAATACATGCACAATACGCACTGGGGGGGACAGTGACAACCTTGTGGAGAGTGGTACTCGAACCCCTAACCTTTGGATCAGCGATCCAGAACCCTATACCACTAGACCACCACTGCCCCTTACCATACCTATATCAGTATGTCAACTGTAAAACAAGGGATGAGAAAACAATTGATCTTTGCTATGGGACTATCAAGAATGCCTATAAATCGTGTTGTCAGACACCCATAGGACCCTCCGATCACAATGCTGTTTATTTAATTCCAGTTTACAAACAGAAACTTAAATCTCAAAAACCAGTGGAAAAATCAGTGAAAATCTATTTCCCTGAACACCTTGATGAGTTTAAGGCGTGCCGCGAAAGTACAGCTTGGGAGGTATTCGAGCAGGACTCTCACAGTGTTAACAAACTGTGTGAAGTTGTAACCTCTTACATAAACTTCAGCGTGGACTCGATTATACCAACAAAAACAATCAAGATTTATCCTAACAACAAACCATGGGTGACAAAAGAACTGAAAGCCATGCTGTGTGGGAAGTAACGTGCGTTCTGTTTCGGAGACAAACTTGGATTTAAGTCAGTACAACAGGATATTCTACAGTGTACCAAGGAGTGTGTGTGTGTGGCCGGTGGCGTAGTGGTTAGGGTACTGCGCTCATGATCGGGAGATTGTGAGTTCGAATCCCACTGAGACCCTCACTGTGCTAAGACCCCTGGGCAAGGTTTCAACCACAAGTGTGCCTCTGTTCACCCAGCAGTATAAATGGTTGCCAGTAAAATATACTGGGAAGGTAACCTGCGATGGACTAGCGTCCCATCCGGGGGGGGGTTAAACTCCTGGTCGCTTCATGCTACGGAAACAGGGGATAAGTACTGGCCAGCTAAGCCACTAGGCTCGGGATTACCTTCTACCTACCCAACAGACTTACCTTCTACCTACCCAACAGACTTACCTTACCAAGGAGTGTAAGATTTGTTATAAGGAAAAACTAGAATTGAAATTCCATTACAATCTTCGGGATGGAAGGAAATGTGTCAAGACCATTCTGGGAATCAATTGGTCATCAATGCTAGTGATAATCATCAATGCTAGTGTAGCAAATGAGCTTAATGACTTTTATATAGCTCTTGTGATTCTTAAGGAATGCTGTGATCAGTTCTGTGATGTGTTTCACAGTGTCTTCCAAAAATCTCTGCTACATCATCAAATACCTGTCATATGGAAAACATCTCACATTGTTCCACTTCCGAAGACACCATATCCCAAAGTGTGTAATGACTACGCCATGTTGCACTTATGCCAAATTTACGAGCAGCAAATAGTCAGAAAAAGTGCAGAAAATTGTAAATGACAGTTCTCACTTTCTCTATTGTGATTTTGAATTTCTTCGATCAGGACACCGTCTGTGCATGCCGATAGCCAGAACAAACAAATTCCGTCATTCTTTTGTACCAGCCGGTTTTCGCTGTTTTAACAATAGTTAATCATTTTTATTACTTGTCTGCCATCATATCATCATGTAGCTTCTTTTTACAAACTGTGTTTTGCTTCTTTATCTCAGCTTATTAATCATATCTTATTGCAATCTTTTAGTGCTCTTTGGACAATATTTACTTGGACAATATTTCTTTATTTGTGCATGTTTTTAGTATTTGTTGAAATGTACGTTGTGTTTCAGTGTTTTGTTGTGCACTATGTGTTTTACGACATAACAAAAAATTCCCCCAGGGATAAAGTCTAGTCTTGTCTTGCCCTGTCTTGCCCTGTCTTGTCTTGTCTTGTCCTACCAGGCAGAAGGCCTAAAGGAAGACCAAATATAAGATTTATAAATATGGTGCAGGAAGACAAGGTAGTTGGTGTAAGCGAAGAAGATGCAATCTCACATAAATCATGAAGAAACATCAAATTCTACAAATGCATACAAACTGGATAAATCGAATGTAACACACACACACACACACACACACACACACACACACACACACACACATACACAAACACACACACACACATCCATCCATTCATTATGTACACCGATTAAGGGAGTATCTCACCAAAAGTGAATATTCTGCAATTACTGGCAAATTTGCACAAAATGCACCCCCCCCCCAAAAAAAAAAAATAAATAAAAATAATTGTTAAGCCTGGAGGGTATGCATCGGACCCAGAGATGCAGGAGACCATAAGAAGGTTCAACAATTTTATTTTGCACTAGGAACTGTAAATCACGGGAATACTAAATCGGTGGAACTGGTCGAGCACGAAGCAAGATACCAGGGGTCAAAGAGCAGAGGAACAGAATCACAGGGAAGATAATCTTCTGACATCGGAGGGAAGCACGCCGCTCCCCTTTATAGCTGGCTGCTTGCTGATTGCAGAGTGGGACCAGGTGTGCTCTTCTGGAACTCGCCTACCGGCAACACCCACGCCCCTCACCAGCGCCTGCAATGACTAAAGAAAGAATTAATGCCTCCAGCCAACACAGACCATAACAGTACCCCCTATCCCCCCGTTAAGGGAATTGACGATAAAATTTGTTTAATAAGTCCGGGTCCAGGAGTAGGGAGCGGGGAATCTATGAGTGTTTTTTGGGTCCATACCCCTCCCAGTCCACTAGGTACTGAAACCCTTGACCCCGCCTGCGTACATCAAGGATACGGTTGCCAGTTTGCCAGACACATGCGGGGTGTCCATCAATCAGCCAGGGAAGAGGGGGTGGGGGGGTGGAGGGGACTTTCTAACATGGGCTTAATCAGAGAAACATGAAATACTGGGTGTACCTAAAGTGAGGATGGGAGTTTCAGTCGGACGACGCTGGGGTTTATAATTTTCTCTATTACGTAGGGCCCAATGTGTCTGGGAGACAGTTGTTTGGACTCGACTTACAGGAGCAGGTCCCAGGAGGAGAGCCACATTTGTTGCCCGATTGTGTAGAGAGGTTCCGGGGTTCGGTGACGATCGGCAATCCTCTGGTTTCGGGCCACTGTTCGTTCCAGGGAAGCACATGCTTCTTTCCAGACCCAGTGTGCTCTGTGAAACTGTGCCTGGACAGATGGAATGGTCACTTCGACCTCCTGGCTGGGAAACAGGGGAGGCTGGAAACCATTAATCACCATGACGTGGAACATCCCGGTGGCGGCGCAGATCAGAGAATTGTGTGCGTATTCGACCCATGGGAGGTGTGTGGCCCAGGAGGCTGGGAGGCGGGAGGCAGTGCAGCACAGGGAGGATCCGAGGCTTTGATTCGCTTGCTCCACCTGCCCGCTCGACTGAGGATGGTAGCCAGAGGTCAACCTGCAGGAGACTCCCAAGGTGTCGCAGAACGCCTTCCAAACTCTGGATGCAAACTTGGGGCCCCGGTCTGAAACGACGTCCTGGGGGATGCCATGGAGGTGAAAGACGTGTTGGACCAGGAGACCAGCTGTTTCCCTTGCCGAGGGGAGTTTGGGTAGGACGAAGAAGTGAACCGCCTTGGAGAACCGGTCTATTATCGTCAGGATAACAGTGTTGCCCTCAGATGGGGATGAACCTGTGACAAAGGGCACCGCAATGTGTGACCAGGGATGATCGGTAATGGGTAAGGGTTGGAGGAGACCCATGGGTGCACGATGGGAGGACTTTCTCCGGGCACAGGTGGCACAAGCTCCCACAAACTCCCTGGTGTCAGCTGCCATTGTTGGCCACCAGAAGTGTTGATGGGCATCCCGAACTACCCGTTCTACCTCCCATTGGGCTGCTCCAAGTATACAGGAGGCGGGCAGGATGGTCTCCATGGTAGTGTCTTCCCCCAAGGAGAACTGCCTGGAGAGAGCATCTGGCTTCGTATTCCAGGAGATGCGTTGGTATGTTAGTGTGAAGTTGAACCTTCCCAAGTAGAGTGACCATCGTGCCTGACGGGAGTTCAACCTCTTGGCTGTACAGAGGTAGGATAGGTTTTTATGGTCGGTCCAGACCACGAAGGGGTGGGCTGCCCCTTCCAGCCAGTGCCTCCAGTCCTGGAGCCCCAAGACCACCGCCAGCAGCTCACGATTCCCAACATAATAATTCTGTTCCACTGGGGGCAAGCGAGGGGAGAAGAAGGCCAATGGGTGTAGCTTCTCGTCTGTGGGAGACCGTTGGGAGAGGACCGCCCCCACCCCCGAGTCTGAGGCGTCGACTTCCACCATAAACTGCAGTGAGGGGTCCGGGTGGATCAGTACGGGCGCATTGACGGATTTAGCCTTCATCCTGTCAAAGCCTGGGCACTTGGGGACCACTGGAACTGTGTCTTGGGTGATGTCAACTGTGTGAGGGGGGCTGCTAGGCGGCTGTAGTCCTGCACAAACTGGCAATAGAAGGAACCTCTGCAGCTGTTTCCGCATCTCCGGAGTTGGCCACTCCGCCACTGCCTTCACCTTCGCCGGACCGGGTCTTATCTGCCCCTTCTCCACAATGAACCCCAGGAAGGAGACTGATTGGACATGAAACTCACATTTTTCTGCTTTAACGAACAATCAGTTCTCCAGGAGCCTCTTTAGTACCATTCTCATGTGGCGGAGATGCTCGTTTGGATCTCTACAGAAGATCAGGATGTCATCAAGGTACACGAATACAAGCAGTTCAGCATGTCCCTAAGCACATCGTTGACCAGAGCTTGGAAAACCGCCAGGGCATTGGTTAGCCCGAATGGCAAGACCAAATATTCGAAGTGCCCCAGGGGTGTGTTGAAGGCCATCTTCCACTCGTCCCCCTCCTGAATTTGGACTAAGTGGTAGGGGTTTCTCAGGTCCAGTTTGGAAAAATCAGTAGCATCGTGGAGAGGGGTGAATGCTGAATCGATTAGAGGGAGAGGGTACTTGTTTTTTTAGGGTGATATGGTTCAGTTCATCATTAGTTCATTTTCTGTAACCGCTTCATCCTAATTAGGGTCGCGGGGAGGCTGGTGCCCATCCCAGCCAACTCAGGGCGAGTGCAGAGTACACCCTAGACAGCTCGTCAGGCCATCGCAGGGTGGAAACACGCTGACGGCTTTGCAGCCTACTCTTGTCAAAAGTCAGCAATGGTTCTTTTACATGCCTCACACCATAGACAGTGAGAGACATGGCCGGCCTTTGATAACCCAGTTAGCTGCACTGGGGGACAGTGACAACCTTATGGATAGTGGGACTCGAACCTCCAACCTTTGGATCAGCGATCCGGCACCTTATACCACTAGACCACCACTGCCCCGCCGATATAGTTCAGGCCCGTGTAATCAATGCAAGGTCTCAGGGTCTTGTCTTTCTTTTCGACGAAGAAGAATCCAGCGCCTATCGGGGAAGATGAGGGCCGAATGAGACCTGCAGCCAATGACTCGTTAATTTATGCCTCCATGGGGTCTTTCTCTGGCTTCGAGAGGTTGTATAGTCACTGGGAAGGGAGCGTGGAACATGGGAGTAGGTCAATGGCGCAGTTGTACAGTCGATGAGGAGGTAATGAGCGAGCCCGGTCCTTGCTGAAGACCTCTTGCAGGTCGTGATATTCTTTGGGCATGCCGGCTAAGTCCAGATCCTCCAGGTCGACTGGGGTTCGTGAAGCTTGTGAGGGTACAGCCGCCATTAAGCAGTGTTGCAGACAGTAGTCACTCTCCAGCCAGTTGATGTGGGGATTGTGGGTCTGCAACCATGGCCACCCCAACACTAGGGGAGAGAGAGGCAGAGAGAACAAACAGCTCCAGACATTCCTGGTGGTTACTGGACAAACTGAGCTTAACTGGCTTGGTCTTGTGCGTGACCCGAGCTATGAGTCGGCCATCAATGGCCACTACCTCCTTGGGGGTCTTGAGTTCATACACGGGCAGGTCGTGGAGCTCAACCATCCCCGGATCGAAAACTTAGCATCAGCACCTGAGTAAATGAATATGTCTACAGGATAAGAGTGTTGCACAAAGTGTAGCGTACCTTGAACTTACAGGTGCTTTCCAGGTGTTGTGGAGGATCCTCTCGTAGCTGTCGTACCCTGCTGTGCGGGGCACTGGGCGAGGTAATGGCCCTCTCGATGCAGTAGATGCAGAGACCGGTGGCCAGCCGCCGGTGCCTCTCCTCAGCCGTCAGTCTGGTGCGGTTCACCTGCATGGGTTTTTGACAGTCATCCTTCATCAATGGTGTGTGAGTTCGAGGTGGGACCTCCTTGGGCCTCGCGGAGTGGATCGAGGACGGGTAGATAAAACTGGGCACCTCCTCCCGGGACCTATCCCTCTCCTTCGGCCGGTTGTCCAGCCTGGTAGACAAGGTGATTAACTCCTCAAGAGTCGTTGTCTCATCTCGGGCCGTGAGCTCGTCTTTCAGCCTTTCATTAAGCTCCTTCAAAAAAGTCCCCCGGAGCACGGGGTCGTTCCAGACGCTTTCAATGGCGAGAATCCAGAATCGGATGGCGTACTCTGCCACCGACAATGAGCCTTGCCAAATTTGTGGGAGCTGGGATCGCACCTTCTCCCCTTTCGCCGGATGATCGTAAGCCTTCTTCATTTCTCGCATGAACTGGTCTAACTGGGAGCATAATTCCGGGGTATGGGTGGTGACTGCTAATGCCCAGGACGAGGCTTGCTCCGTGAGTAAGCTCATGATGAAGGCGGTTGTTGCTTGATTGGTGGAGTATGTGAGCGACTGCTGGCTGAAGATGAGCAAACACTGATGAAGGAATCGTGCGCAGGAGCCGATCGTGCCCGAATACCTGGCTGGCATGGGAATGAGTGGTTCTCGGTGCGCCAAAGCGGAAAGTGAAGGGTGAGGGGTGGGGTCGCGGCAGCGAGATGAGTGGCAACGACGTCCATTCTTCCACCGAGCTTAGCCAAGCTGGTGGTTATGTGCTGGAGATTGTCCATCATCTGATGCAAGGTGGAGTCATGTTGTCCCAGCAGGGCACCCTGGTCGGATAGTATCCACTGAAGCTGTGCGGTCTCGGCTGGGTCCATGTTTCAGGTCAGAAGATTCTGTTAAGCCTGGAGTGTCTGCATCGGACCCAGAGATGCAGGAGACCATTAGAAGGTTCAACGATTTTATTTTGCACTAGGAACTGTAAATCACGGAAATACTAAATCAATGGAACTGGTCGAGCATGAAGCAAGATACCAGGGGTCAAAGAGAAAGGCAGAGGGACGGAACGGAATCATGGAGAAGACAATCTTCTGACATCGGAGGGAAGCACGCCGCTCCCCTTTATAGCTGGCTGCTTGCTGATTGCAGAGTGGGACCAGGTGCGCACTTCTGGAACTCGCCTACCGGCAACAGCCTCGCCAGCGCCTGCAATGACTAAAGAAAGAATTAATGCCACCAGCCAGCACAGACCATAACAATAATATTTTTATTTTTGGCAAAATTTTAGTGCACATAATATTTGGGGACACCAATCAAAAATCTTGAATCTAAAATATATTAAAGTTTAATTTTTATCAGTACATTACAAACTGTTCTCCATTTCTTCTCCAACTGTGGATTTCTGAAATATCTGGTAAATAAACTGTTAAAAACTATTTCAAAAATCATATATGACTGTTTACACCAAGAAGTGAATAAATTCTAGAATTCTCAAAAGCCTTTCCATACTGTCCCCAAACACTCCCAAACTATTCTCCAACATTGCTCACTTGTTACTTACTGTTCCCCACATATTTATCTTTTTTCAATTAATACAAGAGATAAGGGTGACGATAAGAAAATGGTTAGCATGTCAGCCTTACAGCAAAAAAGGCCTGGTTTAGATTTGGGCTTAGGAGTTTCTGTTGAAGCGGTTTGCATGTTCTCCATGTGCTTCAGTAGGTTTCCTTTGGGTACTTTGGTTTCCTCCCACAGTTCAAAAACACATACGGTGCATTAATTGGCTGTTACAAATCCCCCTAGGTGTGAGTGTGAGTGTGAGTGTGAATGGGTGTACAGACGCTCCCCGACTTACGTTCATCCGTTTTAGGTTTTTTCGATTTTACATTTTTTTCCAAAAAAAAGTCAAATTTTGAGTTTAGACATACCTACGTAGCACGCTGACTTAGTGACGCAATGACGCTGCATTCATTGTTTAAAACTATATATATATATCCTCTTTTCTTCTTTTCCTTTCGGCTTTTCCCTTCAGGGGTCGCCACAGCGAATCATCTGCCTCCATCTCACCCTATCCTTTGCATCTTCTTCTCTTACACCAACGACCTTCATGTCCTCCTTCACCACATCCATGAATCGTCTCTTTGGTATATATATATATATATATATATATATATTTATATATATATACATATATATATATATGTATACATATATATATATATATATATATATATATATATATATATATATATATATATCAGTTATATAGCGTGTTACCCTTGTGTTAAGACGTCGGCTCTGTGATCTTTGTGTTTACACTGTTTTACGGACTTTTGTAACCAAACGCAAATATGGTCGGTCAGAAGTGTAAGCCTACTAGCATGGGTGCAAGTCTCATACACAGAGATGAATGAACTATCTGCTCAGATCAGCATACTCAGTTAAGCAAAGAGAGTGGTAATATGAATGAAAACCCGAATGCACAAATTACAGAACAATTACAGATATTTATTATCTTTTAGCAGAATCCTAAGAGTGTATACTCATTTTTATATGAATATTCATTTGGATTTGTACTTGTTCTTTGTATGCATCTCTTGAATAACGTTTACTTACTTACTGACAAAAAAGAAAGAACTCTCCGCTTTGCTGGATTCACATCAGTGCAGGCTGTGTTCTAAACGAGTTCAACAGCACTTGTTGTGCACTTGAAAGACCGGAAGTCTGTATAATTCACAGCAACTACACTACTTTTGCAAGTACACTACTTTCGGAATTGAATGCCTCACATATTGTAAGCGTTGATTGGCTGTTTTAAGCTTCATGTAAAGTAACTCGGTATAAATAAGTGACTTATTTGATATATTTGATATTATTTTACAATGTTATGTTTATAATAATTGATTTAGAGGTGTTTTATGAGATACAGTAATGGTATTTATGGATGTATAGTGCAGTATGAGCGTGATACATCACACGTCATACATCATATGTGACTGTACAACTTACGTTCACTTTCAACTTACGTTCAGCCATCCGGAACCAATTAAAAACGTAAGTCGGGCAGCGTCTGTATATGTGCTGGAAATGAATTGGTCTGGCAGGTTGTTTAGGTTGTACCTTATTCTTTCCCAGAGTCAGCTAAGAAAGATAGTAGCCTCTCCGCTGCCCTAAATAAGATTAAGCCATATAGAAAATGAATGAACGAATGAATGAATGAATGAATGAATGGCTATAGGAGACATTCACCCAAATGTTGGATGAGGGGTTAGTGGCCTTAGAAAATTCTTTGGGAGTATATGGGGAGAATTTGTAGAAAGATCCCCACCCCGGTGACACGGTGGTGTGGTGGTTAGCACATCTATCTCACAGAAATAATGCCTGGGTTCAATTCCCAGCTCGGGCGTTCTGGGTGGAGTTTGCATGTTCTCCCTGTGCTTGTGTGGGTTTCCTCCAAATATTCCAGTTTCCTCCCACAGCCCAAAAACATGCAAGAGGTTATTGGGTGTTCCAAATCTCCCCAGGTGTCAGTCTGAATGGTTGTTGTCATGTCAGTGTTGGTCTTAGGTGGAAAGAGAAGAGGAAAAGCATGAGCCTAGGACTGAGAGTAGGGACTTTGAATTACGAAAGGAAAAGATAGAGACCTTGTTGACATGATGCAAAGGAGGAAGGTGGACATACTGTGTGTGCAGGAGACCAGGTGGAAAGGTAGCAAGGCTAAAAGCTTAGGTGCAGGGTTTAAGCTGTTTTAACGTAGTGTGGCTGGGAGAAAAATATAGTAGGAGTCATCTTGAAGGAGGGGTTTGTCAGGAATGTTCTATGAGTGAAAAGAGTGTCAGACAGAGTGATGATTCTCAAGTTAGAAATTGAAGGCGTGATGTTCAATATTGTTAGTGCTTATGCCCCACAGGCAGGATGTAAGCTAGAAGAGAAGGAGAGATTCTGGAGTGAGTGAGTTAGATGAAGTCATGCACAGTACCCCCAGAGTTGAAAGAGTGGTCATTGGGGCAGACTTCAATGGACATGTTGGTGCAGGTAACAGAGGGGACGAGGAAGTGATGGGCAGGTTTGGTATCCAGGAAAGGAATACAGAAGGACAGATGTTGATAGATTTTGCTAAAAGGATGGAAATGGCTGTGGTGAATAATTTCTTCCAGAAGAGACAGGAGCAGAGGGTGACTTATAAAAGCGGAGGTAGGAGCACACAGGTAGACTACATCTTGTGAAGACAATGTAATTTGAAGCAAGTCAGTGACTGCAAAGTAGTCGAGGGTGACAGTGTTACCAATCAGCATAGGATGGTGGTGTGCAGGATGATGCTGATGGTGAGGAACAAAGGCAGAGCTGAAGACAACGTGGTGGAAGCTGAAAAAGGAAGAGGGTTGTGTTGTCTTCAAGGAGGAGTTGAAACAGGTTTTGTGTGGTCAGGAAGTGCTTCCGGATGACTGGACAACCACAGCTAATGTGATCAAGGAAACAGGTAGGAGAGTACTTGGTGTGTCCTCTGGAAGGAAAGTAGATCAGAAGACTTGATGATGGAATGAGCAAGTGCAGGAGTGTGTACAAAGGAAGGGGTTAGCTAAGAAGAAGTGGGACATTGAGAGGACCGAAGAGTGTAAACAGGAGTACAGGGAGACACAGTGTAAGGCGAAGGTAGCGGTGTCAAAGGCCAAACAGAGCACATATGATGACTTGTATGCTAGGTAGGGAAATATATTGACTTATGACAGAAGTGTGCTGGGCAGATGGAAAGAGTACTTTGAAGAGCTGATGAATGAAGAAAATGAGAGAGAAAAAAGAGTAGAAGAGGTGACCATTGAGGACCAGGAAGTAGCAAAGATTAGTAAAGGTGAAGTGAGGAGGGCATTGAAGAGGATGAACAGTGGAAAGGCAGTTGGTCCTGATGACATACCTGTGGAGGTATGGAAGTGTCTAGGAGAGGTAGCAGAATATTTTCTGACATGAACATTCAACAAGGTCTTAGAGAGTGATCAGATGATGAAAGAATGGAGGAGAAGTGTGCTGGTGCCCATTTTTAAGAACAAGAGAGACGTTGTGGCATCTACAGAGGGATAAATTTGATGAGCCATACGGTGACGTTATGGGAAAGAATAGTAGAAGGTAGACTAAGGGCAGAGGTCAACATTTGTGAGCAACAGTTTGGTTTTATGCCAAGAAAGAGAACTACAGATGCAGTGTTTGCTTTGAAGATGTCAGTAGAGAAGTACAGAGAAAGTCAGAGGGAGCTGCATTGTGCCTTTGTGGATCTGGAGAAAGCATATGACAGGGTGCCGAGAAAAGAAATGTCGTATTGCATGAGGAAGTCTGGAGGGGCAGAGAAGTATGTTAAAGTGGTGCAGGACATGTATAAGAGATGTAAGACAGTTATTGAGGTGTGCTGTCGGTGTTATAGAAGAGTTCAAGGTGGAGGTGGGACTGCATCAAGGGTTAGCTCTGAGCCCCTTCTTGTTTGCTATGGTGATGGACAGGCTGACAGACGAGGTTAGACAAGAATCTATCTGGACTATGATGTGAAACACAAAGCCACAATGCAGCTCCCTCTGACCTTCTCTGTACTTCTCTATTAACATCCTCAAAGCAAACACTGCATATGTGGTGCTCTTTCTTGTCATTAAACCAAACTGTCTGTCTTCCTTTTGGCTTTTTCCCTTTTACTCAGGAGTCGCCACAGCGAATCATCTGATTCGCACGTTTGATTTGGCAGAGGTTTTTATGTCAGATGCCCTTCCTGTCACAACCCTTTTTAGCAAGGGACAGAAACACGCTGACGGCTTTGCAGCCTACTCTTTACGAAAGTCAGCAATGATTTTTTTACATGCCTCTCACCATAGACAGTGAGAGACATGGCCCGCCTTTGATAACCCAGTTAGCCGCACTGGGGTGGCATTCAACCAAACTGTTGTTCACAAATGCTGACCTCTGCCCTTACTTTAGCTTCCACTATTCTTTCCCATAACTTCATCGTATGGCTCATTAACTTTATCCCTCTGTAGTTGCTACAACTCTGCACGTCTCTATTAAGAACAAGGGAGACGTGCAGCGTTGTGGCAACTACAGAGGGATAGTCTGGAAGGGCAGAGAAATATGTTAGAGTGGTGCAGGATATGTATGAGAGATGTAAGACAGTGGTGGAATGAGCTGTTGACGGGACCGAAGAATTCAAGGTGGAGGTGGGACTGCATCAAGGATTAGCTCTGAGCCCCTTCTTGTTTGCTAAGGTGATGGACAGGCTGACAGACAAGGTTGACATTGTGATCTGTAGTGAGAGCAGAGAACCAGTGCAGGAAAATCTAGAGAGGTGGAGGGATGCTCTGGAAAGGAGAGAAATGAAGGTTAGCCTATGTAAGTCAGAATACATGTGTTTGAATGAGAAGGACCCAAGAGGAACGGTGAGGTTAAAGGGAGCAGTGATAAAGAAGGTGGAGGATTTTAAGTACCTATGCTGAACAATACAGAGAAATGGAAAGTATTGAAAAGAGGTGAAAAAGCGTGTGCAGGCAGGTTGGAAAGGTTGGAGCTACCAGGCAAAAGGCATAGAGGAAGATGATTTGCTGTGGCGACCCCTGAAGGGAATAGCCTAAAGGAAAAGAAGAAGAAGTGTGGAGGAAATGAGCGAATGGCTTGTCTGACATTTGCTTTGAAAATAAAGTTAGTTTGGTTTAGAAGGCTCTGACATCTACTTGCATTTCATGCACAAACTATTTTTTCCTTGTCTCTTTACATTCAGCTTTATGATGTGTCTGTATGTCCATAGCAAAAGCGAAATCTTAAAGCCAGTCTGTGTCTTTCAGCTCAGGAACATTCTCAGTGTTCTCAAGTAGCTCCAAAAATGAAATAATCCCTGTTTGAGCTGCACACTCATTGACACACTTTCCCGAAACTGAACCAGGAGATATTAGAAGGTAAAGCAAGTCCCTGTGATAAGCGTCAGTTTCTTCAAGAAAATGAATAAACTCGCGATGGTGAAGTCCCATCGCTCGAATGAACTTAATGGGTTTCACAACCGGCTTCACTAGGTGGTCGAGCTGCACCACGGATTTAAAAAGTCCTTCCTGCTGAATTATTCATATATCCTCATGCTTAATTCTTGGATGGAAGTGGCTCGCATAAAGGTGTTTTGCTGAGCCTGCATGCTCACAACCATCCTATCAGCGGTAGCCGGACGTTCTTGCGGTGACAGGTTGTTGATGTAATTAGCATGCTTGGTGGAAAGGTGGCGGCTGACGTATTCTTTTAAAACTGCAATGGTATCTTGGCAAATAAAACATACAGTCTTCATCACCAGGTGTGAGGTGTCGACAGACCAGGACAGGTCAGATGAAATGTGGACGCCCTGAAACTTAATGCTGTCCATACACTCCACCACCTCCCCATGAATATAAAGGGGCACATGCTCTGTCGTCCTGGCACTCCCATAGTAAACTATGACCTTATTGATCTTGCTGGTGCTCAGAATGAAGTTGTTAGTTGAGCACCAGTTTATCTCCTCTTTGCAGTGGGTCTCATCATTGTCTGATAAGAGACCTACCATGGTGTTGTCATCAGCAAACTTCATAAGTGTATTTGAGGAGTGGATAGCAGAGCACTCGTGTGTAAAGAGGCTGAAGAGGGCTGGATTGAGTACACAGCCCTGTGGTGTTCCAGTGTTCAGGATCTGTATGGAAGATGTAGAGTTTCCCATCCTTACCACCTGAGGTAGGTTGGAGAGAATGCCTTGATCCAGAAACACAAACTGTCGGACAGTCCCAAGTTGCTTCAGTATCAGCTTCTCCTGGAAAACAGTGTTGAAGGCTGAGCTGAAGGGCATAAATAGCATTCTGATATAACCTTTCGGAAGATCCAGGTGAGTCATGGCTTTGTGGGGTCCTAACGAGACAGCATCCTCCATAGAGCAGTTCTCCCCATAAGGGAACTGAAGGCTGTCCATCTGTGAGGGTATAACATCCTTGATGTGTTTAGGAGAACCTTCTCGAAGCACTTCATTATTCCCAGGGTCAGGTGCAACCAGTCGATGAGGCAGGTGGTGGCTGATTTTTTTTGGGCACAGGCACAATGATGGAGGACTTGATGTAGATAGGGACTACATAGGGAGAAACATACTATATAGGGAGAAAACTCTTGCTGGTTGGTCAGCGCATGATTTTAGGGTCCGGCTCGACACCTTATCTGGTCCTGCAGCAATTTTGAAATTAATCTTCCCCGGGGTAGAGCACACTTGATGTCACAAGCTGTTCAGTGTGTCATGAAAAATGGAGTCCTGACCTGCTGGATGCTATGCTTATAGTCCATGATGGTCCTTATACCTTTCCACATGTTGTGCGGGTTGTTGTTTTAAAGTGTTTCTTGATGCGCTGTTTTTACCTGAGTTTGTCCAGTTCGATGCCCTTTCTCATTTCTTTCCGGGCCCTGCTGTGAGTCAGCCTGCCTCCTGCTCTGAAGGCTGCATCCTGGGTTTTAAGCAGGGGCTACAGTGTACCATCCATCCATGGTTTCTGCTTGGAAAATGTCATGATGGACTTTGTGGGCAGGACAGTGTCCGGATCATCAAACAGGCTGCAATGGTTTTCTATAAATTTTAGTAATAAGCCTAATATTTCAGTACTTACATTTTGTATAGTCCTGGGGAGGCTGGAGCCTATCTCAGCCACTTCAGGGTGAAGACAGGATACACCCTGAACAGCATGCCAGTCCATTGCAGGCAAACACACAATTCACAAGGGGCAATTTAGGACAGCTAGTTAACTTAATGTGAAAGTCTTTGGACCATAGCAAACCAGAATCTCAGGGAAAGATGCAAATTCTCCACAGAAAAGCCATTATCATGCTTGGGAGTCGAGCCCAGGACACTGTGCTGAATCTTTGTGATCCAAGTCTCCCTAATATTTTAGGGTAAAGGGGCGAACCAGTCAGCCAAATTTATGCAACATTTCCATGAATTAACTGACGACCTATAAGATTCATACTTTCTCCACGTGTTCTGATCCCTCTGACCTTCATGCACATGAAAATCAAGAGCACAAACAGAGCGACACCTAGTGGAGATACAATAGCATTAGTGTTCTTTTAAGATAGTGGTGGCTTAGTGGTGAAGATGATGAATTACGGATCCGAACGGTTCCGTCCCCACTATCACCATTGTTGGTCTCCTGAGCAAAACCCTTAACCCTCAATTGATTGGTTGTACAAAAAATGTTTAACTGTAAATCGCTCTTAATAAGAGCATTTGCCAAATGTTGTAAATGTAAGATGGCAATCAGTATTGCAAAAGTCAAACTATGAGTGTAATGAGTGCCAGGACACAAAATAAATAAAAAAGCAAACAGTCCCATAAAAAAGCCTTATTGCATGAATATATGTATAAACAATAATTTATAATACTTGAGTTCCATTTTTCAGCAGGCTATTTTGTTATAGGTGATTAGCACGTCCGCCTCACAGCAAGAAGGTCTTGCGTTCGATTCCTAGCTCAGGCGTCCCTGAGTGGAGTTTGCATGTTTTCCCTGTACTCGTGTTTGTTTTCTCCAGGCACTTTGGTTTCCTTCCACAGTCCAAAAATATGCACAGTAGGTTAATTGGCTGTTTCAAATCACCTGTAGGTGTGATTATGAATGATTGTGTGTCGGCACCTCGATGGCCTGGCGAGCTGTCCAGGTTGTACGCTGCCCTCGCCTGAAGTCAGCAGGGATGGGCACCAACCTCCCTGTTACCCAAATTAGGAGTAAGCAGTTCAGAAAATTAATGAATGAATGGATTGCATGTTATCGTGATATTTATTGGAAAAAGATTTTCACATTCATGTCTTTACTCCAGGGTTAGTGATTTAGAATCAGTTATTTGTAGGACAGCTGAAACCTTTCTCAAGTCACTCTATGTAAGGGTGGGGTACACCCTGAAAAGCTCAACAGACCATCGCAGGGCAATCACACACATACAACCATACACATTTACGCCTAGGGGCAATTTGGAACAGCCAATAAAAAAACAGGGTACCATGGGGAAACCCATGCAGGTACAGAGAGAACATGCAAACGCCACACCATTCCCAGGACCCAAACCCAATACCTTCCTGCTGTGAGGCGAATGTGCTAACTACTACATCACTGTTCCGCTACGTTTGTGTAACAGTTCCAGGTAACTCCATAATGCTAAGCTTCATTTATTTATTTTCTCAGCCGCTTTATCCTAATTAGGTCCATGGGGAAGCCAGTGCCCCTCTCGGCCTACTCCAGAAGAGGTACACTGTGGACAGTTTGCGAGGCTATCGCAGGGCATAGGGAGGTTTACTTATGTCAATACAGTATATGGCTAAAAATCACTAAAGTGTCACAACTGTAACATATCACTTGAAGCAGATGACCATAGCGGGTTCAAGTCGAATTTTTAATGACGTCATCAGGTCATGCGCACAAGTGCCATAAAGCAGTAGGCACGTCGTAACAACACATCATGTGTCAATTACAGAAGCGTGTATAAAAGTACTGCATATATCATAGGAAATGCTGCAACAACATGTTGCTCTATTGTGTGAAAATTTAATTTGCCATTCAGTTTCATAAAGGTAAGTAGTTTTATTATATGTTTTAACACAAGTAGAAAGGCCTAGGTTAACAGAGGGTTAATATATAACCAAAGGCTAATTCAACGTCCATTAGGGGGAGACATTTTTTTACAGTACGGTATTTACAGTACAGTAGGCTGCAAAGTCGTCAGCGTGTTTCTATCCCTTGCGAAAAGGGTTGTGACAGGAAGGGCATCCGACGTAAAAACCTCTGCCAAATCAAACGTGCGAATCAGATGATTCTCTGTGGCGACTCCCGAGTAAAAGGGAAAAAGCCAAAAGGAAGACAGACATTTACAGTACAGTATTTTTGAAAATTCGAGGCAGTGGTGGTCTAGTGGATAGGGTGCAGGATCGCTGATCCTAAGGTTGGGGGTTCAAGTTCCCACAGGGTTGTCACTGTCCCCCCAGTGCAGCTAACTGGGTTATCAAAGGTGGGCCATGTCTCTCACTGTCTCTGGTGAGAGGTTCATGTAAAAGAACCTTTGCTGACTTTCGTAAAGAGTAGCTGCAAAGTCGTCAGCGTGTTTCTGTCCCTTGCTAAAGGGTTGTGACAGGAAGGGCATCTGACATAAAAACCTTTGCCAAATCAAATGTGCGAATCAGATGATTTGCTGTGGCGACTCCTGAGAAAGGGACAAAGCCGAAAGGAAAAGAAGAAGACAGTATTTTAGAAAATTATACTGTAAATTATACTGGATAAGTTTTTGATGTTTTCGACTAGCTCTAGAGAACAGCTCTGTAGAAGATGTTTTCGTTCTAAAGGTTTTCGATAATGTTACATAGAACCTTTTAGCAGTGAAACAATTCATGGATGTGGTGAAGGAGGACATGAAGGTAGTTGGTGTAAGAGAAGAAGATGCAAAGGATAGGGTGAGATGAAGGCAGATGATTCGCTGTGGTGATCCCTGAAGGGAACAGCCGAAAGGAGAAGAAGAAGACCAGTTATGCATCGTTTCGTGCCTGCTGGTACTCTCTTTAAATGAATCGGTTTACCTTGATCATGTACAGCTCTGTCAATGTATAAGTTCACGATATTTATAGATATTTACATGCTTGTATTTACACATGCGCTCAGACTAATCATTTATAAACGGCACTAGTAATAGCATATGTTACTCTCAGCAGTCACTGATGTACAGAAATCCTTTCAGGCTTGGTACCCTTCAGATGATTTTCTACCCGGATACTGCCGCGTCACAGAAGCGACTGATCTGATTGGATAATTTTCCACAGCGGCGCTGATCTGTTGTGTTTATTCTCTGACTTTTCTGAAGTAATATGCAGTAGGGTAGTGTGTGTTGAAGATGGTCGAGTTGTTTTCTCTCTTCACACTTTAAACATGAAGGTATTTCTGATATTTTACACACTGTTAAGTATTCAGGACACCAGAGCTCAGAGTAAGTTATAAGCATTATTATCTTCTTCTTCTTTTACTTTCGGCTTTTTCCCTTTTTCAGGGGTCGCCACAGCGAATCATCTGATTCGCACATTTGATTATAATGTGTATAAATCTGATTTTAGATATATCATATAAAGATGAAGGGACATGAGATTTAAAGTCTATGACTTATTCCTAAAATTAATCATTTGTTTTGCTTTTTATCATTATTATTATTATTATTATTATTATTATTATTATTATTTTGCTTTTGTAAACATCTTTGACTGTAAAATATTTAAACAGGTATTTCTATGCTGAATTATTACCAGAGTGGGAAATTCTATGTAATGGACACAGATATGTAAAATAATAAAAATAGTCAAATTTACCAGTGCTCTTACTATATACAGTAGGCCCTTGTTATTCGACCAGTGTCTCTCCCCCTTATGCCGGTCCCAAGCCCGGAGAAATGCAGAGGGTTGCGACAGGAAGGGCAACCGGCGTAAAACCTTTGCCAAACTACAAAATGCAAACCTTAAACTCAAATCTCATACCGGATCAGTCGAGGTCCGGGTTAACAACGACCGCCATCAGTGCTGTTAGCCAACAGGGTGCTGGTGGAATTGGACTACTGTTGGTCGATGACGTCGAAGGAGAGGCGGGAGGCGCGTCCATAGGCAGAGAGAAAAGACTGAGTTATAGGACTGAGTAGGGACTTTGAATGTTGGAACTATGCAAGGAAAAGATAGAGAGCTGGCTAACATGATACAGAGGAGGAAGGTGGACATACTGTGTGTCCAGGAGACCAGGTGGAAAGGTAGCAAAGCTAAAAGCTTAGGAGCAGGGTTGAAGCTGTTTTATCATGGTGTGGATGGGAAGAGAAATGGAGTAGGAGTCATCTT
Source organism: Plotosus lineatus (assembly GCA_024760905.1). Classification (NCBI taxonomy): domain Eukaryota; kingdom Metazoa; phylum Chordata; class Actinopteri; order Siluriformes; family Plotosidae; genus Plotosus; species Plotosus lineatus. Next base: position 11,479,704 of record CM045729.1, read on the forward strand.
GAAGGAGAAGTTTGTCAGGAATGTTCTAGAAGTGAAAAGGGTGTCAGACAGAGTGATGAGTCTCAAGTTAGAAATTGAAGGCGTGATGGTCAATGTTGTTAGTGCTCATGCCCCACAGACAGGATGTGAGCTAAAAGAGAAGGAGAGATTCTGGAGTGACTTAGATGAAGTGATGCAGAATACCCCCAGAGGTGAAAGAGTGGTCATTGGTGCAGACTTCAATGGACATGTTGGTGCAGGAAACAGAGGAGACGAGGAAGTGATGGGCAGGTTTAGTATCCAGGACAGGAACACAGAAGGACAGGTGTTGATCGATTTTGCAAAAAGGATGGAAATGGCTGTGGTAAATACTTTCTTCAAGAAGAAACAGGAGCATAGGGTGACCAGGAGCACACAGGTAGACTACATCTTGTGTAAGCGATGTAATTTGAAGGAAGTCAGTGACTGAAAAGTTGTAGTGGGTGAGAGTTTTGCCAAACAGCATAGGATGGTGGTATGCAGGATGATGCTGATGGTGAGGAAGGTGAAGAAGACAAAGGCAAAGCAGAAAACAAAGTGGTGGAAGTTGAAAAAAGAAGAGTGTCGTTTTGTCTTCAAGGAGGAGTTGAAACAGGCTTTGGGTGGTCAGGAAGTGCTGCCAGATGACTGGACAACCACAGAAAATGTGATCAGGGACACAGGTAGGAGAGTACTTGGTGTGTCCTCTGGAAGGAAAGTAGATAAGGAGACTTGGTGGTGGAATGAGGAAGTGCAGGAGTGTGTAGAAAGGAAGAGGTTAGCGAAGAAGTGGGACATTGAGAGAACTGAAGAGAGTAAACAGGAGTACAGGGAGACACAGTGCAAGGAGAAAGTAGCAGTGGCTAAGGCCAAACAGAGGGCGTATGATGATTTGTATGATAGGTTGGACAGTAAAGAGGGAGAAAATGATCTATACAGGTTGGCACAACAGAGACATAGAGATGGGAAGGACGTGCAGCAAGTTAGATTGATAAAGGACAGAGAGGGAAATGTATTGACTGATGACAGAAGTGTGCTGGGAAGATGGAAAGAGTACTTTGTAGAGCTGATGAATAAGGAAAATGAGAGAGAAAAAAGAGTAGAAGAGATGACCATTGAGGAGCAGGAAGTAGCAAAGATTAGTAAGGGCGAAGTGGGGAGGGCATTGAAGAGGATGAAGAATGGAAAGGCAGTTGGTCCTGATGATATACCTGTGGAGGTATGGAAGTGTCTAGGAGAGGTAACAGTAGATTTTCTGACATGAACATTCAACAAGGTCTTAGAGCAGATGCCGCATGAATGGAGGAGAAGTGTGCTGGTGCCCATTTTTAAGAACAAGGGAGACGTGCAGAGTTGTGGCAACTACAGAGGGATAAAGTTGATGAGCCATACGATGAAGTTTTGGGAAAGAATAGTGGAAGCTAGACTAAGGGCAGAGGTCAGCATTTGTGAGCAACAGTTTGGTTTCATGCCAAGACAGAGCAGCACAGATTCAATGTTTGCATTGAGGATGTTAATAGAGAAGTACAGAGAAGGTCAGAGGGAACTGCATTGTGCTTTTGTGGATCTGGAAAAAGCATATGACAGGGTGCCAAGAGAAGAACTGTGGTATTACATGAGGAAGTCTGGAGTTGCAGAGAAGTATGTTAGAGTGGTGCAGGACATGTATGACAGATGTAAGACAGTGGTGAGGTGTGCTGTGTGCGTGACCGACGAGTTCAAGGTAGCGGTGGGACTGCATCAAGGATCAGCTCTGAGCCCCTTCTTGTTTGCAATGGTGATGGACAGGCTGACAGACGAGGTTAGGCAAGAATCTCCATGGACTGTGATGTTTGCAGATGACATTGTGATATGAAGTGAGAGCAGAGAACAAGTGCAGGAAAATCTAGAGAGGTGGAGGTATACCCTGGAAAGAAGAGGAATGAAGTTTAGCCTCAGAAAATCAGAGTACATGTGTGTGAATGAGAAAGACCCAGGAGGAACGGTGATATTACAGGGAGCAGAGCTAAGGAAGGTGGAGGATTTTAAGTACTTAGGCTCAACAGTCCAGAGCAATGGAGAGTGTGGAAAAGAGGTGAAGACGCGTGTGCAGGCAGGCTGGAATGGTTGGAGAAAAGTGTCTGGTGTGATGTGCGGTAGGAGAGTGTCAGCAAGAATGAAAGGAAAAGTGTACAAGACGGTGATGAGGCCAGCGATGTTGTATGGCTTAGAAACAGTGGCGCTGAGGAAAAGGCAGGAGGCAGAGCTGGAGGTAGCAGAGATGAAAATGTTGAGGTTCTCTCTGGGAGTAGCGAGGATGGATAGGATTAGAAATGAGTACATCAGAGGGACAGCCCATGTAAGATGTTTTGGAGACAAAGTCAGAGAGGCTAGATTGAGATGGTTTGGACATGTACAGAGGAGGGATAGTGAGTATATTGGCAGTAGGATGCTGAGGTTGGAACTACCAGGCAGAAGGCCTCGAGGAATACCAAAGAAGAGATTTATGGATGTGGTGAAGGCGGACATGAAGGTCATTGGAGTAAGAGAAGAAGATGCAGAGGACAGGGTGAGATAGAGACAGATGGTTTGCTGTGGCGACCCCTGAAGGGAACAGCCGAAAGGAAAAGAAGAAGAATAGATACATAGTATTTTTCTTCCGGTTTATTATTCACCCTCTACAGAGAGGCATTGCATTATTAAATACCAGACCCAGAATGCAGGAGGCAGCATGAGATGACAGAGTGGATTTATTATTCGTGACGTGCTCTACCGAAAGTAGGCACTGTCACAAGTGACACATGGAGCTTGTGAGACGAAGCGCGGCTTATTTGGACTTCCTATCTTTCAAGTGAGCAAGTGCGCATTGAATACTTGTTTAGTACTCAACCATCACTTGCTCACTTAAAAGATCGGAAGTCCGAATAAGAAACTCTTCGGTCTCATAAGCTCCGTGTGTCACTTGCGACAAGTGCCTATTTTCGGTGGAGCACCTCACATTCAAAGTGGAAGCACTTAAGCAGCGCACTTTAATTGAGGTGAGCGTGCGGTTTGTGTTTATAGGGGGTAGATGAGAGGACTTAATTCAGGTGTGAACTGCATTCAGCCCAAGAAGCTCAGCCGCGCTCCTCAGCCGGAGCGGAGAGAAAACAGATACACACAAACATTCTAAACATTAACTTCGGTACTGTACTGTCATAATAATAATAATTGAAAAATACTTTAAACTACAGTGCTTTACAACAGTTCAGATGATTCTTCTTCTTCAGGCACTTCAGAGGAAACTGTCGTTTCTACAGGAGAAAGTCTTATTTCTTCAGAAGAGACATCCAACGTCATTAACTTTTTCTGGGGCTTAGCCGAAGTTTGAGTGGAATCATAGCGCTTAACTGGTAATTAAAACACACAACCAATCAGCAGGATGGAGGACAGCCATTGGCTGAATTTGAATCACGTAACGGTGGCTCGGCAATCCGCGAATATGCGCAATAATCAAGGGCCTATTGTATAATAATAATAATAATAATAATAATAATAATAATTTGTTTTTTACACTGATTATATTTGTAAAGATTAACGTTACTGCAGCATGTTATGTTGTAGATATACAATTTTATTTAAAATCACTTATAACATTGTTTTCTGTTGTTTCCAGTTATGCATGTAGATCTTCATTTAACTGGATGCTCTGACACAGTTCAAGAGTATATGAGGGAATCCGATGGTGAGGAGCTTATGCACACAGATTTTAAAAAAAAAGGTCTGGTGGTGAAGTTGCCTGAATTTGCGGGTCCTATAACATTTCCTACTGCTTATGAGTTCAGTCTCTCAGAGCTAAAAACCTGCAAACACAACCTTGCTGTAGCAATAAAGGCCTACAAAAATCCTCCAGAAGCTCTCGGTGAGTAAAGATGAGCATCACTGTACTTAACCAAACACACCTACTATTTATCTGTCATCTCAGCACACCATCATAAATATCACTCAGTACATTTTGAGCAGTGGTGGCCTAGTGTTAAAGGGCGCTGGATCGCTGATTCTAAGGTTGAGGGTTCGAGTCCCACTCTCCACAAGGTTGTCACTGTCCCCCCCAGTGCAGCTAACTGGGTTATCAAAGGCCGGCCATGTCTCTCACTGTCTATGGTGAGAGGCATGTTAAAGAACCATTGCTGACTTTCGACAAGAGTAGGCTGCAAAGCTCTCAGGATGTCTGTCCCTTGCTTAAAGGGTTGTGTCAGGAAGGGCATCTGATGTAAAAACCTCTGCCAAATCAAACTGAAAAAAGGAAAAAGAAGAAGAAGACATTATTAACAGATTTATTCCTGTATCCTTCTGAGTATCAGTTAAACTTCCTTGTGCTGCTTCTGAAGTTCTCCATTATGCTGATTTTTGAAAGTGGAATGGAATGGAATGGAAGAGAGAGAGAGAGAGAGAGAGAGAGAGAGACTTTATACACATACTCTGTTTTTATGAAGTATTTTTTCTCTTTGCAAAAAATTCCTTTGGAAATTAAACCAGTTTTCTGCCTGAACAGATACAGCTGTTTCCTCTGCTCACCCGTCAAGGTATAATGAACAGCACTTTCCCTGATTATATCAGAATTAATCAACATCACATTAACATAGATAGCAGCACCATTTCTCCAGGAATATTTACCAGTACATTTTGAGCTCTGTCGATTACCAGACATTTAGAAGCTTATTATCAATATGACACGTGACTATGGCATCAAGCTAACACAGCAGCTATTTTTTTCTCAACTAATTAAGAGTTTTGCACTGGATCTTCTTCTTTTCCTTTCGGCTGTTCCCTTCAGGGGTCGCCACAGCAAATGATCTGCCTCCATTTCTCCCTATCCTCTGCATCTTCTACTCTTACTCCAACGACCTTCATGTCCGCCTTCACCACATCCATAAATCTTCTCTTTGGTCTTCCTCTAGGCCTTCTGCCTGGTAGTTCCAATCTCAGCATCCTACTGCCAATATACTCACTATCACTCCTCTGTACATGCTCAAACCATCTCAATCTAGCCTCTCTGACTTTGTCTCCAAAATGTCTTACATGTGCTGTCCCTCTGATGTGCTCATTTCTGATCCTATCCATCCTCGTTACTCCCAAAGAAAACCTCAAAATTTTTAACTCTGCTACCTCCAGCTCTGCCTCCTGTCTTTTACCCAGGGCCACTGTCTCTAAACCATACAACATCGCTGGCCTCAACATCATCTTGTACACATTTCCTTTCATTCTTGCCGATACCTTCCTATCACATATCACACCGTACCTTTTTCTCCAACTATTCCAACCTGCCTGCACACGCTTCCTCACCTCTTTTCCACACTCTCCATTGCTCTGGATTGTTGAGCCTAAGTACTTAAAATCCTCCACCTTCTTTATCTCTGATCCCTGTAACCTCACCGTTCCTGGAGGGTCCTTGTCATTCATCCACATGTATCCTGTCTTACTGGGGCTAACTTTCACCCCCAACCTTTCCAAGGCATACCACCACGTCTCTAGATTTTCCTGCACTTGTTCTCTGCTCTCACTGCAGATAACAATGTCATCTGCAAACATCATAGTCCATGGGGAATCTTGTCTAACCTCGTGTGTCAGCCTGTCCATTACCATCGCAAACAAGAAGGGGCTCAGAGCTGACCCTTGATGCAGTCCCACCTCCACCTTGAACTCTTCTGTCACACCGACAGCACACCTCACCACTGTCTTACATCTCTTATACATGTCCTGCACCACTCTAATATACTTCTCTGCCACTCCAGACTTCCTCATGCAATACCACAGTTCCTCTCTCGGCACCCTGTCATATGCAGATATTTGTCAGATCCACAAAGGCACAATGCAGCTCCTTCTGACCTTCTCTATACTTCTCTATTAACATCCTCAAAGCAAACACTGCATCTGTGGTGCTCTTTCTTGGCATGAAACCAAACTGTTGTTCACAAATGCTGACCTCTCCCCTTAGTCTATCTTCCACTATTCGTTCCCATAACTTCATGGTATGGCTCATCAACTTTATCCCTCTGTAGTTGCCATAACTCTGCACGTCTCCCTCGTTCTTAAAAATGGGCACCATCACACTTCTCCATTCCTCCGGCATCCTCTCACTCTCTAAGACCTTGTTGAATGTTCTTGTCAGGAAATTTACTGCTACTTCTCCTAGACACTTCCATACCTCCACCAGTATATCATCAGGACCAACTGCCTTTCCACTCTTCATCCTCTTCACTGCCCTCCTCACTTGACCCTTACTAATCTTTGCTACTTCCTGGTCCTCAACAGTCACCTCTTCTACTCTTTTTTTCTCTCTCATTTTCAACATTCATCATCTCTTCAAAGTACTCTTTCCATCTACCCAGCACACTTCTGTCATCAGTCAATACAGTTCCCTCTCTGTCCTTTATCACTCTAACTTGCTGCACATCCTTCCCTTCTCTATTACTCTGCTGTGCCAATCTGTATAAATTAATTTCTCCCTCTTAATTTTCCAACCGAGTATATAACTCATCATATGCCCTCTATTCTACCTTTGCCTTACGCTGTCTCCCTGTACTCCTGTTTACTCTCTTCAGTCCTCTTAATATCCCACTTCTTCTTAGCTAACCTCTTCCTTTGTACACACTCCTGCACGTTCTCATTCCACCACCAAGTGTCCTTGCCTCCTCTCCTTCCAGATGACACACCAAGTACTCTCCTACCTCTCTCTCGGATCACATTAGCTGAAGTTATTCAGTCATCTGGAAGCACTTCCTGACCACCCAAAGCCATTTTCAACTCCTCCTTGAATACAACCCGACACTCTTCCTTTTTCAGCTTCCACCACTTTGTCTTCTGCTCTGCCTTTGCCTTCTTCACCTTCCTCACCATCAGCATCATCCTGCACACCACCATCCTATGCTGTTTGGCAACACTCTCACCTGCTACTACTTTGCAGTCACTGACCTCCATCAAATTACATCACCTACACAAAGGGTTGTGTCAGGAAGGGCATCCGACGTAAAAACCTCTGCCAAATCAAACATGCTAATCAGATGATTTGCTGTGTTGACTCCCGAGTAAAAGGAAAAAAGCTGAAAGGAAGACAGACAAACACAAGATGTAGTCTACCTGTGTGCTCCTACCTCCGCTTTTATAAATCACCCTATGCTCCTGTCTCTTCTGGAAGAAAGTATTTACCACAACCATTTCTATCCTTTTTTGCAAAATCTACCAACATCTGTCCTTCTGTGTTCCTGTCCTGGATACCAAACCTGCCCATCACTTCCTCGTCCCCTCTGTTTCTTGCACCAACATGTCCATTAAAGTCTGCCCCAATGACCACTCTTTCAACTTTGGGGGTACTGTGCATGACTTCATCTAACTCACTCCAGAATCTCTCCTTTTCTTCTAGCTCACATCCTGCCTGTGGGGCATGAGCACTAACAACATTGAACATCACACCTTAAATTTCTAACTTGAGACTCATCACTCTGTCTGACACCCTTTTCACTTCTAGAACATTCCTGACAAACTCCTCCTTCAAGATGACTCCTACTCCATTTCTCTTCCCAGCCACACCCTGCTCCTAAGCTTCTAGCCTTGCTACCTTTCCACTTGGTCTCCTGAACACACCGTATGTCTACCTTCCTCCTCTGCATCATGTCAGCCAGCTCTCTACTTTTTCCTGTCATAGTTCCAACATTCAAAGTCCCTACTTTCAGTCCTAGACTCATGCCTTTCCTCCTCTCTCTCTGCCTATGGACACACCTCCCGCCTCTCCTTCTTCGATCAACCGTAGTCCAATTTCCACCAGCACCCTGTTGGTTAACATCACTGATGGTGGTTATTCTTAACCCGGGCCTTGACCGATTCGATATGTCATTCTTTCTTGTGACTCGCATATTTTATTTGGCATTTGTTTTATGCCGGATGCCTTTCCTGACGCAAACCTCTGCATTTATCCGGGCTTGGGACCAGTGTGAGGGAGAGACACTGGCTTGTGCCCCTCCCTCACAGCTACATTCCAAGGCAGTAAATACTTCTTTGGACACTATCCGCTTTATTGGATTTATATGCACTAGAAAAACAAATAAAAATTAATTCGCAAAATACTATAATAATACATGGATGCCAAAGGATTTGATAAATTTATCTAAAAAGAAAAATACGCTATATCGCAGAACAATAGGTAAACCTAAAGGATGTTTAGAATGTAAAAGATTTGTTGAATTTAGAAATAATTATAACAAGGCTAAAAGACGCACTAAATCATTGTATTATTCTAACAAGCTCGAAAAGTTATAAAAATGATCTTAATAAAATGTGAAAACTGTTTAATTCTATTATTGGAAAAAGTAATAATAAATAGTCTATATCTGACACTTTTAATATTCAAAATGAACGAATAAATGACAATAAGATCATAGCTGATACTCTTTGTGAATATTTTAGTGATATCGGCCCCAAATATGCTCGAGATATTCCCAACTCACAAATAACATTTGATGATTATTTACGTCGCAACAATCACGGTAGACCTCATTCCTTTTTTATGACACCAACTGACATTTTTGAAGTTGGCAATATACTGTCAAACTTAAAACCAAAAAAAGTTTGGGTCCTGATGACATAAGTATTTCCATTTTGAAATCACTGAAAAGCGCTGTGATTCCACCCATTTCTATTATTATAAATAAATAATTGGAATCTGGATTAGTACCTCAAAATACTTGCAAAGGTCGTCCCCATATATAAATCAAAAAGTCAAAGTGAAATGAATAATTATAGACCAATTTCGATATTACCTTCATTCTCAAAAATATTCGAGAAAGTAGTACATACCAGACTCTATAAATATATGACATATTAGTCTGTTATCTCCACTTCAATTTGGTTTTCAATGAAATCATTCAACAATTGAGGTAATCTCAAAATTCTATGCTGATGTCGCCCAAGCCCTTTCCAATAAATTGTTGTCTGTTGCTGTATTTCTGGACCTCTCCAAGGCTTTTGACACAATTGACCATTCTATTCTTTTAGAGAAATTGAACTCGTATGGAATTCGTGGCTTGGCCTTGAAGTGGTTTAGGAGTTATTTGAGTGGCAGGAGGCAGTATGTCAGGTACAAAGAAGTAGATTCTAAGCATTGTAGTGTTATTTGTGGTGTTCCCCAGGGCAGTGTCCTTGGTCCACTTCTTTTTTCAATTTCCATGAATGGCCTTCCCCATTCACTTGCACATTCAAAATGTCTACTTTATGCAGATTACACAACTATTTATATGCATGCAGATGACGTTGCTAGGTTAAAATATTTTACAGAAAATGATTTAATATCACTATCAGACTAGTTTTGTGCAAACAAACTATCTCTAAACTTATTGAAAACAAATTTTATGCTATTTAAACCCAGAGGACATCCTGATCCATTGAACTTAGAAAATCTATCAATTGGTGTTCATACCATTAATCGTGTGTAATGCACCAAGTTCCTAGGACTTCATATAGATGATGGACTGAAATGGGACCAACACATTAATTACGTTGCGAAAAATGTTTATATGCTATAAGAACTGCGAAGCATTTATTCTTCAAAAATAATTTGAGAGCACTTTATTTTAGTCTAGTTCACTGTCATTTGAGTTATGGTAATATGATATAGGGAAATACATCGCATGGACTTTTGCATAAACTTGAAATCGCACAAAAGAAATCAGTTAGAATTGTTAGTAAAGTTGGTTACAATGAGCCCAGTTCACCTCTATTTAGGAACCTCACTGTGCCTAAATTAAAAGATAATTTATTTCCTGTTTCGGAAATTTTATGTTCAGATATGTGAACAGTCTTTTACCAAAACCTTTATGTGATTTGTTTGTAAATAATTCGGCCATGCATGGCTATAATACATGTCATTTGCATGATCCCCATGTTCAACCCCCTAACACAACTGCTATTGCTAAGTCTTTTGTTCATGACGGTCCAAGGTATTGGTTACATCTACCATCAGAACTGAGAATTAGGAGAACTAAATCTTCTTTTAATTACAATCTGAAAAAATATATTATTTCCTCATATTAAACAAGACATTCGTTGACGGACAGACGATGCTAGATGTCATATATCCTTCAAGCTTGACTGTCCTCTTGGCATGGGAGCCAAGAATGACTCTTGCTCATTAATGATATTATTCATATGATTTTTTCAATCATCCTCAGATGCCATCCGTCTGATATTCTCACCAGTCCTTTGTGCAGTTGAGCTAAGAATGACTCTTGCTCATTGACTATATAACTTTTTATTATCTTTTCATCTTCACCATTTCTTTGGGCAGATGTGTTAAAGATTATTGCTCACTGACTGTATAATTTGTTTTATCTTCTCATTCATCATCAAATGCCATCCATCCTTTAAGCTCACCAGTCCTTTGGGCAGATGAGCTAAGAATGACTATTGTTCATTGACTATATAATTAGTTTTTTTTTATTATTATTGTCAACTGCTATCCTTTCTTTAAGATCCTTTTTTCAAGATCACTGGTCCTTTGGGCAGATGACCTGAGAATGGCTATTGCTCATTCATAATACAATTTGTATTATGTACTATGTATGTACTATGTATGTATGTATTATGTCGTTTATTGTCGGACGCCATCCATCCTATAAGCTCACCAGTTCTTTGGGCAGAGGAACTTCATCTAGCATATCGTCACTGTCACTGACTGATTTATGTACTTAATGTTTAAATACACGATGATATATATTAATTTATAATTCACATCCGTCTGCTCGTTCAGACACTGGTTACTGGTGTTCTGGTGTCTTAATGTTACTTATGAATTCATAGATTTATTTGTCTTTTCCATAGTTTTTGTTTTTTTTCTTAAGGCTTCTGCTACAATTACAGATATTTATTATCTTTCAGCAAAATCCGAAGAGTGTATACTTATTTTTATATTAATATTCATTAGAATTTGTACTTGTTCTTTTTATGCATCTCTTGAATAAAGTTTACTTACTGACTTATGAATGCCTTCAAAGACGATGAAGGCGGGGTACAGCATGAACAACTAGCCAGATAAGTGCAAGGTTTTGTAATCAAATGTTACACACAACTACATGTCCAGGTTTTATATTTGTCCACAGACATCCCCCAAAACTCAATCTATCCCAAAGATGATGTTCAACTGGGTTCACAAAGCTCCCTCATCTGTCTTTCAACACGTTTCTTCCCTCCTCCTGTCAACATCAGCTGGACCAGAAACGGTGTAGATGTTACAGGTGAATCGGCGATCTCTCAGTTCTACCCTAATGATGACGACACTTACAACCAGTTCTCCTACCTGCCCTTCACTCCACAGGAAGGTGATATTTATACCTGCACGGTGCAACACAAGGCCCTGGAGACACCCGACACCAAGACATGGGGTGAGACCTACGTTACAGAATAATCATTCAACCCAGAAAAAGAGAATTTAACATCTTTAGCAATTAATGAAATGTGTGTGTGTGTGTGTGTGTGTGTGTGTGTGTGTGTGTGTGTGTGTGTGTGTGTGTGTGTGTGTGTGTGTGTGTAGAGGTTGATATTGAGGTTCCCAGTGTGGGTCCGTCTGTGTTTTGTGGAGTGGGTCTGGTTTTAGGACTGCTCGGAGTCGCTACTGGAACTTTCTTCCTCGTTAAAGCAATCCAGTGTAACTGAATTCCAGTTCACAATCCTGTTCTGAAGAACTGTGACATCAATAAATCCTGGAAAAAAAAATCTTTTTTTTTAATAATATGATTTAATGCATGTCAGAGAGAAATAATATTCTAGCTTGTACAATAACTTATCAATTAAATCTAACTTGAAAATAAATCTGCTTTAGCAGATATCACAGAACCTTTACTGACCTTTTGTCCAAAGTTTATATTTATTTAATAAATGCTTGCTTTATTGAATCATTTTTCTAATTGTATTTGTGACAGAATAACTTTCAGCCTGGCCCAGAAATGCAGGAGACAGTGTAAGATGCCACAGAGCTGGTTTATTATTTTAATGGGGAAAAGCTCAAGCAGGATACAAGCATGGTAACTCTTGGAGATGAAGGGAAAAACACAACAAACACTAAGCACTGGGAACTAAGGTGTGGGTAACTGGTCGAGCGTAGAGCTGGAACCAGGAGCCAAAGAGATCACAGGGGAACAGAGACGTGAAATGAGGATCAGTCTTCTAGCACCAGGATGAGTGCGCTGCACGTCTTTATAGCACGGTAGATAGGTGAGTTGGATCAGGTGTGCGCATTGCTATCCGCCCACGTGTGTCAGCCATGCCCCTCTGCCGGCGCCTGCAGCACTAGAGAGAGAGAGAGAGAGAGAGAGACGCCAAATTCAAAGTCCCCCAACAACATGGACCATAACAGTATTGCTGTATTAAAAGCTTAGGTGATTCATCAATTTGAATAAATCAGTTGTCCATTTAAAATCTTCACATAAAATTGGATCTGGTTTTTCTCTCTTTACATTATTAAACAACACAGAAGCGATGCTGTCAGGGATATTATGCCCCTGGTAGGGTCGCCCCAAAGCAAACAGGTCGTAGGTGAAGGTTCAGAATAAGGGCATTTCAGAAGACCTCTACAGATAAAAAAGACAAAAGGACACGGTTTCCCTTGTCCTGCCAAGGTCACCGGGTCCTTACAATTACAAAAAAGTTGCATTGAAAAAGTGCTTATTTAAGTCAATAGATGTAGTGTCATTTACCAGTATTACCAGATTTTTTTGAAGATATTTAAAGTTGGACTTGATTGAACATTCGGAGGCAGACTGTTGCAGTCTTTTATACCCTGTGTATAAAAAGTATTTGAAAGTGCATTTTAACATTTTGAAGATAAAAACCATAAATACTGTTTATTGTATTATGACTATGAATATTAACTAGTCTTCTAAAAGGTTTAATCTTAATTGAGTTTGGCAATATTTAACATTCAGCCACCCAAGGTCTTTTAATTCGTTGTATCCTACATGCATTCTCGGCCCCATTTTAGATATATAAACCTGACCGCTTTATTTTGTACGATTTGTAACTTGTTTTTTTAATGGTTTGGATAGAGCACTGTACCAGGCTGTTGATGCATATTTCATATCACACAATACTAGTGCATTACACAGGGTTTTCTTGTGGTTTTATCAAATGCACTGGCTTGTCTGTATAGAAATTTCAATCTGGAAGAACATTTTTCAATTAATGACTCAACTATATTAATCCCTGACAAGTCTTGCTCTAGTAAGATGCCTAAGTATTTAACATTTTTGTTGATTGAATTTTATGACCAGCACACTTGATTTCAAAGCTTTTTTTAAACATATTTTAGTTTATGTTTTGACCCAAACAGTGAACATTCTGTTTTACCAAAATGTAATGACAGTTTGTTATCTATTAGCCAGTTATAACATGACTCAACGTTCTTTCCAAGTACATTTAATATTTTGTTGGGATCTTTATCTGATGTAACCAACACACTATCATCTGAATAATGTAATTTACAGTTGTTTGACATACAAGTTGACGTATCGTTTACATAACATAGGTACAATAGTGGCCCCAGTATACTACCTTGGGGAACTCTACAAGTAATATTTTCGGGATCCTTATACAATCATTAACCATAACAACTTGCTTTCTATTTGATAAGTATGATTCAAACCAATCAGGCTGGATTCCAATAGCTGAGAGTTATTTGCATAAAATGTCATGGTTTACAGAGTCAAATGCTTTTTGTACATCGAAGAGTGCAATTCCAGTATACCGGCCCTCTGAAGATTGTGTCTTTATGTAATCGGTAAGCCAGGTGAGACAGGTACCTGTTGAAAAACTTTTTCCAAAGCCTGTCTGATGTTCATATAATAAGTTGCTATCAGTTAAATACTTTGCAACTTGACAATGTACACTTTTTTTCTAATATTTTAGAAATACAATACAATATGCTTATTGGTCTACAGTTTCCTACATTTAGAATACCATTTTTCTCATTTAATGGACTAACTCTGATTGATTTTAGCTCGTCAGGTACAGTATTTTTACAAATTGATAAGTTTACAATGCTAGTTACAAAAACTTTTAAAATATCTGCACCATCTTTTAAAAACCATGGACCAATGTTGTCAAGTCTTGTACTCTTATATGGATTGAGTTTACTGGATTCGTAGAATATAAAATCCTCACAATCTGTTTGTAGTTTCAAACTATTTGGTTCAATATTTAGTTCTTTGTAAAAACAAAATAATAATAATAATAAATAAATAAATAAATATATTTTGATCTACAGAGTATTTATTTTTTTGGAAACAGGTAACATATTTACAAGTGTTCTAGCTATTGATGTAAAAAATGTTAATGAAGGTCGCAACTGAAAAAGAATCATGAATTATTTTACCATCATTTTCTAATACAATTGGATTACTACATTTAAATGTATTACTATAACCTAGACTTTGTAGGGTGTTCCATAACTTTTTACTGACGTCTTTATATTCTTCAATTTTATCTGAGAGATTTAGCTTTCCTAATGTCACTCTGTACATAATTTCTTAGCTTACAGTATTTTTTTATATAAATTTGAATTATTCTTGTCTTTTCTATATTTATAGCTAAGTTTGTCTAGGTTGTCCCCAATTTTCCAGGGTTCTGTTGAAAGTTTTACCCTAATTTCCTTTTGTGGTGCTAGAGTGTTTATAATTTTAATCACAATTATTTTAAATACACTACATGCAATATTTACATTATTACATTCAGTTACATCTCGCCAGTCTACCTTAGACAGTTTTTGACAAAAATGTCTTTACTATAATGTTTAAAAGATCTTATTCTTACCGCATTGTGTTTAAAATCTCTGCCAAATCAAACATGCGAATCAGATGATTCACTGTGGCGACTCCCGAGTAAAAGGGAAAAAGCCGAAAGGAAGACAGACAGACAGAATTGTGTTTCATTTAACTGACCTTTGACAATTTTGCAAGAGCAATAGACTGCTTTATGATCACTAAAACCAAATAGTATAACACTACTTTGACATATTTTTTTTTCTTTCTGAATAAATAAGATGTGATCAAGTAAAGTAGATGTGTTAGCTGTTAACCTAGTAGCAGTTTCAATTATCTGATTTAGGTCAAACACATGTTACGATAATTTTTCCATAGTTTAGTTTTTTGTTTATAATTTATGTTAAAAATCTCCTAAAATTATCATTTTTAGTTCAGATCTAATCGTGGAAATGGAGTCTTGAAAAAGATCTAAAAATATGATTGACTAGGTGGTCTATAAGCAGTTCCTATTATTAATGGTTTTGTTTTTGAGGCGAATTTCACATCAGACTGATTCTTAGCCATCTTTTTGGAGATTTGATCGAGGGTTAAAAGCAGTATCTTCTCTAATATACATGCAGACCCCCCCCCCCTTTCTGTTTATATTCTTGCATAGGATGGAGTATCCCTCCTGGTGGACTTCTTGATCTGTTACACTGTCATCAAGCCAGGTTTCAGTCACTGCTAGAACTGCAATTTTTTTTTTGTTTTCTGCCCTAGTTATTGGAGTTCAGAGTTTTGGCATGATAGATCTTGTATTTATATGCAAAAAGTACAAAACTTTAAGTTTAAAACATTCTATGAGTAGTTTAGTTTGTTTTTAACACCATCACCATGGTCATTGTCATCATTAGTATTTCTGTTATTATTATTACAATCACTAGTATGAGTGTTACTGTTACTAGTGTTATTAAAAAGATCTAGAATTGTTTCACTAAAAAGCAAGAAATTAAAAACTTTAACTTTACAAATGTTTCATGATAAATTGCTGCAGTTAGTACAGCTTGAGATGACGGTTTCCAAATCTGAAACTGATGTACACACACATATTGGGCAATACCATAAATCAGGATTTGTGCTGAGTTTGTAGTATAGTTTAATGTTCACATCGGGGTGCACTTCTAATGCCACCATTCTTTGCATGCATCACACTGTATGCCATTTGTTCAGCTTAACTGGTTTACTGCAGAATCCACACGGGTGTTCCCAAGCTTTGGGTCCTGACAATGGGTTTGGGTGTACGTCAGCAGACAAGACCAGCAAAATTAGAGTTAGGTAGATCAGAGAAAGCAGTTGGTTCTAAAAAAGGCTAGATGATCTTCTTAGACTTCCATAAGCACATAATGATGCTTGTTTGTTATTAATGCCATTTAACTTTTGTTTATGTCTTTGTTTGCGATTGAAATTATGATGTTTCAGACCATAAAGTTCGTTAAGTAGCCATAAATACTGCCTGTGGTCGGGCCGTAATGATGTTATGGCCTTCTGGTTGTTTGAAATAATCTGTAACCGGTTGTTATGTATACCGAATGGATGATTTCCCCTGCAATGGTCTGGTGAGCTTGTCAGGGTGTACCCAACTTCAGTCTCCCCATGACCACAGTAGGAATAAATGGCTTTTGAAGTGAATTAGTGAAAGAGTATGATTAATATTTTTTAATTATTTATAATAATAGTCTTTAATACATATTGGACATTCCACTGGATTTATTCTCCTTTGCCTTATATGGATTTATTCTTCTCTGCTGTTTTAACAAATTCTTGCACATTATTCTGGGAAGGCAGTCCACTAGATTTTGGACTGTGGCTGTGAGGATCTATATTCATTCAGCCAGCTAGAACATTCGTGATGTATTAGGCCACGTACTGATGTGGGGATGGAGAGGATGTATTAGTTCCAGTGAAGAAAAAAATGTAATGCCACAGCACACAAAAGCATCCTGCACAATTGTGTGCTTTAAACTTGAAGTCACAATTTGGGGAAGAACCACATATGGGTGTGATAGTTAGGGTTACATATACCTTTTTGCCAGATATTATTTAAAAAAATCATGTGACTCGCTCTAGGGTAAGGGGGAGGTTGGAGCCCATCAAACTCTATTCATTTTCTGAATTGCTTAATCCTAATTTGGGCCACAGGGAGGCTGGTGCTCAGAGTCATCTGAGATGTTCCAACACCCACACACACCAACCGGAGATTTTAAAGTGTCAATTCTTAACTTACTGTGCATGTATTTGGACTGTGGGAGGAAACCAGATTACCCAGAGAAGCATGGGGAGAACATGCAAACTCCACACAGATTGGCCCAAGCTGGGAATCGAACCCAGGAACTTCTTGCTGTAGGTGGGCATACTAACCACTATACCACTGTGCTGCCCCTGTCAAAGCTGATGCTGAAAAAAGGTGCTACTGAATCTTGATGTCAAGTGGTTTGTCCACATGCAGGCAGGTACACACACACACACACACACACACACACACACACACACACACACAGAGAGAGAGAGAGAGAGAGAGAGAGAGAGAGAGAGAGAGAGACTAAAGAAAACTAATCTTTGCAGTGAAAAAATGTAAAGTAAAAGTGGCCTAAGTATAATATTTGATGGGACAGTGGAGGCCTGGTGGTAAGGTGCTGGATCACTTATCCCAAGGTTCAAGCCCCACCCTCAACGCCCCCCCCCCCACTGGGTTATCAAATGCTGGCTATATCTTGCACTGTCTGTGGTGAGAGGTTCATGTAAAAGAATCATTACTGACTTTCATCAAGAATAGCTACATAGCCATCAGTGTGTTTCTGCCCTGCGATGGCCTGGTGAGCTGCCCAGGGTGTACTCTGCCCTCACCCGGAGTCGGCTGAGATGGGCACCAGCCTCTCTGCGTCCATAATTAAGATTATGTGGTTCAGAAAATGAAAGAATGAATAAATGAATAATATTTCACTAAAGTTAATTGAAACACTTGAGACTTTTTAACATGCTTATTGTTTTACAAGAGAATATATATATATAAGGAAGACAGACAGACAGAAAGACCCAAGTTGGTTTGATGTTTATAGAACATTAAGAGGATGCGTTGAACGATGTGTGAGGTAGTAACTGATGATGCGGTTGTATCCAGCGTGTGATTGGTTAGTTTTAGTAACAGCACATGAGGGCGAACACAACACATGAACTCTGTCAGTGTCGCTTCAGTTCTCGTCGGAGATGAAGCAGGAAATGTGGATTTGTCTCCTGCTGGAGTTTTTCTCCATCTTCAACACCATAAGTAGGTTTGTTTATGAGTTTAATAGAGAATGGATTATTGGTTTTAAAGAGATGAAGTCAGTGAAATGTGTTAGTTATCCTGGTTGAATAAGTAAAGTGTAGAAGTGTTGAACATTGAGTGACTCTGATGTGTTTGTGTTGAAGTGATGATTATTTCATTTTCAGATGGATATTACTACGAGAGCCGATTTCAGTGCATTTACAGCTCCAGAGACTTAACTGATATGGTTTACATTCAATTAAATTTTTTTAATAAGGTTAAGTACAGATGGTTTAACAGTACAGTCGGTAAGTTTCAGGGTTACACTCAGCACGGCATTTATAATGCAGAGAGATTTAATAATGATACAGCCTACCTGCAACTACAGCGAGAAGCTGTGGACAGTGTCTGTAAACCCAAAGCAGAGATCCGCTACCGAAATATATATGATAAATCAGGTAAGCCTTTTTTTAAAAAATTATTCAATATTTCAGTAGAAATTATAGTTGTAAATAATAAATAGTAAATAAATTGTATGAATGGTATGTGATGCTGTGGATATTTCTGCAGTTGAACCCAACGTGTTTGTGAAGTCGGTGAGGAAATCAGATGGAACTCATCCTGCTGGTTTGGTCTGCAGCGCTTACAATTTTTACCCAAAATCCATTAAACTGACCTGGCTGAGAAACGGCAAACAGGTTAAAGGAGGCCAGACGTCCATCGAGGAGCTGGCTGATGGAGACTGGTACTATCAGGTCCACTCCCATCTGGAGTACATTCCTGAATCTGGAGAGGAGATCTCCTGTGTGGTGGAACACGCCAGCTTACAAAAACCTATGGAGTATAAGTGGGGTGAGTCGCATCGCATTCTACTAAATCTGGATTTGATGAAATTCTATGAGAAATTGGGTTCATCTGATCTGGTGTTTATATTATTTATTTTACGTCATATGTTCTTCATACTGTCTGTGATGGCCTGGCAAGCTCTTCAGGGTATACCCCATCCGTGCTCAGAGTTGACTGAGATGGGCACCAGCTTCCCCCACAGGCATAATTAGGATTTAGTTGCTGAGAAAACAACAGAATGAATGAATGATATTCAATAATAATTTAATTAATGTTCTTCATGCTTCTTCACAGATCCATCTCCCTCTGCATCTGAGAAGAGTAAAATTGCTATTGGAGCTTCAGGACTGATTTTGGGGATCATACTTTCATCTTCTGGATTCATCTACTACAAGTTGAAAACCTCAAGAACGTATTAAGGTCAAGATCAGACAGACAGCTGAACAAAAACCAAAACTGCTTTATGCTGATTTTAACCCCACTAAGTAATCATTCAGATATTTCAGAAATATTTTAAAATCATCATCCACTTAAAATTGTTTGTTTTCTCTTTAGCATTGATGCTAATATATCCATACTGTCCAAATAAATATATTGAAAATATAGTGGTACCTTAATTGACTTATGAGTGCCTTTAATAAAAAATTCCATGATACGAGCTTCAATCCCACCAAAAATCTGCCCCATCCTACAAGCAAAATTTTGATTTGTGAACTCTGCTGAGGAAATGGCTTTTCCGGGCCGATTAGTCTAGTATTTTTCCACATGTATTCCTCCGCGCTTCGAGAACGCCTTGTGCAGTGCTTCTCAATTATTTTCTGTGACGCCCCCTATAGGAGAGACAAATGAGATGGCACTCCCTATAGGAAGAGAAAAAAAAATTGCACCCCTGCGTGACTATAAATAGTGTTGACTGCACTTCGTATTGTTTACTCAGTGCTTTTTCCCTACACCATAGCACAACAATGAGAGCGCCACTGCCAACTACTGTAGTGGATGTGTAATTACACTTAATATATGTACAGTATAGCAAAAAAGCATGTTCCCCAGGGTCATACACGTCCCCCCGGCATCACACCATGCCCCCCAAGGGAGGCGAACCCCACTATTTGAGAACTACTGGCCATGTGGGAGCCCACCATGAGCCTTTCCTCACTGGCATTCGTAGCATGCACACACACACATAATTCTCCTCCTACTCTGTTGTGCACCACCTCATGCCTGCCCTCATAGCATCTTTGAAGCAGTCAATGACAGGAAGAGTTAGTTGACTTATTGTGAATTCTTGTTTTATTATTATTTATTATTATTAATTATTATTAATGTTAATGTACATCTATTATTATTGTAAAATATGTATTGTTTTTACATGTTTATCTTTAATATATTAGGTGAAACGTAAGTGTTTGTGACAGGTTATATGAGTTTGGGAGGGGTTTGGAACTGATTAATTGGTTTTCTGTTATTTCTTAAAGGAATGTTTCATCTAACAAACTTTTTGGCTTATGACTTTGCCCTCGAAACAGATTAAATTTGTAAGTCATGATACCACTGCACTGTATTTTTCTTAGTTATATACAATAGTTTTGAATGATTATAATACGATTGTAATGAAATGTTCATTCATTGTTCATTTTCTGTAACTGCTTAATCCTAATTACAACATCTTTACCACTTACCACTAGGCCACCACTGCCCTCTGAAATGTATCTAGACGCTCCCGATATATATATATATATATATATATATATATATATATATATATATATATATATATATATATATATATATATATATATATATATATATATATATAATTTTCTTGAGTAGATCCTTCCGTAAGAGAGTGCTCAATACTTTTTCATGGAGCAAATATAAAAATAAAAGGACAGGACAAAGACTTTCTATTGAAACTCCATTGATCGCTACAGATCTGTTTCGAGGGGTGGTGAAACCATCCTCTCTCTTCAGGTGATTATACTAGTCCTTCTCAAAAAATTAGCATATTGTGATAAAGTTCATTATTTTCTGTAATGTACTGATAAACATTAGACTTTAACATATTTTACATTCATTACACACAACTGAAGTAGTTCAAGCCTTTTATTGTTTTAATATTGATAATTTTGGCAAAAAAGTAAAGAAAAACCAAAAATCCCTATCTCAAAAAATTAGCATATTTCATCCGACCAATAAAAACAAGTGTTTTTAATATAAAAAAAAAAAAAAAGTCAGCCTTCAAATAATTATGTTCAGTTATGGACTCAATACTTAGTCGGGAATCCTTTTGCAGAAATGACTGCTTCAATGGGGCGTGGCATGGAGGCAATCAGCCTGTGGCACTGCTGAGGTGTTATGGAGGCCCAGGATGCTTCGATAGCGGCCTTAAGCTCATCCACAGTGTTGGGTCTGGTGTCTCTCAACCTTCTCTTCACAATATCCCACAGATTCTCTATGGGCTTCAGGTCAGGAGGGTTGGCAGGCCAATTGAGCACAGTAATACCATGGGCAGTAAACCATTTACCAGTGGTTTTCCACTGTGAGCAGGTGCCAGGTTGTGATGAAAAATGAAATCTTCATCTCCATAAAGCTTTTCAGCAGATAGAAGCATGAGGTGCTCCAAAATCTCCTGATAGCTAGCTGCATTGACCCTGCCCTTGATAAAACACAGTGGACCAACACCAGCAGCTGACATGGCACCCCAGACCATCACTGACTGTGGGTACTTGACACTGGACTTCAGGCATTTTGGCATTTCCTTCTCCCCAGTCTTCCTCCAGACTCGGGCACCTTGATTTCCGAATGACATGCAAAATTTGCTTTCATCCGAAAAAAGTACTTTGGACCACTGACCAACAGTCCAGTGCTGCTTCTCTGTTGCCCAGGTCAGGCGCTTCTGCCACTGTTTCTGCTTCAAAAGTGGCTTGACCTGGGGAATGTGGCACCTGTAGCCCAGTCCACTGCTTCCACAGGTCCCCCCATGTCTGGAATCGGCCCTTCTCCACAATCTTCCTCAGGGTCCGGTCACCTCTTCTGGTTGTGCAGCATTTTCTGCCACACTTTTTCCTTCCCACAGACGTCCCACTGAGGTGGCTTGATACAGCACTCTGGGAACAGCCTATTCGCTCAGAGATTTCTTTCTGTGTCTTACCCTCTTGCTTGAGGGTGTTAATGATGTCCTTCTGGACAGCAGTCAGGTCGGCAGTCTTACCCATGATTGCGGTTTTGAGTAACGAACCAGGCTGGGAGTTTTTAAAAGCCTCAGGAATCTTTTGCAGGTGTTTAGAGTTAAT
The DNA here is from genome assembly GCA_024760905.1 of Plotosus lineatus. Classification (NCBI taxonomy): domain Eukaryota; kingdom Metazoa; phylum Chordata; class Actinopteri; order Siluriformes; family Plotosidae; genus Plotosus; species Plotosus lineatus. The sequence goes on from CM045729.1 coordinate 11,501,885, forward strand.
TGGTTGATTCAGATGATTAGGTTAATAGCTCGTTTAGAGTACCTTCTCATGATATGCTAATTTTTTGAGATAGGAATTTTGGGTTTTCATGAGCTGTATGCCAAAATCATCAGTATTAAAACAATAAAAGACCTGAAATATTTCAGTTGATGTGCAATGAATCTAAAATATATGAAAGTTTCATTTTTATCAGTACATTCCAGAAAATAATGAACTTTATGACAATATGCTAATTTTTTTAGAAGGACTAGTAGAAGAATGATTACAAAGTGCTGGGGGCGATACTATGTCGATAAAATATATATATAAAGAGAAACTGTGGTATTGCATGAGGTCTAGAACCCTGATCCTTCCTGGAGACTTTGTCTCCAACTCTAATCCTACTCACCATCTGCATGTGTGTGTATTTACATAAATTTTACATCTTGTGCTTGTAATGTTTAATTGTTATAAGCATTTATAGCATTGAATATGTATTTATTGATATTATATACACATAGATGTACGTATACATCAGTCGGTGGGGGTGGGGGTTTCCTACTTCTCGGAATTCGGTGGTCTTGGGGGGGGGGATCTCGGGCCCAATTAACGACGAAAAGTGAGGGATCCCTGTAATATAGTTTTATAATTATGCTACTGTACAAATGGCCTTAAAAAATTCTCCCTGACACATAAAGATCTGAAACAGTTACAATTTGTATTTTGATTACACAGAACTTTGAATTTGTGAGATTATAATATATTAAAACTTTACATTTAGAAGTTGAATTTCTTTTCTACATCACCTCCTCAATGCTCGACTTCTGCATGTTGATGAAACAGATGTGTAACAGTCTGAATCTGATCTCTTCATGAGCTGCGATAAATTATCGGAACTTTATTTGTATGTTCATGTTCTATTAATCTGACTTCTACTAAAATACAGTTCTATAAAAATATTTACCTTCCTGTAGACACTTCCTGTTGAGGATATACTAAAACCTCTCTTGAAATATGATATTCCTTCCTTTATACTTTTAGACCCCTGCCTGTCTGAATTCACTCATTTTTATGTTTTTTTTATTTATTTATTACAGAGAACTGATAGATGTTTCTTTAATTTTTTTTCATTTGAAGATCAATGTTTCCTGTTCATGGTTGAAGGAAAACTGTTCCTGCAATGATAAATCACTTCAGATTAGAAATCACATACAGGCTGGAGTTAAATAAATTGATTTGTTCTAAAAGTAAAATAATATTGAATAAAACTGCATCGCTTGTCTCAATATTCAGCAATCGTCCCACACTCACTGCAGAATGGAATTAAGCACATGCTGTGAGCATTTATTATCAGCATAGTTTTAATTTATAAAATAAAAATGAAAGCATATTTCAAGGATGTCTTGGATGAAATTCTATTTTGTTCACTTCTGAGTGTAAAAGCAATACCATTGAATAAAACCCACTTTGTGGCGATAAATATTATGATTACATTTCAATATATTCTTACAGCCATAGACTATTGTCAGTTACTCACTCACTTGCCGAACCGCTTACTTCTATTAGGGTTATGTTGAGGCACCCATCTTAGCCAACTTTGATGAGGTACACCTTGAACAGCTCATCAGTTCATCGCATTATATAACCTGCTTTAATGTTGACAATACAACTGGAATATTATTCACTGGATCTTCTGTCTGCTGCTAATGTTGCTGTTTTGATTACAGTTGTCATCAATACTGAAAATGTATATACTCTTATGGGACGGTGTATTAATTATCAGGTGTGCCTCACAGCAAGAAGGTCCTGGGTTTGATTCCTGGGCTCGGCACGTTTCTGTGTGGAGTTTGCATGGTTTCCCTGTGCTTCTGTGGGTTTTCTTTGGACACTCTGGTTTCCTCCCACATTCCAAAACCATGCACAGTAGGCTATTTCTTCTTCTTTCTTTTCCTTTTGGCCGTTCCCTTCAGGGGTCGCCACAGCAAATGATCTGCCTCCATCTCTCCCTATCCTCTGCATCTTCTACTCTTACTTCAACGACCTTCATGTCCGCCTTCACCACATCCATAAATCTTCTCTTTGGTCTTCCTCTGGGCCTTTTGCCTGGTAGTTCCAACCTCAGCATCCTACTACCAATATACTCACTATCCCTCCTCTTTACATGTCCAAACCATCTCAATCTAGCCTCTCTGACTTTGTCTCCAAAACATCTAACATGTGCTGTCCCTCTGATGTACTCATTTCTGATCCTATCCATCCTCGTTACTCCCAAAGAGAACCTCAACATTTTCATCTCTGCTACCTCCAACTCTGACTCCTGTCTTTTGCCCAGGGCCACTGTCTCTAAACCATACAACATTGCTGGTCTCATCACCGTCTTGTACACTTTTCCCTTCATTCTTGCCGATACTCTCCTATCACACATCACACCGGACACTTTTCTCCATCCATTCCAACCTGCCTGCACGTGCTTCTTCACCTCTTTTCCACACTCTCCATTGCTCTGGATTGTTGAGCCTAAGTACTTAAAATCCTCCACCTTCTTTATCTCTGCTCCCTGTAACATCACCGTTCCTCTTGGGTCCTTGCCGTTCACACACATGTATTCTGTCTTACTGAGACTAACCTTCAATCCCCTCCTTTCCAGGGCATACCTCCACCTCTCTAGATTTTCCTCCACTTGTTCTCTGCTCTCACTACAGATCACGATGTCATCTGCAAACATCATAGTCCATGGAGATTCTTGTCTCACCTCGTCTGTCAGCCTGTCCATCACCATAGCAAACAAAAAGGGGCTGAGAGCTGACCCTTGATGCAGTCCCACCTTGAACTCTTCTGTCACACCGACAGTACACCTCACCACTGTCTTACATCTCTCATACATGTCCTGCACCACTCTAACATACTTCTCTGTCACTCCAGACTTCCTCATACAATACCACAGTTCTTCTCTTGGCACCCTGTCATATGCTTTTTCCAGATCCACAAAGGCACAATGTTGCTCCCTCTGACCTTCTCTGTACTTCTATATTAACACAAATACAACTGAGGATATACTATAACCTCTCTAAAACTATGATGTACTGTATGTATACATTTGTTTCTTATTAATAAAATTTCATTCTTATAATTAAATATTTTGCACAGTGTAACATCCAGAAGAAAAGTTATTGGTAGCAAGAATGCGATGTTTACTTCAAATCCAAATGACAAACTACAAGGTTCACCTTCAAACTAATCCCCCTCCAGTCTAATACTTTCCCATCTTTCTCAAAAACCATGTCGGCTGATATAGGTCCGGAATGAAAAAGAATGTGTTTTTTAAAGAAAAAAAAAAAAAAAAATATATATATATATATATATATATATATATATATATATATATATATATATATATATATATATATATATATATATATATACAGTGTAATGCATACTACTGGATAATGTTAACTCACTTCACTATTCATTTTTTGATTTTTTTTAATCCTATTTATGGACGCAGGGAGGCCGGCTCCCATCTCAGCTGAGACTTGGTGAGAGCAGAGTACAGAGACAGCTCACCGAATACAGCCTAGTCTTTACAGACGTCAGCAATGGTTCTTTTACATGAACCTTTTACCAATAGACAGTGAGAGACAAAGGCCGGACCTTTAATAACCTAGTTAGCTGCACTGGGGTACTTTAAGTCAATATAAATTAATTACTTTTATGCAAACCCTCAGTTATTCATTGAAATTAAGTATAATATCACCATACTCCCAGTGTCTATCCTATTTCATTGTTATTTCTCATGCCAGACTTTTGAAAAATGATTAACCCCAGATACCAATGATGTAATAATATTACTTACTGGTGACTGGCTCATACAGTGGGAATTTATATAACCATCAGGGACTTTCCAGGCTGGTTTGTTGTGGTTTTGTTTCAGTTTTTCCTGGGTTTTAAAACTAGAGGCATTGTTGGTGGCACGTTTGCTACACACATTTGCATTTATTGATTCAGAAAGGTTGGTGTGGCCATGTTATTTAACCTGTTTGTTATCTAATAATAATAATAATGAAATTTAAAAAAAATCAGGTATCAGACATACAGAGAAGGATGGCATGAAGTTAATTATGAAATAAAATCTGTTCCAGTAGTGTATATTCTTTTTGTTACGCCTGGGATCATATGCGTCGTGATGCAGGAGACCATAGAACATTCAACGATTTTATTTTTGCACTGGGAAAATCTAAATCACTGGAAATAGTTGTTCAATGGAAACTGGTTGAGCATGAAGCAGGATACCAGGAGTCAGAGAGATAGCAGAGAAACAGAATCACTAGGAAGGACAAACTTCTGACGTCGGAGGGAAGCGCGCCGCTCCTATTCATAGCTCCCTGATTGCTAAATGGAAATGGGTGCGCTCTCTGCAGTTAACAGCCACGCCCCTCTCCAGCACCTACAATGAATGAAGAGAGAGTTAACGCTGCCAGCCAGCACAGACCATAACACTTTTGGCTTTTTCCATTTTTTCAGGAGTCGCCAAAGTGAATCATCTGATTCACTTGTTTGATTTGGCATAGGTTTTTATGTCAGATGCCTTTCCTGACACAACCCTTTAGCAAGGGGCAGAAACACGGTGACAGCTCTGCATCCTACTCTTTACGAAAGCCAGCAATGGTTCTTTTACACGAACCTCTCACCAAAGACAGTGAGAGAAATGGCCGGCCTTTGAGAATAACCCAGTTAGCCACAGTGGGGGGACAGTGACAACCTTGTGGAGCATGGGACTCGAAACCCCAACCTTAGGATCAGCAATAAAGTGCCCTTCACCACCAGGCCACCTTTGCCTCAAAATCTGTTTCACTATAAATTTAAAAATATGGTGGAGCTTCACCTTCAAAATGGAGCATCAATTTTTTTTTTTGAGGTAGGACAGGCCATCGGAGATACAGTGGAGCTTGAAAGTTTGTGAACAATTATGAAGTTTCTGCATTTCTGCATAAACACAACTTAAAACGTCATCAGCCAAGTTCTAAATGTAGATAAAGAGCACCGAGTTAAATAAATGAGACAAAAAATATTTTACTGACTCATTTAATGATTGAGGAAAATGATCCAACATTAATATCTGTAAATGGCAAAAGTATGTGAACCTTTGATTTCATTGTCTGCTGTGACCACTTTTGCAGAAATAACTGCAACTAAACCTTTTCAGTAGCTGTTGATAAGATAAGATAAGATAAGATACAGCTTTATTAATCTCACAATGGAGAAATTCACTGTTACATGCTCTTGAGGTACCATCAGTAGGGGGTGCAAAAATAGATACAAATACAAACATACACACATACATATATATTATATAAGTAAATAAATAAATAGATACATAAATAGTATAAATTAATAAACAAAAAAAAAGAAGGGAACGACTTTGTAGACTGGCCTGTACTTGGCTTAGAGGAATTTTAGCCCGTTCCTCTGTACAGAACAGCTTCAACTTTGGGATATTGGTGCTTTTCCTCACATGTACTGCTCACTTCTCCAACCTTTCCATTGGATTAAGGTCAGAAATTTAACTTGGGCATTCCTAGACATGAACTTTATTCTTCAAACATTGGTAGAACGACTTGTGTGCTTAGGATCATTGTCCTGCTGCAAGACCTCCATTCTCTTGAAATTCAGTTCATGATCAGATGTCCTGATACTTCCCGTAGTATTTGCTGGTATAATTCAGAATTCATTGTTCCATCAGTGATGGCTTCTCATTCAAGCAAGAAAGTTCTATTTTGGTCTCATCGGTCCACAATTTATTTTTAAAGTAGAATTCTGGTTTGTCTAAGATTTTTATCAGCCTGCAGATGAGTAGCATTGTTCTTTTTGGACAGCAATGTCCTTCTACTTGCAGCCCCACCATGGACACCTTTTTTGTTTTGTTTAGTGTTGTCCTGATGGTGGACTCAGGAATAATATCATTAGCCAATGCAAGAACGGCCTTCACTTAGAAGTAAAGGGGTCCTTTGTGACTTTGCCAATGATTAAACGTGTTTCTCTTGAAGTGATCTAGTGACCAACCTTAGGCAGGTTAACGATAGTCTCAAATTTCCTCCATTTGTACACAGTCTGTCTTACTGTGGATTGTTGAAGTCCATACTCTTTAGAGTTGGTTTTGTAACCTTTTCCTTCCTAATGAGAATCAACAACCCTTTTTCTGGGGACCTCATTTGTTCATGCCATCATACACTTCCACAAACATGTGTTGACACTTTGATGGATTAGTGTTCCCACTGACTAAATAGTTTTATACCAACTGACTACAAACGGCAGACTCTAATTTCATATTCAATTACCTGCTAATCTTACAGGTTCATAAACCCTTGCCATTCACAGATGTTATATAATGCAGTCGGGGGTGGGGGGGGGCACATTGAAGTGTCTCTTCCTCACGCCAGTCCCAAGCCTGAATAAATGCAGAGGGTTGTGTCAGGAACGGCATCCATCATAAAACCAATCCCACATATAAAAATGCAAATCAAAAATAAGAATAACATACCGGATCGGTCAAGGCCTGGGTTAACAACGATTGCCATCAGTGCTGTTCACCAACAGAGTTCTGGTGGAAATTGGACTTCTGTTGGTCGAAGAAGAGGTGGGAGGCGTGTCTATAGGCAGAAAGAGAAGAGGAAAGGCATGAGCCTAGGACTGAGAGTAGGGACTTTGAATGTTGGAACTATGACAGGAAAAAAGACAGCTGGCTGATATAATGCAGAGACGGAATGTGGACATACTGTGTGTTCAGGACATCAGGTGGAAAGGTAGCAAGGCTAGAAGCTTAGGAGCAAGGTTTAAGCTGTTTCATCATGGTATGGACGGGAAGAGAAATGGAATAGGGGTCATCTTGAAGGAGGGGTTTGTCAGGAATGTTCTAGAAGTGAAAAGAGTGTCAGACAGAGTGATGAGACTCAAGTTAGAAATTGAATGTGTGATGTTCAATGTTGTTAGTGCGTATGCCCCACAGGCAGGATGTGAGCTGGAAGAGAAGGAGAGATTCTGAAGTGAGTTAGATGAAGTGATGCAGAGTACCCCCAGAGGTGAAAGAGTGGTCATTGGGGCAGATTTCAATGGACATGTTGGTACAAGAAACAGAGGGGATGAGGGAGTGATGGGCAGGTTTGGTATTAAGGACAAAAACACAGAAGGACAGATATTGATAGATTTTGCAAAAAGGATGAAAATGGCTGTGGTGTATACTTTCTTTTAGAAGAGACAGGAGCATAGGGTGACTTATGAAAGTGGAGGTAGGAGCACAGAGAAAGACTACATCTTGGGTAGGTGATGTAATTTGGAAAAAAAAGAAAAAAAGGAAGTCAGTGACTGCAAAGTAGTAGTGGGTGAGAGTGTTGCTAAACAGCATAGGATGGTGGTGTGCAGGATGACGCTGATGGTGAGGAAGGTGAAGAAGGCAAAGGCAGAACAGAAGACAAAGTGCTGGAAGCTGAAAAAGGAAGTGTCATGTTGTCTTCAAGGAGGAATTGCAATTGGCTTTTTGTGGTCAGGAAGTGCTTCCAGATGACTGGATAACCACAGTTAATGTGATCAGGGAGAAGGGTAGGAGAGTACTTGGTGTGTCATCTGGAAAGAACGGAGATAAGGACACTTGGTAGTGGAATGAGGAAGTGCAGGAGTGTGTACAAAGGAAGAGGTTAGCTAAGAAAAAGTGGGACATTGAGAGGACCGAAGAGAGTATACAGGAGTACAGGGAGACACAGCGTAAGGTGAAGGTAGCGGTGTCAAAGGCCAAACATAGGGCGTATGATGACTTGTATGCTCGGTTGGACAGTAAGGAGGGAGAAAAGGATTTATACAGACTGGCACAGCAGAGAAATAGAGATGGGAAGGACATGCAGCAAGTTAGAGTGACTTAAGGACAGAGAGGGAAATGTATTGACTGATGACAGAAGTGTGCTGGGAAGATGGAAAGAGTACTTCGAAGAGATGATGAATGTTGAAAATGAGAGAGAAAAAAGAGTAGAAGAGGTGACTGTTGAGGACCAGAAAGTAGCAAAGATTAGTAAGGGTGAAGTGAGGAGGGCATTGAAGAGGATGAAGTGGAAAGGCAGTTGGTCCTGATGACATACCGGTGGAGGTATGGAAGTGTCTAGAAGAGGTAGCAGTAGATTTTCTGACAAGAACATTCAACAAGGTCTTAGAAAGTGAACAGATGCCAGAGGAATGGAGGAGAAGTGTGCTGATGCCCATTTTTAAGAACAAGGGAGATGTACAGAGTTGTGGCAACTACAGAGGGATAAAGTTGATGAGCCATACAATGAAGTTATGGGAAAGAATAGTTGAAGCTAGACTAAGGGCAGAGATCAGCATCTGTGAACAATGGTTTGGTTTTATGCCAAGAAAGAGCACCACAGATGCAGTGTTTGCTTTTGAGGATGTTAATAGAGAAGGTCAGAAGGAGCTGCATTGTGCCTTTGTGGACCTGTCAAGCATATGACAGGGTGCCGAGAGAGGAACTGTGGTATTGCATGAGGAAGTATGTTAGAGTGGTACAGGACATGTATGAGAGATGTAAGACAGTGGTGAGGTGTGCTGTTGGTGTGACAGAAGAGATCAAGGTGGAAGTGGGTCTGCATCAAGGGTCAGCTCTGAGGCCCTTCTTGTTTTCTATGGTGATGGACAGGCTGACAGACGAGGTGAGAGAAGAATCTCCATGGACTATGATGTTTGCAGATGACATTTTGATCTGTGATGAGAACAGAGAACAAGTGCAGGAAAATCAATAGATGTGGAGGTATGCCCTGGAAAGAAGAGGCATGAAGGTTAGCCTCTGTAAGACAGAATACATGTGTGTGAATGAGAAGGACCCAAGAGAAATGGTGAGGTTACAGGGGGCAGAGATAAAGAAGGAGGAGGATTTTAAGTACTTCGGCTCAACAATCCAGAGCAATGGTGAGTGTGGAAAAGAGGTGAAGAAGCATGTGCAGACAGGTTGGAATGGTTGGAGAAAAGTGTCCGGTGTAATGTTTGATAGGAAGGGATCGACAAGAATGAAAGGAAAAGTTTACAAGATGGTGTTGAGGCCAGTGATGTTGTATGGTTTTGAAACAGTGGCACTGAGGAAAAGACAGGAGGCAGAGATGAAAATGTTGAGGTTCTCTTTTGGAGTAACGAGGATGGATAGGATCAGGAATGAATACATCAGAGGGACAGCACATGTAGGAAGTTTCGGAGACAAAGTCGGAGAGGATAGATTGAGATGGTTTGGACATGTGCAGAGGAAGGATAGTGAGTGTATTGGTAATAGGATGCTGAGATTGGAACTACCAGGCAGAAGACCTAGAGGCAGACCTTCTTCTTCTTCTTTTCTTTTCGGCTTTTCCCTTCAGGGGTTGCCAAATCATCTGCCTCCATTTCACCCTATCATTTGCATCTTCTTCTCTTACACCAACGACCTTCATGTCCTCCTTCACCACATCCATGAATCATCTCTTTGGTCTTCCTCTAGGCCTTCTGCCTGGTAGTTACAGCCTCAGGATCCTATTACCAATATAAATATGCGAATCACGAGAAAGAATAACCTAGAGGCAGACCAAAGAGAAGATTTATGGATATGGTGAAGGAGACCATGAAGGCAGTTGGTGTAAGAGAAGAAAATGCAAAGGATAGGGTGAGATGGAGGCAGATGATTTGGCGACCCCTGAAGGGAACTGCCGAAAGGAAAAGAAGACTCACAGATGTTATATATACTGTAAATGAGATGGCCAGGATGAGAGTCAGCTACCCCGTGAGGCCATGATTCTCAACCAGAAAAAGATGGCTTATTCCCTTTGAGTTAGGGATGGGTTTTTGCCTCAAGTGGACAAGTTCGAGTATCTCAGGATCTTAATCATAAGTGATGGTAGAATAGAGCAGGAGATGTCCGCAGTAATCAGGGTGTTGCACCTGTCTATTGTGGTGAAGGTGGAGCTGAGCCCGAAGGCAAAGCTTTCAATTTACCGGTTTATCTACATTCCAACCATAGTCATTATATTTGAGTTCATCTTTTATACTGATGGCTGTCCACAATTAAGTGACACATCCACCTGTCAAGATCAAGATGCATCTTTATTGTCATTATGTTCAAACATAATAAAATTTCATACGAATCTCTCTGCATTAAAAAGTGCAAACCACATGCTGTGAATAAAACCTGATTTATCAGGCCGAGTCACCTTTTACCAGTACTCCATGGTCCAGTTCATGGTCTAGGACTCACATGTCAGTTGGAGATGATATCAGTGCTGGGTCAGTATGGGCTCCTTGACCGTCTGCAGCTATGTATCCTCTTAAACAGCAAGCAGTGGTACATAGATTGATGATGGACCTCAAACCAGATGGGCTAACTTTCATTCCACATGGACATGAATAAGATTCAAGTGCTCATGTCATTGCAGCAGATCCACTAGGAAACTATCTTTGGACCTCGTTTGGGAGGTACCACCGGATACCACAAACACCTCGCAGGACCTGCCAGTTAGGAGATGAATGGCCCTGCCATTTAAGATCAAAATGTTGTGAAAGTTTCTGTCTAATTAATCCCACTCTGTAGTAGGTGCCACTGAAACCAAAGGAAAACAAGCTTATTAACTGAGCAGCAGGTCTCTACAGAGAAATATCATCCTGAGGTGTATAGTTACCAAGCCAAAAGCAAGGCCTGTATGAAAAGGCTAGGAGTTCACTGTACATACATAGCCAATCAGGTTAATAAGTAGTTTATTTAATGACATGTTTGATTGACAGCCTTATTTATTTCAGTTCAGGTGTTCTTACTTACCCCTGATGAACAAAGCATCTTCCTCTGGATCTGTGAGGGCTTTGGTAGCTTTCAGTTAGTTTCCATTTTCCTTCTCTCCGATGAGCAAGGAGTAGCTTGTGCCACTTCATAAATTTTTGATCCCTTAGGATATTTATTGTGTTCATTTTCTCTTCAAGAAAACATTTGAATGCTTCTGTGAAATCTGTTAAAGATCATAAAGCCCAGTACAGATACTGTGGCAATGAGCTTAGATGCCAGTTGGATACACACTGGTCTAGTTATATGAATCATTAGTGCATGCCTGGTCGATAACATCATATCATAATTTCAAAATACATATGGTGAACACAGTTTTTGAAATAATTCAAACATGGCAGTGGTGGCTTAGTGGTTAATGTGATGGGTTACGAATCTGAAGACCAGTGGTTCAACCCCCACTGTTGGGCCCATGAGCAAGGTCCTTAACGCTCAGTTGTATAAAAAAAGACAATCGTAAGTACCTCTGGATAAACACCATCTGCCAAATGCTGTGAATGCAAATACTTTCTAGTGCCACCTTTTTCATGCTCAATTTTGTGATAAAAGAAAGATCGCTTCTGCTAAGGTAGCCACAGGTCCAATAACCACATGAATCGGCGCACAGGTGTACCCACATGAACCACAGAATTACTGATAATTATCCTCCTGATAATTAGATGATGCTGCTTCTCCAAAGAATATTATCCTGCGTCTACCAAACTTTAATGAAGATTGGACAAATACATTAAAAAATGGGGAAAACTATTTTTTCAAAACCTACAGAACATGTAAAAGGTCATGGTCGCACATTTCAGTAACAGTTTCATGGTCAGGCCTATATATAGTCCACAATATGTCATTATGTAATAATCATTTATTTTCCATAATTATAACTGAAATTTTTCTTTTTGTAAAATGTTTTTTGAATGACATGGCATCAGTCTGATTTTTATCTGTTTTTCCCACGCCAGATCTTTGTTGATTACTTTCTCCAGATACTGATGATGTAATAATATTGCTCAATTATGATTGGTTTGTATGCTGGCATCTGATTTAACAGTAGGGACTTTCCAACCTGGTGTTGTGTAGTTAGTTCCACTGAATTCTTGTAAGATTTTCAAAACTCGAGCTACTACTTGTGTGGCTTGTGCATGTGGAATTTTAGTCACGCAATGGTTACACAACAGTACACTTTATAGAAGATAGGTTATGAACTTTTGTTCATAATGTGTCGAGGGAATTTGACATGAATGGAAGCTTTCTGCTGCAAAAGAAGAATTTACATACGGTATATCCTCATTGGACATGGTGCACGAGAAAAACATATGAGCATTTTGTAGGAAAATGTTGATTCAGAACAATGTCTGTAACTTGTGTAGGTGTGTAGAAATCAAGATGCATGTGGAGCAGTGGTGGTCTAGTGGTATAGGGCGCTGGACTGCTGATCCAAAGGTTGGGGGTTCGAGTCCCACTCTCCACATGGTTGTCACTGTCCCCCCCTAGTGCAGCTAACTGGGTTATCAAAGGTGGGCCATGTCTCTCACTGTCTATGGTGTGAGGCATGTAAAAGAACCATTGCTGACTTTCGTAGAGTAGCTGCAAAGTCGTCAGCATGTTTCTGTCCCTTGCTAAATGGTTGTGACAGGAAGGGCATCTGACATAAAAACCTCTGCCAAATCAAACATGTGAATCAGATGATTCACTGTGGTGACTCCTGAGTAAAAGGGAAAAAGCCGAAAGGAAGACAGACATTCATCAGAAGAATGGATGGAATCATAATTCTTTTTTGTAATGATGCAAAGTTTATCTCGCAATAGTTTGACGTAGTATTTTCGTTTATTGTAAAAAACATACATTTCCCCCTCATAATTTTGATATATGTTTTATGTTCTACATTGCCAGAAGTTTTTCAGTTACAAGTTGTAATTAAAGTGAGAGAAACCTCAAATGTTCAGGTGTTTGCCAGTTAATAAATATTCTGACATTTGACTGTACAGCAGGTTGACATTTTTAAAAGCCCAGCGGAGGCCAAAAGGGGAAATGGGATGTTTTAACCATTTTTACTCTCCACCAAAGGGGTTAATTAATATTTTGTTTATTCCGATAAGGAACAAAGTGAAGTTCCCATCTGAAAGTAGAAACAAAGCTGGACAGATTATCTTGATTTTGGCTGCTGGGCTTTAAAGTACCAGAATAATGGCGTGACTTGTCCGAAAGGTTTTACAGGAACTTCTACACAGTACAATAACTTCTCTATTTCCTCAATCCTCCAGTCAGCCATGAATGATTGGTATGCAATTTGCCAAGGTGGAGCTCTGGGAACTTTATCTGAATTTGTTTTTGTTTTTTTGACTGAGCTTACTATACAGGCATCTTTAATTGACAGTATAATTGTTATACTTTAAAACTTCCTCAATCTTTGCATTTTTTCAGTCTGATAAATTACTTCATATTTTTGAGATTTTTTCTTCCTTGCTGTTTACTGCTCTGAAAGATTCCATTTCTATGTGTAATAGCACACATAATACAATATAAATGAATAAATAAATAATTCTCATCTTCGTCTGCTAAATTGCAGGGGAAGCAACCTAAACAAAGAGGTCCAGACGTCCCTCTCCCCTCTCTCTCCTTCTTCACCACGACAGACTGGTACAGGCTCCTTTTAACAGCAGAGGCTGCAGCAATCTGTCTGTTGATCTCCCGCTCCATTCTTCCCTCACTAGTGAACAAGACCCCAAGATACTTAAACTCCTCCATTTGGGGCAGGACTTCATTCCCGACCCGGAGGGTCTACCCTTGTCCGACTGAGAACCCTGACCTCGGACTTGGAGGTACTGATCTTCATCCCGGCTACTTCGCACTCGGCTGCGAATCGCTCCAATGAGAGCTGAAGGTCCCGACTTGATGAAGCCAAAAGGACAACATTATCTGCCAAAAGCAGAGACGAGATCTAATAATAATAATAATAATAATCACCATCATCATAAAATCAGAATCACGTTATTCACTTTATAGAAATATAAAGTAGATTGTCAGGAGTGTAAATACAGTACATTTCAAGAGTGCACCTGTAAATCTCACAGAAATTTAGAATTGTGTGAATCATGAAGTAACATCAAATTCTACAAATGTATACAAACTGGATAAAACCGCTGTCTAACACACACACACACACACACACACACACACACACACACACACACACACATCCATCCATCCATTATATAGACCAATTAAGGGAGTATCTCACCAAAAGTGAATATTCTGAAAACGCTGGCAAATTTGCACAAAATGAATTGTCCCCAATTTTTTTTAAAATTGTTTGTATTATTTTATTTTGGCAAAATCTTCCGCACATAAGATTTGGGGACATTCTCACACTGTTCTCCATCTCCTCTTCAACTACTCGCTGTGGATTTCTGAAATATCTGGTGAATATACTGTTACAAACTGTTTCACTAATCATATCTGACTTTTTACACCAAGAAGTGAATCAATTCTAGAATTCTCCAAAGCTTTTCCAAACTGTCCCCAAACACCCCGTCCCCCACATAATTAACTTTTTTCAATGAACACAGGAGACAAGGGTCACGATAATAAAATGGCGAGCATGTCAGCCTTACAGCAAAAAAGGCCGAGGCTAGATTCGGGCTTGGGAGTTTCTGTGAAGAGGTTTGCATGTTCTCCATGTGCTTTAGTAGGTTTGATTTGGGTACTTTGATTTCCTCCCACAGTTCAAAAAACATGTATGTTGCATAAATTGGCTGTTCCAAATGCCCCTAGGTGTGAGTGTGGGTGTGAATAGGTGTATATGTGCTGGAAATGCATTGATCTGGCAGGTTGTTTAGGTTGCTCCCTGGTCTTGCCCAGAGTCAGCTGAGAAAGGCACCAGTCTCCCCGCTGCCCTAAATAAGATTAAGCAACATAAAATGAATGAACAAATGAATGAATGAATGAATGGCTATAGGAGACATTCACCCAAATGTTGGATGAGGGGTGAGTGGCCTGAGAAAGTTCTTTGGGAGTGTATGGGGAGAATTTGTAGAAAGATCCCCACCCTGGTGGCACGATAGTGTGCTGGTTATCACATCGATCTCACAGCAATAAGGCCTGGGTTCAATTCCCAGCTCGGGTGTTTTGGGTGGAATTTGCATGTTCTTTCTGTGCTTGTGTGGGTTGTTTCCTCCAGATACTCCAGTTTCCTTATACACCCCAAAAACATGCACAGTGTGTTTATTGGCTGTTTCAAATCTCCCCAAGGTGTCAGTATGAATGGTTGTTGTCATGTTAGTGCTAGTCCTGGGATGGCCTGGTCAGCTGTCCAGGATGTACCTTTCCTTTACCCAGAGTTGGCTGAGATGGGCTCTATTTCTCCCCTTACAAAATGAATAACGTTTCACGGTACTCCACAATTTTTACAAGGTTATTTTGAACATATTCAAAATGTTTTCTTTTTAATTTGATGAATTATTGGTAACAATCATAGAAATATTAATAAAAAATAGTTAAAGAATGTTTTAACAAGTCACAGTTTAGTGAGATACCCACCTTTACTGTACCTGACAGGTTTTCTAGAGTCCATCATATTACATTCTATTGAGAATACTGCATGAATTACAGAAACAAACAACTATTCACACTCATATTCAGATCTACAGGAAATTTAAAGTGTCCAGCGGAACTAAGTTACATGGTTTTGGATTGTGAAATGAAACTGGAGTACAAGGAGGAAACCAACAGAGACAGAGGGAAACTTTCACCTGCCACACAGAAAGGCCGGGAGCTGAGATGAGAAACCCAGGCTGTGCCACCTCACACTTATACTTGTAAATACTGCCACCTTGTGGTTTCTCAGCAGAGACGATGGAAACTGCAGCTTCATAGTGGAAAATTGATCTTCCCAGAAAGATCAACATTAACATCAAAATGAAATAATGGTGTAAGAAATTAAACCTAACTTATCCAATAGCAGAAATATTATTTAAGGAAAAGTTGTTTGTGAAGGTGAGGTCAGTAAATAGTTGAGTATTCAAATCCACCGAGTATCAGGTGAGGAATAATCTGTCTGTCTGTCTTCCTTTCGGCTTTTTCCCTTTAACTCGGGAGTCGCCACAGTGAATCATCTGATTTGCACGTTTCATTTGGCAGAGGTTTTTATGTCGGATGCCCTTCCTGTCACAACCCTTTTTAGCAAGGGACAGAAACACACTGATGGCTTTGCAGCCTACTCTTTACAAAAGTCAGCAATGGTTCTTTTACATGCCTCTCACCATAGACAGTGAGAGAAATGGCCCGCCTTTGATAACCCAGTTAGCCACACTGGGGGGGGGGGGGGGGGGACAGTGACAACCTTGTGGAGAGTGGGACTCGAACCCCCAACCTTTGGATCAGCGATCCAGCGCCCTAGACCACTAGACCACCACTGCCCCAGGTGAGTAATAAAAAAAATAATAATAATATAAAACAAAATAATATTTTTAATAAAAATAATATTTTAGTTTTTCCCCTCCCTGAATCGCCACCTGATCGTGGTGGAGGGGTTTGCGTGACCTAATGATCCTAGGAGCTATGTTGTCGGGGGCAAATGCCCCTGGTAGGGTCACCCAAGGCCAACAGGTCTGGGGTGAAGGTCCAGACGAAGTGCGATTCAAAAAACCCCTATGACACATGACATCTGAGAGAGAGCACAGGAAGCAGTCTCCCTTGCCCGGACCTGGGTCACCGGGGTTCCCTCCTGGAGCCAGGCCCGGGGAGGAGCTCGAAGGCGAGCGCCTGGTGGTCGGGCTTCTACCCATGGAGCCTGGCCGAGCTTAGCCCGAAATGGAGACATGGGTCCGCCCTCCCATGGACCCGCCACCCGTGGGAGAAGTTTTAGGGGTCGGGTGCAGTGTGAGTTGGGTGGCAGCCGAAGGCATGGGTTCTGTCGGACCGATCCTCGGCTACTTACTCTGACCCTCGGGACATGGAATGTCACCTCTCTGGCGGGGAAGGAGCCTGATCTGGTGAGCGAGGTGAAGAGATACCGACTAGATATAGTCGGGCTCCCCTCAACGCATAGCTTGGGCTCTGGAACCATCCATCTTGAGAGAGGATGGACCTTATTCTATTCTGGAGTTGCTCATGGGGAGAGGTGGCAAGCCGGTGTGGGTATTCTTGTTGCCCCCCGTCTCGGTGCCCAAATGTTGGGGTTCTCCCCAGTTGACAAAAGGGTAGCTTCCCTCTGTCTTCGGGTGGGGGGACGGGTCCTGACTATTATTTGTGCTTATGCACCAAATGACAGTTCAGAGTACCCACCTTTTTTGGAGCCTTGGGGGGGAGGGGGGTGTTGGAGAACGCTCCCTCGGCAGACTCACTCGTTGTCTTCGAAGATTTCAACGCCCATGTGGGCAATGATAGTGTGACCTGGAAGGGTGTGATCGGTAGGTACGGCCTCTCCAGTCTGAACCCGAATGGTGTTTCATTGTTAGAATTCTGTGTCTATAACAGTTTGTCTATCACAAACACCATGTTCAAACATAAGTGTGCCCATAAGTGCACTTGGCACCAGGACACCCTAGGTCGCAATTCGATGATTGACTCTGTAGTCGTGTCATCGGACTTGCGACCATATGTTCTGGACACTCGAGTGAAGAGAGGAGCTGAGCTGTCTACCGATCACTACCTGTGGGGGACGGCTGCCTTCCAGACCTGGTAGGCCCAAGCGTGTAATCAGGGTCTGCTGGGAACGTTTGGCGGAGTCCCCTGTCCGACAGGCCTTTAACTCCCACCTCTGGCAGAGCTACAACCACGTTCCGGAGGAGGCAGGGGACATGGAATCCGAATGGGCCATGTTCCGTTCCTCCATTGCTGAGGCGGCAGCCCATAGCTGTGGCCGTAAGGTCATCGGTGCTTGTCGTGGCGGTAATCCCCGAACCCAGTGGTGGACACCTGCGGTGAAGGGGGCCGTCCAGCTGAAGAAGGAGGCTTATCGGGTTTTATTAGCCTGTGGGACTCCCGAGGCAGTAAACAGGTACCGGCAGGGCCAAACGTGCTGCAGCCGAGGCTGTCGCAGATGCAAAATCTCAGGCGTGGGAGGAGTTCAGTGAGGGCCTGGAGAGTGATTATCGGTTGGCCTCAAAAAGGTTCTGGACCGCCATTCGATGTCTTAGGAGGGGGAAGCAGTTCTCCACAAACACTGTTTACAGTGGAGGTGGGGAGCTGCTTACCTCGACTGGGGATGTCGTTGAGAGGTGGAGGGAATACTTTGAGGACGGCCTCAATCCCACCAACATGCCCTCCGTGGAAGAGGAAGACCCTGGGGGTTTTGGTGGGGGTCCGCCCATCACTGGAGTGGAGGTCACTGAGGTTGTCAAAAAGCTCCTCGGTGGTCGAGCTCCGGGGTTGGACGAGATCTGCCCGGAATATCTCAGGGTTCTGGATGCTGTAGGACTGTCTTGGTTCACACGTCTCTGCAACATCGTGTGGTCATTGGGGGTTGTACCTCTGGATTGGCAAACTGGAGTGGTGGTCCCAATTTTTAAGAAGGGGGACCGGAGGATGTGTTCCAATTATTGTGGAATTACACTCCTCAGCCTACCTGGGAAAGTCTATGCAGGGGTACTAGAGAGGAGGATCCGACTGATAGTCGAACCTCGGATTCAGGAGGAACAATGTGGTTTTCGTCCTGGCCGCAGCACTCTTGACCAACTCTATACGCTCCACAGGATTCTGGAGGGGGCATAGGAGTTTGCCCAACCCGTCCACATGTGCTTTGTGGATTTGGAGAAGGCTTTCGACCGTGTCCCTCGAATGATCTAGTGGTGCATGCTCCGAGAGTACGGCATTCCAGATCTGTTGCTACGAGCCATTCGGTCGCTGTATCATCAGAGCCAGAGTTTGGTCCGTATTGGCAACAAGGTGGATCTACGTTCCAATCCTCACCTATGGTCACGAGCTTTGGGTAGTGACCGAAAGAACAAGATCACGAAAACAAGCGGCTGAAATGAGCTTCCTTCGCCGGGTGGTGGGGTTTTCCCTTTGAGATAAGGTGAGAAGCTCGACCATCCGTGGAGAGCTCGGAGTAGATCCGCTGCTCCTTCGCATTGAGAGGGGCCAGTTGAGGTGGCTTGGGCATCTGGTCAGAATGCCTCCCGGACACCTCCCTGGTGTGGCGTTTCGGGCATGTCCAACCGGGAAGAGACCCAGGGGTCGACCTAGAACACGCTGGAGGGACTCTGTCTCTCGGCTTGTCTGGGACCGCCTCAGTGTCCCCCGTGGGAGAGTTGGAGGAGGTGGCTGGGGAGAGGGACGTCTGGATCTCTTTGCTTAGGTTGCTGTCCCTGCGACCCGACCCCGGACTTTGCGGAAGACGATGATGATGATGATTTTAGTTTTTTAACTTATGTTTTTGTGTAGTATATAGTGAAGCATTAAATAGCTTTGAAAAACATGTATTTTATTGAAATTGAAGGGGCAATCAGAATGAAAGGTATTTCTACCAGGTACAAATGGAGTATTACCTTCACCATGAGGTTGTGTTTTCTCGCATGTTGAGGGTATTCCATGAAAGTCGTTAATAATGTCCGACCATGAATGTAGTCAATACATCGACTGAACACGCCGTTGGTTATCAATGTCCTGTGCGGTGTCAACTTGACATCAACATCATGGAAGAAGTTTGAAAAAGTAAGAAAAAGAAGAGTTCGGGGTCACAATGCTTTGCGGTGAATTGGACAATTTAGAAGACCAACACAGCAGATCTGCAGAGATCACATTTCACAAGTAAAAGATAATGACGTGCAGAGAAAGCCATATAACCCCCTTTCGAAGTGTGTGTGTGTGTGTGTGTGTGTGTGTGTGTGTGTGTGTGTGTGTGTGTGTGTGTGTGTGTGTGTGTGTTCACTTGAGTATGAGGATGGTACTGGTGTTTTTCCTAATTTTTTTCCTCGATTGAAAAACACATTGTTGTTTGTATTTTTTGTTTGAGGAGTGAAAATGTTAATTTTTGTTGTTTAATTACAATGAAATCACTTTTTTTCCAGAAGTAAATAAAAACAAGCATGGACATTGTTATGTGAACATTTCTTAATAAAGAGATGGCTGCTTAAGGGGTGTTTAATTTTTTTCACATAGCTGTATATAAATGTGTGTGTGTGTGTGTGTGTGTGTGTGTGTGTGTGTGTGTGTGTGTGTGTGTGTGTGTGAGAGAGAGCGAGAGCGAGAGAGAGAGAGAGAGAGAGTGATTTTTTAAATTATTATTTTCCTTTCGATTGGGTTCAGGGGTTGCCACAGCGAAGGATCTGCCCCCATCTCACCCGATCCTCTGCATCTTCTACTCTTACTCCAACTGCCTTCAGGTCCTCCTTCATCACATCCATAAATCTTCTCTTTGGTCTTCCTCTCGGCCTTCTGCCTGGTAGTTCCAACCTCAGTATCATACTACCAATGTACTCACTATCCCTCCTCTGTACATGTATAAACCATCTCAATCTAGACTCTCTGACTTTGTCTCCAAAACCTCTTACATGTGCTGTCCCTGTGATGTACTCATTTCTGATCCTATCCATCCTCGTTACTCCCAAAGAGAACCTCAACATTTTCATCTCTGCTACCTCCAGCTCTGCATCCTGTCTTTTCCCCAGGGCCACTGTTTCTAAACCATACAACATCGCTGACCTCAACACCGTCTTGTACACTTTTCCTTTCATTCTTGCTGATACCCTCCTATCACACATCACATCGGACACTTTTCTCCAACCATTCCAACCTGCCTGTACACGCGTCTTCACCTCTTTTCCACACTCTCCATTGCTCTGGATTTTTGAGCCTAAATACTTAAAATCCTCCACCTTCATTATCTCTGCTCCCTGGAACCTCACCGTTCCTCTTGTGCCCTTGTCGTTCACACACATGTATTCTGTTTTACTAAGGCTAACCTTCATTCCTCTCCTTTCCAGGGCATACCTCCACCTCTCTAGATCTTCCTACACTTGTTCTCTGCTCTTACTACAGATCACAATTTCATCTGCAAACATCATAGTCAATGGAGATTCTTCTCTAACCTCGTCTGTAAGCCTGTCCATCACCATAGCAAACAAGAAGGGGCTCAGAGCTGACCCTTGATGCAGTCCAACCTCCACCTTGAACTCGTCTGTCACACCTACAGCACACCTCACCACTGTCTTACATCTCTCATACATGTCCTGAACCACTCTGACATACTTCTCTGCCACTCCATAGTTTCTCATGGAGTACCACAGTTCCTCTCTTGGCACCCTGTCATATGCTTTCTCCAGATCCACAAAGGCACAATGACCTTCTCTGTACTTCTCTATTAACATCCTCAAGGAAAACACTGCATCTGTGGTGCTCTTTCTTGGCATGAAACCAAACTGTTGTTCACAAATGCTGACCTGTGCCCTTAGTCTTGCTTCCACTATTCTTTCCCATAACTTCATCGTGTGGCTGATCAACTTTATTCCTTTGTAGTTGCCACAACTCTGCACATCTCCCTTGTTCTTAAAAATGGGCACCAGCACACTTCTCCTCCATTCCTCTGGCATTCTCTCACTCTCTAAGACCTTGTTGAATGTTCTTGTCAGGAAATCTACTGCTTCCTCTCCTAGACACTTCCATACCTCCACCGGTATGTCATCAGGGCCAACAGCCTTTCCATTCTTCATCCTCTTCAATGCCCTCCTCACTTCACCCTTACTAATCTTTGCTACTTCCTGGTCCTCAACGGTCACCCCTTCTACTCTTTTTTCCTCTCTCATTTTCCTCATTCATCAGCTCTTCAAAGTACTCTTTCCATCTTCCCAGCACACTTCTGTCATCAGTCAATACATTTCCCTCTCTGTCCTTAATCATTCTAACTTGCTTCACGTCTTTCCCATCTCTATTTCTCTGCTGTGCCAACCTGTATAAATAATTTTCTCCCTCTTTACTTTCCAAGGGAGCATACAAATCATCGTACGCCCTCTGTTTGGCCTTTGACACTGCTACCGTTGCCTTACACTGTGTCTCCCTGTAGTCCTGTTTACTCTCTTCGGTTCTCTCAATGTCACACTTCTTCTGAGCTAACCTCTTCCTTTGTACACACTTCTGCACTTCCTCATTCCACCACCACTTTCCCTACTGTTCTTCCAGATGACACTCCAAGTATTCTCCGACCGGTCTCCCTGATCACATTAGCTGTACTTGTCCAGTCATCTGGAAGCACTTCCTGACCCAAAGCCTGTTTCAACTCCTCCTTGAAGACAACCCAACACGCTTCCTTTTTCAGCTTCCACCACTTTGTCTTCTGCTCTGCCTTTGCCTTCTTCACCTTCCTCACCATCAGCGTCATCCTGCACACCACCATCCTATGCTGTTTGGCAACACTCTCACCCACTACTACTTTGCAGTCACTGATTTCCTTCAAATTACATTGCCTACACAAGATGTATTCTACCTGTGTTCCTATCGCCGCTTTAATAAGTCACCCTATGCTCCTGTCTCTTCTGGAAGAAAGTATTTACCACAACCATTTCCATCCTTTTTTCAAAACCTACCAACATCTGTCCTTCTGCGTTCCTGTCCTGGATACCAAACCTGCCCATCACTTCCTCGTCCCCTCTGTTTCCTGCAACAACATGTCCATTGAAGTCTGCCTCAATGACCACTCTTTCACCTCTGGGGGTACTCTGCATCACTTCATCTAACTCATTCCAGAATCTCTCCTTCTCTTCGAGCTCACATCCTGCCTGTGGGGCATAAGCACTAAAAACATTGACCATCACGCCTTCAATTTCTAACTTGAGACTCATCACTCTGTCTGACACTCTTTTCACTTCTAGAAAATTCCTGACAAACCCCTTCTTCAAGATAACTCTGACTCCATTTCTCTTCCCATCCACACCATGAAAAAGCAGCTTAAACTCCGCTCCTATGCTTCTAGCCTTGTTACCTTTCCAGCTGGTCTCCTGAACACACAGTATGTCCACCTTCCTCCTCTGCATCATGTCAGCCAGCTCTATACCCTTTTCTTTCATAGTTCCAACATTCAAAGTCCCTACTCTCGGTCCTAGACTCATGCCTTTCTTCTTCTTCTCTCTCTGCCTACGGACACACCTCCCGCCTCTCCTTCGTCGATGTCTTCAACCAACAGTAGTCCAATTTCCATCAACACCCTGTTGGTTCACAGCACTGATGGTGGTTGTTGTTAACTGGGGCTTCAACTGATCCGGTATGGGGGTAATACCTCTGATTTATATATATATATATATAAATATATATGGGCAGTGGTGGTTTAATCGTTGAGTGGTATAGGGCGCTGGATTGCTGATCCAAAGGTTGGGGTTTGGAGTCCCACTCTCCACAAGGTTGTCACTGTCCCCCCCAGTGCAGCTAACTGGGTTATCAAAGGCCGGCCATGTTTTTCACTGTCTATGGTGTGAGGCATGTAAAAGAACCATTGCTGACTTTCGACAAGAGTAGGCTGCAAAGCCGTCAGCGTGTTTCCGCCCTGCGATGGCCTGGCGAGCTGTCTAGGGTGTACTCTGCCCTCGCCCGGAGTTGGCTTCAGCGACTCTAATTAGGATTAAGTGGTTTCAGATCTATATATACAGATGCTCCCCGACTTACGTTCATCCGTTTTACGGATTTTCAATTTTATGGTTTTGTGGTTTTTTGAGTTTAGACGTACCTACGTAGTACGCTGACGTAATGACGCAATGACGCTACATTCATTGTCAACAAACTACAGACCAAGTGTGTGTGTGTGTGTGTGTGTGTGTGTGTGTATATATATATATATATATATATATATATATATATATATATATCATATGTAAACACATTTAATGCAGCCGTGAGGGTGGGGCACAAACCAGTGTCTCTCCCTCACGCCGGTCCCAAGCCAGGGTGAATGCTGAGGTTTGCGTCAAGAAGGGCATCTGGCTTAAAACAAATGCAACAAAAGGTTGGACAGTAAGGAGGAAGAAAATTATTTATACAGGTTAGCACAGCAGAGAAATAGAGATGGGAAAGACGTGCAGCAAGTTTGAGTGATTAAAGGACAGACAGGGAAATGTATTGACTGATGACAGAAGTGTGCTGGGAAGATGGAAAGAGTACTTTGAAGAGCTGATGAATGAGGAAAGTAAGAGAAAAAAGAGTAGAAGGGGTGACCGTTGAGGACCAGGAAGTAGCAAAGATTAGTAAGGGTGAAGTGAGGAGGGCATTGAAGAGGATGAAGAGTGGAAAGGCAGTTGGCCCTGATGACATACCAGTTGAGGTATGGAAGTGTCTCGGGGAGGTAGCAGTAGATTTTCTGACAAGAATATTCAACAAGGTCTTAGAAAGTGAGCAGATGCCGGAGGAAAGGAGGAGAAGTGTGTTTGTGCCCATTTTTAAGAACAAGGGAGACGTACATAGTTGTGGCAATTACAGAGGGATAAAGTTGATGAGCCATACAATGAAGTTATGGGAAAGAATAGTGGAAGCTAGACTAAGGGCAGAGGTCAGCACTTGTGAACAACAGTTTGGTTTCATGCCAAGAAACAGCACCACAAATGCAGTGTTTGCTTTGAGGATGTTAATAGAGAACTACAGAGAAGGAGCTGCATTGTGCCTTTGTGGATCTGGAGAAAGCATATGACAGGGTGCTCGTGAAGAACTGTGGTATTGTATGAGGAAGTCTGGAGTGGCAGAGAAGTATGTTAGAGTGGTGCAGGACATGTATGAGAGATGTATGAGGTGATGGACAGGCTGACAGACGAGGTTGGACAAGAATCTCCATGGACTATGATGTTTGCAGATGACATCATGATCTGTAGTGAGAGCAGAGAACAAGTGCAGAAAAATCTAGAGAGGTGAAGGTATGACCTGGAAAGGAGGGGAATGAAGGTCGGTCTCAGTAAGACAGAATACATGTGTGTGAACGACAAGGACCCAAGAGGAACGGTGAGGTTCCAGGGGGCAGAAATAAAGAAGGTGGAGGATTTTAAGTACTGAGGCTCAGCAATTCAGAGCAATGGAGAGTGTGGAAAAGAGGTGAAGAAGTGTGTGCAGGCAGGTTGGAATGGATGGAGAAAAGTGTCCGGTGTGATGTGTGATAGGGGAATAACAGCAAGAATGAAGGGAAAAGTGTACAAGACAGTGATGAGGCCAGCGATGTTGTATGGTTTAGAGACAGTGGCCCTGGGGAAAAGACAGGAGTCAGAGTTGGAGGTAGCAGAGATGAAAATGTTGAGGTTCTTGCTGGGAGTAACGAGGATGGATAGGATCAGGAATGAGTTCATCAGAGGGACAGCACATGTAAGATGTTTTGGATACAAAGTCAGAGAGGCTAGATTGAGATGGTTTGGACATGAATAGAGGAGGGATAGTGAGTCTATTGGTAGTCGGATGCTGAGGCTGGAACTACCAGGCAGAAGGCCCATAGGAAGACCAAAGAGAATATTTATGGATGTGGTGAAGGCGGACATGAAGGTCGTTGTTGTAAGAGTAGAAGATGCAGAGGATAGGGTGAGATGGAGGCAGATCATTTGCTGTGGCGACCCCTGAAGGGAACAACCGAAAGGAAAAGAAGATATATATATATATATATATATATTAATCCTTCTCAAAAAATTAGCATATTGTGATAAAGTTCATTATTTTCTGTAATGTACTGATAAAAATTAAACTTTCATATATTTTAGATTCAATGCAGCCATGAGGCGGGGGGGGGGGGCACGAACCAGTGTCTCTCCCCCTTATGCCGGTCCCAAGCCCGGATAAATGCAGAGGGTTGCGAAGGAAGGGCATCCGGCGTAAAACTTCTGCCACATTTAAAAAATGCAAATGATCAATAAGAAATTCATACCGGATCGGTCGAGGCCCGGGTTAACAACGACCGCCATCAGTGCTGTCAACCAACAGGGTGCTGATGGAAATTGGACTACTGTTGGTCGAAGACGTCGAAGAAGGAGAGGCGGGAGGCGTGTCCATAGGCAGAGAGAGAAGAGGAAATGTGTGAGCCTAGGACTGAGAGTAGGGACTTTGAATGTTGGAACTATGCAAGGAAAAGATAGGGAGCTGGCTGACATGATGCAGAGGAGGAAGGTGGACATACTGTGTGTTCAGGAGACAAGGTGGAAAGGTAGAAAGGCTAGAAGCTTAGGAGCAGGGTTTAAACTGTTTTATCATGGTGTGGATGGGAAGAGAAATGGAGTAGGAGTCATCTTGAAGGAGGGGTTTGTCAGGAATGTTCTATACGTGAAAAGAGTGTCAGACAGAGTGATGAGTCTCAAGTTAGAAATTGAAGGCGTGATGGTCAATGTTGTTAGTGCTTATGCCCCACAGGCAGGATGTAAGCTAGAAGAGAAGGAGAGATTCTGGAGTGATTTAGATGAAGTGATGCAGAATACCCCCAGAGGTGAAAGAGTGGTCATTGGAGCAGACTTCAATGGACATGTTGGTGCAGGCAACAGAGGGACGAGGAAGTGATGGGCAGGTTTGGTATCCAGGACAGGAACACAGAAGGACAGATGTTGATCGATTTTGCAAAAAGGATGGAAATGGCTGTGGTGAATACTTTCTTCAAGAAGAAACAGAAGCATAGGGTGACTTATGAAAGCGGAGGTAAGAGCACACAGGTAGACTACATCTTGTGCAGGCGATGTAATTTGAAGGAAGTCAGTGACTGCAAAGTAGTAGTTGGTGAGAGTGTTGCCAAACAGCATAGGATGGTGGTGTGCAGGATGACACTGATGGTGAGAAAAGTGAAAAAGGCAAAGGCAGAGCAGAAGACAAAGTGGTGGAAGCTGAAAAGGAAGAGTGTCGTGTTGTCTTCAAGGAGGAGTTGAAACAGGCTTTGGGTAGTCAGGAAGTGCTTCCAGAGGACTGGACAACCACAGCCAATGTGATCAGGGAGACCGGTAGGAGAGTACTTGGTGTGTCCTCTGGAAGGAAAGTAGATAAGGAAACTTGGTGGTGGAATGAGGAAGTGCAGGAGTGTGTACAAAAGAAGAGGTTAGCCAAAAGAAGTGGGACATTGACAGGACCGAAGAGAGTAAACAGGAGTACAGGGAGACACAGCGTAAGGCGAAGGTAGCAGTGTCAAAGGCCAAACAGAGGGCGTATGATGACTTGTATGATAGGTTGAACAGTCAGGAGGGAGAAAATGATCTATACAGGTTAGCACAGCAGAGAAATAGAGATGGGAAAGACATGCAGCAAGTTAGAGTGATAAAGGACAGAGAGTGAAATGTATTGACTGATGACAGAAGTGTGCTGGGAAGATGGAAAGAGTACTTTGAAGAGCTGATGAACGAAGAAAATGAGAGAGAAAAAAGAGTAGAAGGGGTGACCGTTGAGGAGCAGGAAGTAGCAAAGATTAGTAAGGGAGAAGTGAGGAGGGCATTGAAGAGGATGAAAAGTGGAAAGGCAGTTGGCCCTGATGACATATCAGTTGAGGTATGGAAGTGTCTAGGGGAGGTAGCAGTAGATTTTCTGACAAGAATATTCAACAAGGTCTTAGAAAGTGAGCAGATGCCAGAGGAATGGAGGAGAAGTGTGCTTGTGCCCATCTTTAAGAACAAGGGAGATGTACAGAGTTGTGGCAACTACAGAGGGATAAAGTTGATGAGCCATTCAATGAAGCTATGGGAAAGAATAGTGGAAGCTAGACTAAGGGCAGAGGTCAGCATTTGTGAACAACAGTTTGGTTTCATGCCAAGAAAGAGCACCACAGATGCAGTGTTTGCTTTGAGGATGTTAATAGAGAAGTACAGAGAAGGTCAGAGGAGCTGCATTGTGCCTTTGTGGATCTGGAGAAAGCATATGACAGGGTGCCGAGAGAAGAACTGTGGTATTGTATGAGGAAGTCTGGAGTGACAGAGAAGTATGTTAGAGTGGTGCAGGACATGTATGAGAGATGTAAGACAGTGGTGAGGTGTGCTGTTGGTGTGAAAGAAGAGTTCAAGGTGGAGGTGGGACTGCATCAAGGGTCAGCACTCAGCCCCTTCTTGTTTGGTATGGTGTTGGACAGGCTAACAGGCGAGGTTAGACAAGACTCTCCATGGACTATGATGTTTGCAGATGACATCGTGCTCTGTAGTGAGAGCAGAGACCAGGTGGAGGAGAAAATCTAGAGAGGTGGAGGTATGCCCTGGAAAGGAGGGGATTGAAGGTTAGTCTTAGTAAGACAGAATACATGTGTATGAACGACAAGGACCCAAGAGGAACTTTGAGGTTACAGGGGCAGAGATAAAGAAGGTGGAGGATTTTAAGTACTTAGGCTCAACAATCCAGAGCAATGGAGAGTGTGGAAAAGAGGTGAAGAAGCACGTGCAGGCAGGTTGGAATGGATGGAGAAAAGTGTCCGGTGTGATGTGTGATAGGAGAGTATCGGCAAGAATGAAGGGAAAAGTGTACAAGACGGTGATGAGGCCAGCAATGTTGTATGGTTTAGAGACAGTGGCCCTGGGGAAAAGACAGGAGTCAGAGTTGGAGGTAGCAGAGATGAAAATGTTGAGGTTCTCTTTGGGAGTAACGAGGATGGATAGGATCAGAAATGAGTACATCAGAGGGACAGCACATGTTAGATGTTTTGGAGACAAAGTCAGAGAGGCTAGATTGAGATGGTTTGGACATGTACAGAGGAGGGATAGTGAGTATATTGGTCGTAGGATGCTGAGGTTGGAACTACCAGGCAAAAGGCCCAGAGGAAGACCAAAGAGAAGATTTATGGATGCGGTGAAGGCGGACATGAAGGTCGTTGGAGTAAGAGTAGAAGATGCAGAGGATAGGGAGAGATGGAGGCAGATCATTTGCTGTGGCGACTCCTGAAGGGAACAGCCGAAAGGAAAAGAAGATATATTTTAGATTCATTCCACACAACTGAAGTAGTTCAAGCCTTTTATTGTTTTAATATTGATACTTTTGGCAAAAAAGTAAAGAAAAACCAAAGATCCCTATCTAAAAAAATTAGCATATTTCATACGACCAATAAAAAAAGTGTTTTTAATACAAGAAACGTCAACCTTCAAATAATTATGTTCAGTTATGCACTCAATACTTGGTCGCGAATCCTTTTGCAGAATAGACTGCTTTCATGCGGCGTGGCATGGAGGCAATCAGCCTGTGGCACTGATGAGGTGTTATGGAGGCCCAGGATGCTCCGATAGCAGCTTAAGCTCATCCACAGTGTTGGGTCTGGTGTCTCTCAACTTTCTCTTCACAATATCCCACAGATTCTCTATGGGGTTCAGGTCAGGAGAGTTGGCAGGCCAATTGAGCACAGTAATACCATGGTCAGTAAACCATTTACCAGTGGTTATGGCACTGTGAGCAGGTGCCAGGTCGTGCTGAAAAATGAAAATCTTCATCTCCATAAAGCTTTTCAGCAGATGGAAGCATGAAGTGCTCCAAAATCTCCTGATAGCTAGCTGCATTGACCCTGCCCTTGATAAAACACAGTGGACCAACACCAGCAGCTGACATGGCACCCCAGACCATCACTGACTGTGGATACTTGACACTGGACTTCAGGCATTTTGGCATTTTCTTCTCCCCAGTCTTCATACAGACTCTGGTGCCTTGATTTCCGAATGACATGCAAAATTTGCTTTCATCCGAAAAAAGTACTTTGGACCACCGAGCAACAGTCCAGTGCTGCTTCTCTGTAGCCAAGGTCAGGCGCTTCTGCAGCTGTTTCTGGTTCAAAAGTGGCTTGACCTGGGGAATGCGGCACCTGTAGCCCAGTCCACTGCTTCCACAGGTCCCCCAAGGTCTAGAATCGGCCCTTCTCCACAATCTTCCTCAGGGTCCGGTCACCTCTTCTGGTTGTGTAGCGTTTTCTGCCACACTTTTTCCTTCCCAGAAACGTCCCACTGAGGTGCCTTGATATAGCACTCTGGGAACAGCCTATAAAAATAAATAAATCATCAGTATCAAAACAATAAAAGACCTGAAATATTTCAGTTGGTGTGCAATGAATCTAAAATATATGAAAGTTTCATTTTTATCAGTACATTTCAGAAAATAATGATCTTCAACACAATATGCGAATTTTTTGAGGACTGGTGTGTGTATGTGTATATATATATATATATATATATATATATATATATATATATATATATATATATATATATATATATATTATATAAAATGCAGCCGTGAGGGAGGGGCACAAGCCAGTGTCTCTCCCTCACGGAGTGAGTGAGGTGAAGTGATGCAGAATACCCCCAAAGATGAAAGAGTAGTCAATGGGGCAGACTTCAATGGACATGTTGGTGCAGGAAACAGAGGGGACGAGGAAGTGATGGGCAGGTTTGGTATCCAGGACAGGAACGCAGAAGGACAGATGTTGGTAGATTTTGCAAAAAGGATGGAAATGGCTGTGGTAAATACTTTCTTCCAGAAGAGAGAGGAGCATAGAGTGACTTATAAAAGCGGAGGTAGGAGCACACAGGTAGACTACATCTTGTGCAGGCAATGTAATTTGAAGGAAGTCAGTGACTGCAAAGTAGTAGCGGGTGACAGTGTTGCCAAACAGCATAGGATGGTGGTGTGCAGGATGACACTGATGGTGAGGAAGGTGAAGAAGGCAAAGGCAGAGCAGAACAAAGTGGTGGAAGCTGAAAAAGGAGGAGTGTTGTGTTGTCTTCAAGGAGGAGTTGAAACAGGCTTTGGGTGGTCAGGAAGTGCTTCCAGATGACTGGACAACTACAGCTAATGTGATCAGGGAGACAGGTTGGAAAATACTTGGTATGTCATCTGGAAGGAGAGGAGATAAGGAGACTTGGTGGTGGAATGAGGAAGTGCAGGAGTGTGTACAAAGGAAGAGGTTAGCTCAGAAGAAGTGGGACATTGAGAGGACCGAAGAGAGTAAACAGGAGTACAGGGAGACACAGCGTAAGGTGAAGGTAGCGGTGTCAAAGGCCAAACAGAGGGCGTATGATGACTTGTATGCTCGGTTGGAAAGGAAAAAGGGAGAAAATGATTTATACAGGTTGGCACAGCATAGAAATAGAGATGGGAAGGATGTGCAGCAGATTTGAGTGATTAGGGACACAGAGAGAAATGTCTGGGTCACTTAGAGTATCTGGTCATGCCGTCTGGTCTGACCATCGCACTGGCGGTTTTCCAAGCCTTAGTCAGGGACATGTTGAACAGCTTCGTGTGCGTTTACCTGGACGATATCTTAATCTTCTCCAAGGACCACGACGAGCATCTCCATCATGTGAGAATTGTTCTAATGAGGCTCCTATAAAACCAATTATTTGTCAAAGCTGAGCAGTTCCATGTCTGCTCAGACTCATTCCTTGTATGCTAGGTTGGCCAGTAAAGAGGGAGAAAATGATTTATACAGGTTGGCACAGCAGAGAAATAGAGATGGGAAGGATGTTCAACAAGTTAGAGTGATTCAGGACAGAGTGGGAAACGTAAACAGCATTTGTGAACAACAGTTTGGTTTCATGCCAAGAAAGAGCACCACAGATGCAGTGTTTGCTTTGAGGATGTTAATAGAGAAGTACAGAGAAGGTCAGAAGAAGCTGCATTGTACCTTTGTGGAGAAAGCATATGACAGGGTGCCGAGAGAAGGACTGTGGTATTCCATGAGGATGTCTGGAGTTACAGAGAAGTATGTTTGAGTGGTGCAGGACATGTATGAGAGATGTAAAACAGTGTTGAGGTGTGCTGTCAGTGTGACAGAAGAGTTCAAGGTGGAGGTAGGACTGCATCAAGGGTCAGCTCTGAGCCCCTTCTTGTTTGCTGTGGTGATGGACAGGCTGACAGACGAGGTCAAACAAGATTCCCCATGGAATATGATGTTTGCAAATGACATTGTGATTTGTAGTGAGAGCAGAGAACAAGTGCAGGAAAATCTAGAGAGGTGGAGGTATGCCCTGGAAAGGAGAGGAATGAAGGTTAGCCTCAGTAAGACAGAATACATGTGTGTGAATGACAAGGACCCAAGAGGAACGGTGAGGTTACAAGGAGCAGAGATAAGGAAGGTGGAGGATTTTAATTACTTCAGCTCAACAATCCAGAGCAGTGGAGAGTGTGGAAAAGAGGTGAAGAAACGTGTGCAGGCTGGTTGGAATGGTTGTAGAAAAGTGTCCGGTGTAATGTGTGATCGGAGGGTATCGGCAAGAATGAAAGGAAAAGTGTACAAGTCGGTCTTGGGGCCAGCAATGTTGTCTGGTTTAGAAACAGTGGCCCTGGGGAAAAGACAGAAGGCAGAGCTGGAGGTAGCAGAGATGAAAATGTTGAGGTGCTCTTTGGGAGTAACGAGGATGGATAGAATCAGGAATGAGCACATCAGAGGGACAGCACATGTAAGAGGTTTTAGAGACAAAGTCAGAGAGGCTAGATTGAGATGGTTTGGACATGTACAGAGGAGGGATAGTGAGTATATTGGTAGTACGATGCTGAGGTTAGAACTATCAGGCAGAAGGCCGAGAGGAAGACCAAAGAGACGATTCATGGATGTGGTGACGGAGGACATGAAGGCAGTCGGTGTAAGAGAAGAAGATGCAAAGGATCGGGTGAAATGGAGGCAGATGATTCGCTGTGGCGAACCCTGAAGGGAAAAGCCAAAAGGAGAAGAAGAAGAAGAAGATATATATATATTTATATATATTTTATTTCTTAGATGTTTATTTTGTATTATTTATTCATAAAATTCCTCTTACAATTTTTTTAATGGTGTTTTGTTTTTAATCATGTTTGATTTTGGAAACCATTGCATTTAGAAAGATATTATCTACTGAATTATTACCAGACTTAAACATGTGTGCATGAACACAGTAGAACAAACATTTAAATATACCTGTGGCATTATCATAAATAAGAGCACTCTTTGAAGACTGATGGATGGCATGATGATGTAGGTTATAGCAGGCTATGGTCGTCAAAGTGGTGTTTCAAAAATGAAGTGGGCTTTATAGATAATTGAAGTACTTTTGAGGATAAACCTGGCCTGATAGGGCTGGACAGTATCCATCTCATTCGGAAAGGTGTTGCTCTAATTTCTTGTAGCATAGACCATAGTCTAAGAACAGGACTAATCAGTCAGTGATTATCGATTATCCAGAGCCAAGGCTAGAGAGCAGACAAACAGGCTAATCCGAGCATCTGCTCGCTGTGCAGAGTTATCACTCAAAGTCAATTTCAATGCTATAAATACCGGAGATGTTTGTACTGATTCAGCTAAAATGATGGCTCCTATCATCACAATCAAAGTTACATTTTCCATAGAATACAAGTTCATTCCACTATATTGCATTCAGAATCAAATCTGGTTGGTAACTCACTAATATGCTCATCGGGCAGTAGTGGTCTCGTGGATAGGGCGCAGGATCGCTGATCCTAAGGTTGGAGGTTGGAGTCCTCACAGGGTTGTCACTGTCCTCCCAGTTATCAAAGGCGGGCCATGTCTCTCACTGCCTATGGTGAGAGGCATGTAAAAGAACCATTGCTGACTTTCGTAAAAAGCGTTGGCTGCAAAGCCGTCAGCGGGTTTCTGTCAGTCTAGGAACCACCACAGCCGTCTCAGCCAGATGAGCCACCGTGGAAGGGACCTAGGCTTAGAGAGCGGGGATCAACTGTCTCTCGCTATGCAAAAATACTCAGTGCAGGCGTGGAGAAATAACCCTTCACTATCTTCGAATTCGAAGAGTAGAGCCATCACTCATCAGCATTTTTTTTTTTTTTTTGCATTTTAATTATATCCTCTTCAGAAAAACTAAATTCTCTTCAAAAGAAATCATAAGAAATAAAAATGTCGATATTAAAAGCAGGACTGAATCTGGGGTGGGAGCCAAAAAAATATGAAAAAGGTCTGAGCCTCCTACAGTGCTGTTGAACATTAAGTTCATGAAGGAAGTGACCTAAGAAGGCGTTTAGGAGGAAGAGAGGGTCCTTCACTTTTCAGAGTCCACATACTAACAGGAACATCGCAGGTCATGTACATGATCCACACATACTCCTAGAAACAAAAACTAATGAGAAACACCATCAGCAGGATCTATAGATTCATCGCATTTACCACAAATCAACCAAGAAGACATAACATAACATAACATAACATAACATGAGTGGTGAGAACAGGCCATTCAGCCCAACTAAGCTCACCATTGTCCTATTCTAAAGTGACTCCAACCTTAAAGACGCACACTCTAACCTTAAAGACGCACTTTTTTTTTTTTTCATGACTAGATGGTATCCAGCACTAGATCAAGTCTGCTTTTGAAGACTTGTAAGGTTTCTGCTTCCACAACGTGGTTAGGCAATCTATTCCACACTGAAATTACCCTCTAGAGAAAAATATTTCCGAATATTTGTGCTAAATTTACC
Source organism: Plotosus lineatus (assembly GCA_024760905.1). NCBI lineage: Eukaryota > Metazoa > Chordata > Actinopteri > Siluriformes > Plotosidae > Plotosus > Plotosus lineatus. Next base: position 11,535,984 of record CM045729.1, read on the forward strand.
CTTAAATAACTTCCATTTATGACCCCTAGTTCTACTTACAGAACTTGGCCTAAATGTCGGGCATAGTTGACTTTATTAATCCCCTTAAGATACTTAAAGACCTCAATCAGATCACCTCTAATTCTCCTTTTTGAAGACTGAAAAGGTTTAGGATCCTCAGCCTCTCCTCATAGGATTCCTTTTTTATACCCGGAATTAGCTTTGTTGCTCTTCTCTGAACTTTTTCGAGAGTCTCGATGTCTTTTTTCAAGTATGGTCCCCAGAACTGTACACAATACTCTAAATGTGGGCTAACCAATGGGTTATACAAGAGGAGGACAACATCTTTAGATCCATACTCAAAACTCCTGGCTATGTGACCCCCCACCCTATGTGCCTTCTTTACTGCTAACGCACAGTGGCTAGTACCAGTGAGGACTGGTCAACCATCACACCCAGATCCTTTTCCTGAGAGGAACATTCTAGTTTTAAACCTCCCATGAAATACTCCTGTCTAATGTTTTTATTCCCTACATGTAGAACTTTACATTTAGCGACATTGAATTTCATTTGCCATGTATCTGCCCAAATTCGAAGTCTATCCAAATCGTCCTGAATAACCTTAGTAGACTCCAGACTATTTGCCAAACCGCCCAATTTAGTATCGTCAGCAAATTTCACCAATGTGCTCTCAATGTCCCTATCAAGGTCATTAATGTAGATGAGGAAGAGCAAGGGTCCCAACACAGATCCCTGAGGGACTCCACTTCCCACAATTCCTTGCTCAGATGAAATCCCTCCAACCACAACTCTCTGTGTTCTGTCCTGTAACCAGTTCTTAATCCACTCCAGAATACCTCCTACAATTCCAACTGACCTCGTTTTAAAAATTAGTCTCTCATGTGGTACTGTATCAAATGCTTTTTGAAAGTCCAAATAAATAATGTCATAGGCCCTACTCTGATCATAAGTATTTGTGGCCTCCTCAAAGAATTCCAATACAATGACAATAAAAGGTCAAAACAAAGGCATGAACCCATAATCATCATATATTACTTGTTCACTTCGTCACTATACTAGCTAATTTATGTTATGTTCGAAAGAGTGTAAGCTCACTGAATGCTAATCCTGTATTTGAGCTAAATTTTTATCGCTATATGTTGTGTATTTCACATTTAAGTTCTTGTGCTAAATTATTGTTAGCATCAGGGAAATATCTGCAACAATCAATGGCGAATAGCAGTTAGTCACTTTTTTGATGTTTTTCTGTTCACAAAGTATTCCCACAGAATTCTCTATGCCTGAGACCCCAGCTCAGAGAACATGCTCACCCACTTCTGTTTGATAGTGGGGTGGCTGTTTTTCCAAAGTCACAGGGGGCTCTCATGTCTGTCTTCATTCTGGTTGTCTCTCTTTTAGTTATGCTGCCATAGCCAGTCATGCCGGAGTCCCTGCTTGCACTCAGTAATAATAAAATCTTCTGTTTCAATTACATTACTATGAGTATAACTAACAATCTCTCTCTCTCTCTCTCTCTCTCTCTCTGTATTTGTTGAGGCATACCGTTGATCCTGATCCTTCTGTTTTCTAAGTCCTGTGATCTGTCCTGGTGTGCTGATGCTGGCTGGAGTTCTCATCTTGGAAGTCCCTCCTTCCTGGTAATGAAGATCTATATAGACCCAGACGTGTACCAACAGACTGTGAGTATGGCTTTTCACTGCTGGTGATATAAATTCTCTTTCTACAATTATTTAAGACTTACAGTTGTATAACCAACCGGACTACATTTTGAACTACTTTATAGTTAATTTATCGTATACGGTTTTCTGAAAACCATATATGATAAATTAACTATACGGGTTCACTTAAATGAAGATATGTTTGCCTTTTGGGCCTGTTTTCTCTCAAGGTTTCTTTTTCACAACTACTGAGAGAATTTTTCCTTGCCACCGTCAGCATGGGCAATGCTCATGAAGGATATGTAGGAGTTGAAGAAAATGTTTAAATTCTTTAATACTTTGTAAGTCCCTACTTTGACTGTTTTACTGTGTAATTCTGCTTTGCGACAATGTAAATAAATAAATAAATAAAAACAAATATACAAATAAATTGACCCTTCCTTTAATCACCAACTTATCGTGGTAGAGGGGTTTGCGTGTTGTAATGATCCTAGGAGCTATGTTGTCAGGGGCATTGTTCCCCTGTTAGGGTCACCCAAGGCAAACAGATCCTTGGTGAAGGTCCAGATGAAATGTGCTTCAAAAGACCTCTATGATAAAGAAACCAAAAACAAGGACACAGTTTTCCTTGCCTGAATACGGGTCACCAGGTACCACCTGAAGCCAGGCCTGGGGGCAAGGCTTGAGGACAAGCACTGGGTGGTCAGGCTTCTGCCCATGGACCCTGGTTGGGCCCAGCCCATAAATGAGACATGGGTCTGCCCTTCCATGGACCCACCACCTGTGGGAAGGCATATAGGGGTGCAGTGTGAGTTGGGTGGCAGCTAAAGGCATGGGTTCTGTCGGACCAATCCTCAGCTACTGACTCTGACTCTTGAGACAGAATGTCACCACTCTCGCGAGGAAGGAGTCTGAGCTGGTGCGTGAGGTGGAGAGGCACCAGGACACCCTAGGCTGCAGTTTGATGATTGACTTTGCAGTCCTCTCACCAGACTTGTGGCTGCATATTCTGGACACTTGGGTGAAGAGGGGAGCTGAGCTGTTAACGGATCACCACCTGGTGGTGAGCTGATTCCGATGGTGGAAGAGGTTGCCCTCCAAACCAGGCAGGCCCAAGCATATAGCTAGGCTATATGGGGAACATTTGGCAGAGATCTCCTGTCAGAGAGGCCTTTAACTCCTACCTCTGGCAGAGCTGCAACCACGTCCTGATTGGGACGGGTGACATCGAATCTGATTGGGCCAAGTTTCATGTCTCCATTTCAGAGGTAGATCATCTGTGCCTGCTGTGGCGATAACCCCTGAACCAGGTGGTGGACATCTGCGGTGAAGGGAGTCATTCAGCTAAAAAAGGAGGCCTGCCAGGTCTTATTGGGCTGTGGAACAGCAGACAGGTACTGGTAGGCCAAACATGCAGCAGCCCGAGTTGTCACCAGTGCAAAATCTCAGGCATGGGAGAAGATCGGTGAGGGCGTGGAGAGCGATTATCGGTTGGCCTCAAAAGGGTTTTGGATCACCATCCAACACCTCAGTGAGAAGCAGTTTTCCACAAATACTGTCTACACTGGAAGTGGGAAGCTACTGGGGATGTCGTCGGGAGGTGGAAGAAATACTTTGAGGACCTCCTCAATCCCACCAACACACCTTACATGGAGGAGGAAGACCTTGGGGGTTTGGGTGGTGGTCTGCCCATCACTGCAACTAAAGTCACTGAGGTAGTCAAAAAGCTCTTCAGTAGTCAGACTCCAGGGATGGATGAGGTCCGCCCTGAATATGTCAGGGCTCTGGATGTTGTAGTCTTGGTTGACACATCTCTGCAGCATCACGTGGTTATCGCGGGCTTTACCTCTGGATCGGCAAACCAAGTTGTAGTTCCTCTTTCTAAAATGGGAGGCCGTAGGGTATGTTCCAATGACCATGGAACCACACACCTCAGCCTACCCGGGAAAGTGTATGCAGGGGTACTGGAGAGGAGGATTTGACCGATAATTGAACCTCCGATTCAGGAGGAGCAATGAGGTTTTCATCCTGGCCATGGCACTTTTGACCAACTCTATACGCTCCACAGAATCCTGGAGGTGGCATGGGAGTTTGCCCAGTCTGTCAACATGTGTTTTGTGGATTTAGAGAAGGCTTTTCCGCCCTGTGCAGCTAAGTGGGTTATAAAAGGCCAGCCATGTCTCTCACTGTCTGTGGTGTGAGGCATGTAAAAGAACCACTGCTGACTTTCGACAAGAGTAGGCCACAGAGCTGTCAGTGTGTTTCCACCCTGCAATGGCCTGGCGAGCTGTCCAGGGTGTATGCTGCCCTCGACCGGAGTTGGCTGGGATGAGCACCAGCCTCCCCACGACCCTAATTAAGATTAAGTGGTTACAGAAAATGAATGAAAATGAATGATGATGATGAGAAGTTCTTTCGCTCTGTTCCTTGGGCTATCTTGTAGGGTGTACAGCAGTAGTATGGTTTACCAGACCCATTGCTATGGGACATTCAGTCTCTGTATCAACAGAGCCAGAGCTTAGTCTTGCATTGGTAATAACAGGTCAAATTCATTTCCAATGAAGGGTTCCGGATTTGCCAAAGCTGTCCTTTTTCACAGCTTCTGTTCATAATTTTTATGCACAGAATTTCTCGGCACAGCCAATGAGTTGAGGGGTTCTGGTTTGGTGGCCATCGGATCTCGTCTCTGCTTTTTGCAGATGGCATTGCCCTTTTGGATTCATAAATCCAGGACCTACAGCTCTCATTGGAGCAATTTGCAGTCAAGTGAGAAGCAGCTGAGATGAAAATCAGCACCTCTGAGGAAATTGTTCTCAGTCGGAAAAGAGTGGAATGCACCCTCTGGGTCGGGAATGAGGTCCTGCCGAAGTGGAGGAGTTCAAGTATCTTGGGGTCTTGTTCACGAGTGAGGGAAGGATGGAGTGGTAGATGGACAGGCAGATCGCTGCAACAGCTTCTCTAAAGCGGAACCTGTACCGGTCCATCATGGTGAAGAAGGAGCTGAGCCACAAGGCAACGATCTCAATTTACCAGTTGATCTACGTTCCAACCCTCACCTATGGTCACGAGCTTTGGGTAGTGACCAAAAGAACAAGATCATGGATACATGCGGCTGAAATGCGCTTCCTTCATTGGGTAGAGGGGCTCCCTTAGAAATAAGGTGAGAAGCTCAGCCGTTCTGGGAGAGCTTAGAGTAGAACCGCTACTCCTATGCATTGAGAGCAGCCAGTTGAAGTGGCCTCCCTTGTGTGGTGTTTCAGGCGTGTCTAACTGGGAAGAGACCTCGGAGTGGACCTCGAGGGACTATGTCTCTCGGCTGAGCTAGGATCACCTTGGTGTCCCCCCATAAGAGCTGTAGGAAGTGACTGGTGAGAGGGACGTCTGGACCTCATTGCTTAGGCTGCTGCACCAGTGACCCAACACCGGATTCAGCAGAAAAAAAAAAAACTTAATTATTTAATTACTTACATACTTACTTATTTACTGACTTAATTAATTAACTGAATTGAACTTTTAGAAATGGGCCCTGCTCTCTAGTTTTTCAAAGTATACAGTACCCCACCTTTGCCCCACCAACGAATGGTGTGTGCTGACACTAGAGGGCGCACCTGCAATAAAATTGTTGCTCAATACACGCATTAAGGTAATCGTCCATAAATTCATCCGGCATCATTGTAAGCAGCAGGCTAAGCGATCTAAAGCTCGCACAAAGAACAAGGTAACCCTTTAAAGCAGAGTTTTTACCATTGATATTTATTTGTGAGAGGGTTTTATTATTCCAGCATTTTGTATATTTATGGCAGGAAAAACTAAACCAGTGAATAAAGAGTACAGTGCTGTATAAAGTAAGAGGAGTTGTGAAACTGATTGAATTTTCTAGCCGGATACAGGTGACTATGGGTGAGCGGAGTCATGTGATTGGATTATTTATTCTATAGTCTCTTCACTATGCATTCAGTGTGTACACAGCATGTTCAGTGCCTTCATGATGAAATTGTCTCTCTTCTTTTACATACTTCTGTGTGTGATGGATATTAATGCAGAAAACGGTGAGTCAAACATTTATTTTGTTTGATTGTTTATAAGTTTAAACTGTCTATAGATTTTTCTATGATAAGTAATATTGGAATGATTTTTTATTCTTAATGACAAAACATTCGGGGTCAAGCCCCATTCCCAACAGGTTGTCACTGCTGTGCGCCCCCGAGGTTCATGTCAAAGAACCATTGCTGACTTTCGTTAAGAGTAGCAGCACTGCCGTCAGTGTGTTTCTGCCGTGCCATGGCCTGGCGAGCTGTTCATGGTGTACTCTGCCCTCACCCAGAGTTGGCTGAGATGGGCACCAGCCTCCCCATGACCCTAATTAGGATTAACCGGTTCAGAAAATAAATAAATTAATAATTATCATTGCAGAATAAACCTATTCGTTCATTTACTGAACCACTTAATCCTAATATGGCAATGGGAAGGCTGGAGCCTATCTCAGCCAACTCCGGATGAAGGAGTTCTACACCCTGAACAGCTCACCAGTTCCTCACAAGGCCTAATTAATATATACTTCATTCATTCAGTTTCTGATATTCCTAATTAGGGTCCCGGGGATGCTGGCACCCATCTCAGCTGATTCTGGGCAAGGGCAGGGTGTGCCCTGGACAGCTCACCAGGCCAACACAGGGCCAACACGCACACAACTGGTAATCATTTATACATGTGTGTGTGTGTGTGTGTGTATATATATATGTATGTATGTATATAAAAACAGTGGCCCTGGGGAAAAGACAGGAGGCAGAGCTGGAAGTAGCAGAGATGAAAATGTTGAGGTTCTCTTTAGGAGTAACGAGGCTGGATAGGATCAGGAATGAGCATATCAGAGGGACAGCACATGTAAGATGTTTTGGAGACAAAGTCAGAGAGGCTAGATTGAGATGGTTTGGACATGTACAGAGGAGGGATAGTGAGTATATTGGTAGTAGGATGCTGAGGCTGGAACTACCAGGCAGAAGGCCTAGAGGAAGACCAAAGAGACGATTCATGGACGTGGTGAAGGAGGACATGAAGGCAGTTGGTGTAAGAGAAGAAGATGCAGAGGATAGGGTGAGATGGAGGCAGATGATTCGCTGTGGCGACCCCTGAAGAGAAAAGCTGAAAGGAAAAGAAGAAGATATATTTATATATATATATATATATATATATATATATATATATATATATATATATATATATATATATATATATATATATATCGTAAAGAGTAGGCTGCAAAGCCGTCAGCATGTTTCTGTCCCATGCTAAAAGGGTTGTGACAGGAAGGGCATCCGACGTAAAAAAAAAAAACCTATGCCAAATCAAATGTGCGAATCAGATGATTCGCTGTGGCGACCCCTGAGAAAAGGAAAAAGCCGAAAGGAAACAAACGATATATATATATATATATATATATATATATATATATATATATATATATATATATATATATATATATATATATATATATACAGAGAGAGATAGAGAGAGAGAGAGATCGATTGATTGGTTTGACAGCATTTGAAAGAGACCTTTATCCAGAATGAGTTGAATTCATCCTTTGGGGTTTTTTGTACAATTGATAAATTGGGGATTAATCAAGGACCCAACAGTGGGACTGGGACTCGAAAACCTTCATTTGGATTAATAAGCTGGTTGGGTCCTCGCCTGTCTCTGAAAGAGCAGGGCAGGTGTGCACCCCTCTATTATTTTGACTTGATGTGTCCTAATAGCCTGTATGTGTCTTGATCGCCTTCCACATATTCCTGGTGCTGTTTTCATCAAAGTGCTGAACGATGAGTTGTTTATACTTACGATTAGCTTTTTTGATAACATATTTTGTATAATAATAATCATCAAATTAAAAAAATATTCATTTTCTGAACTGCTTAATCCTAATTAGGGTCACGGGGAGGCTGGCGCCTATCTCAGCCGACTCTGGGCGAGAGTAGAGTACACCCTGTACAGCTCACCAGGCCATCACAGGACAGAAATACGCTGACGGCTATGCAGATACTTTTGTTAAAAGTCAGGAATGGTTCTTTTACATGAACCTCCCACCATCGGCAGTGAGAGACATGACTGGCCTTTGATAACCCAGTTCGCTGCACTGAGGGGCCAGTGACAACCCATAGAGGGTGGGGCTTGAACAAACAACCTTGGAATCACTGATCCAGCACCTTTACCACCAGCCACCACTGCTCTTAAAAAAACAAATAACATTATAAATGATAATTACGTTTATTATAAAAAAAAGTACAAATTTTGAATAAAAAAATATTTATTAAATTTGGTTCTTATTATTGTTGTTGTTGTTGATGATTTGTTGTTGTTGTGTGTGTGTGTGTATGTGTGTGTGTGTGTGTGCGCATATGTTTACAGAGAAACACCATCATTTGACATTGAGTGTATGTTCAGACACGAATAATGAATTTTTATGGGGAACTGATAAAGAGGAGATGTATTATGCAGATTATGTAAATAAGGAGATTGTGATCGTTCTGCCTTCCTTCATTGATTCGATTGGGCCCTCTAAAACATTCTACCAGACCGCTGAGCGGTATATGGAAGTCTGCAGAAACAACTTGAGAGTGGTCAGAAAAGAATTTAAAGACCAAACACCTCCTGGTGAGTATTTTAGGATAAACTCAATTCCAAAAAAGTTGGGACACTGTATTAAATAATATAAATAAAAAGAAAATTCCCTGATTTCAAAAGCCAATGACAGTATTACTTACATGAGACCATAAAAGACATGTCCTATAATAAAGTTTTATATATTTACAAAACAATATTAGATCATTTTGAATTTGATGGCAGAAACACATTTAAAAAAAAATAAGACTGGGCAACAAAAGATGTTTTAAAATTGGTAACAGTGGTTTAATGATGATTTAATGATGATTTAATCTGGAAAAGAGGTGTACAGGGATCCCTCGCTATTTCACGATTCAATTCATGCAGCTTCGGTGTATCGAGTTTTTTTTTTTTTTAAATAAATAACTAAATATTCATCGTATTAAAAAAAGGAAATTAAGGAAGATAAGAGGAAAACTGAAGGAAAATGCCACAAAAACAAGGCAATTATGCAAAAAAAAAAAAAACCTAAACCAGCACTAAACAAAAAACAACCCAAAATCTCCCATTGAAACTGGATACAGTACATTGTTGAGCGGTGCGCATCTCAGTGCCAGCACGGCATCTGCGTGCATGCACGTCTGTATGTGTTCAGTTCAGTTCATTTTCTGTAACCACTTAATCCTAATTAGGGTTGCGGCGAGGCTGGCACCCATCTCAACCAACTCTGGGCGTGGGCAGAGTACACCCTGGACAGCTAGCGAGGCCATTTTTTCCTGTTGCCTTGCGGGTTGGCCTTCAATGGCTAAGGCTAAGGGAGTAAACCCCGACAGAAAATCCGGAGTAGAGCCCCGTAGGCGGTTAGAAGGCATATCTCGTCGCTTTCCGGCAACTCCTGCACCCTCGATGAGTCTCCAACTGTCTTGACTCTGTCTTGCCGTGGGATCAGGCTCATCAGGACGAGAGAGTGAGACTGGTGCAGCGCAAGCCTCCTTCACTTTAATCCAAGTTCAGCGCAAGTCATGGCAACACCACCATGGACAACCCTTTACCCTCAAAGTCCTGTGGCGATGGGAGAATGGCGAAGCAGCAGGTGTGGAATCACTGGAAGCTGTAGCTGCAATCCTGCACACAGGCGGCTCAGGCCATATGGTTGTTCTTCTCTGATCGGGACAGCAGGGAAGTTCGGCAGCCCCCTGAGCGACCAGGCAGCCCTATTTAGGATAGCTCTGCCTGCCTCCGTAGTCTGAGGACAGAGCTAGAAAAGGTGCTCTAAACATAGCCTGTTCCACAACCACCTGGCCAGCATACCGCGGCTGGCGGGTTCCCATCTTGCGGTCGAAATCACAAGAAAATATCCAAGAAAATATTCAAGCTCACCCTTGCGTCATGAAACGTTAGAACTCTTCTCGACTCAACCACCTGTAAGTCAGGGAGACCAGAAAGACGTACGGCCCTCGTAGCCAGAGAACTTGCCCACTACAATGTCGACATCACAGCCCTCAACGAAACACGCTTTCCCAACAAAGGCCAGCTCAGTGAGATTGGAGGCGGCTACACCTTCTTTTGGAGCGGCCGCAGCAATGAAGAGCGACGTGAGGCTGATGTCGTATTTGCGATTAAAGACCACCTCGTACGAAAACTTGATTGTATACCAGAAGGCATCAACAATCACCTCATGAAATTCAAGTTCCCCCTGGACAGGGGGAGATCCGCAACCCTCATTAGCACCTACGCTCCCACCATGACAGACTTGGAAGACACTAAGGAGGAGTTCTATGAAGAATTGGGTGCCCTCATCGCCACTGTTCCGCAGGTGGACAAGCTCCTACTCCTTGGCGACTTTGACGCTCGTGTAGGTCAAGACCACCAGGCATGGGAAGGAGTCCTTGGGCCCCATGGAGTAGGGAAATGTAACAGTAATGGTCTCCTCCTGCTCAGAACGTGCGCCACCCATGGCTTAGCCATCACCAACACCATGTTCCACCTTCCAACCCGTAATAAAACATCGTGGATGCACCCTCGATCTAAGCATTGGCATCTCACCGACTACGTCATTGTCAGAGCAAAGGACAGGCGGGATGTGCGTGTGACTAAGGCAATGTGTGGTGCTGACTGTTGGACAGACCATCGTCTCATCATTTCTAAGACCAATTTGCATATTTGGCCCAAGAGAAGACCACAAGGCCAGACAGTTGTGAAGAAGCTCAACATCAACAAGCTCAAGCTTCTGTTCAAGAAGAACTAGTAGCAAGTTTAGAAAGCCAGCTGACTGAGGCTACCAGAAATGACTGGGACTCTCTGAAGTCATCTGTTCATTCTGTTGCCCTACAGGTGCTCGGACAAGCTACCAGGAACCACCAGGACTGGTTTAATGAAAATGAACAAAATCAGAGCACTGCTGGAAGAAAAACACCAACTCTTCAGAGCTCATCAGAGTGATCCCAACTCGGTCTCGAAGAAAGACTCCTACGTCAGTAAGTGCAGACAGGTTCAGATAAATCTCCACGCTATGCAAGACACATGGCTAAGTAACAAAGCTGACGAGATTCAAGGCTTTGCAGATAGACACGACATGAAACGCTTCTACAATTTACTCAGGTGTGTATTCGGACCACCAACATCAGGCAATTCCCCTTTACTGAGCGCGGACAGAGCATCACTCATCACCGACAAAAACAAGATTGTAGCGAGATGGGCAGAACACTTCAACGGCGTTCTAAATCGTCCATCGTCCATCAATGACGAAGCTGTTCAATGCCTTCCCCAGGTGGACATAAACCCAGACTTGGACATAACTCCATCAGAGGACGAGGTTGCCAAGGCAATCAAGCAGATGTTGACTGGGAAAGCCCCCGGCTCTGATGCCATCCCTGCTGAAGTGTTCAAGAAAGGCAGCCCCTCTCTTCTACACAAACTTACAGCGCTATGTCAATCGTTTTGGGAAAGTAAGACCCTCCCTCAAGATTATAAAGATGCCACAATCATTCACATCTACAAGAGAAAGGGAAACAAGTGATCGTGTGACAACCACAGAGTGATATCACTTCTCTCTATTGCCAGCAAGATCTTTGCCCGAGTGCTCCTCAATCGTCTCCTGAAACATCTCCAGCAAGGTCATCTCCCCGAGAGCCAATGCGGATTCTGCGCAGGTCGAGGGACTATTGATATGATCTTTGCTGCCGGTCAGATTCAGGAGAAAAGTGTGGAACAAAGTCAAAATCTCTATATCACTTTCGTAGATCGAACAAAAGCCTTCGACACTGTGAGCAGAGAGGGACTGTGGAAGATCATGTCGAAGTTTGGCTGCCCGGAAAGGTTCGTGAAGATTGTCAGACAATTTCATGACGGAATGATGGCCCATATTCTTGACGTTGGAAATGGCTCTGATCCGTTTCAGGTGTCAAATGGAGTTAAACAAGGCTGTATCCTTGCCCCCACACTGTTCAGTTTGATGTTTTCGGCGATGCTGACCGATGCCTTTAGGGAGACTCCCCTAGGCATCCCCATCAAGTGCAGGTGTGACGGAAAGGTGTTCAACGTCCGACATCTGCAGGCCGTTACTAAAGTCAAAGAGACTGTGATTCGTGATCTGCTCTTTGCTGATGACGGTGCCCTCAGTGCCATCAATGAGCAAGAAATACAACAGGAAATGGATGCATTCTCGTCTGCCTGCGACAACTTCGGCCTCACCGTCAGCATCAAGAAGACTGAAGTGATGTATCAGCCCACCCCAGGAAAACCATATCAGGAACCAAACATCACAGTGAAGGGACAGCGACTTCAAGATGTGGAAAACTTCACCTACCCCGGCAGCACTCTCTCTCTCGCTACGCCAACATCGATGCTGAAGTCAGCAACCACATTGCGAAGGCAAGCAGCGCTTTTGGGAGATTGAAGAAGTTAGTCTGGGAACGAAGAGGTATCTCACAATACACCAAGATACAAGTGTACAGAGCAGTCGTCTTAACTATACTTCTTTATGGCTGTGAATCTTGGACCATCTACAGAAGACACGAGAAACTTTTCCAGCAGTTCCATCTCCGTTGTCTCTGAAACATCTTTAATATCCGCTGGCAAGATAGGATCACAAACACCGAGGTTCTGGAGAGAGCAGACCTCCCCAGCGTTATTACCATCATGCGCAAAGCTCAGACACGATGGGCAGGACACCTCTGCCAGATGTCAGACTCCAGGATACCCAAGCAGTTACTGTACGGTGAACTCAGTCATGGTAGCATTAAAGTAGGAGGCCAGTGCAAATGCTATAAAGACTCCATCAAAGCATACCTGAAGGACTTCAACATCGATGTTGCAACGTGGGAAACCGCAGCATTTGACAGACCGGCTTGGCGCAACCTGATTCACAAAGGTGCCATCCACTCAGAGAATAAACGTTCGAACACAGCCAAAGATAAACGTCAAACACGCAAGGCACGAGCTGACCAATCTACCAACATGACCCCCTCTCACTGGTGTCCAACTTGTGGGAGGGGTTTTCATGCCCGTATTGGCCTATTGGCCTTACAAGCCACCTGCGAACACATCACCCCGCCTCTTCGATACTGTGTTGTTTGTGTTGCTATGGTCATACTCGATATCGAGTCGACGAACATCAGCACTTAACCATCACTTGCTCACTTGAAAGATCGAAAGTCCGTATAAGCTGTGCTTCTCTCACAAGCTCCGTGCGAAGGAACTTGTGATAAGCGCCTACTTTCGAGCCCGTCACATTTACTGAAATCATCTCACTATTGTGCCATTGCTTCTTCTTCTTCTTGTCCTTTCGGCTTTTCCCTTCAGAGGTCACCACAGCAAATCATCTGCCTCCATCTCACCCTATCCTCTGCATCTTTTTCTCTTACACCAACTGCCTTCATGTCCTCCTTCACCACATCCATGAATCGTCTCTTTGGTCTTCCTCTAGGCCTTCTGCCTGGTAGTTCCAAACTCAACATCCTACTACCAATATACTCACTATCCCTCCTCTGTACATGTCCAAACCATCTCAATCTAGCCTCTCTGACTTTGTCTCCAAAACGTCTTACATGTGCTGTCCCCTGTTGTGCTCATGCCTGATCCTATCCATCCTTGTTACTCCCAAAGAGAACCTCAACATTTTCATCTCTGCTACCTCCAGCTCTGCCTCCTGTCTTTTCCCCAGGGCCACTGTTTCTAAACCATGCAACATCGCTGGCCTCAACACCGTCTTGTACACTTTTCCTTTCATTTTTGCCGATACCCTCTTATCACACATCCCACCGGACACTTTTCTCCAACCATTCCAACCAGCCTGCACATGCTTCTTCACCTCTTTTCCACACTCTCCATTGCTCTGTATTGTTGAGCCTAAGTACTTAAAATCCTCCACCTTCCTTATCTGTGCTCCTTGTAACCTCACCGTTCCTGTTGGGTCCTTGGCATTCATACACATGTATTCTGTCTTACTGAGGCTAACCTTCATTCCCCTTCTTTCCAGGGCATACCTCCACCTCTCTTGGTTTTCCTGCACATGTTCTCTGCTCTCACTGCAGATCACAATGTCATCTGCAAACATTATAGTCCATGGAGATTCTTGCCTAACCTCGTCTGTCAGCCTGTCCATCACCATAGCAAACAAGAAGGGGCTCAGAGCTGACCCTTGATGCAGTCCCACCTCCACCTTGAACTCTTCTGTCACACAGACAGCACACCTTACCACTGTCTTACATCTCTCATACATGTCCTGCACCACTCTAACATACTTCTCTGCCACTCCAGATTTTCTCATGCAATACCACAGTTCCTCTCTCGGCACCCTGTCATATGCTTTCTCCAGACCCACAAAGGCACAATGCAGCTCCTTCTGACCTTCTCTGTACTTCTCTATTAACATCCTCAAAGCAAACACTGCATCTGTGGTGCTCTTTCTTGGCATGAAACCAAACTGTTGTTCACAAATGCTGACCTGTGCCCTTAGTCTTGCTTCCACTATTCTTTCCCATAACTTCATCGTATGGCTCATCAACTTTATCCCTCTGTAGTTGCCACAACTCTGCATGTCTCCCTTGTTCTTAAAAATGGGCACCAGCACACTTCTCCTCCATTCCTCTGGCATCCTCTCACTCTCTAAAACCTTGTCGAATGTTCTTGTCAGGAAATCTACTGCTTCCTCCCCTAGACACTTCCAAACCTCAACTGGTATGTCATCAGGGCCAACTGCCTTTCCATGCTTCATCCTCTTCAATGCCCTCCTCACTTCACCCTTACCTGCTTTTCCTACCCCTTTATTTATATTCTGATTTTTTTATTATTATTTAAAAAGTGTGACAGCATGATTTTATATAGATTTCAGTTTTAATATACTTGTTAGTCCAAAATTACTGATTTAATTAGTCATAAAAAATAAATTAGAAAATACACTGCTATAGAAAATTTGTGCCACATCTGCCCCCAGATGCTCCACAAATCTCCATTTATACCAGAGATGAAGTGACTTTGGGAACACAGAACACACTCATCTGCCACGTAATTAATTTCTTTCCCCCAACAATCCGGGTGACGTGGACCAGAAACGGTGTAAATGTGACAGATAAATCCAAATCTTCTCAATACTACCCCAATGACGACAACACCTTCAACCGGTTCTCCCACCTGCCCTTCACACCACAGGAAGGAGACATTTACACCTGCACGGTGGAGCACGTAGCCCAGGAGAGACCTGACACCAAGATATGGGGTGAGAGGGAGTGTTTAGGAGATTTCATATCAGTAAAACTCATAAGAAAGATAATAAATACTAAATGCATGCATACTGAAATATTACTCTCTCTCTCTCTCTCTCTCTCTCTCTCTCTCTTTCTGTGTGTGTGTGTGTGTGTGTGTGTGTGTGTGTGTGTGTGTGTGTGTGTGTGTGTGTGTGTGTGTGCAGAGGTGGATATTGAGGTTCCCAGTATGGGTCCGTCTGTGTTTTGTGGAGTGGGTCTGGCTGTAGGACTGCTCGGAGTCGCAGCAGGAACTTTCTTCCTCGTTAAAGGAAACCAGTGTGACTGAAACATCAAGTAACCTTACAGAACTCGTCTTGCTGAATTATTAAATATTATCTTTGTAGTAAAGCTACAATACTCCGAATAACTCTTTATTTTAATTTTCAAGTCTGGCATGCAGAGTGTCTTTAATGATTTTTAGGTTTTTCATTTGAATTTGATATCTGCAACTCTATTATATTTTTTACGCCTTAATATTCAGTCCTGTTTCTGAAAACGATCCGAGTGGGATTTTTTTTAAAGGAATAAAATTTTACATCTTTAATTTTTTCATTATTTTTTCTTCTGTAATAAACAAAATCAATTAATATCCACAGATGATTTCAACTACATACTGTGTTCACAAGAGGGGATTTCTGGAAGTACTCCTGAGCTCATGCAGTGATTTCCATGACAGAATCATTCCTGTGTTTAATGCAGTCTACCAATGGGCATCCGATATTGATTTTTGTCCTTGTTCCTTGTGCACAAATCTTTTTTTTTTTCAAATTCTCTTATTCTTTTGGTAATATTAAGTCCTGTGGGATGATTAAATATTCTTTTATTTTGCTATTCAAAAAGGAAGGGAAATGATAGCCTCAGCAGAGAAAGAGAGAGAGAGAGAGAGAGAGAGAGAGAGAGAGAGAGAGAGAGAGAGAGAGAGAGAGAGACTGCTACACATTGGGGTCAATGGAGGGTAGTTGAGGGTTGGTTGCGCTGCTCAAGGGTACTTCAATCATGAAGGTGAAGGAAGGGAAAGTGCAGCTCACCCCCCACACCGACACCCATTTTGCCTGTTGGTTCAGGAATCGAACCAGTGACCTTTCACTTCCAAGCCTACGTCTCTGTCTGTTAAGCATCAAATAAATCAAAAACAAAAACAAAAAAAAAGTGTTGAAATTTTCCATTTCGAAAAAATTCTGAAATTATTATCTGCAAGTTTGTTTTTCAGATTGGAGAACTTTCTCCTGGATGTCCTTTTTATACACAATTATACTGAAGTGTTACCGACAGTTTCCTTTTAGTACAACTTATTTTTCAACCATTGTGTTACCTCCCAGCCCCACTTTTTTCCAAATGAGTTCATGTTTTTTGATAAAAAGTGTAAAAAGTTTAATTTTTATCATTTGATATGTTTTTAATATTCAATTTTTAATAAAATGTAGGTTTATAATATTTGTGAATCATTGCATTGTGGTTCTATGTAAACAGATTCACATCATATTCAGCTAATCAGCGTTAACTTTTAAAAAAAATACAAAATAATTTCATGTCTCCTATATTATATGTGATCAGGGCCTCAGGGTCTGAAATAAAAGCAAACATTGTTATTCTAAAGTTGTTTCACTCACTCATTAATCATGTTAAGGCAGAAGGGAGGCTGCTGCCTATCTCAGCCAGCACTGGATGAAAACAGAGTACACCCTGAGCAGTTCACAATTCCATTGCAGGTCCAAGAAACACATGAGCATTCACACTCACGCTCACAACTACAGGCAGCCAATTATTGTAATATGCATATCATCCAGACCATCACAGTGTTATTATAAGTATAATATTTAGAACTATTCAAGATTCAAGAGTCTTTATTGTCATTATGTTTGCACATAAAAAATTCATATGAGGCTCTCAGCTTTAAAAGGTGCAAACAAGACAATAAACTGCAAGTGACATTGTCAAAAGCAGAATATAAACACATGTACTGTAATTCTGCACACCAAAGTTTAAGTAAAAATGTAATATAAAAATGTAAACTCTACCTATGAATAAAAACTGAACACTGAGATATGATATGTACATTGAGGCATTGTAGAACGGAGTAAATAAATAAATAGTAGCAGTGAGATAGATAGACTATATTTACATTTACAGCATTTAGCAGATGCTCTTATCCAGAGCAACTTACAGAATTAATTTAAAGTCTCCATCACTGAATATATTCTTGTACTGGTTTGTAAGAACACAGACCGAGTAAACCACCCATCAACTCAGGCAGTAAGTGTTGTTTGAGTTTTCCTTTGTTTGTGTGTGTGTGTGTGTGTGTGTGTGTGTGTGTGTGTGTGTGTACAGCATATTGCTTAATCTAAGTACTGCTGAAAAAGGTAAGTTTTCAGCCGTCATTTGAAGAAACCCAGTGACTCAGCTGTCTGGATGTCCAGAGGAAGTTCATTCCAATACCTTGAGGCCAGACCAGAGAAGAATTTAAATGCATTTTCCCTTGCCCTTTGGTAGATTTACCTTTTGGTAGTTCAGTTTCGTAGTGCTAGAGGATCTAAGAGGACATGGTGCAGTGCGAGGTGTGACATATGCTTTGAAGTGGGAAGGTGCAGCTAAATTTTTGGCTTTGTAGGAAATCATTTGTGTTTTAAATTGAATGTGAGCAGCTACAGGAAGCCAGTGGAGAGATCGTAGCAGTGGTGTGGGAAAATTTGGGAAGGTTGGAATGAGGACTAGAATTTAAATGGGCAAAGTGGATAAACTAGAATGTAAAAAAAATATGTCTGTGTTAGAGAGTGAGTGAGTGAGTGAGTGAATCTGTGTCTGTGGAGGAGGTTTGCATGTGTGTGTGTGTGGGGGGGTGTGTGTGTGTGTGTGTGTGTGATTGTGAGGGGATTAGGGTGTAGTGATGGCTTTCACTACTCTGGGGATGAAGCTGTTTTTGAGTCTGGTTATGCTGGTCTTGAAGTTTCTGTACCACTTTCCCGAAGGAAGTGGTACAAGCAGTCCATTTCGCAGGTGTGTGGGATCTGTTGCGATGCAGCTGGCCTTCTGGTGTTGAACAGCCTATATTATGTCCAGATCTGGTTCATATTGGTATTAGGATGTACTAGTATTTTGGTAGTAGGATGCTGAGGTTTGAACTACCAGGCAGAAGGCATAGAGGAAGACCAAAGAGAAGATTTATGGATGTGGTGAAGGAGGACATGAAGGTAGTTGGAGTAAGAGTAGAAGATGCAGAGGATACAGTGAGATGGAGGCAGATGATTCGCTGTGGTGACCCCTAAAGGGGAAAGCTGAAAGGAAAAGAAGAAGAAGAAGACGATCTGGTAGGTGGCATCCCACGGTCCCCTGAGCCACGATCACTACCAAGTCCTTTCTGGTTTTAGCAGTGCAGCTGCCATACCTCACTACTTTGTTGAGACAGAGAAAACTTTCAATCGAAGTACTATAGAAGTTCTTGAGCAGCTGGGAAGAGAGCCCAGTACATTTCAGTCCTGAGGAAGAAAAGCCATTGTTCAGCTTCTTCATCAGGTATGAGGTGTTGAGAGATCAGGACAGGTCAAATGAAATGTGGCTTTACAGGAACGTAATACTGTCCACACGCTCCACCACGTCCCTATGAATACAAAGAGGAAAGTGCTATGTCCTCCTACGGTCCACTATGACCTCCTTGATCTTCCTGGTGCTCAGAATGAGGTTATAAGTTGAACACCAGTTTATCAGGTGCTGGATCTCCTCTCTGTAGTCAGTCTTATCATTTCCTGATATGAATCCGACCACAGTGGTGTCGTTGGCAAACTCAGTTTGCTATAAAATAATAAATATATCAGCAAAAATTGTGCATTTATATCAAACATTAAAATTAGGATTAAATATGTTCGACATTTTTACTTGTAAAACAAAGAATTGAATGTTTGCAGTGATGCAGCAGTGCAGGACAGTATGAGCCAATTTTAAAAATAGAAGCAAATATTGAGATGAGCTATAGTTAATTTGATTTAATAAGGTGGTTAATTTTAAACTTGTTTTCAGTTTGTTTTAAACATTATGTTCAATGGCTAGAAAAAAAAGTATTTTTAAAAGCCACACTTATAAATGAGGATAATCTTGAACATCGCATAATTAATGTGCCCCACACAAACAGGAAAAAAAATCATCGCCTGTCCTCCAGATTTCAGAATAAGTGTGAGGTACTGTGGACTGTAGTCTTCACGTTCCGTTAATGTAATAATTTTAAGCAACACAGGTTCTTATGTGAACATAAATGACCATAAAAAGCACAAAACTGGTCATTGTACCCAGTGGATTTCTAGCATGGACAGAATTGCAGGGCTTAGCAGTTATTTTTTTCCCCAAAGTGATGTGATTCATTATTATTATTATTATTATTATTATTATTATTATTATTATTATTAAACACCTTACACAACTCACAATATACATTTTCCCTGCAACAAAAGAATCCACCGATAAAGCAACTCTAAAACTTAAAGTACATTTTCCAGAAAGAAACAAAATCAGCACAAACAGAAAACTGAAAACCTTTTGCAGTTGTTCATACAATTCCTTTTCTATTTCCAACTTTTTTGAATATTTTACCCAACACACTGTCCAGTATACAGTTTTGGGCAAACAATGGAACCCACTTCCATGTAACTCTGAAATTTAAAATCCACTTCATTGGAAAGGGTCCAATTAATTCAGCATTAACAGAAACCCCTTTTTCAGAAAATTTCAAAAAGAATTGTGTGCAACGTTTAACACATTGGAAAGGATTGACATCTCCTGTGGAGAAGGATACATTCTAGTGACTCTGAGGATGAGAACTCTGCCAGGGAGGAGCGTGACAGTAAATCCTACATGGCTTATGCAGCTAACGCTTTTCTAACTTGGCTTTCCTGTCATTAGTTGGTTTTGAGACAAAAAGAAATGTTTTCTGCATTCTCTAGGCTTATTGCTTGTGCAACTTAGCAATGAATGATAATGTTTTATGATGCGTGGACCCAGCTAATCCAACAAATTCTACCAGGCTGGAACAGCCTGAAATAATTTCAGAATTAAAATTATTTTGAAATCAGGTGTGGACTGATGTTGCTGAAAGGAACCACTGATGCCATATGTCCTCGTTTTAAATAGATAGGAACATTAACACACTTTGTCAGCCAGTGGATTATGTTACGGATTTTTGTTTGTTTCTTTTTTGTTTGTTTGTTTTGGGTTTTTGTTTTGTTTTCTATTGTTGTGTTTTCATTTTGCAGGCTAATCATTAGAAATAGCAGAAATGTGTCATTTTTATCTTCTAGCTTAAAAAACATAGTCCGCATTTGAGTCCATATTATTCTTATTTCCTGGAATTGTTCAAGTTGATGAATTCAGTCTTCTTTTTTATAGTTTGTTTTATTGCACAATATAGAATGTTCCTGTTCATTGCCATAGAAACGAATAACTTTAATCTGTAAGTTACATACAAGGTGAAAAGTATCTCAATATTAAATAAATATTTAAGAAGCTATAATATAAGAAACTTGTTTAAATTGTTTTCTAACTGGACACCTGTACGTACGGTTCATAAATGTTGACATGGTGTGAATATAAAGGTCAGAACTTTATCACTGAACTAAATGCAGTCACATGACAGGATGTCATGTCACGTCCCCTGTTGGGCTGGTCAAGGGCAGTTTATGTTATAACATGGTGATGTTCCAGTCCCAGATAAGATGGCGGCCTGAGTGCCACTTCTTACTGTAGCATCCAGGGGGTTTAGGTTTCATATCATTGGTAACGTGGTAAGTATCAGTTTGAATTCTGCCTGGTAACATGTGACTGTACATGTGTGTGTAGTGCAGGATTGGTGTATGTGTGTGTGTGTGTGTGTGTGTGTGTGTGTGTGTGTGTGTGTGTGTGTGTGTGTGTGTGTGTGTGTGTGTGTGTGTGTATGAAGCTGCTTCACTCACACTTTCCTCAATGAGAGACTCACGATGTTGAAGCTCATGAAAGTATTTCTTCTCGCCCTGCCTGCAGTTTTTTGCACAGCCAGTAAGTTCAACTGTGAGGATGATTTTACAACAATCTGACTTTTAAAATGATGTCACGCTAACATGAACTTCTCGTACTCTGGATATGTTTAAGATTGAATGTTACATCATGCTGTAAATAATATGTTCTCTTTATTAGATGGAGATGTTTTTTGGATAACAACGACTTGCCATTACAGCTCTGTGGATCTACGTGATATTGAGTACATACAAGCTCATATTTACAACAAGTTTACGATTGTGCAGTATAACAGCACTCTGGAGAAGTTTGTGGGATACACAGAGTTGGGAATCTACAACGCAGAGAGACTAAACAATGATACAGCAGCTCTGCAAGGACAGAAATCCAACCTGAACGGGTTCTGCAAAAAAAACGCTGCCATTTACAATGAATACATCTTTCATCAATCAGGTAGCATGACGTCTTGTACTTCTATCCTTCTGGGGACATTCAAGGAGGTTATGTTTCACCTTAATTTTGTCTGTTGGTTTGTTAGAAGGATTATGTAAAATTAAATGTGAGCAGTTTTAAGAAATTTTAAACAGGCTCAGGGCTTATGACAAGGAAGACTCCAGTAGATTTTGAAGATGGTCCGATCAAATTCAGGATCCAGGAATTTTTTAAAGACTTCTTTAACACTGTGAGGTAGGGTGTTAGTGTGGAGTTTGCATATTCTCATCATGGTTACATGGGTTTCATCCAAGAACTTCTGTTTCCTCCAATTGTTCAAATGATGTACATTAGTCTAATTGGCTGCCCCTAGGTGTGAGTGTGAATAGTTGAGTATGTGTTTGCCCTGAGACTAGTACCCTGGACTAGCACACGGTTCAGAGTGTACTTAGCCTCCTCACCACCCAAGTCTGCAATGAGTATACAAATAATAATAAAAATAATAATAAATATTAAGACCATTTAAATTTGTTGTTCATGTTTTATTTTGATTGATTGTTTTTCAGTGTGTTTTATGTGTGTTGTATTTATTAGTTGAACCGCAGGTTAAAGTTCAGTCAGTCAAAAATACAGAAGGTGGCCGTCCTGCTGTGGTGATCTGCAGTGCATACAATTTTTTCCCTCGAAATATAAAAGTGACCTGGCTGAGAAATGGCAAGAGGGTTAAAGGAGGTCAGACGTCCATTGAAGAGCTGGCTGATGGAGACTGGTACTATCAGGTCCACTCCCATCTGGAGTACACACCTGAATCTGGAGAGGAGATCTCCTGTGTGGTGGAACATGCCAGCTTCAAAAAACCCATGGAGTATAAGTGGGGTGCGTCATTCCTACAGTTTATTTAGGTTCAAATCTCTGGACTCCATTACAATATTATTCACTCACTCATATACACGATATGCATATTTATGCTTATTATTATTATTAGTAGTAGTAGTATAGCTCCTCCCTGTTAAGAATTATCACCCAACAGTAAAATTTAAATAATAAAGCAGGTATAATATATAATAAAGCAGGTCTCAGAATCTCGAGTTTTGGACTCGTGGGTGAACAGATGTTTTGCTAGTAAGCATAGTGCCAGTGTTAATATTTCTAAAGCACTATAATTAATAATTATTATAATAATCTTTATACTTTACAGATCCCTCTATGTCAAAGGTTGAGAGGAGTAAGATTGTGATCGGAGTATCAGGACTGGTTTTTGGAATTGTACTTTCAGTTGCTGGATTTATTTACTACAAGAAGAAATCCTCAGGTCAGTGATGACACAAAATCAATGTACATTTTATGAAATCCATTAAGAAATACTAAAATAAGAAAACATATAATTAAAGGCATGCAATGTGTACTCAGTTATCCAGCAAGGATTAATAATAATAATAATAATAATAATAATAATAATAATAATAATAATAATAACAACAATAACAACAACAATAATAATAATAATAATAATAATAATAATAATAATAATAATAATAATAATAATAATAACAATAATAATAATGTCTGTCTGTCTTCCTTTCGGCTTTTTTCCCTTTTACTCGGGAGTCGCCACAGCGAATCATCTGATTCGCACTTTTGATTCGGCAGAGACTTTTACGTCGGATGCCCTTCCTGTCACAACCCTTTAGCAAGGGACAGAAACACGCCGACGGCTTTGCAGCCTACTCTTTACGAAAGTCAGCAATGGTTCTTTTACATGCCTCTCACCATAGACAGTGAGAGACATGGCCCGCCTTTGATAACCCAACAACAACAACAATAATAATAATAATAATAATAATAATAATAATAATAATAATAATTACAGACACACTCATCAAGAGTGGCTCTTCCACACAGTATGGATAAAGTCCTTTGTGGTACTGGCTTTAATTACCCATATATTACAATATGTTCTATAGTATGTGGACCTGATCAAACTGGATTGTTTAAAAGATTATCAAGATGCCTAGGGTGTGAAAAGGTTTCTCAAGGTCAAAGGTCGAGTATGTAAATGAACATTTAATGATTTATTCATTCATTTTCTCAGCCGGTTAATCCTAATTAGGGTCTCGAGGAAGCTGGACCTCAGATCTGGAGCAGGGCCAACACAGCCAACCCACAGCTCGGAGTGATTTGGAACAGTCAGTTAGCCTACTGTGCATACTTTTGAACTGTGGGAGGAAACCGAAAACCCAGAGAAAAACCCACACAAGCATGGGAGAATATACAAACTATATCCAGAAACGCCCCGAGTCCAGGAATCAAACCCGAGCCTTCTTGCTGTGATGCAGACGTGCTAACCACTGCATCACCATGCTGCCCGCAAATGGTTTCATATAAGCGTTCAGTTTAAAAACTCAACTTTTCAGGTGACTCGAGGTCAAAGGTAATTATTTCATTTAAAAGTTCATATATGGATTACTATTGGCGTTCAAGAATAACTGCATGTCGACCTGAACTCATTTCAAAGTTATGAGAGAATTATCTCCAAAACTTTATGTCTTTGATCTGACTTTGACATTCCAAAATCAATTCATCACTGGGGCTCAAGTACGCTAGTGTTTCCACCAACTTTAGTGTCTCCACCAAGTTTAGTGACTCCACCAAGACTCTATTTTATTTTTAAATGATCTGATTTTTTTTTTTTTTATTTCTTGATTATTATTCTTTTTTTTTTTTTTACAGGACGGATTCTGGTGTCGACATTAACACCGGTAAACCTCACCATAAATTTATGATATATTTTTTTACTATAATCAGTATAAACATTCTAATGTTAAACTCACATGCATTTTATTGTTTCAGAGTTAGAGAGAAGACAATGTGCGACGTGTGAAGGAATTCCAAAAATTTTACTGACACTGGTTTATCTGTGTTTACAATAATTTTTACAACAATTGTTACATCCGCCAGCATTTCAGGACTCACTACACTTCCCAGAAAACCTTGCAGCTATCCCAGTTACATGACTTTGGACATTAATATCACATGATAAGATAAGATAAGATAAGATACAGCTTTATTAATCTCACAATGGAGAAATTCACTGTTACAGGCTCTTGAGGTACCATCAGTAGGGGGTGCAAAAATAGATACAAATACAAACATACACACATACATATATATTATATAAGTAAATAAATAAATAGATACATAAATAGTATAAATTACTAAACAATAAAAGAAAAGAATGGAGCAACTTTATAGACTGGCCTATATTAAAGTGTAATGTATCTGAGTGCAGAGTAGATGGGATCTCAGGCCACCCGATGGGGATCCTACATAGGGACTCTATTGTGTCCTATTGTTTGTGATGTATTTTTCTGTATCACTTGTCGCTGGTCCTCATAAGCCTTAGAACCCAAACTGACAATTTCCTGCCTTGCCTGCTATATTCTGTTAATTTGTATGACCTCTATGTGTGTGTGTGTGAATTATCTGTGTTGGGCCGTCTGTGATAGACTGTCTGCTGTCTGTCCATAATTGAACTGTGTTTCTGTGTTGTATTGTCTGGTGGGTTTATATCATGAAATCCTTTTATCTGCAAATGCATCCCGAGCCACTCTAGCCTCAGTCACTCCATGACAATAATTAAGATTCGGGTCAAACTGTGAAGGAAAATCTGACTGATACTTAGAAAGGTAAACTTTGTTTAGAAACAGTTTATAGACAATGTTATGAATATTCCTCTATTGTATCTATTCTGGTTTCATTAAACTGCACATGTTTCTGGTTTAATTATATTTTGCTGTTTTATAACAGCTGATTAAATATACCAACCTTACTTTTTATTCTGTACATACAATCTCTTGTAATAAACTTTGACTTGGAAAAGCAATAGATGCGGAGTGATACAGTGACAATTCATTTCATTTCAATTCAGTTTTATTTGTATAGCTATTTTTACATTTGGCATTGTCGCAAACTAGCTTTACACAGTAAAACAGTGAAAGTTAGGAGCTTACAGAGTGTAAAAGAATTTAAACATGTCCTATTACTCCTACATATCCCGAATGAGCAAACTGGCAGCAACGTGGCAAAGATAAACTTCCTCAATAGTTGCAAGGAAGAAACCTTGACAGGAAGCAGATCCAAAGGGGAAACCCATCCTCATGAGGATGAAATATTATATTTAAAAATGCAATCCACACACACATGGGTCAAATGGGTGTTGTGATACGCAAAGTGTGGTAGTTGTGGTCGTAGTAGTAGTGCTTGTCACCTCTCGCTTTCAACTAACACCGCTGGCTAGCAGCTTGCCTGTGAAAAGGGGAGCCATATGAGTAAGTCTCTCCCTGCCAGTACATAGCCTCTCCACCATCAAGCCCCATGTAGTGCCTCCTCACGGCGACACATGGTAACTGAGTACCTTGCGGACTCAGGCTGAACTACAGGGGACTCGAAGGAGGTTTGCCCCCAGACATGCGGCATGCAGGTCCACCGGCATGTGGACACGCCCTGATGCCCATGACCCAAACCCCCAACTATGGGTTAAATAGTCCCACTGCCTTGTGGATTCCCTTGGTTGGGAGAAGGCTAAGGAGTAAACCCTACAGAAATCCGGAGTGGAGCCCCGAAGGCAGTTGGTCTGAATATTCCCCTACCGTCTGTCAACTCCTGCAGCTGCGCTGGTACCAAATTGTACTGAATCTTCCTTTCCTTTGGATGCTATCAGCAAGGCCGAGAGGGGGGGCTTGACATCTGGGCAGCCCAAGTTCTTCATAGTTCCCGCCCAGGCTCGTAGCACACTGGAGAGGACACTGGAGAGGACACTCCAGCATTGATGCAAGACTTCGGCTCAACACGGGAAGTAGCAGTTACCGGTTAAAAGCTCATTCTGATTGGCGTAGGATATGGGCGCCTGGGGCTACTTCCGACAATGGGAGAGACCATCGTGTCTCACTGGACAGCTACCGCCCGTTCCAAGCTGGGCAGCCCCCAGCCAGTGAGGTGCTGTCCCGCCACAGCTCGCCTGCCTTGCTGGGTGCGTAGGGCTTAGGGACTGACCATCCCGACAAGCAAGCTGTAAATTCTGCACCAGGCAGACAAAAACGGAAAAATACGAAGACTCCAGCTCTTCGAATAGCAAACTGGAACATACGGACTATGTGTCCTGGACTGACAAGTGATCTTCAGCAAATTGACGATGTCCGCAAGACTGCAGTCATCGACCATGAACTGACACGTCTGAATATCGACATTGCTTGTCTACAGGAAACACGCCTGGCTGACAGTGGTACTATCAAAGAGGCCAACTACACCTTCTACTGGCAGGGCCTGCCACAAGACGACCCGAGACTGCATGGTGTAGGTTTCGCTGTGAAGAACTCACTGACTATGGCTATTGAACCTCCTACCAGTGGATCAGAGAATCCTCGCTTTACGCCTCTCGACAACTGCAGGCTTTGTAAACCTCCTCAGCATCCATGCACAAACACTCAGTTCCACCCCAGAGGCCAAGAACCAGTTTTACGAGGCTCTGGATGATGCAATTTCCAGGATCCCCAGCACTGAAGGACTTTACCTACTAGGAGACTTCAATGCCAGAGTGGGTGCCGACTGTGACACCTGGCCTTCCTGCCTTGGTCACCACAGCAGAGGCAGGATGAATGAGAATGGACAGAGGTTGTTGGAACTGTGCTGCCATCATGGCCTGTGTGTAACAAATAAATACTTCAAGTGCAAAGACCACCACAAAGTATCCTGGAGACACCCCAGGTCTTGCCACTGGCACCAGCTAGACCTTATCCTCACCAGGCACACGGATCTGAGCAGCGTTCTCCACACTAGAAGTTTCCATAGCACAAACTGCGACACAGACCACACCCTCGTTGGAAGCAGGATAAGGCTGACAACAAAGAGGATCCATCACTCCAAAACTAAAGGCCTCCCACGCATTAACACCTGCTCCTCAAAGGATCCCCAGCGAATCCAACTGTTTCATGACACAGTCAAGGAGAAGTTGGCTTTGCAGACTCCTGGCAAAGATATCAACAGCAAGTAGAGCTTCCTGAGAGATACTATCTACACAACAGCCCTCACTGCATTTGGGAAAAAGGAGCGTTGGAGTGTAGACTGGTACGAGGCTCACTGGGAGGAGATGCAGCCTGTGACAGAAGCCAAGAGGGAAGCCCTCCTAGCATACAAGCAAAACCCCAGCACCAGTACTCGGGACACCCTCAAAGCTACACAAAACAAGGCCCAGCAGACAGCCCGCTGCTGTGCAAACAACTTCTGGCTGCACCTCTGCAGCAAGATCCAGATGGCAGCTGACACTGGCAACACAATGGCCATGTACAATGGCATCAAGACAGCTACTGGCCCAACCACAATTAAGACTGCACCCCTCAAGACCAAGACCGGGGAGGTGATCACGGACCAAGGCAAGCAGCTTGAACACTGGGTGGAACATTACCTGGAGCTGTACGCAACCAAGAATGTGGTGACTGATGCAGCATTAAATGCCCAACCAAACTGACCTGTCATGGAGGATCTGGCTTACCTGCCTTCAGTGGACAAACTGGGCAAAGCCATTGATTGTCTGGCCTGTGGAAAATCCCATGGAAAGGATGGCATCCCCCTGAAGTCTTGAAGAGTGGCAAGCCAGGACTCCTGCAGCACCTCCATGAGCTGCTGTGCTTATGCTGGAAGGAAGGGTTCATCCCCCAGGACATGCGCGATGCAGACATTGTAACCCTCTACAAAAACAAGGGCAACCGCAGTGACTGTAACAGCTACCGTGGCATCTCCCTCCTTAGCATCATAGGGAAAGTCTTTGCTCGTGTTGTCCTTACTCGCGTTCAGATTCTTGCTTCCCGGGTAAACCCAGAATCGCAGTCTGGTTTCAGGACAGGCCGAGCCACGGTTGATATGATCTTCTCACTTCATCAACTGCAAGAGAAGTGTTGGGAGCAACATTGCTTTCATAGACCTGACTAAAGCATTCGACCTGGTCAGCAGAAGCGGACTCTTCAGCCTCCTGCAGAAGATTGGATGTCCTCAAAGGTTACTCCAAATCGTGACCTCCTTTTACGAGGACATGCACAGCACAGTCTGCTTCAATGGTGGGACTTCTGAAGCCTTCCCAGTGAGCAGTGGTGTGAAGCAAGGCTGCGTCCTAGCTCCGACACTCTTTGGGATATTCTTCTCGATGCTTCTTCAGTATGCCTTCTCTGACAGTGAGGAAGGGATCCATATCCACACCAGATCAGATGAAAAATTGTTTAACATAGCTCAACTGCGAAGGTGAGGCAGGTCCTCATCCGCGAGATGCTGTTCGCGGATGACACTGCACTGACGTTCCACACTGAGGATGGTCTTCAAGAGCTAGTCAATCGCCTGTCCCATGCCTATAATGAATTCGGACTGACCATCAGCCTGAAGAAGACAAACATCCTGGCCCAGGGCACAAATACAGTCCCAGACATCAACATATATAACACGCAGCTTGAGGTCGTGGACTTCTTCACCTACCTGGGATCCACTATCACCAACACTCTCTCTCTTGACACAGAGATCTCATGCAGAATCGGGAAAGCCGCCGCAGTGATGTCCAAACTGAACAAGCGTGTATGGAGTAACACCCAGCTAACAGAGAACACCAAGCTACGTGTCTACCAGGCCTGTGTACTCAGCACACTCCTTTATGGCAGTGAGGCCTCGTCCACGTACGCTGGTCAGGAAAAGCGGCTCAACAGCTTCCACCTCCGCTGTCTCAGGCGTCTGCTCCATATAAAATAGCAAGACAAAGTAACCAACACCGAGGTACTACAGCGTGCTGGCATGCCAAGTCTGCTCGCACTGCTGAGCCAGAGACAACTTAGGTGGTTGGGTCACGTACGGCGAATGGACGAGGGGCGCATCCCTAAAGACATGTTGTATGGAGAGCTGAGTGAGGACTCCCGCCGCACAAGAAGACCACAGCTTCGGTACAAGGCCGTGTGCAAGCGGGACATGAAATTATCTGGCATCGACATCAACACCTGGGAAGACACTGCTGCAACACGCCAGCTCTGGAAGACCACTGTCAACGAGGGGGTCAACAAAGCTGAAACTAACAGAATAAACAAGCTCGCTGAGAAAAGAGCAAAAAGGAAAGAAGGGGCAGCCCCCATGGCACCTCAAAGCCCTTTTGTATGCAGTAATTGTTTAAGAAACTGTCACTCTAGGGTGGGCCTTTACAGTCACTACCACAAATGCCTACCATAGCGCTACACCATCGTCTCTCGAGACGTACGGCTGCCGACGGTATATATATATATATGTGTGTGTGTGTGTGTGTGTGTGTGTGTGTGTGTGTGTGTGTGTGTGTGTGTGTGTGTGTGTGTGTATGTATATATCTTCTTCTTCTCTTTTCGGCTTTTCCCTTCAGGGGTCGCCACAAGGAATCATCTGCCTCCAGATGATTCTCGCCCTATCCTTTGCATCTTCTTCTCTTACTCCAACTACCTTCATGTCCTCCTTCACCACATCCATGAATCGTCTCTTTGGTCTTCTTCTAGGCCTTCTGCCTGGTAGTTCCAAACTCAGCATCCTACTACCAATATACTCACTATCCCTCTTCTGTACATGTCCAAACCATCTTAATCTAGCTTCTCTGATTTTGTCTCCAATACCTCTTACATGTCCCTCTGATGTGCTCATTCCTGATCCTATCCATCCACGTTACTCCCAAAGAGAACCTCAACACTTTCATCTCTGCTACCTCCAGCTCTGCCTCCTGTCTTTTCTTCAGTACCACTGTTTCTAAACCATTCAACATTGCTGGCCTCATCACCATCTTGTCCATTTTTCCTTTCATTCTTGCTGCTATCTTCCTATCACACATCACACCGGACACTTTTGTCCAACCATTCCAACCTGCCTGCACACGCTTCTTCACCTCTTTTCCACACTCTCAACTGCTCTAGATTGTTGAGCCTAAGTACTTAAAATTCTCCACCGTTCCTCTTGGGTCCTTCTCATTCACACACATGAATTCAGTCTTACTGAGACTAGCCTTCATTCCTCTCCTTTCCAGGGCATACTTCCACCTTTCTAGATTTTCCTCCACTTGTTCTCTGCTCTCACTACAGATCACAATGTCATCTGCAAACATCATAGTCCATGGAGATTCTTGTCTCGCCTCTTCTGTCAGCCTGTGCATCATCATAGCAACCGACAGCACACCTCACCACTGTCTTACATCTCTCATACATGTCCTGCACCACTCTAACATACTTCTCTGCCACTCCAGAGGTCCTCATGCAATACCACAGTTCCTCTCTCGGCACCCTGTCATATGCTTTCTCCAGACCCACAAAGGCACAATGCAGCTCCCTCTGACCTTCTCTGTACTTCTCTATTAACATCCTCAAAGCAAACACTGCATCTGTGGTGCTCTTTCTTGGCATGAAACCAAACTGTTGTTCACAAAAGCTGACTTCTGCCCTTAGTCTTGTTTCCACGACTCTTTCCTATAACTTCATCGTATGGCTCAACAACTTTATCCCTCTGTAGTTTCCACAACTCTGCATGTCTCCCTTGTTCTTAAAAATGGGCAACAGCACACTTCTCCTCCATTCCTCCGGCACCTGCTCACTCTCTAAGACCCTGTTGAATGTTCTTGTCAGAAAATCGACTGCTACCTCTCCTCGACACTTCCATACCTCCACTGGTATGTCATCAGGACCAACTGCTTTTCCACTCTTCATCCTCTTCAGTGCCCTCCTCACTTCACCCTTACTAATCTTTGCTACTTCCTGGTCCTCAACAGTCACCTCTTCTACTCTTTTTTCTCTCTCATTTTCCTCATTCATCAGCTCTTCAAATTATTCTTTCCATCTTCCCATCTTCCCAGCACACTTCTGTCATCAGTCAATACATTTCCCTCTCTGTCCTTAATCACTCTAACTTGCTGCACGAACTTCCCATCTCTATTTCTCTGCGGTGTCAACCTGTATAAATCATTTTCTCCCTCCTTACTGTCCAACCTATCATACAAGTCATCATACACCCTCTGTTTGGCCTTTGACACCAGTACCTTTGCCTTACGCTGTGTCTCCCTGTACTCCTGTTTACTTTCTTCGGTCCTCTCAATGTCCCACTTCTTCTTAGCTAACCTCTTCCTTTGTACACACTCCTGCATTTCCTCATTCCACCACCAAGTCTCTTTATCTACTTTCCTTACAGACGACACACCAAGCACTCCCCTACCTGTCTCCCTGATCACATTAGCTGTAGTTGTCCAGGCATGTGGAAACATTTCCTGACCACCCAAACCTTGTTTTAACTCCTCCTTGAAGACAACACGACACTTCCTTTTTCAGCTTCCACCATTTTTTCTTCTGCTCTGCCTTTGCCTTCTTCACCATTCTCACCATCAGCATCATCCTGCACACCACCATCCTATGCTGTCTGGTAACACTCTCACCCACTACTACTTTGCAGTCACTGACTTCCTTTAAATTACAACGTCTACACAAGATGTAGTCTACACATGTGCTCCTACCTCCGCTTTTATAAGTCATGCTATGCTCCTGTCTCTTCTGGAACAAAGTATTTACACTTGGTGCACAGGTGCACGGACAAGCTTTCAAGGACATCAAGAAGATCTTGTCAAGTCCTCCAGTCCTTAGATCCTTTGATACCGAATGCCAGATGACAACGCTTCAATGTGATGCATCTGAAAGTGGACTAGGAGCCTGCGTACTCCAAGATGGACAGCAAGTCCAGTATGCATCAAGGGCCTTGACCAGTACAGAGAAGTACAGAAAACATTGCAGTGTCAAGTGAAAGACTCGAACATCTGCAGTCAGCAACAAAGTCTGATGAAGACTTACGACACCTCATGAAAGTTATCCAGTAAGGATGGCCTGAAGAATTGCACAGTGTCCCAGTGAATTTGAGACCATATTTCACCTTCAAGGAAGAATTGTCTGTGCAAAATGGACTAGTCTTCAAAGTTGACAGAATTGTTGTGCCTACAGCTGCGTGACACATGATTATGGAGAGACTACACATCAGTCACACTGGTATACAAGGATGTGTGAGAAGGTCACGTGAGACCGTATACTGGCCCAACATGTACAGTGACATTGAGGACAATGTGGCCAAATGCAGTGTGTGTAACAGCATACAGTGTAGCCAGACCAAGGAGCCAATGATCAGTCACCAGATCCCAGAGCTACCATGGCAGTATGTAGCATGTGACTTGTTTGAGTGTGACAAGAGAGACTACCTCATCACTGTCGATTTCTACTCTGATTTCTTCGAAATCGATCATCTTGATGGTAAAGCAGGAAATGAAGTAATCACCAAGCTAAAGGCTCATTTCGCACATCATGGAGCCCCACAGGTGGTTATAACTGACAACGGTCCTCCATTTAACTCTCAAAGTTTCTCAGACTTTGCTTCAGTATATGGATACAAAGACTTGTAGAAAAGAAAGTGGTTCAAATGTCTTACTACAACAGGAGTACCAGAGAGCTACCATCACTTCACAAGGGTGATGTTGTGAGATTCCAGCCTCCAGGTCACAAGAGATGGGTTAAAGCCAGAGTTGAAGACCAAGTTGATGTTCGATCTTACAGTGTCTGCACTGAAGATGGTCGACAGTATCGTCGAAATCGGAAACATCTCCAAACATCAAAAGAACAATTTGCAGAAACATGCATGAGTAAGAGATATGCCCCAGTGCCAGGGTTAACCCCTGCGCCGCCTGTGCTCTCAACAAGGCCGAACCAGAAACCAGCAGCTCCGAGCCCCAGACCAGCTCAGACAACAGTCAGCAGTAAACGACCTGTTGAGCCACCACAGATAAGCAGGTCAAAGGATGTTAACCCTCAACTCACAGCAGTGAAGTCACCAAGCACGCCAGTGAAGTCACCACGCACTCCAGTGAAGTCACCACGACCGACGCTGATGACACTGATGCAGAGCCGACGACCCAGTCACCAGCCACAGCAGTCCCCATCAAAGACTGATAACTCTGTCAGTCCTCAGAAGACACTACGAGGCAGAGCTGTGAAGCGACCTACCTACCTCAGTGACTATGTGCCATAAAGAGACTGTGCCGGTTGCACATTAAGTTCAGTATTATCTTTATCAATTGACTTTAAAGTGATAATTCAAGAAGTGGTGCTATTCAGAAGTTTATTCCATTTAAGTATTTCTCTAAGGTTGTGAGAAAAGAGACTTTAATTGAGTTATCTGAATTTTCATGGACTCTAATTTGACTTTTAAAGAAATTTATTTCTTTTCCCTAAAGAAAGAGGGATGTTACGATGTTAGTTCTGATTAATTGATGCTCCCTGTGATCTCAAGATATCTCGTGTAATGAAGGATCCCGTATTCCATGATACCTTGCACTTGTAAACAAAATGGCCGTTAACAAGTAAATGTCGGTTAAAGCATCGCTCACATCTTATCATCATTTATGTTATTGTCGAAGTGGCATAGCCATTCCAATTGACATACACAAATGAAACAGGTCACTCTTAACTGAAAACAAACCTTTTGTCTTTTAAAATCTATTCAATTTACACAGAAAAGTGGGTAAGTTAATAATAATAAAAAGAAAGAAAGAAAGAAAGAAAGAAGAAGAAGAAGAAGAAAAAGATTTGATGGTGGCCTCCAATGGGAGAATTGCACCAACCTTTTAATATTCTTTACAAACAACTGGCAGCCATTTTACTGAATATAAACTTATTTATTTATCTTATACTATATTAATTACACAAAGGATATTTTGACTTTTCATTTAAGCCAGCCAAAGTGAGCACACACACACACACACACACACACACACACACACACACACACACACACACACACTCGGAGTGGGCTGCCACATACTGAGATCATCCGGAGAGTAGTTTGGAGGTTAGGTGCCTTGCAAAATGGCACTTCAGTCAAAAACGTGGAGGAAGGGAAGGTGCAGCTCACGCCTCCACCACCACACATTTTTCAAGAATTGAGCCAGCAACCCTTTGGTCCCAAGACCGCTTAATCTTTAGGCTAACCCAGGCTGCCCAGTTCATAAACTAGTCTCAGGCTTTGATCTCAAATCGCTACACTGAAAATTTGACTGTAATATTTCAAGCAGTTCTTGATATATTGCGATTAATAGAAAACCACAAAATTACAGAAGTGAAAACAATACGAGGTATGTTACCGCCTACAGCAAACCACAATTTAGAATAAAAATCCAGTCAAAAAGGGACAGAGTCATAATGAAATGTTTCCCCCCAGCGTCATCTCATGTTATCGATCAATGTTAAAAGATCGATTTAAAAGATTTTATTTAAATTTATATATATTACTGTAACTTTCCACCTTTACCCTGACCTTCCAAAAACTGCGGCATTATATGAACTACAGCTGACTGAAATCCACTTTCTTGTTTTGTTGGCAAATTGTTCATAAACAAATGATTATGATTTATTATACATTTCAGCTGTAATGTCAGTCAATATAACCAGGTGCAGGCCTCAACACAAGAAGACATGAAACTGACGCACAACACAAGAAACACACCATAGCAATTTTACTTACTTAAAAAAAGGAACTGAGACTTATGGATGTAAAGCATGGCAGTATTTTACGAATAATATTTGTTCTGGAAAAAAAAAACAACTGTTAAAAGACATGCTGCCAATAAATATAAGATGATCATACACATTCATATCTTGAGCTCTTTATCACATCCAGGACAGAATTGCATTCATAGAGTGTCAGAGAAATATATTTTACACTTATATTTGTTGTGGGTGCACTTTGAGTCTGAAACAATTAATTCATCCATTCATGTTCTGAACCACTTAATCATAATTAGGGTCCCAGGGAGGCTGGCATTCATCTCAGCCGACTGTGGGCAAGGGCAGAGTGCACCCTGGACGGCTTGCCAGGCCATCGCCGGGCAGAAACATGCTGACGGATATGCAGCTACTCTTGACGAAACCCAGCAATGCTTCCGTTGCATGAACCTCTCACCACAGACAGTGAGAGACTTGGCTGGCCTCTGATAACCCAGGTAGCTGCATGGTGACAGTGGGGCTTGAACCCACGACCTTGCAAACAGTAATCCAGCACTTTACCAGTGCACCACCACTGCCCTCTGAACTAATTATAAGTCCAAATTCTAGACTTCTCTAAGCATAAAGAAAAAACAAAGAAATAAAGAAATAAATATTGCAATAGTATTAAAGTAAAAAAGGTTTACATTATACTTTCTCCTTGTTTTTAATGTTCCAGTATTACCAGTCCAAACGCGATTCTGTGATTTTCAGCACAGACAGTACAGCACAGTTAGATCTAGTGGATATACTGAATAATACAGGACAGGCTTCAGATTGTGTTTTTAACATATTTATATTTCTGATTTTACAGAAAACACGATCTGAAGGTGTCATTACAGCTATAAATTATAATTACATAATATATATATATATCTTCTTTTCCTTTCTGCTTTTTCCCTTTCTCGGGAGACGCCACAGCGATTTGTCTGATTCGCACACACACACACACACACACACACACACACACACACATATATTTATATATATATATATATATATATATATATATATATATATATATATTTATATATATATATATATATATATATATATATATAAGACGTCGAAGAAGGAGAGGCGGGAGGCGTGTCCGTAGGCAGAGAGAGAAGAGGAAAGGCATGAGTCTAGGACTGAGAGTGGGGACTTTGAATGTTGGAACTATGCAAAGAAAAGGTAGAGAGCTGGCTGACATGATGCAGAGGAGGAAGGTGGACATACTGTGTGTTCATGAGACCAGGTGGAAAGGTAGCAAGACTAGAAGCTTAGGAGCAGGTTTAAGCTATTTTATCACGGTGTGGATGGGAAGAGAAATGGAGTAGGAGTCATCTTGAAGGAGGAGTTTGTCAGGAATGTTCTAAAAGTGAAAAGAGTGTCAGACAGAGTGATGAGTCTCAAGTTAGAAATTGAAGGTGTGATGGTCAATGTTGTTAGTGCTTATGCCCCACAGGCAGGATGTGAGCTAGAAGAGAAGGAGAGATTCTGGAGAGACTTAGATGAAGTGATGCAGAGTACTGCCAGAGGTGAAAGAGTGGTCATTGGGGCAGACTTCAATGGACATGTTGGTGCAGGCAACAGAGGGGACGAGGAAGTGATGGGCAGGTTTGGTATCCAGGACAGGAAAGCAGAAGGACAGATGTTGATCGATTTTGCAAAAAGGATGGAAATGGCTGTGGTGAATACTTTCTTCCAGAAGAGACAGGAGCATAGGGTGACTTATAAAAGCGGAGGTAGGAGCACACAGGTAGACTACATCTTGTGTCGGCGATGTAATTTGAAGGAAGTCAGTGACTGCAAAGTCATAGTGGGTGAGAGTGTTGCCAAACAGCATAGGATGGTGGTGTGCAGGATGACTCTGATGGTGAGAAAGGTGGAAAAGGCAAAGGCAGAGCAGAAGACAAAGTGGTGGAAGCTGAAAAAGGAAGAGTGTCGTGTTGTCTTCAAGGAGGAATTGAAACAGGCTTTGGGTGGCCAGGAAGTGCTTCCAGATGGCTGGACAACCACAGCAAATGTGATCAGGGACACAGGTAGGAGAGTACTTGGTGTGTCCTCTGGAAGGAAAGTAGATAAGGAAAACAAAAAAATGTTGGGGTTCTCCCCGGTTGACAAAAGGGTAGCTTCAGTCCGTCTTCGGGTGGGGGGACAGGTCCTGACTGTTATTTGTGCTTATGCACCAAATGACAGTTCAGAGTACCCACCCTTTTTGGAGTCTTTGGGGGGGGTTGGAGAACGCTCCCTCGAGAGACTCACTCGTTATCTTGGGAGACTTCACCGCCCATGTGGGCAACGATAGTGTGACCTGGAAGGGTGTGATCGGTGGGTACGGCCTCTCCAGTCTGAACCTGGATGCTGTTTCATTGTTGGACTTCTGTGCTCATCACAGTTTGTTTATCACGAACACCATGTTCAAACATAAGAGTGCCCATAAGTGCACTTAGCACCAGGACACCCTAGGTCGCAAATTGATGATTGACTTTGTAGTCGTGTCATCGGATTTGCGACCATATGTTCTGGACACTCGGGTGAAGAGAGGAGCTGAGCTTTCTACCGATCACTACCTGGTGGTGAGTTGGCTTCGGTGGTGGGGGAGGATGATGAGATGTGATGAGATGTTACATCCTCCAGCATTTCAAGACTTACTACACGTCCCAGCAAACCTTGCAGCTATCCCAGTCACATGACTTTGGAGATTCATATCACATGATCTTAGGCCATCCATTACTCATCAAACAGATGGAGATCATACATAGGGACTCTATTTTGTTGTATTATTTGTGAAGTATCGTTCTGTATCACTTGTCACTGGTCCTAGTAAGCCTTAGAACCCAAACTGACAATTTCCTGCTTACCCTGCTATATTCTGTTCATTTGTATGACCTCTGTCTACCTCAGCAACACCAAGTTTGAATTGTCTCTGTTGGGCTGTCTGGGATAGCCTGACCAGTGCCTGTCCATAATTGAACTGTGTTCTGTTTTGTATTGTCTGGTCAGATTACATCATGAAACCCTTTTATCTCCAAATGCATCCTGAGCCACTCTAGTCTCAGTCACTCCATGACAATAATTCAGACTTGGGTCAAACTGTGAAGGAAAATTTGACTGATACTTAGAAGGGTAAACTTTTTATACAAACACTTTATAGATTATGTTAATGTTCTTCTTCTTTTCCTTTCTCCTTTTCCCCTTTTTTCAGGGGTCGCCACAGCAAATCTTCTGATTTGCATGTTTTGATTTGGCAGAGGTTTTTAAGTCGGATTGCCTTCCTGACATAACCCTTTTAGCAAGGTGCAAAAACATGCTGATAGCTTTGAACCTACTCTTTACAAAAGTCAGCAATGGTTCTTTTACATAAACCTCTAACCAGAGACAGTTGAGAGACATGGCCAGCCTTTGATAATGCAGTTAGCTGCACTGGGGGGACAGTGACAACCTTGTTGAGAGTGGGACTCGAACCCCCAACCTCAGGATCAGCAATTCAGCGTCTTTTTCCACCAGGCCACCATTACCCCAGATAATGTTAATACTATTTGTTGATAATGTTATTAATATTTCTCGGTTATATCTTTATTCTGGTTTCATTCTAAAATGCACATTCTTATTTAATTATATTTTCCCGTTTATAACAGCTATTTAAAATGTACTAACTTTTTTTATTCTGTACATATCTCCTGTAATCAACTTTGAGTGGGAAAAGAAATAAATGCAGAGTGATACAGTGACTTAATGGTTAATACTTCCACTTCGCAGCAAGAAGGTTCTGGGTTCAAGCCCCATGCCCAGTGAGGGCATTTCTGTGTGGAATCTGGACGTTCTCCAAGTGCATAGTCTATGAGTTTTATTTGAGTGTTCCGGTTTCCGCTGACACTCCCAAAAAAATGCACATTAGATCAATTGGCGACTCTAAATTAGATTAGATTAAATTCAACTACATTATCGTTGCACGTGTATAAATTTGGAGTAACAAATTACAGTCACAATGAAATACAGTCACAACGAAATCCCCCATACGTGTGAATGTGCATGTGGATGGTTGTTTGTGTCTGTGTGAGTCCTGTAGTGTAACAGAGACCTGTTTCAGATGTAACCCCGCCTCTCACCTTAAATCACCTGGGTTCCAATCATGCATATATTTTGCTTAATTCTTGCATCAAACGTGCGAATCATTCACTGTGGCAACCCCTAAAAAAGGGAAAAAGCCAAAAGGAAATCTCGGTCCTGGGTTTGAGTTCCAGGCTTCAAATGGGGGTTTTTGTCTGGAATTTGCATGTCATTTGCATAGGATTCCTCTAGGCTACTCCAGTTTCCTTCTGCAGTCCAAGGACATCCACATTGGCTAAATTGTCTGTTCCAGTTTCTCCCTAGGTTTGAATAGTTGTGAATAGTTGTGTGGACTGGTGAGCTTTTCAATATGTATCCCATGCCCCCCCCAGAAAATGAATACATAAATGAACGATTGAGTAAAGGTACAGTACATCTGTACAATACATGTAAATATAACAGATACTATTATACACAAAGATCTATCAGAGCCTTACATAAGTATTAACCCATTTATTGACTATGTAATTGTGATTTGCTATGATGTCACAGTTCAGGTCCATAGAATTCGGTAGAGCCACATATTACTCACATATGCAAGTCTTGTAACATGTCCCGATCAGCTACACTCATCAAAA
Organism: Plotosus lineatus; assembly: GCA_024760905.1. Classification (NCBI taxonomy): domain Eukaryota; kingdom Metazoa; phylum Chordata; class Actinopteri; order Siluriformes; family Plotosidae; genus Plotosus; species Plotosus lineatus. The sequence continues at coordinate 11,575,667 of CM045729.1, forward strand.
TTCTGATATTTTTCACATGATTTTTTTTTTTCTTTTGGTAAAATAACCCAAGCTCCGTTAAACTGGATGAAGATCAGTGTTGGTAAACAGCTGTTTTTAATTCATGCTGCAGATCTCCATTCTCACTGAAGTGCAAGTCACTTGGAGGGGATGAGAAAAGATTCTTGCTATGACTGAAAAACATTTCATTATTATCCATTATTAGCATGAAATTATTTCAAGAAATCAGCTGTGATTTTTTTCCATCATTAACAGGTTATATAAAGCGAACACACAAGCTTTCAGAACGGATAAATACGAGTGCGAGGGAAATTTATTTAGAGAGTGTATCACACATCAAAAGCCATGGCTGTGGTTTGGAAACACCAGCAAAATTGAACTGAAACCAGAACAACTGAAGCAACCTAGAAAGTACCTGATATTTCTAATAATCCCCATTGAATGAGCCAATCACCAGGGAGGAATATGATTACATTAACAGGAAAGGGGGACCTTTGGCCTCTTTGGCGTTTAGTTGTACCCAGTTCACATTAATGGCATTTTGGTAAACTTCCATATCCAGAATGACTTACATTTCTCTTTGTTACGCAACTAAGCAGTTGAGGGTTATGGGCCTTGCTCAAGGGCCCAACAGCAGCAACTTGGTGGGACCAGGACTTGAACCCTCAATCTTGTAACTAGTAACCCATAACATTATCCCCCACTGCCCGGTCCCCACCAATCAAGCTTTGCCTCCCTATCACATAAGATCATCACCAAAACACAGAGGGGCATCAGGATGTACATACTCTCTCGGTGACGTCAGATACTTCCACCTGCCTCTTAACACTATTCAAAAGCTATCTGCCTCTTTTGTAGGAGCTAACAGACACACACAGACTGACTGATTTCTTTGATTGACAGGGGAGCATTTGCCACCCCTCCTTCCTGTAAGAGTTCGGCCAATTAGCTCCCATGGACTCCCAGTCGTGGATTTGAACTTGTGATGAACCATTCAGGAGATCCCCTGACTTTTTTCTTTTGAGGCCACTGGGAGACTCGTGTTGTTCTAATAGTCACTGGTACACTGTCTCTCACCTGCAGTAGGGAAACAAACTGCTGTCTGAAAGTAGAGAGCATGAGGACGGCTGCAGGATGTGATGAGGATTGTGTTGTGAATTTCTTCAAACAATAATGTTTCTTTTTCAAATAATGACATGTTTTCTTATAATCACACAAATAATAACACAATGCTTTTTACATTCTGTGGCAGCAGTCTTCCAGGTATTGATCAGGTGTTTGACTGTAAATAAATATTTTCACATCAGACAGCAGCAGAATTGGAGTTAAAATGCAAAGTATAACATTAAAAGAGGAAATGTGTACTTACCCATTTGCAAAAAAGGGTTGAATTCTTTTTTTCCTGTTCAGAAAAAAATAAAGTTCCCTTTTGAAAGTCGAAACAAAGAAGCAGTGACCGCGATCTCGGCTGCACCCCTGAATTGTGTGTTCTTCAGTTTAAATAAAACTGGGCTTTAGAATGAAATATGAAGTTCTCAGTGAGGTTGATGGAAAACTCACAGACAGTACGATTGTGATTCTTGATGTATGTTTGGAGTGCTGTGTGAATAGTGTAAGAACAATCAGATCTTCTGCAGTACCTGTAAATCTGTTCCTTTATCCAGTGAGCCATCAGCCAATCATGTTGCAGTGGTATAATGTATAAGAACATTAAAGCTGGATCAAAAGCTTCATATAACTTTTAAACAAATCTTTTATTATTAAAAATGTATGGAATTTACACAGAGGTGTGGGTAAGTTAATAATAATAATAAATTAATTAATTAATAAAGAAGAAGAAGAAGAAGAAGAAGAAGAAGAAGAATTGCTGGAGGCTTCCAAAGGGGGAAATGCACCAACCATTAAATATTCATTATAAACAACAGGCAGCCATTTTGCTGACCTTAAATTTATTTATTTATCTTATACTATATTAATTACATAAACAATATTTTGATTTTTGCATTTAAGCCAGCCAAAGTGAGCGTACGCGCACACACACACACACACACACACACACACACACACACTTGGAGCAGTGGACAGCCACATATTGGGATAGCCCGGAGAGCAGTTCGGAGGTTTGGTGCCCTGTAGGGCACCTCAGCCAAGAATGTGGAGGGATTCCCCCCCACCACCACCACCACCACCACCACCACCACCATCACCACACATTTTTTTAGGAATTGAACCAGCAACCCTTCGGTCCCAAGACCGCTTTAAACTTCCGGCTGCCCAGTTCATAAATTAGTCTCAGGCTTTGACCTCAAGTCTCTAAACTGAAAATTTGACTGTAATATGTCAAGCAGTTTTAGATATTGAGATTAAATAATAGAAAACCACAAAATTACAGAAGTGAAAACAATACAAGGCATGTTACCGCCTACAGCAAACCGCGACTTATGTAATAAGAATTCAGTCAACAGGGACAGAGTCATAATGAAATGTTTCCCCCTTGTGTCGCCTCATGTTATTGACCCATGTTGAAAGATAAGGGTTTTATCTAAATTTATTTGTATCACTGCAACTTTCCACCTTCACTGTGACCTTCCAAAAACAAATCTGGGGCATCATATGAACTACAGCTGGCTGAAATCTGCTTTCCTGTTTTGTTAGCAAATTGTTCATAAACAGATGATGGATGATTTATTATACATTTCATCTGTAATGTCACTCAACAACTATAACCAGGTGCAGGCCTGAACACACAAGAAGACATGAAACTGATGCACAATAACACAGGAAACACACCATATCCATTTTACTCACTTAAAAAAAGGAAGCGAGACTTATGGATGTAAAGCATGGCAGTATTTTACGAATAATATTTGTTCTGAGGAAAAAAATACAACTGAAAAAAGACTTTATCCTGTCAATAGATAAAAGATCATCGTACAGTTAATTTGGTGAATACAAACAGCTAAGGTCTTACTACTGCTAGACCGTCGAGTCATCAGCCGGGTCCATCCGTCTACAGACATTTCATCCCTTAACCAGGAACGTCCTCGGGATGGCAGGACAGCAGAAGGTGATCAATCCTCTACTCTCAATGGTCAGGCTTTCAGCTACTGTCATTCCTTCAGAGACAGCCAACAGGATGCTCTCTCTGCTGCTTGAGCTATGTTGTTTGTTGCTCTTTAAATGTCTCAACCTTTAATTCCTAAGGCTGCCATCATCTTCCAGCAGGACACTGCTGGGAAACCACATGCTCCTACTTCAACCTGGAAGCTCCATGCTTGCCAGCCTTGGTGTCTACAGTCTTCCAACAGCTCATCATACTTGCAAGCTTCCTCTCATGTGCTTCTTCACATCTGGTTTCCCATGGGACTGTTAACTCAATAAGGAGTAGTTTCCTTGTGCTCTCTGAGAATAGCAGAACATCTGGTCACAGGGTTGTCTCTACTATTGGTGGAAATACAAGTTTACTTCCAAGGTCAGATTTTAGTTGCCAATCCTTGGCCTTGCTCAGGATACCAGCTCTTACCTGATGTTTAGCTGGAGCATGATCTCCACTTGCTACAAAGTTGATGAAAGTTGTCTGGTTGAATTTCTGATCTTTTTTCCTTTTGGTCACTAATGTGTAGGCCAAAGCTCTCAACACCTGGTAATGTCTTCACCTGTATTTTCCCTGGCTAAGTGCAGCCTGGCATGATGACAGAATGTGTTTTAGGTTAGCTGGCTTTTGGCACAGATGACATGAGAGATCGTCTATCGTTCCCCAGTTGCATATGTTTGTTGGTGTAGGGAGTACATCATAGACAGATCTCAGCAGGAACTGCAGCTAGAAAGATGTGTACAGTCGGCCCTCTACTTACAAAAAGCTCTGAATACGAAAAATCCAGGTTACAAAAAACATTTCCCTAAACTTTCATCCTCTTTTTACGAAAACAACCTCTTTTTACAAAAAGCGCCAAACGCGCCATTCAAAAATTCAAACGCGCCATTCAAAAATTCAAACAATGCACGAGTTGCTCTCTCATTGGCTGTCTCCCAACATCCCACCCCACTGGCCTCCCACTGGCCAGAAGGGAGCTGAACTGTATCCATACTTCCTGTACCCATACTTCCTGTTTGTCACACACATGAAGGAGAGTTGAACAGGAATGTTGGCTCGTGAGGTTTTTTTTGAGATTGATCATTGCAACATTATATTTCGTTATCCATCATGGATCCCAAGAAAGTGATTCCCGGTGACACAAGAAAAGAAGAAGCAGGCTCCGTTATCAATTGAAGTGAAGCAGGAGATAATAAAAAATATGAAAGTGGGATGCGGTTGCGCGAAATCGCAAAGGAGTATGGCCGAAAACCCCTCTACAATCGGGATGATATTGAAGCAGAAGGAGACCTTAAAAGCGGAAATACAGTGACGGAGGCGGTTATTCTGGAACGAGATTGAAGCAGAAGGAGGCATGAAACTCCTCTTGTGGAAAGTCAGCAATGGTTCTTTAACATGAACCTCTCACCACAGACAGTGAGAGCCATGCCCAGCCTTTGATAATCCAGTTAACAGCACTGGGGGGCAGCAGTGATAACCCGGTGATAGTGGGGCTTGAAACCCCGACCTTGGGATCAGTAATCAACAAACAGTAAGCAATAACAGCTGAACACTGTCAATCAAAGTGCAAGTGTGAGAATAAAGCACAGTTTGTTAGTTCCACCGCCGGCTCCTGCACATGTGTTAGAACACCAACATTGACGCACAGAGAATGAATGGCTAAAATAATCATAAGCCATCCAGCCTGGATCTGCAGCCTAATACTCAGTATTTTTATAATATTAATATTTGTTTGTGCCTTGGAATAGATAAATAACCTTAGCTCAATTTGTAAATGTATTCAGCACATGTACTTGCAGATGTAGTTCGAAATATATTTGAGAATGTTTTTGGTTGAACTATAATGTTAATCATATTTATAAGAATCCACCCCCGCTGATGCGGCATCATGAATGCAGCGTTAGCCATGAACGTCATCTTGCAAGTTAACCACACTGTTAAAAATTTAACGGAGGTCCTTAGGTGTGTTAACTTTAACGTCAAGTTAACACTCGGTTAAAGTTACCTGAGTTTTGAACAACAAGATAACGGCAGCGTTAAATTTAATGGTCGGTTAACCAGTGGTTAAAAAATAACCGTGGTTTGAACAACCGGCCCCAGATTGTAAAACCATTTACACAGAAATTGCTATCATTACAGTTATAAATTACAATAACATATATATTCACACACACACACACACACACAATATTTACGTGTGTGTGTGTGTGTGTGTGTGTTTTGCCCCTTAGATGATTTTCTACCCGGATACCGCAGTGTCACAGAAACGACTGATCTGATTGGATGATTTCCCACAACGTCACTGACCTATTGTGTTTTCTCTCCTACTTTTTTGAAGTAGTGTGCAGTAGACTGTAGTGTGTTGATGTTGGTTGAGGTATTTTCTCTCCTCACACTTTAAACATGAAGATACTTCTGATATTTTATACACTGTTATGTATTCAGGACACCAGGGCTCAGAGTAAGTTTTAAACATCTTGGGTTGGTGATGGATCTGATAAGAAATGTTTAATAAATAGATGATGGGACTTGAGATATTTTTTAAATTGAGCAGAAACTGAGATGGACTGATGTTTCAATTGTACAATTGAACAATTTTAGTACAAGTTTAAGTATTTAAATTTATTAGGTCTGTGCATGTGGGTATGTGGAATAGTCAAGAAATGTTTACTTAGACAGACAGACAGACAGACAGATAGATAGATAGATAGATAGATAGATAGATAGATAGATAGATAGATAGATAGATAGATCCTGGCCACATAAAGAAACTGTGCATACAATAATTATGAATATAAGCACATATAGTTTTTATAATAAGTTCAGGTTCGAACACAGTAAGTACTGGAGTCAAACAACCGCTCATGAACGCACCAGTCGACGTGACAGCATTGATGACATTCTGTGGACGTGCAGTGGGTTACACCATGTGCAGCTTCAAACAGAACATGGAATTCAGAAATTGCTGTCACACTGGAAAGCCTGTTCTTGGGTTATTCAAAAGTTTACAAATTCTCATATGGAGGCACATGCACAACATGCCAAGATTAACAAATGCTCAACGTCATGAAGCCATTGGTATGGTTCGAGCAGGAATGAGCCAACAGCAGGTGGCAGCACATTTCCAATGCCATCGCAACACAATATCTGCATTAATCAGGTGTTATCAGAATACAAATGTTGTTGCTGACCGGCCACGTTCCAGAAGTCCCAGAGTAAAGACGCCAAGACAGGACAGATGAATACGGGTTACTCATCTTCATCACAGGTTCCAGACGTCAGTGACCACCTCTCGGCCCATTCCAGGACTACGCCGTATCCATACTAACACAGAGTCCGAAATCGGTTATGGCAGGAAGGGATTCGACCACACTGCCCTGCCGTACGACCCATTCTTACTCAACGTCATTGAGACAACCATCAACGATGGTGTCGGAATCATGTCCACCATCCATAAATTTGGAGGAGGATTGCTGTCTTTACGGATAAATCGAGATTCATCATTTCTCACAGTGACAGGTGCAATGTGTGTACCGGTGTGTGGGGGAGCGTTATGCACGGAACTGTGTGATTGAGAGGAATCGCTATGGAGGTGGATCGATGATTGTTTGGAGTGGGATTACAGCACGCCACAGAACTCGCCACAGAACAGTGATTGCTAAGGGCAATCTCACTGTCGGTGGTTACAGGGATAAGATTTTGAGGCCTGTGGCACTTCCCTCTATGCAAAGTCATGGTCCAGGGTTGATGTTTCAACGCACGTGCGCACACAGATAGGGTTGCTATGGATTTTCTCCAACAAAACAATGTTCAGTTACTGCCATGGCCAACAAATTCACCCGACCTCTCCCAGATAAAGCATGTGTGGGATGAGATGGACCGCCGTCTACGCTGTCGTCCACATCCTCCAGATAACGTTCGTGACATGGCTAGAGATTTGGAGAGGATATGGCAGGCCATTCCCCAAGCCTTTCTTGTCCATTTGGTGGACTCTACGCCAGTGATGCAGTGCCGTGATAAACTCCAGGGGTGGCCATACCTGTTATTGACTTTGTGACTTTGTTGTGTGACCCCATATTCGTTTATGAACTTTTAACGGCGTCATCACAGACAGTAGTCGTGTTTTTTTTTTCACATTTTGTTGTGGGCCAATAATGCAGGATTTAAAGGATATAAATTATTATTTCTTTCTTTGTGAACAACAGTTTGGTTTCATGCCAAGAAAGAGCACCACAGATGCAGTGCTTGCTTTGAGGATGTTAATAGAGAAGTACAGAGAAGGTCAGAAGGAGCTGCATTGTGCCTTTGTGGATCTGGAGAAAGCATATGACAGGGTGCCGAGAGAGGAACTGTGGTATTGCATGAGGAAGTCTGGAGTGGCAGAGAAGTATGTTAGAGTGGTGCAGGACATGTATGAGAGATGTAAGACAGTGGTGAGGTGTGCTGTCAGTGTGACAGAAGAGCTCAAGGTGGAGGTAGGACTGCATCAAGGGTCAGCTCTGAGCCCCTTCTTGTTTGCGATGGTGATGGACAGGCTGACAGACGAGGTTAGACAAGAATCTCCATGGACTATGATGTTTGCATATGACATTGTGATCTGTGGTGAGAGCAGAGAACAAGTGCAGGAAAATCTAGAGAGGTGGAGGTATGCCCCGGAAAGGAGAGGAATGGGGGTTCGCCTCAGTAAAACAGAATACATGTGTGTGAACGACAAGGACCCAAGATGAACGGTGAGGTTACAGGGAGCAGAGATAAAGAAAGTGGAGAATTTTAAGTACTTAGGCTCAACAATCCAGAGCAATGGAGTGTGTGAAAAAGAGGTGAAGAAGCGTGTGCAGGCAGGTTGGAATGGCTGGAGAAAAGTATCCGGTGTGATGAGCGATAGGAAGGTATCGGCAAGAATGAAAGGAAAAGTGTACAAGACGGTGATGAGGCCAGCGATGTTGTATAGTTTAGAAACAATGGCCCTGGGGAAAAGACAGGAGGCGGTTCTCTTTGGGAGTAACGAGGATGGATAGGATCAGGAATGAGTACATTAGAGGGACAGCCCATGTTAGAGGTGCTGGAGACAAAGTCAGAGAGGCTAGATTGAGATGGTTTGGACATGTCCAGAGGATGGATAGTGAGTATATTGGTAGTAAGATGCTGAAGTTGGAACTACCAGGCAGAAGGCCAAGAGGAAGGCCAAAGAGAAGATTTATGGATGTGGTGAAGGAGGACATAAAGTTAGTTGGAGTAAGAGTAGAAGATGCAGAGGATAGGGTGAGATGGAGGCGGATGGTTTGCTGTGGCGACCCCTGAAGGGAACAGCCAAAAGGAAAAGAAGAAGAAATGATTTTTCCTTTGTTGTGTTGTTTTTCAAGGTGAAATAACTTTTTTGTGTGCACAGTTTCTTTATTTGGCCAGTATAGATAGATGGATGGATGGATGGATGGATGGATAGATGGATGGATGGTTGAATCTTTATTTTATTCATTCAACACATTCATTTTCTTAGCCACTTAACTTTAATAACAGTTGCAGTGAGGCTGGTGTCCATCTCAGCCAACTCTGGGTGAGGACTGGGTACACCCCTGAACAGATCGCCAGGCCATTACAGGGCCCAACACATGTATGACTACTCACACCTACTCTGACTCTTAAGGGTGATTTGGAACAGTCAGTTAGCCTAATACTGCGCATGTTTTCGGACTGTGGGAGGAAACCGGTGAACCTGGAAGAAACCCACACAAGCACGGAGAACATGTATACTCCACCCCACAGGACAGTGTATCCCTTCTTGAGATTGTATTATATTTTGATATGATATATTAATATTATTTATTAATTTAAAAAGGATTTCTTTTGAACTTTTCTGTAGCTTCTATAGTTATAAAACTGTTTAGAAAGTTAATACCTTCAAATTATGTATTTTCTTTTTTATTCTTATTTTTCACAGTTAAACATGAGGACATTAAATTCACTGGATGCTCAGAATCAGATATGGAGTTTGTGCTTGGACATGATGATGAGGTAGTATTCCACTCGGATTTTAAAAAACAAGTTCTGACGAACGACTTACCTGACTTTGCCAGCTCTATAGATTTTCCCGGTGGTTATGATCTCAGCATCTCAGACCAAGAAATCTGCAAACAGAATCGTAAAGTAGCAGTAACTTCCTACAAAAACCCGCCAGAAGCCCTGGGTAAGTAAAAACGTTTGTTTCAGAATCAGGATATTTTATTAATCTCGGAAGAAATTGTGTGCAAACAGTTGCTCCATACAAATAATGAGATCAAGAAAGTTATAATGTGTCTATTTGTATCCACACACACACACACACACACATACATATATATATATATATATATATATATATATATATACACATTCATACATACCTATATAGTCATTCATTCATTCATTCATTTTCTGAACCGCTTAATCCTAAATAGGGTCGCGGGGAGGCTGGCGCCCATCTCAGCCCGCCTAGGGCGAGGGCGGGGTACACCCCGGATAACTCTGCAGGCCATCTCAGGGGATATATATATATATATATATATATATATATATATATATATATATATATATATATACACGTATGTCTGAAATGAATGGTGTCAGTGATGGATATGTACATTTTTATCAATATGATAAACAGTAGAATGAAAATGTGTAACAGTGGATGTTATTCCTATATCGCTGAGTTTTGTACAGTTTAATTTTCACAGGTAGGAATGATGACTCCTGTGACTGATCAACAGGTTGTTAAGTAGGTGGGCGATATTGTTCAGTATCGTCTTTATTTTGGATGGCATTTGCCTCTGCAACACTACCATCAGAGAGTCCAGTTTCATCCTCACAATGTTACTGACTTTGCGGATCTGTTTGCATCTGCAACCCTCAGCCTGCTGCCCCAGCATGCAACAGCAGAGGATTACGCCGGCCTCGACAGACTCAGAGAATATCCTGAGTAGTGGTCGACAAATGTTAACCAACCCTAGCCTTCTCAAAAAAATAGAGATGGCACTGGTCCTTCTTGTAAAGTGCGGTAGTGTTTTTCACTCGGTCCAGTTTATTGTCAATATGAACTCCAAGGTATTTGTAATCCTCCACCATTTTAACATTGATGAACTTAATGGAAACTGCTGGTATTTTGTATTTTGTATGGTATTTTGTTGCTGGTATTTTGTATGTCATAAAATCCACAATCAGTTCCTTGGTCTTTGTCACATCAAGCTACAGATGATTTTGCTCACACCATGTGACGAAGGAATCAGTTACAGCCTGATCCTCGCAATGCTCACTGGCTGGTCCAAGTGGGTGTAGACATGATTAAGCAGATGGATAATGGCGTCCTCGACGCCAAGATAAGGCTGGTAGGTGAACTGAAGAGGGGGGGGTGTTTACATATGTTATCTAACCATGGGTTGGATTTGATCAGGTATTAGTCTCTCGAGGGTTCTCATAACACGTGAAGTCAGTGCCATATGTCTGTAATCCTGGGGACCAATACGACATGGGGTCTTAGGTACAGGAAATAGGCATGACGTCTTTTACTTCACTGGGACTCTCTGTAGACTCAGTCTCAACGTAAAGACGTAATGTAAGATTCCACAGAGTTGAGGGGCACCGGCGTTAAGGACACAGGGGTACACCCCTACTGCCTTTTCTGAATGGAGTTGTTTCAGTTGTCCCTCTCCTTACTGCACCTCTGCCTCCTGTGATAGACCTGGCACTGCTCCAAACTTCACCTGTAATCAAGTCGAGAGACAGTTGAAACAACTCCACTCAGAGAAGGCAGCAGGGGTGAGCCCCTGTCTTTTAACTCGCCAGGGGGTGCTGTACAGTAGCCACAGTCACAAATCTGCACATTTTAGAGGTTTTGGAGACAAAGTCAGAGAGGCTAGATTGAGATGGTTTGGACATGTACAGAGGAGGGATAGTGAGTATATTGGTAGTAGGATGCTGAGGTTGGAACTACCAGGCAGAAGGCCTGGAGGAAGACCAAAGAGACTATTTATGGATGTGGTGAAGGAGGACATGAAGGTAGTTGTAGTAAGAGTCGAAGATGCAGAGGATAGGGTGAGGTGGAGGCAGATGATTCGCTGTGGTGACCCCTGAAGGGAACAGCCGAAAGAAGAAGAAGAAGAAATAATTTAAATGTGTTTACTTTTTTATTCAATGTATTTCCTTTCTCTCTTTCTGCATTTTCTCTGTTCTGCTGAAGTGAAGTGAGATTTTTTTGTGGGGGTTACATACAGAATATTTTTCCTCAAAACCAAAAAAATATGTATACATTGTAAAATAGTAAAATATATTTAGGCTTGTGCAAGTTTTATGTTCACAATTATTCCTTCATTATTTATATTTCCTTCCTAAATCATCTACAGCGATGGTTCTGCAAGTAGGTTACACCCATAATCCACTGAACCAATTTATTTTTTTTTGTATTTTATTATATTTGCCCACAGACATCCCCCAAAACTCCATCTATGCCAGAGATGATGTTCAACTGGGTTCAGAAAGCTCCCTCATCTGTCATTCAGCACGTTTCTTCCCCCCTCCTGTCAACATCAGCTGGACCAGAAACGGTGTAGATGTGACGGATGAATCCATGATTTCTCAGTTCTACCCTAATGATGACAACACCTACAACCAGTTCTCCCACCTGCCCTTCACTCCACAGGAAGGAGACATTTACACCTGCACAGTGCAGCACAAGGCGCTGGAGTCACCTGACACCAAGACATGGGGTAAGATTTTGGGTGTAAAATTTATGGACTTTATAATTAAAAGATAAACAGTAGATTGTTACTGTACGTATAAATATACTTTTTAAATTTTGTGTGTGTGTGTGTGTGTGTGTATAGAGGTTAATGTGGAGGTTCCAAGTGTGGGTCCGTCTGTGTTTTGTGGAATAGGTATGGTGATAGGACTGCTCGGAGTCACGACTGGAATGTTCTTCCTCGTTAAAGGAAACCAGTGTAACCAGTGAAAAATGAAGCTCACATTACTGCTGTGAAGAACAGTGTCGATGTAGGAATGCGGAACAAATGTAGTAATCTCACTCACAGAGATTATGTTTCATGTCTAAGTTCTGATTGTAAGTAGGATTACACAAAAAGTTATGTCCATGAAACTTTTACCAGGAGGTGGGATTTTGTGTGAGTAAGACTCCATTAGAATTTAGGAACAATCCAGGTTTATAAAAAGATTCTATAACATTGTGAGATAGGAAGACTTTTTTTGGAAGTGTGCTGTTACAGCAGGCCCAGCAGGGGGGGTGCTGTGAACATTCTGTGGGGTTTTTTTTGTTTGTTTGTTTATTTGGTTGGTTTTATTTGTTCTTGTTGTTGCTGTTTTTGGCTTGGTGGCGACTTCGTGCTGCCAGTGCTCTTGTTTCTAAATAGTATACAGTTTGATGATTTAATAGAATGTAAATATGATAAAATGCACATCAAGGAAAAAAGTGTACTAACAGCTCAAATCAAATCAAGTCAAATGATGTTCATCATTCATTTTCTGTAACCGCTTAATCCTAATTAGTGTCATGGGGAGGCTGGTTCCAATCTCAGCAAACTCTGGGCAAGGGCAGAGTACACCCTAGACAGCTCGCCAGGCCATCGCAGGGCAGAAACATGCTGAGAGCTATGCAGCTACTCTTAATGAAAGTCAGCAATGTTTATTTTACATGTCTCTCACCATGGACAGTGAGAGACATGGCCGGCTTTTGACAACCCAGTTAGATGCACTGGGGGACAGCCCAAATATGTGGCTAAGTTCATGTGCAGTTTCATCAAAAGTACAAAGAAAATATTTTCACTCTTTTTACTGAATAACTTAAACGTATTTTATAAATGAGAACAAAATTTGAACTTCATGCTTGCAAAAATTGGGAGAAATATTAGAAAATACGGTAGGGGCAGCGGTGGCCTGGTGGTAAAGGGCGCTGGATCGCTGATCCTAAGGTTGGGGGTCCGAGTCCCACTCTCCACAAGGCTGTCACTGTGCCACCAGTGCAGCTAGCTAGGTTATCAAAGGCCTGCCTTGTCTCTCACTGTCTATGGTGAGAGGCACGTAAAAGAACCATTGCTGACTTTTGTAAAGAGGAGCTGCATAGCCATCAGTGTGTTTCTGTTTCTTGCTAAAGGGTTGTGTCAGGAAGCACATCCGACATAAAAAAAAAAAATCAAACATGCAAATCAGAGGATTCGCTGTGGCGACCCTGGAAAAGGGAAAAAGCTGAAAGGAAAACAAAAAGAAGAAGATAAAAAAATATGGTACAATGACAACGACAACATCAATCTTTAAATATCCAAAGACATCATTACATTTTGCTGCATATATTGAAAATACATTGAACACAAATGTAAACACTGTAATTTTTTTAGATACTCCTATGGACAGCATGGTGGCATCATAGGTAGCATGTCCGCCTCACAGAAAGAAAGAATATGTTTGATTCCCAGCCTGGGCGATTCTGTGTGGTTTACATGTTCTCCCCGTGCTTGTGTAGGTTTCCTCCAGGTACTCCTGTTTCCTCCCACACTCCAAAAACGTGCACAGTAAGTTAATTGGCTGTTCCAAATCTCTCAGGTATGTGTATAAATAATTGTGTATGTGTTGGCCCTGGAATGGTTTGGCGAACTGGCCAAGGCGTACCTTGCCCTTGCCTGGAGTCAGCTGAGATGTTTGCCAGCCTCTCTTAAACCCTAATTAGGATGAAGCGGTTCAGAAAATTAATGAAATACTTTTACATAACATGGAAATATGTCAACAAAATTATTGTTTTATTCATTCGTGCATGCATTCATTCATTCATTCATATTCTAAACTGCTCAATCCTGATTAGGGTCACGATGAGGCTGACGCCCGTCTCAGCCAACTCTGGATGAGGGCAGAGTACACCCTGGACATTCTCACAAGACCATCGCAGGGAAGAAACATGCTAATGGCTATGCAGCTACTCTTGACGGAAGTCAGCAATGGTTCTTGTACATGAACCTCCCACCATAGACAGTGAGAGACATGGCCGGCCTTTGATAACCAACTTAGCTGCACTGGGGGGACAGTGACAACCTGTTGTGAGTGGAGTATGAACCCCCAACCTTGGGATCAGTGATCCAGCACCTTACCACCAGACCACCACTGCCATTATTATTTTATTTTTTCCTTAATATTGAAATAAATGAAACATGACAAACAAATTTCTGTTCACAATTCATGAATCTGAATCAACAAGAAATCAGAAGGCAAAGTTCCCAGCACCTGCATCAAGTAAAGCAATACATTTCCGACGCGTAGCGCTAACAAGATGATCAGTGGTGGCCTATGGAATGCTGTCACATTCCTCCTGCAACACAACTCCGAGCTGAGCCACGTTTTCTGGAACCGGACCATGTGAACGATTCACAGTGCTGTCAATCTCTGAATTAATTTCTCAACCAGCTGATTGTGGAATGATGCACAGAGAATTGACACTACTGTCACAGACCTTTATCACAGAACTTTTATTGACCCTGGTGCAAGGATTGCCTGTGTATCGGTCACACTGCATTGTACCACTCATGGGTGAGCTCAGTGATTGTGTAACATCACAGGGATGTGGTATGAGAAATGACTATTCAACAGAACAAATGATACAGTTACACCAATCAACACTGTTTATGATAATATTTCATCATAGATCAATTTAATTCAGCATACAGTATTTGGTTCATGGGTTTGTTTTTGTTACTTTTACAATCTTTGCTTTCAATGAAACCTCTCTAAATTAAAAAAAATAATAATGAGAAAACCTTTCCACAAATATTCTATGTATGAAAACGACCGCACCAGTGTTCTCAATTTATTGCAATTTAGAGAAATTACTCTCTAAGTTTCTCTGTGTTTAGTTCTCAGGTAAATATTTATATTAAAAGAAACAGGACTCAACTTAAATACTATTTAATCAGCATGACATGCTATAAACACAATTATTGTATCTTTTCAAATGACACAAATCTTTAGACAGCTTCTTCTAGCTCTTGTTAGTCCAGACCCTGGCTCACTTCTCCCTACACTATGTGATGTACACATCAGTCTGTACTTCCATATGCTGGCTTCAGTTACCGACAGAGTAAAGCTACCTTACATTTACATTGCCAGATGATCTTACCCAGAGCGACTGAGAGAAGTGCTCTAAAGCTCAGTATTAATGAATACATACTTAAACTGGTTCGATAGAACATAGACTAAGTACATCCTCCATAGGCAAGATTCAGAAGGTAGGTATTCTGGGTATTTTTTTTTTTTTTTTTTTTTTTTGCTTTTTGTGTAAGTGTTAATCAAAGAATGCTGACAAAGGTAAGTTTCGAGCTGTTGTTTGAAGGCACCTGGTTACTCAGCTGTGAGGATTTCAAGAGGAGGCTCATTACATTGCCTTAGAGTCAGAACAGAGAGTAGTTTACATACATTTTTCCCTTGGTAGAAGGAGAAACCGGTCTGGCAACACTGGAGGATCTGAGAGAATGCAGTCTGGGATGTTATAAATGCTTTGAGGTAGGAAGGTAAGGGCCCGTTTTTGGCTTTGTGGGCAAGCAGTAGTGGTTTGGATTTAATGCGAGCAACTACAGGAAGTCACTGAAGAGTGTATAGCAGAGGAGTGGTGCTGGGGAGGTTCCCTTCAGATCTGCGGAGAAGTGAGTTGCAGTCTTCTAATCTTGAGATGATATAGAACTGAATAATTATTTGAGCCGCCTTACTGTGGAAAGTAGACAAATCCTTCAGATGTTAATGCGAGCATTAAAAATTTTACTATGTTGAGGTTGTTGTGTTAGGCGGCTATTCTGAGCACGATGCAATTATCCCTAAATATCAGTGTGACTAAAGTTTTATAGAGAATCAAATACACTGTCTGTCTTCCTTTCGGCTTTTTCCCTTTTACTCAGGAGTCGCCACAGCGAACCATCTGATTCGCACGTTTGATTTTGGCATAGGTTTTTACGTCGGATGCCCTTCCTGTCACAACCCTTTCTAGCAAGGGACAGAAACACGCTGACGACTTTGCAGCCTACTCTTTACGAAAGTCAGCAATGGTTCTTTTACATGCCTCTCACCATAGACAGTGAGAGACATGGCCTGCCTTTGATAACCCAGTTAGCTGCACTGGGGGGACAGTGACAACCTTGTGGAGAGTGGGACTCGAACCCCCAACCTTTGGATCAGCGATCCAGCGCCCTATACCACTAGACCACCACTGCCCCTAGAGAATCAAATACACTCACCTTTGAAAAGATATTTTTGTGACTGTCGACATCAGCACAATAACCAACCACTTTAACCCAGTTAACCCAGGCACAAATCGACAACTCTGATTTTTTTTTTTTTTTTTTTTTTTTTTCTTCTTCTTTTCAGATTAGCCACAAGAAAGTTGACGGAGCATTTTCTACGTTACTCCCCAGAACCACAGAGAACTCGAAGGGGTGGGTTCAGAAATGAGCAGTTTGAAATCTAGACGTTCACCACTAGATATCGCTAGATACCACAAAATCTTACATGATGCACTTTTTACAGGAGGCATGAAATTCTGAATAAATGTGATGTGTGAAGTAGTAACTGATGATGCCGCCTGTATGCTGCGTGTGATTGGTCAGTTTAATAACTGTCTGAAGGAGTACACAGTACACTGACTCAGTCTCACTTTATTTATTAACAGAGATGATGCTGAAGATGTGGATCTGTCTCCTTCTGGAGCTTTTCTCCATCTTTTACACCATAAGTAGGTTTATTTATGAATTTAATAGCTACGGGGTTATTGTTTCATTTACTAAGTAAAGTGTAAGTAAATGTAAAAAAAGAATGATTTCTAAAAGATTGAAAACATTGTGTAGTATATTAATGCCTGATTATTTTATTGTTTCAGGTGGATATTACTATGAGATGAGACGTCAATGTTATTACACCTCAGAAGATTTTAGGGATATGGTTTACATTTATCTGAATATTTTTAACAAGGTTGGTTTCTTAAGATTTAACAGTACACTGGGGAAGTATCAGGGTTACACTCAGCTTGGGATTCATAATGCAGAGAGATTTAACAATGATACAACCTTACTGCAAAGACGTAGGACTGAAGTGAAGACATTCTGTATACACAATGCACAGGTGTACTACAGAAATATAAACGATAAACCAGGTAAGTCTTGTGCTTTTTTAGAATATAATTCTAATTAGAAGGTCTAAATTGTTTGTATTAACATGATAAGAGCATGTCTGTGGATATTTCTGCAGTTGAACCCAAGGTGTTTGTGAAGTCGCTGAGGAAATCAGATGGAACTCATCCTGCTATGGTGATGTGCAGCGCTTACAACTTTTACCCAAAATTCATTAAAGTGACCTGGCTGAGAAATGGGAAAGAGGTTAAAGGAGGTCAGACGTCCACTGAGGAGCTGGCTAATGGAGACTGGTACTATCAGGTCCACTCCCACCTGGAGTACACACCTGAATCTGGAGAGGAGATCTCCTGTGTGGTAGAACACTCCAGCTTCCAAAAACCCATGGTGTATAAATGGGGTGAGTCTCATGACATTCTGCTAAACTGGAATGAATTAAATTCGAAGAGAATCTGTTTGCATATGATCTGTTGATTATATTTTTTATTTAACATCACATGTTGTTCATGCTTTCTCACAGATCCCTCTTATCCTGCGTCTGAGAGGAGTAAGATTGCTCTTGGAGCTTCAGGACTGGTTTTGGGGATTATACTTTCAGCTGCTGGATTCATCTTCTACAAGAAGAAAACCTCAGGGACGTATTAAGGTCAAGATAAAACGAGTCTTCATGCTTATTTAGTAGTAGCATTCAGCAATCTTTTACTTTAAAGAAATGTAAGCAAAGATACTGTCTACTATATTTTCTGAATCAAGGATTTGCACTATGTTTCTGTTTTAATACATTTTTTAACAGATACACTCACGGTATATTTATGTAGTATAGTTAGTAACTTACTGTACTGTATGTGAAAATATATTAATAAATCAAGTATTTAAAATCTCTTATTCAGTTCACGGCTATATGAAATAAAAATTTGATATGCAAATCATAAAAAGTAATGTCATACCTGATCGGTCAAGGCCCGGTTAACAACGACCGTCATCAGTGCTGTTTACCAGCAGGGTGCTGGTGGAAACTGGGCTACTGTTGTTCGAAGAAGGAGGGGCGGGAGGTGTGTCTGTAGGCAGACAGAGAAGAAGAATGGCATGGGTAGGGGACTTTGAATGTTGGAACTGGGACAGGAAAAGGTAGACAGCTGGCTGACATGATGCAGAGGAGGAAGGTGGACATACTGTGTGTTCAGGAGACCAGGTGGAAAGGTAGCAAGGCTAGAAGCTTAGGAACATAGGGTGACTTATAAAAGTGGAGGTAAGAGCACACAGGTAGACTACATCTTGTGTAGATGAGGTAATTTGAAAGAAGTCAGTGACTGCAAAGTAGTAGTAGGTGAGAGTGGAATGTAGGTAAGGAAACTTGGTGGTGGAATGAGGAAGTGCAGGAGTGTGTACAAAGGAAGAGGTTAGCTAAGAAGGAGTGGGACATTGAGAGGACCAAAGAGAGTAAACAGGAGTACAGGGAGACACAGCATAAGGTGAAGGTAGTGGTGTCAAAGGCCAAACAGAGGGCGTGTGATGACTTGTATGATAGGTTGGACAGTAAGGAGGGAGAAAATCGATTTATACAGGTTGGCACAGTAGAGAAATAGAGATGGGAAGAACATGCAGCAAGTTAGAATTATTAAGAATGAAGTGTTTGATTGATGTCAGAGGTGTATTGGGAAGATGGAGAGAGTACTTTGAAGAGCTGATAAATGTGGAAAATGAGAGAGAGAAAAAAATAAAAGAGGTGACCGACCGTTGAGGACCAGGAAGTCGGTAGGCAGTTGGTCTTGATGACATACCAGTTAAGGTATGGAAGTGTCTAGGAGAGGTAGCAGTCGATTTTCTGACAAGAACATTCAACAGGGTCTTTGAGAATGAGAGGATGTCGGAGGAATGGAGGAGAAGTGTGCTAGTGCCCATTTTTAAGAACAAGGGATACGTGCAGAGTTGTGGCAACAACAGAGGGATCAAGTTGATAGCCATACGATGAAGCTATGGGAAAGAATAATGGAGGTGAGGCTAAGGGCAGAGGCCAGCATTTGTGAACTATAGTTTGGTTTCATGCCAAGAAAGAGCACCACAGATGCAGTGTTTGCTTTGAGGATGTTACTGGAGAAGTACAGAGAAGGTCAGAGGGAACTGCATTTTGCCTTTGTATATCTGGAAAAAGCATACGATACGGTGCCGAGAGAGGAACTGTGGTATTGCATGAGGAAGTCTGGAGTGGCAGAGAAGTATGTTAGAGTAGTGCAGGACATGTATGAGAGATGTAAGACAGTGGTGAGGTGTGCTGTTGGCGTGACAGAAGAGTTCAAGGTGGAGGTGGGACTGCATTAAGAGTCAGCTCTGAGCCCCTTCTTGTTTGCTATGGTGATGGACAGGCTGGACAGGCTGACAGAAGAAGTTAGACAAGGTTTGCAGATGACATTGTGATCTCTAGTGAGAGCAGAGAACAAGTGGAGGAAAATCTAGAGAGATGTGGGTATGCCCTGGAAAGGAAAGGAATGAAATTAATGTGAATATAATCTTTATATTATCAATATAATGTTATATATATATATATATATATATATATATATATATATATATATATATATATATATATATATATATATAAATTGTATTAATGAGTAAGAATGTCTATAAAATGTGTTTAACAAGCATATTTTCATTCGTGCATGTAATATGATACATGGGGATTTACTTCCGGGTACAGAACTCGCAGATTATCTTCATTCGCGGTAGGGGCCAGAACCAAACTTCCACGAATAATGAGGGCCTACTTTACTCATAAAGAAGGGGTATAACAAGACACGTGACCTAGAAAACACTTTCTGATTGAGGGCTCCTAATAACCTGAGATATAATAACAGTTCAGAGCATGACAGGACCCCTCCTCCCTATGAATCTTCTTCTTTTCCTTTCAGCTGTTCCCTTCATGGGTCGCCACAGCAAATCATCTGCCTCCATCTCACCCTATCCTTTGCATCTTCTCTTACACCAACAACCTTCATGTCCTCCTTCACCACATCCATGAATCGTCTCTTTGGTCTTCCTCTAGGTCTTCTGCCTGGTAGTTCCAACCTCAGCATCCTACTACCAATATACTCACTATCCCTCCTCTGTACATGTCTAAACCATCTCAATCTAGCCTCTCTGACTTTGTCTCCAAAGTGTCTTACATGTGCTGTCCCTCTGATGTGCTCATTCCTAATCCTATCCATCCCTATGAATGTCTCCAGATATTCCTACTGAAGAGATCAAGGTGTCTCATGTGGAAGTCCTCAGTCAGCTGTAATTCTAGTATGTCCCAAGAGGGAACCCAAGACTGCTCCTCTGGATCATATGCTTCCCAGTACACGAAATACTGCAGTTGACCTTGAACACGATGAGAATCCAGGAGTTAACTGAAAAGGCTTGCTCTCCATTGATGATCCTGGGAAGAAGAGGGGCCTAGTTGCCACAGCCAGTGCACTTGTAGTAATTGTGTGCAGGCAGGAAACATGAAAGGTGGATTAATTCGCATAGTTGGAGGAGGTCAAAGGTGAGGTTGGATGAAGTAACTCTTTTCAGAACCTTAAGTTTTTTTAAGATTTGCAAGACTCGCAAGGGAAGGTCTCCAGTGGACAACCAGACTCTTTGCAGAGAATGGAGTAGTGGTGCAGTTCTTGTTGATGATTGGCCTGGCATTGGTATAGTTGCAAAGATATTTGCAAGGCTGATTACACTTTATGCAAGACATGCCTGCACATTCGGACAAAGTCTTGAGCCACAGAGACCCCAACATCCATTTTTTGCTCAATGAAAAGATTGAGTGTGTAACCTAAACTGGCACTTGAAAGGAGAAAGGCTTGTAGAAGAGCAATACAGGGTGTTATGAGCATACTTTGCCCAGATCATATACCTGCTGCATTATGAGGGGTTGGTTGAGGCAAGGCATCGTTATATTGTCTCCAGGACTTAACTAATCCCTTCACTCTAACCATTAGTTTTTGGATGGAAGCCAGAGGGTAGACAACAACCTCCAGAACCATGAAGTGAATTGTGGGGCTCGGTCTGAACACTTCAGCAGTCTCATAAGCAGAGAGAGGTTTGAATAATGGAATAAATAATTTGGTTTTATTGTCCACAATAACCAAAATAACTGTTTCCTTGGGAAGGGGCAAGCCTACAATGAAATCCAAAGAAATGTGAGACCAGAGTCATTTGGGTATAGGCAGGAGTGAAGGGGACCATGAGGGGAGGTGTGGCGGGATTTGTTCTGAGAACAAACTAGGCAAGCAGCAAAAGAAGACTTGACATCAGCACTCACTCCTGGATTACACAATCTCCTCTTAATAAATTCCATTGTTTTGCCTGTACCCAGATGGTAATCATATATAAGGAATGTCTCCATTGGAGAACTTCGGAGCATGCAGGAGTGGGAACAAATAGTTTATTTGGAGGCACATTACTGGGATCTAGCTCCCACTGGTGGGCTTGCCACACCATCATCTTGATTCTCCAGTGTACAGGAACCACTGTACATCCACAACACAAAAGGATATTGAGCATCCTTGAGCCATTGGCACCATTCTTCCAAAGCCATCTTGATAGCCAGAAACTCTTGATATCCCACCTTTTAATTTCTTCCAGCTGGAGAGACATGAGCAAAAAGAAGAAAACAGTAGAGTGAAGATTAGCACCTGAAAGATGCTGGAAGAGAGCTGCATTGACTTCCACATCAGAAGTATCTACCTCAGCAAGAAAAGGAACGGAAGAATCAGGTTAGGTAAGGATAGGAGCTGATGTAAACTTCCCCTTTAATTACTGGAAGTTATGTTCATCTTCTGGAGACCAAATAAAAGAATCTGGTTTAGTTTTAGTGAGGTTGGTCAATGGGGCAGCAACAGCTCTGAATTTTGGATAAATTTTCGATAAAAATTGGCCAAGCTGTGGAAGTGTTTAACAGAGGTGGGTTGCAGCCAGTTCTGGACAAGTTCTGTCTTCTTAGAATCTATAAGGAGGTTACCACTAGACAAGATGAACTGAAAGAGACTATAGAAACATGGAATTCACATTTCTCAGGCTTGACAAATAAATTGATACCAAGCAGACACTGCTCTTACATGATGGGCATGCTCATGTAATGACTATGAAAACACCAAAATATCATCAGGGTAAACAAAAATATATAGATTTAATATATCTCTCAAAACATAATTTTTAAGTGCCTGAACAACAGCAGGAATGGTAGTTTAACTGAATGGCATGACTAAGTATTCATAATGGCCTGTGGATGTATTGAAGGACATTTTCCATTCATCTCCATTTTGTACTAGAACCAAGTACAGTTGGCCCTTGTCTATTCGCGGTTTTGCACTCGCACCCCAAATAGTCGTGGATACTGTCACATGATTCAAATTCATCCAATGGCTGTTCTCCCTCCTGCTGATTGGTTGAGATGATGGTATATGCCCCTTTTTTCTCATTCGCGCACAAATTGTCAATATGCATTTTTTAAAAGTTTTAATTACCAGTGAAGTTCTTTGATGCCACTCAAACGCTTTGTGTCTGCTCTGGCCAAGCGCTAGAAAAAGGTAATGACGTTGGATGTCTCTTCTGAAGAAATAAGACTTTCTCTTGAAGAAAAGACAGTTTCCTCTGATGTGCCTGAAGAGGAATAATCATCTGAACTGTTGTAAAGCATTGTAGTATTAAAGTCTTTTACAATTATTATTCAAGTACAGTACCGAAGTTAATGTTTGTGTGTGAGATTTTATGTACTGTGCTGTAACATGTTTGTTCTTTTGTTTTGTATTTTATCCAATTTATTACACTTCATGTTCTTTTATGTTCTTTTGTAATGGTCTCTGTTTTGGGGGGACTTTGAGATGGCGGCTGTGTTCTCTAACTCTCCCCGCTCCAGCTGAGGGGCGTGGCTGAGCTGCTAGGGCTGATTGCAGTAGCTCACACCTGAATTCACTCCTCTCATCTACTCCCTATAAACACAAACTGCACGCTCACCTCTGCGCTAGAAGATTGTTTCACATCACGTCCCTGCTTCCTTGTGTTCTCTCTGGCTCCTGGTTCCAGTGTTGAATGTGGTTTGTCTTTTTCTTCATCATCAGTACTGTAGTTAAAGCGCTCTACTTAAGTGCTTCCCCTTTGAATAATAATTCCACTCTGTGCCATCTCACACTGCCTTATGCATTCTTGGTGAAAGTTCATTACGTCACACTTTTATGTTCTTTCTATATACTACTATATATGTATATACATATATATATATACATAACAAAAGGACAGGACAAAGGCTTTCTATTGAAACTCCATTTATCACTACAGATCTGTTTCGAGGGGTGGTGAAACCATCCCCTCTCTTCAGGTGATTACAGAAGAATTCTTCTGTAATCACCTGAAGAGAGGGATGGTTTCACCACCTAAACAGATCTGTAGTGATAAATGGAGTTTCAATAGAAAGCCTTTGTCCTGTCCTTTGCTATTTGCTCTACCAAAAGTATTGAGCACTCTCCTACGGAAGGATCTACTCAGAAAATCCTCTATATATATATATATACATATATATACATATATACATATATATATATATATATATATATATATATATATATATATATATATATATATATACATATATATATATATATACATATATATATACATATACATATATATATATATATATACATATATATATATATACATATATATATATATATATATATATATATATAAGTACATATATATATATATACATATATACATATATACATATATACATATATATATATATATATATATATATATATATATATATATATATATATATATATATATATACATATATATATATATATATATATATATATATACATATATACATATATATATATGTATATACATATATATATATATACATATATATATACATATATATATATATACATATATGTATATATACATATATATATATACATATATATATATATACATATATATATATATATATACATATATATATATATATATACATATATATATATACATATATATATATATATATATATATATATATATATATATACATATATGTATATACATATATGTGTATATATATATATATATATATACATATATATACATATATACATATATATATACATATATATATACATATATATATATATACATATATATACATATATACATATATATATATATACATATATATATATATATACACACACATATATATACTAGTCCTTCTCAAAAAATTAGCATATTGTGATAAAGTTCATTATTTTCTGTAATGTACTGATAAAAATTAAACTTTCATATATTTTAGATTCATTGCACACCAACTGAAATATTTCAGGTCATTTATTGTTTTAATACTGATGATTTTGGCATACAGCTCATGAAAACCCAAAATTCCTATCTCAAAAAATTAGCATATGATGTTCAGGTACTCTAAACGAGCTATTAACCTAATCATCTGAATCAACCAATTAACTCTAAACACCTGCAAGAGATTCCTGAGGCTTTTTAAAATGCCCAGCCTGGTTCATTACTCAAAACCGCAATCATGGGTAAGACTGCCGACCTGACTGCTGTCCAGAAGGCCATCATTGACACGCTCAAGCAAGAGCGTAAGACATAGAAAGAAATCTCTGAGTGAATAGGCTGTTCCCAGAGTGCTGTATCAAGACACCTCAGTGGGACGTCTGTGGGAAGGAAAAAGTGTGGCAGAAAACGCTGCACAACCAGAAGAGGTGACCAGACCCTGAGGAAGATTGTGGAGAAGGGCCGATTCCAGACCTTGGAGGACCTGTGAAAGCAGTGGACTGGGCTACAGGTGCCGCATTCCCCAAGTCAAGCCACTTTTGAACCAGAAACAGCGGCAGAAGCGCCTGACCTGGGCTACAGAGAAGCAGCACTGGACTGTTGCTCAGTGGTCCAAAGTACTTTTTTCGGATGAAAGCAAATTTTGCATGTCATTCGGAAATCAAGGTGCCAGAGTCTGGAGGAAGACTGGGGAGAAGGAAATGCCAAAATGCCTGAAGTCCAGTGTCAAGTACCCACAGTCAGTGATGGTCTGGGGTGCCATGTCAGCTGCTGGTGTTGGTCCACTGTGTTTTATCAAGGGCAGGGTCAATGCAGCTAGATATCAGGAGTTTTTGGAGAACTTCATGCTTCCATCTGCTGAAAATCTTTATGGAGATGAAGATTTTCATTTTTCAGCACGACCTGGCACCTGCTCACAGTGCCAAAACCACTGGGAAATGGTTTACTGACCATGGTATTACTGTGCTCAATTGGCCTGCCAACTCTCCTGACCTGAACCCCATAGAGAATCTGTGGGATATTGTGAAGAGAAAGTTGAGAGACACCAGACCCAACACTGTGGATGAGCTTAAGGCCGCTATCGAAGCATCCTGGGCCTCCGTAACACCTCAGCAGTGCCACAGGCTGATTGCCTCCATGCCACGACGCATTGAAGCAGTCATTTCTGCAAAAGGATTCCCGACCAAGTATTGAGTGCATAACTGAACATAATTATTTGAAGGTTGACTTTTTTCTATTAAAAACACTTTTTTTTTAATTGGTCAGATGAAATATGCTAAGTTTTTGAGATAGGAATTTTGAGTTTTCATGAGCTGTATGCCAAAATCATCAGTATTAAAACAATAAGAGCTGAAATATTTCAGTTGGTGTGCAATGAATCTAAAATACATGGAAGTTTAATTTTTATCAGTACATTACAGAAAATAATGAACTTTTTCACAATATGCTAATTTTTTGAGAAGGACTAGTATATATATGTATATATATATATATATATATGTATATATACCTATATGTATATATGTATATATATATATGTATGTATATATGTGTATATATGTGTGTGTATATTCTAAAGACAGCCTGACTCATTAATAGAGTATTAATTGAGTAAAATGTAGTAATTAAGTAAAACATTTTAATTTCGTAATGTGATATTTATTGATAAAATTTTATATAAAACTATATATATATCATCTTTTCCTTTCGGCTGTTCCCTTCAGGGTTCACCACAGCAAATGATCTGCCTCCATCTCTCTCCATCCTCTGCATCTTCTACTCTTACTCCAATGACCTTCATGTCCGCCTTCACCACATCCATAAATCTTCTCTTTGGTCTTCCTCTGGGCCTTCTGCCTGGTGGTGCCAACCTCAGCATCCTACTACCAATATACTCACTATCCCTCCTCTGTACATGTCCAAACCATCTCAATCTAGCCTCTCTGACTTTGTCTCCAAAACATCGAACATGTGCTGTCCCTCTGATGTACTCGTTTCTGATCCTATCCATCCTTGTTACTACCAAAGAGAACCTCAACATTTTCATCTCTGCTACCTCCAACTCTGACTCCTGTCTTTTCCCCAGGGCCAATGTCTCTAAACCATACATCGCTGGCCTCATAACCGTCTTGTACACTTTTCCCTTCATTCTTGCCGATACTCTCCTATCACACATCACACCGGACACTTTTCTCCAGCCATTCCAACCTGCCTGCACGCACTGCTTCACCTCTTTTCCACACTCTCCATTGCTCTGGATTGTTGAGCCTTCTTCTTTTCCTTTCGGCTGTTCCCTTCAGGGGTCGCCACAGCAAATGATCTGCCTCCATCTCTCCCTATCCTCTGCATCTTCTACTCTTACTCCAACGACCTTCATGTCCGCCTTCACTGCATCCATAAATCTTCTCTTTGGTCTTCCTCTAGGCCTTTTGCCTGGTAGTTCCAACCTCAGCATCCTACGACCAATATACTCACTATCCCTCCTCTGTACATGTCCAAACCATCTCAATCTAGCCTCTCTGACTTTGTCTCCAAAACATCTAACATGTGCTGTCCCTCTGATGTACTCATTTCTGATCCTATCCATCCTCGTTACTCCCAAAGAGAACCTCAACATTTTCATCTCTGCTACCTCCAACTCTGACTCCTGTCTTTTCCCCAGGGCCACTGTCTCTAAACCATACAACATTGCTGGCCTCATCACCATCTTGTACACTTTTCCCTTCATTCTTGCCGATACTCTCCTATCACACATCACACCAGACACTTTTCTCCATCCATTCCAACCTGCCTGCACGCGCTTCTTCACCTCTTTTCCACACTCTCCATTGCTCTGGATTGTTGGGCCTAAGTACTTAAAATCCTCCACCTTCTTTATCTCTGCCCCCTGTAACCTCATCGTTCCTCTTGGGTCCTTGTCGTTCACACACATGTATTCTGTCTTACTGAGACTAACCTTCATTCCCCTCCTTTCCAGGGCATACCTCCACCTCTCTAGATTTTCCTGCATTTGTTCTCTGCTCTCACTACAGATCACGATGTCATCTGCAAACATCATAGTCCATGGAGATTCTTGTCTAACCTCGTCTGTCAGCCTGTCCATCACCATAGCAAATAAGAAGGGGCTCAGAGCTGACCCTTGATGCAGTCCCACCTCCACCTTGAACTCTTCTGTCACACCGACAACACACTTCACCACTGTCTTACATCTCTCATACGTGTCCTGCACCACTCTAACATACTTCTCTGCCACTCCAGACTTCCTCATGCAATACCACAGTTCCTCTCTCGGCAC
Organism: Plotosus lineatus; assembly: GCA_024760905.1. Classification (NCBI taxonomy): domain Eukaryota; kingdom Metazoa; phylum Chordata; class Actinopteri; order Siluriformes; family Plotosidae; genus Plotosus; species Plotosus lineatus. The sequence goes on from CM045729.1 coordinate 11,603,520, forward strand.
CGTATCGTATGCTTTTTCCAGATATACAATGGCAAAATGCAGATCCCTCTGACCTTCTCTGTACTTCTCCAGTAACATCCTCAAAGCAAACACTGCATCTGTGGTGCTCTTTCTTCCCCTCAGGTAGATGTAACCCTGTTTATGCTACCATAGTCCAGTTCCAAATGCAGCACCCAAGTGCTTTCATTGTGATCTTAAGTGACTTCAACCACATCATCTTGAACACTACACTACTGGACTTTGTGTCCTACCAGATTGGAAAGAGCTTTAGATCTCCCATGACCCGAATTAGGATTAAGCTGTTCAGAAAATAAATGAATGTATAATTATCAGCAGGCTTTTGCCATGACTAATAATAATGCAAGGCAATTTCTTCATTTTTTTAACTGTTGTCTTTCTTCCAACTTCAGAAGGTATCTTTGGTGGGTGGAGGATCTACCCTTTAACATTTGTGATCACCATTGGTCTCTCAGATCTGCTACTTGTGTAGAGGTTTCAGGTGGCATATTGAAGTCACCTAGATCACATTTCACTACATTCTTGAAATGGAGTTTAAGGGTCTCCCAAGTGGCACATCAAGATGATGCACGATTATTAACGCAGAGAACACAAGTTAAACTAAAGGTTTAATGCCTTGGTTGTCTGTAGCCAGGAGCTACATGGGATCTAACTGGCCAAGCTCTCACAGGAGGGAGGAACTGCAAACACTCAATTCCCTGTCACTCACAGTAATCACCATCCAATCAAGGATGTCTGTGTATGAGGGCGCTGATAGCACTTTCCCTCTGAGTGTGTCCCCAAGTGTGCGTGCACCCGAAGTTCGAGAAGAGACAAGTGGCTATTATTGCATATCAGGAGTCATGTGCATGCTTTTGCCCCTCCCCAGTCGGTGGTGCTCATGTGGTAACCATCATATCATTATTTTGCAGTCATGATCATGTTAGTAAGACAATAACTGATGGGTGGGAATTAGATATGGCTAAAATTAGGAAGGAAAAGTAAAAAAAAAACAAACAAAAAAAAAAAAAATAAAGGTAGTTTGGGTCTGCTAACTGACTGGGTTCCCTCTTTTTGTACAGAGTGTAGTAATGTGAGGTATACACTTAGATGGGCTGGACATGTGAACAGAAAGCCACCGAAGTTGCATAGACTTGCATTTGGTTGATAGTTGCTCAGACTTAGTAATTTGATGAAGGGACAGTATTGGGTTGTAATTTTGTCTTCCAATGTTTTATTCAAAAATGTTTCAAAAAACCCCTATGACACATGAGAGAGCACAGGAAGCAGTCTCCCTTGCCCAGACGCGGGTCACCGGGGTTCCCTCCTGGAGCCAGGCCCAGGGGAGGGGCTCGAAGGCGAGTGCCTGCTGGTCGGGCTTATGCCCATGGAGCCTGGCCGGGCCTAGCCCGAAAAGGAGACATGGGTCCGCCCTCCCATGGACCCACCACCCGTGGGAGGAGTTTTAGGGGTCAGGTGCAGTGTGAGTTGGGTGGCAGCCAAAGGCATGGATTCTGTCAGACCGATCCTCGGTTACTTACTCTGACCCTCGGGACATGGAATGTCACCTCTCTGGCGGGAAAGGAGCCTGATTTGGTGCGTGAGGTGGAGAGATACCGACTAGATATAGTCGGGTTCACCTCAACGCATAGCTTGGGCTCTGGAACCATCCATCTCGAAAGAGGCTGGACCTTCTTCTATTCTGGAGTTGCTCATGGGGAGAGGCGGCGAGCCGGTGTGGGTATTTTTGTTGCCCCCCGTCTCGGTACCCAAATGTTGGGGTTCTCCCCGGTTGACGAAAGGGTAGCTTCTCTCCGTCTTCGGGTGGGGGGGACGGGTCCTGACTGTTATTTGTGTTTATGCACCAAATGACAGTTCAGAGTACCCACCCTTTTTGGAGGCTTTTGGGGGGGGGGTGTTGGAGAACGCTCCTTTGGGAGACTCGCTCATTGTCTTGGGAGACTTCAACGCCCATGTGGGCAACGATAGTGTGACCTGGAAGGGTGTGATCGGTAGGTACGGCCTCTCCAGTCTGAATCCGAATGGTGTTTCGTTGTTGGACTTCTGTGCTCGTCATAGTTTGTCTATCACGAACACTATGTTCGAACATAAGGGTGTCCATAAGTGCACTTGGCACCAGGACACCCTAGGTCGCAGTTCGATGATTGACTTTGTAGTCGTGTCATCTGACTTTCGACCATATGTTCTGGACACTCGGGTGAAGAGGGGAGCTGAGCTGTCTATCGATCACTACCTGGTGGTGAGTTGGCTTCGGTGGTGTGGGAGGTTGCCTTCCAGACCTGGCAGGCCCAAGCGTGTAATCAGGGTCTGCTGGGAACGTTTAGCGGAGTCCCCTGTCCGAGAGGCCTTTAACTCCCACCTCCGGCAGAGCTACAACCACGTTCCGGAGGAGGCAGGGGACATGGAATCCGAATAGGCCATGTTTCGTGCCTCCATTGCTGAGGCGGCAGCCCATAGCTGTGGCCGTAAGGTCGTCGGTGCTTGTCGTGGCGGTAATCCCCGAACCCGGTGGTGGACACCTGCGGTGAAGGGGGCCGTCCAGCTGAAGAAGGAGGCCTATCGGGTTTTGTTAGCCTGTGGGACTCCTGAGGCAGCAAACGGGTACCGGCAGGCCAAACGTGCTGCAGCCGAGGCTGTCGCAGATGCAAAATCTCAGGCGTGGGAGGAGTTCGGTGAGGGCCTTGAGAGTGATTATCGGTTGGCCTCAAAAAGGTTCTGGGCCACCATCCGACGCCTCAGGAGGGGGAAGCAGTTCTTCACAAACACTGTTTACCTTGACTGGGGATGTTGTCGAGGTGGAGGGAATACTTTGAGGACCTCCTCAATCCCACCAACATGCCCTTCGTGGAGGAGGAAGACCCTGGGGGGGTCGGTTGAGGGTCCGCCCATCACTGGAGTCGAGGTCACTGAGGTTGTCAAAAAGCTCCTCGGTGGTCGAGCTCCGGGGTTGGACGAGATCCGCCCGGAATATCTCAGGGCTCTGGATGTTGTAGGACTGTCTTGGTTAACACGTCTCTGCAACATCGCATGGTCATCAGGGGCTGTACAGCATGCACCCAGATTTTCTCCCAGATGTATTGACCATGCCACTGTTCTGATCAAGGGACATGGGTGCAAAAGAAGCCTTTGATAACTGCAAGGACAACCCAACCAACTTTATATCTTTGAATGGTAACTTCACATATTTGTATATATATATATATATATAAATAATCATCTTCCTCTGCTTAATCTGTGGTTGGGTTGTGGTGCAGATGCCAAAGCAATGTGGTCCTGATGTCCCTCTCCCCAGTATATTTTTACTGGTACCCATTTATACTGCTGGATGAACAGAGGCACACTTGTGGTTGAGACCTCACCCAGGGGTCTTAGCACAGTGAGGGTCTCAGTGGGATTCGAACTCACAACCTCCAGATCATGAGCGCAGCACTCTAACCACTATGCCACCGGCCCCACGCTGTAGAGCGTAGAGTTGGTTGAAAGTGCCAGGGCCAGGATGAAGACCGCATTGTTTCTCCTGATCCGAGACTCAATTTTTGGTAGAATCCTCCTCTTCAACATCCCAGCATAGACTTTCCAGGGTAGGCTGAATAGTGTGATTCCACGATAATTGGAACACACTATACGGTCCCTCTTTTTTTTTTTCCAAAAGAGGGACTACTACCCTGGTTTGTCAGTCCAGAGGTATGGTCTCGATGACCATGCATGTTGCAGAGACGTGTCAACCAAGATTGTTCTACAACATCCAGAGCCCTGAGAAATTCAAGGTTGATCTCATCCACCCCGGAGTCTGACCAACGAGGAGCTTTTTACTATCTTAGCTCCAGTAATTGGTGAACCCCCACCCAGAACCTCAGGGTTTTCCTCCTCCACGGAGGGTGTGTTGGTGGGATTAAGAAGGTCCTCATAGTATACCTTCCACCGCCGAACAACTTCCCCAATTGAGGTAAGCAGCTGTCTACAGGGAAAGAGGTGTTGGATGGTGGTCCAGAACCCCTTGAGGCCAACCAATAATTGCTTTCCAGACCCTCACCAAACTCCTCTCACACCAAAGATGTGACAACTCAGGCTGCAGCATGTTTGGCCCTGCCAGTACCTGTTTGCTGCCTTGGGATCTCACAGGCCAATAAGACCCGAGATAAGGTAAGGTAAATCTGTTGGGCTTTTTATACCCTGAGCCTAGTGGCTTATCAGGCCGGTGCTTATTTCTGGTTTCTGTAGTGTGAAGCTAGGGGGCAGTGATGGTCTAGTGGTATAGGGCGCTGGATCGCTGATCCCAAGGTTGGGGGTTCGAGTCCCACTCTCCACAAGGTTGTCACTGTCGCCCCCCAGTGCAGCTAACTGGGTTATCAAAGGCGGGCCATGTCTCTCACTGTCTATGGTGAGAGGCATGTAAAAGAACCATTGCTGACTTTCGTAAAGAGTAGGCTGCAGAGCCGTTGGCGTGTTTCTGTCCCTTGCTAAAGGGTTGTGACAGGAAGGGCATCCGACGTAAAAAAAAATCTATGCCAAATCAAATGTGCAAATCAGATGATTCGCTGTGGCGACTCCCGAGAAAGGGAAAAAGCCGAAAGAGAAGAAGAAGTAGTGGTGTGAAGCTACCAGGAGTTCAACTCCTGCTGAATGGGACGCTATAGTTATAGGTTACCTTCCCAGTATTTATACTGGTACCCATTTATACTGCTGGGTGGACAGAGGCACATTTGTGGTTAAGACCTTGCCCAGGGCTCTTAGCACAGCAGGGGTCTAGCTAGGATTAAATCCCATGACCTCTTAATCATGAGCCCAGCCAGCACTCTAACCACCACGCCACTGGTCTCACCAATAACACCTAATAGGCCTCCTTTTTCAGATGGATGGCCCCCTTTACCATAGGTGTTCACCACCGGGTTCGGGGGTTACTGCCACAACAGGCACCAATGACCTTCCAACCACAGCTATGAGTTGCCGCCTCCACAATGGAGGCATGAAACAGGACCCATTCGGATTCCATGTTTCCCACCTCCTTCAGGATTCAGGATTTTTAAAAGCCATGTGTTTTTTACTCACAGGAATTCTTGTGTGGTTGTTCAAGGAGTCAGGTTACAAACAGAAGGCGGCTCAAATCAACAACACACAAACTGCTATAAAATAAATACATAAAAATTCTATATTTAAAAGGACGTTACACAGACCCAGTAAACAATATAATAATAATAAAAGTAATAAAAATAAAATAATAATACAATAAATAACTCAGTAGATAACTGCATTAAATGAAATTGCACTAAATTATATTACTTTATATTAGTTATATTATATTATAATTATATGTATATTTATATTGCACTATGCCCATTGTTTCGTTGGAAAAGATGAACAGTTCTCTGGGTAAACAAAATTGCTGCAACTTCAAAGTTAGATGTTCCCCATTCTCAGAGCAAGGTTTAGAGATAATATACAGTCAGTACACCAGGTTTATTTAACGAGAATCCTCCGTTCTTCCACCACTGGCTTTGTTACTAGCCGTTGCATTCTGGTCCTCTCTGAGGGCTGTGTAGCCGGCTGGTGTAGTCGCCTCATCATGTGTACTCTCCTCGAGCCATGTTTCACAGAAACACAGCATGGAGCGGTCCTGTAGATTCCTCTGTGTTGCAATCCGAGCGTGAAGCTCATCCATCTTGTTTCACAGAGACTGAACATTTTCAAGCACTATGACCTGGAGGGCTCCCCTTCCACTGCGAACCAAGCGCCAGAGTCATCGTTCAGCCCCTCCCCGCCTGCCGTGTCTCGGCCTTTTATTGTTATCCAGGGTGCGGCCAGCATTGAGCTGCGATAGCATATTAGCTCAGGATAGGAGATGAGCATGCTCAGTTCTAAATGTCCAAAAAGGACTGCGCTCTCATAGCTGTAGTAGGGTCACACGGTCATAGACGAGCATAATGAAAAAAACAAACAAACAAAAACATAGAAAACAAATTAAAACAAACAAAGAAACAAATAGACTCAGAACTGCACGACATCGGCCTCTAGGGAGCGCCATCTTGGAATCTATGTGGATGTGGTTGTCGCTCTGCCAGAGGTGGGAGCTAAACGCCTTTCTAACAGGAAACTCTGCCAAACGTTTCCAGGAGACCCAAACTTCATGCTTGGGCGTGCCAGGTCTGGAGGGCAGCCTCCCCCACCATCGAAGCCAGCTCACCACCAGGTGGTGATCAGTTGACAGCTCTGCTCCTCTCTTCACCCAAGTATCCAGAACATATAGTCAGGTGACACGACTACAAAGTTGAGAATTCAACTGTGATCTAGGATGTCCTGGCGTCAAGTACACTTATGGAAACCCTTATGTTCCAACATGGTGTCTGTGATGGACAAACCGTGTTGAGCATAGAAGTCCACCAACAAAATCCTATTCAGGTTCAGACTGGAGAGGCCATATCTACTGATTAACCCTTCCAGGTCACACAATCATTGCCCACATGGGCTTTAAAGTCTCCCAGGACAATGAGGGAGTCCCCTGGGGAATGTTCTCCAACACACTCCCTAAAGCAGGGATCTCCAATTTTATCCACAAAGGGCCGGTCTGGGTGCAGGTTTTCACTTTAACCAAACAGTAGCCACACCTTCCACCTGTTTCCACAATCACTGATCATCAAAAGTAAACAAAAACTAGATTGGACATTACTGTTTCAATTCTGAAGTGGGGCCATCTTGGTATGATAAAAGGAAAGGTTATAAAGGTTGAAAAAAGGAAATACATCTTCCAGCAATAGAGATTATTGAGCTTTCAGTAGGGGACCCAGAGGTGTTGAAAGTGCGGACACTAAGCACACAAACTCTTGAACTGGAAGCCTTACGGACCACCTCACAAGTTCTCATCCTGGTCACGTGCAGCCAGTGCAGTAGCAACTCTCAGAGGATCCCTGTTAGAGACAAATCAAAGAGCCTCACTACTTGCAACTGAAAAACAAAATGCAGAAACTGTGATAATGAAATATTTACAAAGATAATCACATCAAAATGAAAGAGATATTAATCAAAGGTAAACAACTTCCAAAAAACAACAAATTGTACAACTTGGATGTTTTCTAGGACAAGAATAATGTGCTCAAGGTGGGAGAAAGGCTACAGCACTCATCTCCTCTCAATTCATTGAAGAATCCAACAATCATTCCCAGAGAACCCCATATTGCAAAACCGATAATTGCCCACTGTCACAAAAAGGCAAAAGGCCTCACAATGAAAAAGATACGATCCAGTGGCTATTGAATTCTAAAGCCAGGTCAAACAGCTGCATCCTACATTGGCCAGTGTGTTTTGTCAGAAATAAAGTATCAAGATAACATGATCTGACAACGACACGAGAAAAAGGAACTTGCATATAGGAAACATGGTAATGGACAAAGGTGAAGCACAACTGCGAGCCCAGTGGAAACTTGGACAAGTTAGGGGACAAGGTTGGTCAATTGTGTGAATATGTCTGAGCCATGTTGAAATATTTATAGTTAAGTTATAAACTGTAAATGCTAATGGTAAAATGGTACTAATGTAAGGCGCTATGTAGCGGTCGGAAAGTGTTTTAATTAATGAAAGTTTTGTTCGCACCAAGCTCTTACATTGGTTGAAGACAATGGCAGCATTAAAAGTAATTAAACCATCAGTACAAGCCTTCTCTTTTTGAATGGCGCCTGTAAGAGACACGGCAAGAGCTTACACAGTGGTTGGGGCGCATTGACACCGGAGATGACGGGGATGGTAGTGGGAGTCTGTGACAGGACAATGTGCCAAACAGTATATTTCTGCTCAATAAAATTCAATATTATTATACATAGATATTATGAGTAGCCAATCAGAAATCTCTTTCACACAACAGAACCTAATCATTTAAGTTCAGACATTACTAGAATTCATAATACATGCCTCTGAAATCTCTTTCTCTGACTGGCTGTGAGATCATCAGCATCATTCATAAATTTATTCAGTCATTCTGTGAATCGATTTATCCTTTTGGTTCATGAGGATGCTTGGTTCAGTCTCAGCCATCTCTGCATGAAGGTTGCCAGTCCATCACAGTACACACACACACAGTCATTCCCATTTACACCTAGGGGTACTTTGGAACAGGCAGTTAGCCTAATATCTTTGGACTGTAGGAGGAAACCGCACAAGCTCAGGAAGAACATGCAAACACTACACAGAAATGTCCATACCAAGTACAGAAATTGAACCCAGAACCTTCTCACTGTGACATAGATGTGTTAAGCCCTACTCCACTGTGCCGCCCTATCAACGATCCTGGTCTTTTTATAGGCTAGACACAAAAGGGCGTAGTCATGATGGAGAGAACTGATTACTGCTATTGGTTGTTATCTAGAAACCAAGCAATACATTGGGAAGTTTTGCTTTGTGTACAAGAATCCCTGACAAATATTCATTCATTTTTTAAATCGCTTGATCCCAATTAAGGTTGCAGGGAGGCTGGCACCCATCTCTGCCCAAAGAGTAGAGATCATAGCGTCTTTCACTTACTTTGGCAGCGTGGTTCATCGTTCCACTGACTGCAGGGCCAAGATCAATCGTTGACTTGGCCTAGCCTATGGGGCGATGAACTCGCTGGACAGGACCGTGTGGTGGTCGAGGTATCTGAGCAGGTGGACGAAAGCCCGATACTTTTGTTCCCTTGTGCTCCTTGTCTTGCTCTACTCGAGCGAGACATGGACGATCACGGTTGAGCTTGGACGACGACTGGACTCCTTCGTTACGACTTCCCTTTGCCGCATCTTCGGATACCGCTGGCGGGACTTTGTTACGAACCAGAAAGTGCTTGAGGATGCAGGGATGGTAAGAGTAACCTGCTTGATCCGTGACCGTCAGCTGTTCGGGATCCTAGGGGCTGGAGCCGATCACGGGGACGGTCACGTGCGACGTGGTTGTCGCAGCTGAGGGCTGCCCTGCCAGGGGGTATGGGCCCTGCACAGACCTCGTCAATCACCAGGAGGCGGCCGGATGAGTGGAGGCGGCTGATGGATGCAGCAAAGTGCCGTCCCGGCGTATGCCCTCATACCTGACCTGACCTGGCGCCCATCTGAACCGACTCTGGGCGAGGTATAACCTAGACAGCTCGCCAGGCCATCGCAGGGCCAATATCCACTCAACTATTCACACTCCCCCTCACACCCAGGGGTGATTTGAACAGCCAGTTAACCTACTGTGCATGTTTTTGGACCGTGGGAGGAAACTGGAGTACCTGGAGGAAACCTACACTAGCACGTATATATACATACAGTGATCCCTCATTTTCCAGTTAATTGGGAGCGAGATCCCCACGCAATCATCGAAATCTGCGAAGTAGGATCACCGCCCCTATGTAGACGTACATGTATATGTGTACAGTAGGCCCTTGACATTCGTGGGGGTTCAGTTCCGGGCCCTCCCGCGAATTGAGATAATCCGCTAGTTTTGTACCTGGAAGTAAAACCCCATGTATGACGTCACACGCGCGATGAGCAGCTGGAAGTAAAATACTATGTATCTTACATGCACTAAAATATGCTTCTTAAACACATTCTATAGAGTCTTACTCATTAATTCAGTATTAATGTAGTAAAATGTAGTAATGAAGAAAATCTTTTCAATTTTTACTGTTATATTTATTGATGCTAAAATATAAACATTATACAGTATATGCATAAAACACCTTTCAGTGCATTCTCTTTATAAACATACAGCACTGTAGTTTTCAAAAATGCCCACTAGCGGAACGTACTGTATTGCATTAGGCATGACACGAATGAATTCAGGTATTAACTGCATTAAGTCCGAGCAGCTCAGCCACCCTCACCCGGAACTGAAGTACAAAACAGAGTTTTAGAGTGATAGAGTAAGAGGCGTTACAAACCAAAGAAGCGGTGATGTTAATGTGAGTTAAAGGGTACCTGTAGTGAAAATGCTAATATACCTAATTTGATGTATTGTGTATAGCTAGTGACAAAACACCTATAATGCGTTTATTATATTCTCTCTCAAACCGGCTTTAAGCAATTTAAGGGCTTCACTAACGTCAAGCTTCAGAGCCTCAGAGAGTTTTGCAGCGTCGCATTTACTGTGACGTCACATCGTTGACAACGCCTCTACCGGAACTGCGAGATTGAAATGTAAATAAGGCTATATACACCTGACACAACAACACAAGCTCACGGAAAATTGGAAAAAACAGACATTATAGTAGTTTTTTTAAACCGTGGATGAAGACAATTTCGTAGAAGGAGCAGAAGGTTATTTATATGAACCACTGAAGAAAGACTATCCACATTTAGTGAAATCGGACCAGGAAAGTGACGACTCGGAGGACTACATTGAAGAGTCGGCAGAAGCTTTTACACGGGAAAATCGTAGCAAACAACCAGCAAATATTTGGTGCTCTTGTGGAAAATGCGTGCGTAAAAAAAAAAAAAAAAAAAGATCAAGAGTGCTATTGTTGTAAAGAACATGAATTGCTTGAGCAAAATAATACTGACATTCTGCAATTGGCTATACGACTGTCAACGATGTACGTCACAATGACCTTTGACTCCAGTGAAAAAAAGCCAACATGTCCCGCGCACTGAACCTTCGTGAGCAAGGCTTGTCGTACAGAAGAAAAGGAAACGTGGTGAGCGTGCTTTTGTTTATTGGGAGTAAATGAGAATAGTGAATTCAGGTGTGTGCTACAGAGCAGCTCAGCCACGCCCCTCAGGAAGTAAACAGTTAGTGAGAGGCACAGCGCCAAAATCAAAGTCCTCCAAAACACAGACCATAACAAAAAGGACATAAAAGAACAAGAAATGTAATAAATTGGAGAAACAAAACACAATGAGAAACATGCTACACCACATTAAATAAAATAGAACACACAAAAATTTTAAACATTACCTTAGGTCATGTACTGGAATAACATAATAATGACTTGTATGATAGGTTGGATAGTAAAGAGGGAGAAAATGATCTATACAGGTTGGCACAGCAGAGAAATAGAGATGGAAAGGACGTGCAGCAAGTTAGATTGATAAAGGACAGAGAGGGAACTCTATTGACTGATGACAGAAGTGTGCTGGTAAGATGGAAAGAGTACTTTGAAGAGCTGATGAATGAGGAAAATGAGAGAGAAAAAAGAGTAGAAGAGGTAACCATTGAGGGGCAGGATGTAGCAAAGATCAGTAAGGGTGAAGTGAGAAGGGCATTGAAGAGGATGAAGAATGGAAAGGCAGTTGGTCCTGATGATATACCTGTGGAGGTATGGAAGTGTCTAGGAGAGGTAGCAGTAGATTTTCTGACAAGAACATTCAACACGGTACTAGAGAGTGAGCAGATGCCGGAGGAGTGGAGGAGAAGTGTGCTGGTGCCCATTTTTAAGAACAAGGGAGACGTGCAGAGTTGCAGCAACTACAGAGGGATAAAGTTGATGAGCCATACGATGAAGTTATGGGAAAGAATAGTGGAAGCTAGACTACGGGCAGAGGTCAGCATTTGTGAACAACAGTTTGGTTTCATGCCAAGAAAGAGCACCACAGATGCAATGTTTGCCTTGAGGATGTTAATAGAGAAGTACAGAGAAGGTCAGAGGAGCTACATTGTGCCTTTGTGGATCTGGAAAAGCATATGACAGGGTGCCAAGAGAAGAACTGTGGTATTGCATGAGGAAGTCTGGAGTGGCAGAGAAGTATGTTAGAGTGGTGCAGGACATGTATGAGAGATGTAAGGCAGTGGCGGGGGGTGCTGTCGGGTGTGACCGAGCAATTCAAGGTGGAGGTGGGACTGCATCAAGGGTCAGCTCTGAGCCCCTTCTTGTTTGCTATGGTGATGGACAGGCTGACAGACGAGGTGAGACAAGAATCTCCATGGACTATGATGTTTGCAGATGACATCGTGATCTGTAGTGAGAGCAGAGAACAAGTGCAGGAAAATCTCGAGAGGTGGAGGTATGCCCTGGAAAGGAGAGGAATGAAGGTTAGCCTCAGAAAATCAGAATACATGTGTGTGAATGAGAAGGACCCAGGAGGAACGGTGATGTTACAGGAGCAGAGATACTTGAAGGTGGAGGATTTTAAGTACTTAGGCTCAACAATCCAGAGCAATGGAGAGTGTGGAAAAGAGGTGAAGAAGCGTGTGCAGGCAGGCTGGAATGGTTGGAGAAAAGTATCAGGTGTGATGTGCGATAGGAGAGTGTCAGCAAGAATGAAGGGAAAAGTGTACAAGATGGTGGTGAGGCCAGCGATGTTGTATGGCTTAGAAACAGTGGCGCTGAGGAAAAGGCAGGAGGCAGAGCTGGAGGTAGCGGAGATGAAAATGTTGAGGTTCTCCTGGGAGTAACTTGAGGATGGATAGGATCAGAAATGAGTATATCAGAGGGACAGCCCACGTAAGATGTTTTGGAGACAAAGTCAGAGAGGCTAGATTGAGATGGTTTGGACATGTACAGAGGAGGGATAGTGAGTATATTGGCAGTAGGATGCTGAGGTTGGAACTACCAGGCAGAAGGCCTCGAGGAAGACCGAAGAAGAGATTTATGGATGTGGTGAAGGAAGACATGAAGGTTGTTGGAGTCAGAAAAGAAGATGCGGAGGACAGGGTGAGGTGGAGGCGGATGATTTGCTGTGGCGACCCCTGAAGGGAGCAGCCGAAAGTAAAAGAAGAAGAAGAAAGAAGAATGTACTGGAATAATAATTAAAAAAGACTTTAATAGTGGAGTGTTTTACAACAGTTGAAACGATTACTGTATTCCTCTTCAGCAAGTGAGTTCAGAGGAAACTGTCGTTTCTTCCAAGAAAGTCTTATTTATTCAGAAGAGACATCCAACCTCATTACCCTTTTCTGGTGCTTAAGCAGGCGTTTGAGTGACATCATAGAACTTAACTGGTAATTAAAACACACTAAAAAAGGCTCATTGCCAACTTGTGCGTGAATGAGGAAAAAGGGGCTTTTATTTATAAATAAAATATAAATACACACACATACAGATGGTATTGCATGAGAAGACGACAACGCACATACATGCACGCGCGCAGATGCACACACATGGAACAACGTAAGTCGTTTTGGGAGATTTTGAGGGTTTTTGTTTTGTGTTGGTTTTGGGGTTGTTTTTTTTTTTTTTTTTTTTTTTTTTTTTTTACATAATTGGCCTTGTTTTTGTGGCATTTTCCTTAGCTTTTTCCCCTATTGTTCCTTAATTTCCTAATTTTTTAATTCAATGAACATTTATGTATTTTTATTATTTTTTTTAAACCGCAGTGCACTTAAGCCACATGAATTGAAAAGCAAAGTAGCGAGCGATCCCTGTGTGTGTGTGTGTGTGTGTGTGTGTGTATATATATATATATATATATATATATATATATAACAAAAATAAAAGGACAGGACAAAGACTTTGTCTCAGTCTTTGTCCTGTCCTTTATTTTTGTTATTTGCTCTACCAAAAAGTATTGAGCACTCTCCTACGGAAGGATCTACTCAGAAAATCCTATATATATATATATAAAATATCTTCTTTTCCTTTTGACTGTTCCATTCAGGGGTCGCCACAGCAAATGAGCTGCCTCCATTTCACCCTATCCTCTGCATCTTCGACTCTTACTCCAACGACCTTCATGTCCTCCTTCACCACATCCATAAATCTTCTCTTTGGTCTTCCTCTGGGCCTTCCAACCTCAGCATCCTACTACCAATATACTCACTATCCTGCCTCTGTACATGTCCAAACCATCTCAATCTAGCCTCTCTGACTTTATCTCCTAAACGTCTTACATGTGCTGTCCCTCTGATGTACTCATTCCTGATCCTATCCATCCTCGTTACTCTCAAAGAGAACCTCAACATTTTCATCTCTGCTACCTCCAACTCTGACTCCTGTCTTTTCCCCAGGGCCACTGTCTCTATACCATACAACATCGCTGGCCTCATCACCGTCTTATACACTTTTCCCTTCATTCTTGCCGATACTCTCCTATCACACATCACACCGGACACTTTTCTTCATCCATTCCAACCTGTCTGCACGCGCTGCTTCACCTCTTTTCCACACTCTCCATTGTTCTGGATTGTTGAGCCTAAGTACTTAAAATCCTCCACCTTTCTTATCTATGCCCCCTGTAACCTCACCGTTCTGGGTCCTTGTCGTTCACACACATGTATTCTGTCTTACTGAGACTAACCTTCATTCCCCTCCTTTCCAGGGCCTACCTCCACCTCTCTAGAGTTCCCTGCATTTGGTCTCTGCTCTCACTACAGATCATGATGTCATCTGCAAACATCATAGTCCATGGAGATTCTTGCCTAACCTCGTCTGTCAGCCTGTCCATCACCATCAAACAAGAAGGGACTCAGAGCTGACCCTTGATGCAGTCCCACCTCCATCTTGAACTCTTCTGTCACACCGACAGCACACCTCACCACTGTCTTACATCTCTCATACATGTCCTGCACCACTCCAACATACTTCTCTGCCACTCCAGACTTCCTCATATAATACCACAGTTCTTCTCTCGGCACCCTGTCATATGCTTTCTCCAGATCCAGAAAGGCACAATGCAGCTCCTTCTGATCTTCTCTGTACTTCTCTATTAACATCCTCAAAGCAAATACTGCATCTGTGGTGCTCTTTCTTGGCATGAAACCAAACTGTTGTTCACAAATGCTGACCTCTGCTCTTAGTCAAGCTTCCAATATTCTTTCCCATAACTTCATCGTAAATGAACTTCATCATAACTTAATTCTTAAAAATGGGCACAAGCACACTTCTCCTCCATTCCTCTGGCATCTGCTCACTCTCTAAGACCTTGTTGAATGTTCTTGTCAGAAAATCTACTGCGACCTCTCCTAAACACTTCCATACCTCCACCGGTATGTCATCAGGACCAACTGCCTTTCCACTCTTCATCCTCTTCAATGCCCTCCTCACTTCACCCATACTAATCTTTGCTACTTTCTGGTGCTCAACGGTCACCCCTTCTACTCTTTTTTTTTTTTCTCTCTCATTTTCCTCATTCATCAGCTCTTCAAAGTACTCTTTCCATATTCCCAGCACACTTCTGTCATCAGTCAGTATTTTCCCTCTCTGTCCTTTATCACTCTAACTTGCTGCACGTCTTTCCCATCTCTATTTCTCTGCTGTGCTAACCTGTATAAATAATTTCTCCCTCCTTACTGTCCAACCTATCATACAAGTCATCATATGCTTTATGTTTGGCCTTTGACACCGCTACCTTCGCCTTCTGTCTCCCTGTACTCCTGTTTACTCTCTTTGGTCCTCTCTGTGTCCCACTTCTTCTTAGCTAACCTCTTCTTTTGTACACACTCCTGCACTTCGTCATTCCACCACCAAGTTTCCTTATCTACTTTCCTTCCAGAGGACACACCAAGTACTCCTTTACCAGTCTCCCTGATCACATTGGCTGTGGTTGTCCAGTCATCTGGAAGCACTTCCTGACCACCCAAAGCCTGTTTCAACTCCTCCTTGAAGACAACTCAACACTCTTCCCTTTTCAGCTTCCACCACTTTGTCTTCTGCTCTGCCTTTGCCTTTTTCACCTTCCTCACCATCCAGCACCATCCTGCACACCACCATCCTATGCTGTTTGGCAACACTCTCACCTACTACTGCTTTGCAGTCACTGACTTCCTTCAAATTACATCGCCTACACAAGATGTAGTCTACCTGTGTGCTCTTACCTCCGCTTTCATAAGTCACCCTATGCTCCTTTTTCTTCTGGAAGAAAGTATTCACCACAGCCATTTCCATCCTTTTTGCAAAATCGATCAACATCTGTCCTTCTGTGTTCCTGTCCTGGATACCAAACCTGCCCATCACTTCCTCGTCCCCTCTGTTGCCTGCACCAACATGTCCATTGAAGTCTGCCTCAATGACCACTCTTTCACCTCTGGGGGCATTCTGCATCACTTCATCTAACTCGCTCCAGAATCTCTCCTTCTCTTCTAGCTCACATCCTGCCTGTGGGGCATAAGCACTAACAACATTGACCATCACGCCTTCAATTTCTAACTTGAGACTCATCACTCTGTCTGACACTCTTTTCACTTCTAGAACATTCCTTACAAACTCCTCCTTCAAGATGACTCCTCCATTTCTCTTCCCATCCACACCGTGATAAAACAGCTTAAACCCTGCTCCTAAGCTTCTCGCCTTGCTACCTTTCCACCTGGTCACCTGAACACAGTATGTCTACCTTCCTCCTCTGCATCATGTCAGCCAGCTCTCTATCTTTTCCTTGCATAGTTCCAACATTCAAAGTCCCTACTCTCAGTCCTAGGCTCACGCATTTCCTCTTGTCTCTCTACCTGCGGACACGCCTCCCACCTCTCCTTCTTCGACCAACAGTAGTCCAATTTCCATCAGCACCCTGTTGATTGACAGCACTGATGGCGGTCGTTGTTAACCCGGGCCTCGACCGATCCGGTATGAATTTTGTTTTGATCATTTGCATGAGAAATGTGGCAGAAGTTTTACGCCAGATGCCCTTCCTGTCGCAACCCTCTGCATTTTTCCGGGCTTGGGACTGGCATAAGGGGGAGAGACACTGGTTAGTGTGTGTGTGTGTATATATATATATATATATATATATATATATATATATATATATATATTCTACTCCATTAATTAAAATAATTTTTTTCCAGGAATTTTTCATAAATGCAAAATACAAAAAAGTGTGTCTAATATCTTTATTTTTTTAATTCTGTCGATAATAAAAATTCAGGATGTTGTGGTATTGGGGTTTCTATTTTATCTGTCTGTGCTCACATTATAAAATAATTTCTGTGCATATGTATGTCTCACTTCCTTGCCAGAGACATCTGAGATCAGAACAGGAATAAAATAAGTGTTTACTGAGCCACAACTGGTTGCAACAACAATTTATATATATATATAACAACAAATTACAACAATGGTTCATAGCATCACGTACCTTTTTCCACTCTACTAAATATGCATAACTTTATCAAGATTAATCCA
Source organism: Plotosus lineatus (assembly GCA_024760905.1). Lineage (NCBI taxonomy): Eukaryota > Metazoa > Chordata > Actinopteri > Siluriformes > Plotosidae > Plotosus > Plotosus lineatus. The sequence goes on from CM045729.1 coordinate 11,620,525, forward strand.
CCTCTGACCGCATTCCTGTGATAAGAATTGCAAAGTTCATCCTGCTATGTGACCTTCAGGTCCTTTCATTAAGGTTTTATGTATACAGATTCCTGCATGATCAATAACAAAGAGTCAACAGTCCAGTGGACACTTACATGCCCTCCAGCTCCGTGTAGAAGATCCATAGATTGACAGTACAGTTGGTGCAGTATGTCCAGGCGGGTTAAATTGGATTAAATTCATATTTTCCTGGAGGGGTGAACCCAGACCCCTCACCATGCAGGAGTCTTCACATGCTACCTATGTACACTATTTATCAAATATTGGGGTTTTTTTGTTTGTTTGATTGATTGTTTGGGGGGGAGGTTGGTAAATTATTTATATTTTCAAACTACAACAAATAATTATTTTTTTTCATAAATGTTCACTCAGGGGAACATGCCCCATCCCATTTATTTTTGTAGGACAGAATGAGTTCATAGTTAAAAAAAAAAAAAGTTTCAATAATATTTCTTTGTTTTGTATCCAGTTGAATATTGAGCTGTACTTAATCATATGGTATGTACATGGTTACCGAGCCGTTCACTCACATTGGGCGAACGTGGGGTACACCCAGACCATCTCAGGACCAACACAAGCATTTTCAACCATTCACACTCACACCAAAGGGCAATTTGGAGCAGCTAGTTAGCCTTATGTGCATTTCTTTGATCTGTGAGAAGAAACCAGACTGAGATTTCCTTTCGGCTTTTTCCCTTTCTCAGGGGTTGCCACAGCGAATGATTCGCACGTTTGATTTGGCATAGGTTTTTACATTGGATGGCCTTCCTGACATAACCCTTTAGCAATGGGCAGAAACATGCTGATGGCTATGCAGCTACTCTTGTTGAAAGTCAGCAATGGTTCTTTTACATGAACCTCTCACCATAGACAGTGAGAGACATGGCCAGCCTTTGATAACCCAGTTAGCTGCACTGGGGGGACAGTGACAACCTTGTGGAGAGTGGGACTCGAATCCCCAACCTTAGGATCAGCGATCCAGTGCCCTATACCACCAGGCCATCACTGCCCTCTGAGAGGAAACCAAAGTATCCAGAGGAAATCCACGCAAGCACAAGGAGAACATGCAAACACCACACAGAAATGTTCTTGCCAAGCCAGGGACCCAGGACCTTTTTACTGTTCTGTGGATGTCCCTAACCACTACACCACCATGCTGCCTCTGCTTTGAAGTCTCGCTTAGAAGTAACTATTTTATTTGCTCGATTCAGGAGAATAATGCGACTCTTCTGAAATGCAGTATCATCTCATTCACAAACACGTCTTCCACCATGGATTTTTAAGAAAGGAGAAGGCACCCACTGCATGAGTGAAGATTATATATTATGCCGCAACTGAAACATGAATAACTTCAGTAATTAATATAATTAAAAGACTCTTAATTATTTGCTCATTTCAATCCAGAAGGAAGCTTTTTCCCCTGGCAGGTTGATGGTGGTGTATGCACGACCTTAATTATTGCCAGTCTTTCAAAATTAGAGTCCATGTTAGCGTCATGTTTGATATGTCGGAACATTAGTCAAGTGGTGGTGGCACAATCATTTTATTTAAGCGGTTTATAGGTATAGAGTCAAAGATATTAGAAGTGTTATGCTTAATGGAAAAAAGATCCCTTTCAGTGTCTCATAAGGATGAGAAAAGCTTTTCATTATTAGAATCCTGTCGGTCTTGTAATAACATGATGCATCACTGACCCTTGGACACTCATGACACTCTCACCAGCTCCTCGTTTGTCTCATTTTGGACAGCTTGTGGTAAGTACTTATCACTGCATACCCAGGAACAACCCCCCCCCCCAAATCCTACTGATTTAAAGAAAAGCTTAAAGTAAAATGATAGTGTAACCACTGCTTGAATACTTTTCCCAATACACTAAACATGACGCCAACCAGTGGCTCTAATTGTAAAAGAATACCAAATTGTCACTGAAACCATAAACACAAGAGTTGCTCCACCACCGCCACCATACAACCGCCAGCATCACTGTATGAACCAATAATATGAGAGGGATACAAAGATATCATCTATATCTGGAGAAAATAATGGAGAAGGACCCTGCATTGAGAAGAAGGATAATACAGGATGGACATGGTTTGGATCAGTGCTTCTCAATTATTTTCTGTGGCGCCCCCTCTAGGAAGAAAAAAAAAACATTTCACGCCCCCACCTCGCGAGCGACTATAAATAGTATTATTTGTCTATAAAATTATTAGTACACCTCTTCATATCGTTGTATCTTTATTAACATTAAAAACAAAGAAAAGAAAGAAACATAGTTCAACTTATAACAAAGAACAACTTCATTAACAGTTTAACCTGTAACAGAAGTGCACCAATGTGCCTGAAATTAAAAATAGACATCCTAATTTAAACTGATTTAACTTATTTTAACTCATTCAACTTATTTATGTCTTAATATATCCATCTCTCTCCACCCTTCTCTTCGTTCCTGTTAGATACATTTCCGTGTTGTTTCTTGAGGGGTTGTTCACGGCATATCATATCGTTTGCTCTTGAGAAAAACTGCGATACCATAGTGTGACAATGAGAGCGCCACTGCCCACTACTGGAGTGGAGGTGCAATTACACTTAATTCTTCACTATTCTAGAAAAGGCAGCACGGTGGCGTAGTGGTTAGCACGTCCGCCGCACAGCAAGAAGGCCTGGGTTCGATTCCCGACCTGGGCGTTTCTGTGTGGAGTTTGCACGTTCTCCCCGTGCTTGTGTGGGTTTCCTTCGGGTGCTCCGGTTTCCTCCCACAATCCAAAGACATGCACAGTCGGTGAAATGTCTCCTCCTAGTGTCGCATCATGTTATCAACCCATGTTAAAATAGGAATTTTATCTAAATTTATTTATCTTACTGTAACTTTCCACCTTCACCCTGACCTTCCAAAAACAAATCTGGGGCATCATATGAACTACAGATGACTGAAATTCGCCTTCTTGTTTTGTTAGCAAATTGTTCATAAACAGATGATAATGATTGATGATATATTTCAGCTGTAATGTCAGTCAACAACTGTTTTGTTGATCAACTATTTAATTTCTTTACACAGTATATACATTCATTCCTGAATTTGAGATCCTCAACATATACTAGTCCTTCTCAAAAAATTAGCATATTGTGATAAAGTTCATTATTTTCTGTAATGTACTAATAAACATGAGACTTTTAGATATTTTAGATTCATTAGACACAACTGAAGTAGTTCAAGCCTTTTATTGTTTTAATATTGATCATTTTGGCAAAAAAGTAAAGAAAAACCAAAAATCCCTATCTCAAAAAATTAGCATATTTCATCCGACCAATAAAAAAAAAAGTATTTTTAATACAAAAAAGTCAACCTTCAAATAATTATGTTCAGTTATGCACTCAATACTTGGTCGGGAATCCTTTTGCAGAAATAACTGCTTCAATGCGGCATGGCATGGAGGCAATCGGCCTGTGGCACTGCTGAGGTGTTATGGAGGCTCGGGATTCTTTGATAGCGGCCTTAAGCTTATCCACAGTGTTGGGTCTGGTGTCTCTCAACTTTCTCTTCACAATATCTCAAAGATTCTCTATGGGCTTCAGGTCAGGAGAGTTGACAGGCCAATTGAGCACAGTAATACCATGGTCAGTAAACCATTTACCAGTGGTTTTGACACTGTGAGCAGGTGACAGGTCATGCTGAAAAATGAAAAATCTTTATCTCCATAAAGCTTTTCAGCAGATGGAAGCATGAAGTGCTCCAAAATCTGATAGCTAGCTGCATTGACCCTGCCCTTGATAAAACACAGCGGACCAACACCAGCAGCTGACATGGCACCCCAGACCATCACTGACTGTGTGTACTTGGCACTGGACTTCAGGCATTTTGGCATTTTCTTGTCCCCAGTTCCTCCAGACTCAGGAACCTTGATTTCCGAATGACAGAGAAGATTTATGGATGCGGTGAAGGCAGACATGAAGGTAGTTGGAGTAAGAGTAGAAGATGCAGAGGATAGGGAGAGATGGAGGCAGATCATTTGCTGTGGCGACCCCTGAAGGGAACAGCCGAAAGGAAAAGAAGAAGATGCAACATTTGCTTTCATCCAAAAAAAAATACTTTGGACCACTGAGCAACAGTCCAGTGCTGCTTCTCTGTAGCCCAGGTCAGGCGCTTCTGCCGCTGTTTCTGGTTCAAAAGTGGCTTGACCTGGGGAATGCGGCACCTGTAGCCCAGTCCACTGCTTCCACAGGTCCCCCAAGGTCTGAAATCGGCCATTCTCCATAATCTTCCTCAGGATCCGGTCACCTCTTCTGATTGTGCAGCGTTTTCTGCCACACTTTTTCCTTCCCACAGACGTCCCACTGAGGTGCCTTGATACAGCACTCTGGGAACAGCCTATTCGCTCAGAGATTTCTTTCTGTCTTAGCCTTTTTCTTGAGGGTATTAATGATGGCCTTCTGGACAGCAGTCAGGTCGGCAGTCTTGAGAAATGAACTAGGCTGGGAGTTTTTAAAAGCCTCAGGAATCTTTTGCAGGTGTTTAGAGTTAATTGGTTGATTCAGATGATTAGGTTAATAGCTCGTTTAGAGTACCTTTTCATGATATGCTAATTTTTTGAGATAGGAATTTTGGGTTTTCATGAGCTGTATGCCAAAATCATCAGTATTAAAACAATAAAAGACCTGAAATATTTCAGTTGGTGTGCAATGAATCTAAAATATATGAAGGTTTCATTTTTATCAGGACATAACTGAAAATAATGAACCTTATCACAATATTTTTAAATTGTTTGAGAAGGACTAGTATATGCAGATGTTCTCCAGCTTACGTTTTAGTTCGGTTCTGGACGGCTGAACGTAAGGTGAAAAAAAACCGTATGTTGTTACTCTATGTTCCAGTGACATATGACATTCATACTGTACAATGCATCCATAAATAACAGTGTTGTATTTCATAAAACACTCCTCATACAATTATTATAAACATAACATTGTAAAATAACATAAAATATATAAAATAATATCAACTTTAATTTAAAATAAATTAAATTCAAGCAAGATAATTTCAAATAGATAAATTTTAATCAAATTCACTCATCAAATATCAAATACAGTATCAAATATAATATTTAACATTCTCTATGATGTGATCTTTCTGCTTGTAAATGATTCCAATGGTTGACGGATGGTCACTTTACATGAAGCTGAGCCGAGTCACTTTACATTAAGCTTAAAACAGCCAATCCACGCTGACAGTATGTGAGGCGCTCAACCGAAAGTAGTTCACTTGCTTGTGCTTGCAGGGGTTATCCGGCCTTCCGGTCTTTCAAGTGAGCAAGGGCGCTGTTGAATACTTGTTTAGTACTCAGCCTGCACTGATGTGAATCACCAGCAGAGCGGAGAGTTCTCTTTCTTTTCTGGATTCGTGTTTTCATTCATTTATATATAGTTAATTTTATAGAGATAGTTAATTCAGTCTTGGGAAAACCGGAAATTATGGCATATGCCAGAAAACTTGTACTCATGCTAGTAGGCTTATGCTTCTGACCAACCATATTTGCTTAGGGTTACAAAAGTCTGTAAAACCGTGTAAATACAAAGATCACAGAGATGATGTCTTAACACAGGGTAACACGCAGTGAACTGGGAAGAATTAGGGGCATGTTCAGTCTGTCATTTATAAATAATTGAAGCACAAGAGACACCTCAATCTTCCCAGTAGGAACATCTGGAGACATTCATAGGGAGGGGGGGGGGGTTCTGCCATGCTCTGAACTGTTATTATATCTCTGCTCATTAGGAGCCCTCAATCAGAAAGTGTTTTCTATGTCATGTGTCTTGTTATACCCCGTCTTTATGAGTAACATAGGCCCTTGTTATTCGTAGGGGTTTGATTCTTGCTCCTACCACGAATGAAGATAATCCATGAGTTCTGTACCCGGAAGTAAATCCCCATGTGTCATATTACATGCACAAACAATCAACCGGAAGTAAAATACCATGTATCTATTACATGCACGAAAAACATCTTCTAAAATATGCTTCTTAAACACATTCTACAGACAGTCTTACTCATTAAAACAGTATTTTATAAATTATAATATATTTTATAAATTATATTATATTATATTAGATAATATTATATTATATTATATTGGCAATATAAACATTATATTAACATGAACTTAAAACTTATAAATTTATAACATAAACATAACTATGATATAATAAAATATAACATAAAAGTGAAAAGAGTGTCAGACAGAGTGATGAGTCTCCAGTTAGAAATTGAAGGTGTGATGTTCAGTGTCATTAGTGCTTATGCCCCACAGACAGGATGTGAGCGAGAAGAGAAGGAGAGATTCTGGAGTGACTTATATGAAGTGATGCAGAGTACCCCCAGAGGTGAAAGAGTGGTCATTGGGGCAGACTTCAATGGACATGTTGGTGCAGGAAACAGAGGGGACGAGGAAGTAATGGGTTGGTTTGGTATCCAGGACAGGAACGCAGAAGGACAGATATTGGTAGATTTTGCAAAAAGGATAGAAATGGCTGTGGTGAATACTTTCTTGCAGAAGAGACAGGAGCATAGGGTGACTTATAAAAGTGGAGGTAGGAGCACACAGGTAGACTACATCTTGTGCAGGCGATGTAATTTAAAGGAAGTCAGTGACATCAGAAGGACAGCAAATGTAAGAGGTTTTGGAGACAAAGTCAGAGAGGCTAGATTGAGATGATTTGGACATATACAGAGGAGGGATAGTGAATATATGAGGGATAGTGAGTATATTGGTAGTAGGATGCTGAGTTTGGCAGCAACCTCAGCAAAGAGGTCCAGACATCCCTCTCCCGAGCCACTTCCTCCAACTCTCCCGGGGTGACACCGAGGCGGTCCCAGACAAGCCGAGAGACATAGTCCCTCCAGCGTGTTCTCGGTCGACCCGGGGGTCTCTTCCCGGTTGGACATGCCCGAAACACCACACCAGTGAGGCGTCCGGGGGGCATTCTGACCAGATGCCCGAGCTACCTCAACTGGCCCCTCTGAATGCGGAGGAGCAGCGGATCTACTCCGAGCTCTCCCCGGATGGCGGAGCTTCTCACCTTATCTCTACGGGAGAACCCCGCCACCCGGCGAAGGAAGCTCATTTCAGCCGCTTGTATCCGTGATCTTGTTCTTTCGGTCATTACCCAAAGCTGGTGACCATAGGTGACGGTTGGAACGTAGATCGACTGGTAAATTGAGAGCTTTGCCTTGCGGCTCAGCTCCTTCTTCACCACGACGGACCGGTACAGGCACCGCTTAACAGCAGAGGCTGCAGCGATCCGTCTGTCGATCTCTCGCTCCATCCTTCCCTCGCTCGTAAACAAGACCACAAGATACTTAAACTCCTCCACTTGGGGCAGGACCTCATTCCCGACCCAGAGGGTGCATTCCACCATTGTCCGACTGAGAACCATGGCCTCGGACTTGGAGGTACTGATCTTCATCCCGGCTGCTTCGCACTCAGCTGCGAATCGCTCCAATGAGAGCTGGAGGGTCCGACTTGATGAAGCCAAGAGGACAACATCATCCGCAAAAAGTCGCCTCGACTGCGCCTAGAAATTCTGTCCATAAAAATTATGAACAGAATCGGTGACAAAGGACAGCCTTGGCAGACTCCATCTCCCACTGGAAACGAATCCGACCTGCTGTTACCAATACGGACCAAACTCTGGCTCCGGTGATACAGCAACTGAATAGCTTCTAGCAACGGATCCGGAACGCCGTACTCTCGGAGCACGCCCCATAAGATCGTTCGAGGGACAGGGTCGAAAGCCTTCTCCAAATCCACAAAGCACATGTGGACAGATTGGGCAAACTCCCATGCCCCCTCCAGAATCCTGTGGAGCGTATAGAGTTGGTCAAGAGTGCTGCGGCCAGGACGAAAACCACATTGTTCCTCCTGAATGCGAGGTTCAACTATCGGTCGGATCCTCCTCTCTAGTACCCCTGCATAGACTTTCCCAGGTAGGCTGAGGAGTGTAATTCCCCGATAATTGGAACACACCCTCCGGTCCCCCTTCTTAAAAATTGGGACCACCACCCCAGTTTGCCAATCCAGAGGTACAGCCCCTGATGACCACGCGATGTTGCAGAGACGTGTCAACCAAGACAGTCCTACAACATCCAGAGCCCTGAGATATTCCGGGCGGATCCCGTCCAACCCCGGAGCTCGACCACCGAGGAGCTTTTTGACAACCTCAGTGACCTCCACTCCAGTGATGGGCGGACCCTCACCCGAACCCCCAAGGTTTTCCTCTTCCATGGCGGGCGTGTTGGTGGAATTGAGGAGGTCCTCAAAGTATTCCCTCCACCTCTCAACAACATCCCCAGTCAAGGTAAGCAGCTCCCCACCTCCACTGTAAACAGTGTTTGTGAAGAACTGCTTCCCCCTCCTGAGGCGTCGGATGGTGGCCCAGAACCTTTTTGAGGCCAACCGATAATCACTCTCCAGGCCCTCACCGAACTCCTCCCACGCCCGAGATTTTGCATCTGCAACAGCCTCGGCTGCAGCACGTTTGGCCTGCCGGTACCCGTTTGCTGCCTCAGGAGTCCCACAGGCTAATAAAACCCGATAGGCCTCCTTCTTCAGCTGGACTGCCCCCTTCACCGCAGGTGTCCACCACCGGGTTCGGGGATTACCGCCACGACAAGCACCGACGACCTTACGGCCACAGCTATGGGCAGCCGCCTCAGCAATGGAGGCACGAAACATGGCCCATTCGGATTCCATGTCCCCCGCCTCCTCCGGAACATGGTTGTAGCTCTGCCGGAGGTGGGAGTTAAAGGCCTCTCGGACAGGGGTGTCAGCCAAACGTTCCCAGCAGACCCTGATTACACACTTGGGCCTGCCAGGTCTGGAAGGCAACCTCCCCCACCACCGAAGCCAACTCACCACCAGGTAGTGATCGGTAGACAGCTCAGCTCCTCTCTTCACCCGAGTGTCCAGAACATATGGTCGCAAGTCCGATGACACGACTACAAAGTCAATCATCGAACTGCGACCTAGGGTGTCCTGGTGCCAAGTGCACTTATGGACACCCTTATGTTCGAACATGGTGTTCGTGATAGACAAATTATGACGAGCACAGAAGTCCAACAACGAAACACCATTCGGATTCAGACTGGAGAGGCCGTACCTACCGATCACACCCTTCCAGGTCACACTATTGTTGCCCACATGGGCGTTGAAGTCTCCCAAGACAACGAGCGAGTCTCCCGAGGGAGCGTTCTCCAACACCCCCCCAAAGACTCCAAAAAGGGTGGGTACTCTGAACTGTCATTTGGTGCATAAGCACAAATAACAGTCAGGACCTGTCCCCCCACCCGAAGACGGAGGGAAGCTACCCTTTCGTCAACCGGGGAGAACCCCAACATTTGGGCACCGAGACGGGGGGCAACAAGAATACCCACACCGGCTCGCCGCCTCTCCCCATGAGCAACTCCAGAATAGAAGACGGTCCAGCCTCTTTTGAGATGGATGGTTCCAGAGCCCAAGCTATGCGTTGAGGTGAGCCCGACTATATCTAGTCGGTATCTCTCCACTTCACGCACCAAATCAGGCTCCTTTCCCACCAGAGAGGTGACATTCCATGTCCCAAGGGTCAGAGTAAGTAGCCGAGGATCGGTCCGACAGAACCCATGCCTTTGGCTGCCACCCAACTCACACTGCACCCGACCCCTAAAACTCCTCCCACGGGTGGTGGGTCCATGGGAGGGCGGACCCATGTCTCCTTTTCGGGCTAGGCCCGGCCAGGCTCCATGGGCATAAGCCCGACCACCAGGCGCTCGCCTTCGAGCCCCTCCCCTAGGCCTGGCTCCAGGAGGGAACCCAGTGACCCGCGTCCGGGCAAGGGAGACTGCTTCAAATGTTTACTCCGAGATGGCATAGGGGTCTTCTGAATAGGGGTCTTCTGAATCGCACTTTGTCTGGACCTTCACCCAGGACCTGATTGCCTTCGGTGACCCCGACAACATAGCTCCTAGGATCATTAGGTCACGCAAACCCCTCCACCACGATAAGGTGGCGATTCAGGGAGGGGTATTATTATTATTATTATTATTATTATTAAAATTGAGGAGTTGTGACAGATTTTTATTTGTTAAATAGACCGAAGTCTGGGGGTTTTGAGCCCAATATGGTGCAAATGGAAACAAATTGCATTATGGGGTTTTGGAAATCTTGTTTCACTGAACAACTTTCACAGTTTCAGATTACTTTACTTCATGTATGAACCCAATTCATGTCTATTATTCTTTATAAACCATTTTTTGTATGTATATAAATGATGAGGTCTCGTTTAACGACACCATCTCTGATATTTAATCTGTTTTAATCAAACAATCACAACACACAACTACAGCTTTCACAGCATTTAAGTGTATTGCGTATTAGAACCACCAGGGGGCAGTATTTACCTATGCATTATTTGCATTGGTACAATCCTTTCTCTTTTATACACTGTCATTGTCTCATCATTGAGTCAAATATTTATATACTCATGTAATATATTGTATTTATTTTCTTTAGATTTGTTTTCACGATTTATTGAATTTATTTATTTGTTTGTTTTTTTTTATTTATGTTTGAATGCTTTGAATCCTATCGTACAGTAAGTTTGTGCAAACAAATTTTTGAATATTTAATAAAGTGTTGAATAGTGTAATGCATTGGCTGGAGCCTATCTCAGCCACCACCGAGTGAAGGCGGGGTACAACCTCAACAGCTTTCCAGACCATCACAAGTTCAACATGCAACCATTTACACTCACAATCACACTTAGGATCAATTAGCATAACATGCACCTGTTTGGACTGTGGGAGGAGCCCAGAGTACCCAATTTGCATTGTACTATAGTGCCAGGCTTTCCCTAAAACACAAAAACATATCTGTCTTTTTGATCATTCCCCAATTTGAAAAAAGAAATGCACCTTGCTATTGAATTCCTCAAACATTGTTATTTAGTCCTCACTGCTAATATCCTACACCCAAATTATACCTTCTCACTGCTAAGTGCCTCAAATCCTAAAATTATTCCATCGTAAATTACTGCGTATTCCAAACAAAATAAACTAGAGGGGAACAGTGAGGGTGGAAGGTATCTTCTTTTCTTCTTTTCCTTTCGGCTGTTCCCTTCAGGGGTCGCCACAGCAAATGATCTGCCTCCATCTCTCCCTATCCTCTGCATCTTCTACTCTTACTCCAATGACCTTCATGTCCGCCTTCACCACATCCATAAATCCTTTGGTCTTCCTCTGGGCCTTCTGCCTGGTAGTTCCAACCTCAGCATCCTACTACCAATATATTCACTATCCCTCCTCTGTACATGTCCAAACCATCTCAATCTAGCCTCTCTGACTTTGTCTCCAAAACATCTAACATGTGCTGTCCCTCTGATGTACTCATTTCTGATCCTATCCATCCTCGTTACTCCCAAAGAGAACCTCAACATTTTCATCTCTGCTACCTCCAACTCTGACTCCTGTTTTTTCCCCAGGGCCACTGTTTGTAAACCATACAATATCGCTGGCCTCATAACCGTCTTGTACACTTTTCCCTTCATTCTTGTCGATACTCTCCTATCACACATCACACCGGACACTCCATTCCAACCTGCCTGCACACGCTTATTCACCTATCACTCTCCATTGCTCTGAAAATGGAAGGTATCTCAGACTTAATTAGATTGCGTTTTATAAATTGACACACCTATAATGAAATGTTTCCCTCTAGTGGCCATCTGATGAATTTTTGGACATTATTATAAAATGGGCATTTTCTTGTAATTTTTTCAACATGATTTTATGTGGACTGAACGGTGGAGTAGTGGTTACTAAATCTGCTTCAGAAAGAAGGTTCTGGGTTCGATTCCCAACCTGGGTTTCTGTCTGGAGTTTGCATGTTCTCCCCGTGCTTGCGTGGGTTTCCTCTGGGTACTCCGGTTTCCTCCCACAATCCAAACACATGCACACAGTAGGTTAACTGGCCGTTTCAAATCACTCTCTTGGTGTGAGAGTTAGTGTAAATGGTTGTGTGAGTGTTGGTCCTGTGCTGGCCTGGAGAGCTGTCCGCCCTCACCCAGAGTCGGCTGAGATGGGCTCCCGGCAACCCTAATTAGGATTAAGCAGTTTAGAATGTGAATGAATGATTTCATGCATGGATCACTTCCAAATTTTACTGATTTGTTACTTGTGCCTCACCATGTTCAAGAAAAAATAATTGAAATTCATGCATCATATTTTACTTTATCTTGCACAGAACCAACAAAAACATTCAGGGGGAAATATTACCTCCTTGCAGAAGTGACAACTGCACCACCATTTAACCCCAGAATTCCCTGTGTGTGTGTGTGTGTGTGTGTGTGAGAGAGAGAGAAAGATAAAGAGAGAGAGAGAGAGAGAGAGAGAGAGAGAGCGTGTGTGTGTGTGTAAGAACCTGCTACAAATTTAACTTCTCTTCCTTTCTATAATTTTTGTTTTCCCATCTTGCCTTTAATAGTGGGTTGATGGAAATATTCCTTATTTTATGTATTTGCATTTTTTCATTCATGTTTTCACATTTACACCCTTCAGTCGTATAAATGACAAATCTGGAGGAAATCCAGAGAGAAATCAGCAGAGCGTGTTTTTAATTTAAAAGCACCAGATATGGATATTGCACACACACACACACACACACACGCACACACACACACACACACACACACACACACACACACACAGTGAGAGAGGGAGAGAGAGAGAGAGAGAGAGAATTTATTATCACTTGTGTTCACCAACCAAATAATAGTCTCTGAAATCTGGAGTATTTATATTTAGAATTAAAGTTTATTTTTCAACATTAAATATACAACATCTCACTGAACTCAAATATACAATAATATTCATGAATATGTAGCCGTGTGATCGGGAATCCTTTTAATAAAGCAATTTAAAAAAAAATCAATAAAAAAAAAATATTATTATTGTTATCATCATCATCATCATCATTATTATAATCATTCTGTGTTTTTATTATACCAACTATCTTACCTGACTCTAGGCGAAGTCGGGTACACCCTGAACATCTGGCAGGACCATTCCAGGGCAAAAGACAGCTATTCACACTCACACTTTTGGGGCGATTTGGACCAACTGGTTAGGCTAATGTTGAAGTGTTTGGACTGTTGGAGGAAACCAGAGCACACTGAGGAACCCACACTGCACGGGGAGAACGTGTAAAACCCACACAGAAACCCCTGAGCCGGGGCCTCGAACCCAGGACCTCAGTGTTGTGAGGTGATTTTCCGACCCGTTACGCAGTTGATCGTGTAGGGAAAGTGAAATAAGCTGAAACAGTGCAGATTACAGTTTATCTGGACTCGAGGATGTTAGTGAGGAGAGAGGCGGCAATGCAAGTCTAAATACTAATCAAGAAATAAACGGCAGAAAATGGGAAGGACTCTGGGGTTTCAATTTAAAGCTGTGATCAGAGCTTGAGAACAAAAATATCTGCTCAGAGGAAAAACTACCACGAGAGCAATTTTATTCAGGGGGATAAGAATGAGAACCATATGATGCAGTCAATCAGTCAATCAATCAATCAATCAATCAAAAAATCGAATCTAAAAAAGCAGATTGATTACGCCACGTATTTATGAAATAACCTTGAGATGAAGTTATTAATATTTGATGATGAAATTTATCACAGATCATCTCTAAATTTTGTAATTTAAAATCAGATTGATGTTTCATTGATAAATTTTATTTACTTTTTCAGCATTTAGCAGACGACCTTCTCCAAACCTCAGTGATTTTAATCTATTAATAAACTAATTACGTCAAACCAATTAATCTGATTGACCTCAGCCTGAAATCAGAGGAATAAATTAAGTAATTAATTAACACTCACCTAACTCATATCAATTAACGGGAATTGATAATGATGATGATGATGATGATGATGCATTTAAAACACTTTATGTTTAACTCGGTTCTTTATACATACAGGATACATATACACACTCCATTCATCAAAATAATGAATAAATATACATTAAAAATAATTCCTGGAGATTTTTCCGTATTTATGTAAATTATTAACTGAAATAAAGATCAAAATCTGCTGGATGTAAAATCAAACAAGTTTAAATCCAGAGTTGAGCAGATACAAGTCGAAGCTTTGACTGCAAAGCCCCAACACGTTCAGGATTCCATGTGTGTGGATTAATATTACTGTAAACACATCATTTATAAAAGTGCATCAGCTCTGTGAACTGGTTGCCATGGAGATCAGAAATTTTCAGACACTGTTTAGTTGCGAACAATCATCCGGTTAAGGCTCATGAAAAATCACGGCAAATAAATACATGTCCGTGTAAATGCAAATCCATTAACGATGGAAATATAATCATATGCGCCACACAGAAACAAACCAGGACCTGCTTGCTGTGAGGCCTTTGACTGGCTAGCCTTGCTGTGATTGACAGGTGACAGAGAGTATGCCACACCTGTCTCCCTGAGAGTAAGGACAATTTTTCACTCTCTTGGGCTCCCAGCCATGGATGGGTCTGGCACCAGTGGGATTTTAACTACAGATGATATGAAGATTGGCTGAAGGATCTCAAGATCACAGAGTGAACATTCTTGTATTGTTTATATATTTTTGTCATGTGGGCAGTGGTAATGTAGCCCGGAGGTAAGGTGCTGGATCACAGATCCAAATTTGGGGGATCAAGCCCCACCGTCTACAGTTACTGCTGTCCCTCCAGTGCAGCTTCTTCTTTTCTTTTCCTGACACAACCCTTTGCAAGGGGCAGAAACACGCTGATGGCTTTGCAGCTCCTCTTTCTGAAAGCCAGCAATGGTTCTTTTACATGAACCTCTCACCATAGACAGTGAGAGACATGGCCGGCCTTTGATAACCCAGTTAGCTGCACTGGGGGGACAGTACCCTTGTGGCGAGCGGGACTCGAACCCCCAACCTTAGGATCAACGATCCAGCGCCCTTTACCATCAGGCCACCACTGTCCCTCTAGTGCAGCTAGCTGGGTTATAAAAGGCCGACCATGTCACTCACGGTCTATGGTGAGCCGTTCATGTAAAAGAACCATTGTTGACATTCGTCATGAGAAGCTGCAAAACCGTCAGCGTGTTCTGACCTGCGATGGCCTGGCGAGCTGTCCATAGTGTACTCTGCCCTTACCCAGAGTTGGCTGAGATGGGCGCCAGCCTGCCTGTGACCCTAATTAGGATTAAACGGTTCAAATAATGAATGAATGAATTTTTGTCATTTAATACCAACCTCAAACTGGACGATTAGATATAAACAACAGTTACTTAAACATTTTCTTTTAATTTAAAAACCTAACTTTTATTTATTTTTATTTATGTAACCCGTTTAAGTAAAGTCCTATATGTTTGTTAACCCTATAAAATGTTTTTGTTGCCGTGGTGATTATTACTAATCGATTAAAACGCATTCCTGTATCTGTAAACCTTAACATTGTTTCTTTTAGACATAAGCGTTCGATCAAATCATGTGACATGTATAAAATCCACTGTATAAAATAAATTAGAAAAGAAAAACTATATTTAAAAAAATAAAAAAAGGAAATCCGTCTGGAACATTACTGCAGCTTCTCCACCAGCTGTTGGTACGTTCTTCTCTCTTTCACAGGGTCGTGTCTCTCCATGATGTAGCGTTTCCCATTGGTTCTCAGGTTCTCCTGAAGTTCCTCATCATGCAGCAGTCTCTTGGACAGACTCACAAACTCCTGCAGAAGAACAGGAGATGCTCCGATTATTACAGTTACTTTGAGAGGAATTACAGCATGAAATCTGCAAGCTCATTCATATACAACTGGATTTATTAAGATTTTTTTTTAACTGTTTTAAAGCCTTTAATGAAATTCAAACCTAAAAATTCTTGTAGCCTTCTGACCATGAACATCAAACACACTGGATCCAGATCGTTTAATAAATTTGCATGGGAATATTTTTATAAATCATTCCTTCATTTTCAAAGCCTCTTCTTCTTTCTTCTTTTCCTTTCGGCTGTTCCCTTCAGGGGTCGCCACAGCAAATGATCTGCCTCCATCTCTCCCTATCCTCTGCATCTTCTACTCTTACTCCAACGACCTTCATGTCCGCCTTCACCGCATCCATAAATCTTCTCTTTGGTCTTCCTCTGGGCCTTTTGCCTGGTAGTTCCAACCTCAGCATCCTACGACCAATATACTCACTATCCCTCCTCTGTACATGTCCAAACCATCTCAATCTAACCTCTCTGACTTTGTCTCCAAAACATCTAACATGTGCTGTCCCTCTGATGTACTCATTTCTGATCCTATCCATCCTCGTTACTCCCAAAGAGAACCTCAACATTTTCATCTCTGCTACCTCCAACTCTGACTCCTGTCTTTTCCCCAGGGCCACTGTCTCTAAACTATACAACATTGCTGGCCTCATCACCGTCTTGTACACTTTTCCCTTCATTCTTGCCGATACTCTCCTATCACACATCACACCAGACACTTTTCTCCATCCATTCCAACCTGCCTGCACACGCTTCTTCACCTCTTTTCCACACTCTCCATTGCTCTGGATTGTTGAGCCTAAGTACTTAAAATCCTCCACCTTCTTTATCCCTGCCCCCTGTAACCTCAAAGTTCCTCTTGGGTCCTTGTCGTTCACACACATGTATTCTGTCTGACTAAGACGAACCTTCAATCCCCTCCTTTCCAGGGCATACCTCCACCTCTCTAGATTTTCCTCCACTTGGTCTCTGCTCTCACTACAGATCACTATGTCATCTGCAAACATCATAGTCCATGGAGATTCTTGTCTAACCTCGTCTGTTAGCCTGTCCATCACCATAGCAAACAAGAAGGGGCTCAGAGCTGACCCTTGATGCAGTCCCACCTCCACCTTGAACTCTTCTGTCACACCGACAGCACACCTCACCACTGTCTTACAGCTATCATACATATCCTGCACCACTCTAACATACTTCTCTGTCACTCCAGACTTCCTCATACAATACCACAGTTCTTCTCTCGGCACCCTGTCATATGCTTTCTCCAGATCCACAAAGGCACAATGCAGCTCCTTCTGACCTTCTCTGTACTTCTCTATTAACATCCTCAAAGCAAACACTGCATCTGTGGTGCTCTTTCTTGGCATGAAACCAAACTGTTGTTCACAAATGCTGACCTCTGCCCTTAGTCTTGCTTCCACTATTCTTTCCCATAGCTTCATTGTATGGCTCATCAACTTTATCCCTCTGTAGTTGCCACAACTCTGTACATCTCCCTTGTTCTTAAAAATGGGCACAAGCACACTTCTCCTCCATTCCTCTGGCATCTGCTCACTTTCTAAGACCTTGTTGAATATTCTTGTCAGAAAATCTACTGCTACCTCCCTAGACACTTCCATACCTCAACTGGTATGTCATCAGGGCCAACTGCCTTTCCACTCTTCATCCTCTTCAATGCCCTCCTCACTTCTCCCTTACTAATCTTTGCTACTTCCTGCTCCTCAACGGTCACCCCTTCTACTCTTTTTTCTCTCTCATTTTCCTCATTCATCAGCTCTTCAAAGTACTCTTTCCATCTTCCCAGCACACTTCTGTCATCAGTCAATACATTTCCCTCTCTGTCCTTTATCACTCTAACTTGCTGCACGTCTTTCCCATCTCTATTTCTCTGCTGTGCTAACCTGTATAGATAATTTTCTCCCTCCTTACTGTTCAACCTATCATACAAGTCATCATACGCCCTCTGTTTGGCCTTTGACACTGCTACCTTTGCCTTACGCTGTGTCTGCCTGTACTCCTGTTTACTCTCTTCGGTCCTCTCAATGTCCCACTTCTTCTTGGCTAACCTCTTCTTTTGTACACACTCCTGCACTTCCTCATTCCACCACCAAGTTTCCTTATCTACTCTCCTTCCAGAGGACACACCAAGTACTCTCCTACCGGTCTCCCTGATCACATTGGCTGTGGTTGTCCAGTCCTCTGGAAGCACTTCCTGACTACCCAAAGCCTGTTTCAACTCCTCCTTGAAGACAACACGACACTCTTCCTTTTTCAGCTTCCACCACTTTGTCTTCTGCTCTGCCTTTGCCTTTTTCACCTTTCTCACCATCAGTGTCATCCTGCACACCACCATCCTATGCTGTTTGGCAACACTCTCACCCACTACTACTTTGCAGTCACTGACTTCCTTCAAATTACATCGCCTACACAAGATGTAGTATACCTGTGTGCTCTTACCTCCGCTTTCATAAGTCACCCTATGCTTCTGTTTCTTCTTGAAGAAAGTATTCACCACAGCCATTTCCATCCTTTTTGCAAAATCGATCAACATCTGTCCTTCTGTGTTCCTGTCCTGGATACCAAACCTGCCCATCACTTCCTCGTCCCCTCTGTTGCCTGCACCAACATGTCCATTGAAGTCTGCTCCAATGACCACTCTTTCACCTCTGTGGTCCTCTGCATCACTTCATCTAACTCACTCCAGAATCTCTCCTTCTCTTCTAGCTTACATCCTGCCTGTGGGGCATAAGCACTAACAACATTGAGCATCACGCCTTCAATTTCTAACTTGAGACTCATCACTCTGTCTGACACTCTTTTCACTTCTAGAACATTCCTGACAAACCCCTCCTTCAAGATGACTCCTACTCCATTTCTCTTCCCATCCACACCATTATAAAACAGTTTAAACCCTGCTCCTAAGCTTCTAGCCTTTCTACCTTTCCACCTTGTCTCCTGAACACACAGTATGTCCACCTTCCTCCTCTGCAAAATGCAAATGACCTTCATTTTCAAAGCCTATTAATCCTTATTAGGGTCACGAGGAGACTGGCGCCCATCTCAGTCGTCTCTGAGCGACCAACACACACAACCACTCACACTCGCACCTAGGGGTGATTTGGAACCGCCAGTTGGCTCACTGTACATGTTTTAAACTGTTGGAAGAAACCAGAGTTCCCTGGGGAAACCCATGCATGCACGGGCAGATCATGCAAATTCCAAACAGACACACCCTGGGCCGGAGAATCGAACCCAGGACCTTCTTGCTGCAAGACGGACATGTAAATCACTACACCACCCTATAGGTTGTATGTTAAAAAAAAAAAAAAAAACAATCAAACGATAAATAGATTTGAAACACTACCTAAAGGCGGAGCTCTCAAGAGACATCTTATGAATTGTGTGCCAGAGGCTGGTGTTATCAAGGTAATGTGGCCCCTTTGAAAAGGAAATGAATAAATAATTTTCCTGTGTGTCCTGAATTTGGTCTGAAGTGAAATAAGGAAAGGTTAACACTGAATGTTCTGTTCACCGCCTTTCACTTGCTGATTTCATCTGTATCACCTGTCCTGCTTGTGTAGGTGTGTGTGTGTGTGTGTGTGTGTGTGTGTGTGTGTGTGTGTGTGTGATGTTGAGGTGATGACAAGCACCACAGACTGAATGCATCATCACACCTAGAGCCAAGCAGAACTCTGTCAGTTTGCAGATGTCAACCCAGTTTTGTGCGCGCTACAGACAACAGCCAATGAGCATTAAGTCAGCGGCACAGCACAGATGGACACGGGACGATATACCAGGCTCCGCTCAGGAGCTCTGGTATAAACATTCGATTATATATGAATTATATAAATCCTCTTTTTGAACTGGCTTTTAAGTTCGAATAAAAAATAGATCGTGGGAAGGTAGAAGTGCAGCTCGATCCCTGACGCTAGCTGCATTAGCATAAATCTCGCTAATACTATTAAGTGCCGAGTCATGAGAGTCACCTCTCAGTAGGAGAGTGACACATTTCTCAGCTTAAAATATGCCTGTAGTGTTCTAAATGATGGAAGAAGACCTTTTCTTATCATGTGTGTGTGTGTGTGCGTGTGTGTGTGAGAGAGTGCTTCTCTTTAACAGGGTTAAGCTCTCTGTCACCCCCCTGCTGGTTAATCTTACCCATAAATATAGAGGGAGATATCT
This sequence comes from Plotosus lineatus, assembly GCA_024760905.1. Taxonomy (NCBI): domain Eukaryota; kingdom Metazoa; phylum Chordata; class Actinopteri; order Siluriformes; family Plotosidae; genus Plotosus; species Plotosus lineatus. Next base: position 11,640,558 of record CM045729.1, read on the forward strand.
GTCTCTTGTTTGTACAGCTCACATTCATCCACAGTGTCGTGAGAGAATCAGTGTAAGACTCGTGATGCGGCTCTGATCTCAGCAGGATGTGAAAAACCGCAAGAACACCAGAGTCTGATGCTCAACGAAATGATTCTCTTATTGCATGTAATGAGTCTCTTTCTATGTAACGCAACGGGATCGGATCTCAACACTGCAGATTATTCATTTATAACACACACACACACACACACACACACACACACACAAAAATGTTCATTCACTTGACAAACTGCTTAATGCCTGGGATCTCATCTGACCTTGGGTGAAGGTGGGGTACACCCTGAACAGCTCAACAGTGCATTGTAAGGCCAAAACGCATGCGCATATACACACACACACACACACACACACACACACACACACACACACACACACACACACACACACACACTGCAATGGGTTTCCTCCAGGTACATTGGTTTCTTCCCACAATCCAAAGGTATGTACAGTAGACTGTGAGTGTGAGTGTGAATGGTTGTGTGTGTTGGCCTGATGAAGACCTGGTGAGCTGTCTAGGGTGTACATTCCCCTCGCCCAGAGTCGGCTGAGTTGGTCACTGGCCTCCCCGCGATCCGAAATTAGGATTAAGCGGCGAATTATATGAAAGAATGAACAAACCCTATAGTGTTGTGTGTAAACATAAACCACATACTGCAACAGAAGTCACGTTCAGAAGGTGACGTGTACATAAACGTTTATATTTCCATAAATTCGGGAAGATATGAAAATGGAAACACGCCAATGATTTACAAATAAATAATCCAATCTGGCGTGATAAATACGAACAGTGTTCCATGTGGCGCACACACTGTACACAGAGAGCTTTTTAAACATAAAAATATATTCTGAAAACCATGAAATTAATCATTTCCAGCTCTGACTCATGGGAATCACACTCATCTCTGACTAAGTGCTGCGGAATATGGATGACTGAGGATACCAAGTGTGGAGGAAAGTCGTGTCTAAACATGTGTGAGCTTTTATTTTTATATTAAGACTTCATGCAAAACTATTTTTCTCTGAGAAAAATTACAACAAAAAGCCATATTTTCCGGAGTGCTCTCAGTTTTGCATTGCCTCAGGATACATTAGTATTTTTTTTTTTAAGTATCAAAGAAAACTTTTGGGGCTGATTAGGATTAACGAGAAAGCCATGTTTCTAAATCTCACCTCGGGGGATGAGTAGAGCAGGCCGCTGTGTTCGTGTTGGACAATCACAGCGTTCCCGGGTATATCCCTCGCTAACACTGGAACACACAAATCCATTGCCTGATGAACACACACACACGCGACATGTTTCTGTATGGATGTAAACCTGTAATAATCAGATAACACCAATTCCACACTAACAAACACACATGGATATAATTAGTGCTTTAATCTCTCTACATATTCCATAGTGTTTGCTGTAGATAAACGAGATTACTAACGAACTGATCATATCCAGATAGCAGAAAAACCTCAGTTCCGTCAGGGGGAAGCAGGGTTTTAACAATTTTTTTTTTTTTTGACATGTAATAGATTAAAAGAGAAAAGATTACTGATTGGATCCTGATGAGTCCCAAAGCTTCAGTGTGTTTATTGAGGAATGCATTTTAAAAACATATTTCTCACATAATTATTTCTCACATAATTAACCATATATTACATCTGATGCACTTATAAATTGTAATGAGTTCTAATGAGTACATAAAAGGGACAGCACATGTAGGAAGTTTTGGAGACAAAGTCAGAGAGGCTTGATTGAGATGGTTTGGACATGTGCAGAGGAGCGATGGTGAATATATTGGTAGTAGGATGATGAGGTTTGAACTACCAGGCAGAAGGCCGAGAGGAAGATCAAATAGAAGATTTATAGATGTGGTGAAGTAAGACATGAAGGTAGCTGGAGTAAGAGTAGAAGATGCAGAGGATAGGGTGAGATGGGGGCAGATGATTCGCTGTGGCGACCCCTGAAGGGAAAAGCCGAAAGGAAAAGAAGAAGAAGAAGCACTTCTAAAGTGTAAGGAATAATGTTTTAATATTAACAGAGTATTAAATGTAGGGCAGTGGTGGCCTGGTGGTAAAAGATGCTGGATCATTGATCCTAAGGTTGGGGGTTCGAGTTCCACTCTCCAGAAGGTTGTTACTGCCCCCCCCAACCCCCAGTGCAGCTAATTGGGTTATCAAAGGCGGGTCGGCCATGTCTCTCCCTGTCTATGGCGAGAGGTTCATGTAAAAACCATTGCTGACTTTCGTAAAGAGTAGCTGCATAACCAAATCAAACATTCGAATCATTAATGTGACTTCCATGAAGATGGAGGGAGATGATTCGCTGTGGCGACCTCTGAGAAAAAGGGAACAGCCGAAAAGAAAAGAAGAATATTAACAGAGTATTGAATGAGTTGTATTATATTACCACAAGTTTCAGTATATATATGTTTTTATGTGTATTTTTTCTATTTTGTTTTACTGTCTCAGCCAGGGTTTTCAGGGCAGTTTGTTTGTTACAAAGCAGGATTTTGCAAAACCTACTGATCCAATTCCTCTGAAACTTGGTGGAAGGTCACAGTATAAGCCAAGGAATAAATTATTCCATTTTGGAGCAGACCTGAGTTACACAACAAAGCCAGGAATTTAGATTTGCAGCATTTGGGTCTGGCAGCGATTTGCAGTCCCCAGGTACCATACTATTTACTTTATGTTTCTTATTCATCCTAATTAGGAATTGCAGGCAGGCTGGCACCCATCATCTTAATGGACTCTTGCCGCTGGATCCTGGACGCTGGACCCTGGACAGATCGCCAGGTTATCGCAGGGCAGAAACACTGATGGCAACCTAATGGTCTACTCTTTACAAAAGACAGCAACATTTATTTAATCGCCCTCACCACAGACAGTGAGAGACATAACTGTACTTTGATAAGCCAGTTAGCTGCACTGAGGGGACACAATTGAACCCTGACCATCAGATCAGTAAGTCAGCTACCACCGGGCCACCACTGTCCAAGTCAGACTGACCCACAATCTGACCTCTCTGAAAATCTGTCAGTTCCTGAGCTCCTCGAGTATGAGACATGTTTGCATATCTTTGTGCAACTTTATACACCAGTCTGATTAATATTCATCACATTTAAATAATCAAAATTGTCAGATTTTCAGAGAAGTGGAATTGTGGGTCGGTCAGAGAGCGGCATCAGCCAGTGACAAATAGTCCACAATCTGAATATTCCTCTGTCAACATGAAAAAGTTCAACAGTGAATGTAAGACCACTATGTATCCACGACCAGGTTGACTTGGACCTTCACTCCAGGAGAGCAGTGGAGAAAAATCCCTGTTCCAAAGCCACAGACATTGCAGAAGATCCGAACCAACTCTAAAACTGTTACGCGCTATCGTCATCATGTGGCCTATTATAGCCAAGTGGGAAGAATCAAACCTCTTCTTCAACCAGCAAATATTCCTTCTGAAATGTTGGGTTTCTAGTTACTTATTTCCGGTCACAGTAGTGATCTGCAGTCAACAATTTTTGTGATTTTTAAAAATGTTTAAGTTTAACTGCCAGAAAACACATTAACAAAATAAAATTAAACACACAGACCACTAAATTGTCTTCAGCAGCATTAAGTAAAAATACGATATAATCTGCATGATGCCTTGCACACCGCTGATGCGGCTTTGAGCCTGTTAGCATTTATTTAATTGTTTGTTTGGGGTTTTTTTTGGTGAATCCAATGAACCGATATGATTCGATTCACTGATGTTGAACGAACCAAAAGAATTGAGTCACTTAAAAGAATCGAACTTCCCATCACTATGAAGCAATTTGGCAAATAAGTGAGTGAGTGAGTTTATTACACTTTATTGCAGTTTATTACATTAATAAGATCTCTGATCTGTGAGGATGTGCAAGACCTTGTGTTATGGTCTGTGCTGGCTGGCGGCGTTAACTTTCTCTCCATTCATTGCAGGCGTAGGCGAGGGGCGTGGCTGTTACCTGCAGGCGAGGTCCAGAGAGCGCACCTGTTTCCATTCAGCAATCAGCGAGCTATAAATAGGAGCGGCGCACTTCCCTCCGGGGTCAGAAGATTGCCCTTCCTTGGGATTCCGTTTCTCTGCGATCTCTCTGACTCCTGGTATCCTGCTTTGTGCTCGACCAGTTTCCCATTAATAATTATTTCCAGTTGTTTAGATTTTCCCAGTGCAAAAAATAAAATCGTTGAATCTTCTTACATGGTCTCCTGCATCTTTGGGTCCGACGCATATGCTCCAGACGTAACACCTTGGTTTCATTGAAGGCTTCAGATCTGGTGAATTTATCACAATAACTTAAATAATTAAGTCAGGTCTCACTATTAAATTTTCTAAATGTCCTAAACTGTAATTATTGGCAGCCTTGACTTCAGTGTGTTTACACAATTGGTAGCTGTGCCTATCAAAACCCAACACTGTTTTTATAATTTGTTTAGAGCAAATAATAATTTAAAAAAAATAATAGAAAAATAAAACTTTACTCAGGGGCTGCCAGCCGCTGGAAATTTGTGGTGGAAGTGATGCAGAAGCGCCAGGAAGTCAATGGATAGGAGTTACCATTCCTTATCGTTCCACCACACGCAGTGTCTGGCAATCCTTGTGCAGCATTTTTTTATTTGATTGGAGCCTTGTGAAGTACAGTACAGCATTTCAAGTAAATAGATTTTTCTGGCACTTTTTCACCCTACTCATTTCAGCCAAAATATACTCAAGACCAGCTTGCTAGCCTGCAGGAGTCGTCAGACGAAAGTGAGAGTTCGGTTGAGTTCGGGTCGGAGGACCACAAAGATGGCCTGAGCTGGCGTGAATTTAGTCACTGTGATGTGATGCCTAGTCGGGCGAGAGTTTATGCCAGTCTACCACACTAAACAGATTTTTACATTCAAAAAGTTCAAAGACCTTTAGTCCATAGTCTTAGTAACTTTCGGATGCCAGTGCATAAAAACAGTAGGATATGATTCGTCCACCAAGGTTTTCCATTTTAGTGCGCGTCCTAATAACTTGGCTTGCTGCTTCTACCCGGTCAAGAAACAACAGTCCTTGAAAATGACCCAGACAGACAAATGCATACCTACCAGACCTACATCTGTCTACAGATCTCACAGTTCTGATACTTTGAAACCAGCATATGTTAAAGTTTTGTGGATTTGGTCAACGCGAAAAAAAAAATCTTCGGCTTTTCTGTACCAAGAAAAATGGCTAGCATTCCGGTATTTTGCGGTTTTGCTACTGGCACTTTGATGTCATAATCTTACAATTTCTCACTTTCATATCTATTTCAACAACTACAAATCTTTACAAAGATCCGTAAAAAAATCTGTATCCTGGTCATGATTTAAATGGATGTTCTCATACAATGACTCAGATGTCTTCAAAGTTTTGGTGGTAAAATGTAAGTATTTTACAGCACTGAGGAGTTCCTGTCCTTACTTCCACTTTACTAAACAGGAAAGACTGATGATGTTTGGTTTCTGGCTTCATCCGGAATAAACAGAGTGTTCTTTCTGGTAATTACCTCCAGCTGTGTCAGAATAGCACAGATTCACTGATTCATCAGTTCAGGTAGTTAAGCCTGACATCATGACTTTGCTGGGGTGGAATCATCAAAATTGAGCACAATATGCTTTTATCATTTTTTTATAGCTTTAAAAAGACACAATAACACCTTCAACAAATAGAATGAGGAATTCTGTACAGTAAAAATCAGCTTCCAGCTTTATGTTGCAGCATCTTCAAGTTGACTGCTAATCAAAAATTCCCAGTATTATATTACATTGGGGCAGTGATGGCCAGGTGGTAAGGTGCAGGATTGCAAATCTTAAGGTTGGTGGTTCAAGCCCCACTGTCAACGGTTGTCATTGTCCCGCCCCAGTGCAGCTAACCAGGTTATCAAAGGCCGGCCATGTCTCTCACTGTCTATAGTGAGGACAATGTAAAAGAACCATTGCTGACTTTCGACAAGATTAGCTGCATAGCTGTCAGCTGCGATGGCCTGGTGAGCTGCCCAGGGTGTATTCTGCCTTCGCCCAGAGTTGGCCGAGATGGGCACCAGCCTCCTTGCAACCCTAATGAGGACTAAAAACGGTTCAGAAAATGAATTATATTACACTGTATTGTACTACCGTGTATTATACAGATCTTCTATTGTAGACAAGTACTGGGAATGAACTGAGCTTATTTTTCATTAAGATTTTAGAAATTTCCATTCACCACAAGCAAAATTTTATTCGTAAAAGGTTTGAAAAACTTGCAAATTCAATCTTGTAAAAGGTAAAGTCCTTTGGGCTTTTTACACCCGAGCCATAGTGGCTCATCAGGCTGGTGCTTATCCCCGGTTTCCGTAGCGTAAAGCGAGCAGGAGTACAACTCCTCCTGGATGGGACGCTAGTCCATCGCAGGTTACCTTCCCAGTATATTTTTACTGGTACCCATTTATACTGCTGGGTGAACAGAGGCACATTTATGGTTAAGACCTTGCCCAGGGGTCTTAGCACAGTGGGATTCGAACACATAACCTCCCGATCATGAGCCCAGCACCCTAACCACTACGCCACCGGCTTCACATGGAAGTCAATCTTGTACGTCAAATTAAAAAAAAACACAGAAAGCGATGAGGCGGCCAGACACAGTAATCGAATTTGGCGAATTTGGCGAGTTGTAGCAAAGCCGGGTGAAATAACTACTGGCCATTAGAGCTGAATGGGTAGTAAGTTAAATTCATGTCAACGTTGAAGGGAAAAGATGAAAAGATAGCTGAGGTAACCACCAATGGGAACGAAGGACACCGATGAATGACAGGTAGCATCAACATTGAGTTCCCCAAAACATTTAGCGCAAACTAAAATGGGTGTACAGTGAATGTTTTATCCCTTTAAAACTTAATGAATGGATACAAACCTCTAAGATGGCGGCGGACATGCCTTCGGATATGGACGAGTTGACCACGGCGAACGATTTCCTCATGGCGGCGTGGAGTTCTTCCTGATTAATATCTGCAGTTAAAAACACTCCGGTGGACCTATTAAATTCAACTTTGATGAGGAAAGTTCTGGAAAGATGCAACACTGTAGAAAGTTACAGCAGCAGCAGCAGCACACGCTACCCTCTCAGGACTCGAAAAATAATAATAAAGAAAGCGTTCTTATCACTTTCCCCACACAATCTCGCAATTCATTCTGGGCTAAGATGCTAGTCCGATAGCGTGACATCTTCCATGCATTATAGTGAGCGTGTTTACTGTTTCACTTCGGCTAAAAATGAGTGTACGCAGAGATAAGTTAACTCACTCCAATACCAATTTCATATGAGGGCCTTAAGCTGCAGAATAGAAAAGAAAACTATAAAACTTAAGGCATGAAGATAATTTCTCGCATACTTTGTTATAGATAAAGACTTCAGACTCTAAAGAAAGTCAAAGAACAGAAGCAGAAAGATGAAAGAGGGAGGGAGATTTACCTCTTCACACACTCTTCAACTTCTGAGCTAAATACGGGGTCGATCTGAGGGAGACAACACGAAAAACTGCAGCGGGTTAAAAAGTACCATTAAAAAAATACCAGTAAGTCTCTGCTGTCAAAATGTAAAAGGTGCACCTGAGAGGCCATGATGGATAATTTTTTATGTTTCGCTGGATAAATATGGTTCTTGTTTCTTCTCTCTCATTATAAGAGTATTTATAGAATGTGTATGATTTAGGATGTGTTTTCTAGTAGAAATATTAAAACTCTGACACCGGACACAAAGGGCATGGATCAACAAGGGCACCTGATACCATAGAACAATACATATGTACAAATTCGATTTATATTGAGATTCTGTAAAGTATCACAATTTTATAAATGTTTATTGTTATATTAATTTATTTGCTGACTGACTTAATGATATTAGGGTCACAGGGAGGCTGGAGTCGATTCTGTGTGAAGGCAAACAACTCACCAGAACATCACAGAACCAAGAAACACTCAACTTCACACTCACACTCACATCTAGGGGCTTTTTGGAACGGTCAGTTACCTTAATTTATTTGGAACGTGGAAGGAAACCGGAGATACTCTGAGGACACACATGCAAGCATATAGAGAACACATAAACTCCACACACAAATGCACTCTAGGACTTGAGCCACGAACCTTCTGGCTGTTAGTTGGAATTGTTAACCACTGCTGCACACATGCACAGCTTTTGTTTTTAACTATTATTTAAAATTTGAGGCCCAGAATGGCATTTAATTGTTGGTGGATTATTTTTGAATTATAAATCAGTAGCATAAAAAAAGAGCGAGTCATTACTTTGTGCAAAAAATAAATAAATAAATAAATAAAATAAAATAAAATAAAAAAAGATTGAGCAGAAGCTTCCTATCTATTTTATTACTTATGTGATTGTGAGGAGGGGCAGTGGTGGTCTGGTGGTATAGGGCGCTGGATTGCTAATCCTAAGGTTGGGGGTTCGAGTCCCCACAACGTTGTCACTGTCCCCCCAGAGCAGCTAACTGGGTTATCAAAGGCAGGCCATGTCTCTCACTGTCTATGGTGAGAGGCATGTAAAAGAACCATTGCTGACTTTCATAAAGAGTAGCTGCAAAGCCGTCAGCGTGTTTCTGCCCATTGTAAAAAAGGGTTGTGTCAGGAAGGGCATCCGGCGTAAAAACCTATGCCAAATCAAACGTGCGAATCATTCGCTGTGGCGACCCCTGAAAAAGGGAAAAGTCGAAGGGAAATCTCTCTGATGTGATTGTGAGGCACAGTGGCTCAGTGGTCAGCACTTTATTTCACAGCAAGAACAGTCTGGGTTTCCTCTCAGTGTTCTGGTTTCCTCCCACACCCCAACGAAGGTCAACGGCAAGGCTTAAACTTCCCAGATACTATGGCTATAATCGGTATACATGGATGGATGATGTCTCAGTACATATACTGTACTTGCAGCTCAGATTAAAATCCCAAAAACTCTACCAAAACTAAAAGAAAAGTTCATTAATAAAACTAAAGATAAAATGCTTGCCAAAAGTAACCATGGCTGACTGTGAGGAAAAAACTCTACACTCATGTTAACAATATTAATCTAAAATACAACAAACTTGAATTGAGTTCACGAAGGTTAAAAACAGGACAGAAACACTCAGACACTGGCAATAGGACAGGGTGTGATCATTAGGCTGAGGAAAATCCATTTTTATGAGTATACTTTACGTTCTTGAGCTGTTAAATCTGCCAAACTATCTCATTGTAAGGAGTGAAAATAGCATCTAGAGCCAGCACCAAGCACCAAGATGAACAAGCAGCAATTCTGACACTGAATCTATTACATAAGAAATAAACTTTCATGCTTTAATTTTCTCTCAGAATGCACTGCAAGTGTTAGAAAATATCCATGTCTTCTGGGAAAGATTGTCTTCATACCTATAGAATACATAACATATAGAACCAGATTTCTGTCAGATCTGTGACTTGGACAAACAGGACCACCAACCATCCATCATCCATCCATTAACCACCATCAATTGTCCAACAATCATCCATCAACCATTCATTAACCATCATCCAACAACCACCCATCAACCATTTATTAACCATCGTCCAACAAACATTCATTAGCCATCATCCATCAACCATCCATCAACCATTTATTAGCCATCATCCAACAACAATCCAGCATCCATCAACCATCCATCACCTATTCATTACCCACCATCCAACAGCCATCCATCGATCAAAAATTCATTACACAGCATCCTTCTAGCAACCAGCAGCCATACATTAATCCATTATCCATTAAGCATCCATCAACAATCATCTGCCATCACATTAGAATCCATCAACCATCATCCACCAACAGTCATTCATCCACCAGCCTTGATCCAACACTCATCCATCAACCTTCATCCACTCATAATCATCACACTTTTCCCATCATTTATTTTTTACTTTGATTCAAAGCTCCATTATAACTATTCCAACTGAATCTACCTTGAGGATTTTATCAAAGGCTAGCTAGTTCACCAATTCCCAAAGCCATAATCAGAAGCAGTATCTGTTCTGATACAGGCTCATGGCTATCTCCTAATGTTTCTTGGCACGTTCAAGCGGCACATAGATGTCAGAAGTGTGCCCAGGACTTTATGCCCTGCTGTGATCACTCTCTAGACGATACATCCAATTAGCTTTAAGCTGGCATGTTAATACGAGTAAATAAGCTGTGTGAGATCACACACATAGTCACAACAGCAGCACAAACACACACACACACACACACACACACACACACACACACACACACACACACACACACACACATTTTTGGATTGGTGCTCACCTTTGGGCCGATAATGATGAGAATCACCAGAGGGTTCTGGGAATGCCATTCTGTTGGAAGAAAGATCTGGCAGAGGATTAGCCATGTAAATAAAACAAACCACGCATGCACACATGCCTTAGGCCATGAGACCAGGAAGTCATTGGGCATCACAGGCTCACCAAAATTCAAAGTACAAAATTTCTCTGGTTGGCAACAAACACTGAGGCCTTTGGGAGCAAAAAACCCTCAGAGTATATGGCATGAGTATATCAGACTAAATAAAAATAGTTGACCCTGGAAATGTACAAATCTGAAAGCACAAGAAACCTGGAAGGATCACAGGCTTGGAACATAAAACTATAATAATATAGATTTAGCCATGAGAATATAGGGCAATCTAAATACAGGGCTCAGAGAACTAGAAACCCTGAGAGAAACCATTAGTGAGACTAAGAACCATGATAATATAGCGGCCTAGAAATATACTACTATAAAAATGTATATCACTGGAAACATCTAACTATGGGAATATAGGAACCTGGGAATATAGGACCATTGGAATATACAATCATGGGAATAAAAGACCATGCATGACAGATAAAGGGAGTAGAGAATCCTGAGAATGAAGAATTATAGAAATAGAGGACCCAGATATCAAATGACTATGGAAATGGAGAGCAATAGGAATACAGTATAACAAGGGTCCCCAACCTTTTTATCACCACGAACCGGTCAATGCTTGACAATTTTACCGCAGACCGTGGGTGGGGGGTGGGGGGTGGTCATAGATTGTTTATATTGTAAATCTTTCTTCTTTCTTCTTTTCCTTTCGGCTTTTCCCTTCAGGGGTCCCCACAGCGAATCATCTGCCTCCATCTCTCCCTACCCTCTCCATCTTCTACTCTTACTCCAACTACCTTCATGTCCTCCTTCACCACATCCATAAATCTTCTCTTTGGTCTTCCTCTTGGCCTTCTGCCTGGTAGTTCCAACCTCAGCATTCTACTACCAATATACTCACTATCCCTCATATACTCACATATACTCACATATCTCTCATATACCTCCTCTGTACATGTCCAAACCATCTCAATCTAGCCTCTCTGACTTTGTCTCCAAAACCTCTTACATTTGCTGTCCATCTGATGTACTCATTCCTGATCCTATCCATCCTTGTTACTCCCAAAGAGAACCTCAACATTTTCATGTCTGCTACCTCCAGCTCCGCCTCCTGTCTGTTCCTCAGTGCTACCGTTTCTGAACCATACAACATCGCTAGCCTCAACACCGTCTTGTACACTTTTCCTTTCGTTCTTGCTGATACCTTCCTATCACACATCACACCGGACACTTTTCTCCAACCATTCCAACCTGCCTACACACGCTTCTTCACCTCTTTTCCACACTCTCCATTGCTCTGGATTGTTGAGCCTAAGTACTTAAAATCCTCCACCTTCTTCATTTCTGCCCCCGTAACCTCACCGTTCCTCTTGGGTCCTTGTCATTCACACACATGTATTCTGACTTACTGAGGCTGATCTTCATTCCTCTCCTTTCCAGGGCATACCTCCACCTCTCTAGATTTTCCTGCACTTGTTCTCTGCTCTCACGACAGATCACAATGTCATCTGCAAACATCATGGTCCATGGGGAATCTTGTCTAACATCGTCTGTCAGCCTGTCCATCACCATAGCAAACAAGAAGGGGCTCAGAGCTGACCCTTGATGCAGTCCCACTTCCACCTTGAACTCTTCTGTCACACCGACAGCACACTTAACCATTGTCTTACATCTCTCGTACAAGTCCTGCACCACTCTAACATACTTCTCTGCCACTCCAGACTGCAATACTACAGTTCCTCTCTTGGCACCCTGTCATATGCTTTCTCCAGATCCACAAAGGCGCAATGCATCTCCCCCTGGCCTTCTCTGAACTTCTATATTAACATCCACAGATGCAAGATTTGCTTTGTTCACAAATGCTGACCTCTGCCCTTAGTCTAGCTCCCATTATTCTTTCCCATAACTTCATCATATGGATCATCAACTTTATCCCTCTGTAGTTGCCACAACTCTGCACATCTCCCTTGTTTTCAAAAAAACTAGCAAACTTCTCCTCCATTCCTCCGGCATCTGCTCACTCTCTAAGACCTTGTTGAGCATCTGCTCACTCTCTAAGACCTTGTTGTTTATATTTTTATATCGTATAATTTATTAATATAAATTATTATTATTATTATTATTATTATTATTATTGTTGTTATTATTATTATTATTAATAATAATAATAATAATAATCACCATCACCATCGTCATCATCATAATCATAATTAGCACTCCATGAATGTTATTTTTCAACAGCTGAATGGGAAGTCAAGCTTGAACTTTAAAAAACAAACAAAAACAAAAAAAAAAACAGGTGATGGTGTACCAGCGGGGAGAATGAAGGGTTAGGCTCAGTCTCACCCCTGCTATTGTTTGAAACATGTCCAACTTGCCTCTGTTCATGTGCCGTCCTCCCTTGTGGGTTACATTTTAGCACTCAAACAACTGACATATAACTGAGATAATCTGGTCGTTTTTCAAAATAAAAGGCTTTTCAAAATAAAGATCGTTCAGACTCAGATAATAAATAAAATGGAACTACGTAATTAATTATTTCTTCTGCGGACCAGTACCAATTGAGCCATGGACCGGTGGTTAGGGACCCCTGCAGTATAGGACAAAGGGAGTCTAGGATCCTGGGAATAGAGAACCTTGAAAATATTGAACCATAGAAAAACAGGACCCTTGGAATACTGAGGATATTAATCACTATAATAATGTAAGATCCTGAGTACTAAGAGTCCAGAACATTAGAACCTGTAAACATAGCACTAAATAATACAGTACTCAGGACTACACAAATAAAGGATCCCAGGAAGATAAGAGCCACAAGCTTTAAGTCTAGGGAACAAAAAATTCTTGAGATATCGGACCATGAATGGGCAGGGATCTGGGAACTTAGGGTCTTGGAACTATTGGATCCTAATGCTCTGAGAACATAGACGGGTTGGAAATATAAGACATTGGAAACATACAACATAGAGGACACCGTTTCTGGTTACATGGACACATGAGACCCTGGGAATGTAGAATATGGGGCCACAGGGCTGATATTACATGATGGGCCACCTGAAGCTTGTTTGGAGATGTTTGTGTGATTCAGCTAAAATGATGGCTCCCATCATTACAATCAAAGTTACATTTTCCATAGAATACAAGTTCAGTATATACCATACTGCATTCAGAGTCAAATAGTGAAATCTGGTTGCTAATTTACTAATATGCCACTAGCTTTTAAATTCTCTTCAGAAGAAATCATAAGAAATAAAAAGCAAGACTGAATCTGCGGTGGGAGCCAAAAATATGAAAATGAAATATCTGAGCCTACTACAATGCTGTTGAACATTAAGTTCATGAAGGAAGTGACACTTTACCTGAGAAGGCATTTAGGAGGAAGAGAGGGTCCTTCACTTTTCGGAGTCCACACACTAACAGGAACACCCTCAGATCATGTACATGATCCACATGTACCCCTAGAAACAAAAACAAATGAGAAACACCGCGTGAACCCATAATCATTATATATTGCTATCTAACTTCGTCACTAGCTAGTAGCTAATTTATGTTATGTTCGAAAGAGTGTAAGCTCATACTATTCTAATCCTGTATTTAAGCTATTTTTTTATCTTCTATATATCACTGGAGTAAATCATTCACCAAGCAACGATTAATAAATGAGGTCGCTATTACAATTAAAATAATAATAACAATAATGATACTTTTTTATGTCAAGGGGATTTAATATAAATATGCATTCATTAAAATAACTGCAAAAACTCCTAATACTTTGAAGTTGTGTATTTCACATTTAAGTTCTTCTGCTAAATTATTGTCAGCATCAGGGAAATATCTGCAATGACAGTGGTGACTAGCAGTTTGTCACTTTTTTGACGTTTTTCTGTTCGCAAAGTATTCCCACAGAACTCTATGCCTGAGACCCACAGATCAGAGAACATGCTCATCCACGTCTGTCTGACAGTGGGGTGGCTGTTTGCCCAAAGTCACAGGGGGCCCTCGTGTCTGTCTTCCTTCTGGTTCTCTCTCTTTTTTAGTTATGCTGCCATAGCCAGTCATGCCGGAGTCCCTGCATGCACTCAATAATAATAAAATCTTCTGTTTCAATTACATTATTATGAGTATAACTAAAAACCTCTCTCTCGCTCTCTCTCTCTCTCACTCTGTTTTTGTTGAGGCACATATTCTCCTTCTGGGATGCAGGTGATCCTGATCCTTCTGCTTTCTGAGTCTTATGATCTATCCTGGTGTGCTGATGCTGGATCGAGTTCTCATCTTGGAAGTCCCTCCTTCTTGGTGACGAAGATCTATACGGACCCAGATGTGCACTAACAGACTGTGAACATGACTTTTCCCTGCTAGTGATATTAATTCTCTTCCTTCAATTAATTTGGAGTTACAGTTGTATAACTAACCAAACTACATTTTGGACTGTAATAAATTCCTCATATATGTTTGTATCTTTATGGTTCCACCCAAATGAGGCTGGGTTTCCCTTTTGGACCTGGTTCCTCTCAAGGTTTCTTCCTCGCATCAACTGAGGGAGTTTTTCTTTGCTACCATCACCATGGTGCCGCTCAATAAGGATGTGTAGGTGTTATATGAAATGTTTAAATTCCTTTATACTTTGTTTTTGCTTTGCTTTGTGATAATGTCAATTGTAAAAAGTGCTATAAAAATAAATTGAATTGAAACGTATTCAATGAGTTTTTTGTGACTTTACACTAGCGAGTGCTTGATGAACAGCTGATGAATTCTTGCAAACAGTTAGGGAGGCTTTAGGGAGTGTGGGGACCGCTAAAAAATTTTGGATTATTTGCCAAACACTCAACAAGTTGCAATCAGATGGTGTCATGGTCATGTAATGGTCACATGAACAGAAATGTTCGCCAAGCTACTTGCCAAATAGTCTTCATATATTCTTTAAAATGGCAGCACATTCCTGAGAAAGGTGTGTAATTGAAGAGTAGATGACAGTCACAAAGAATCTTCACAGACCTATTGGAGATCAGTTGATGATTGTGGTGAGTTTTTGCAGACCATTTGGTGAAAAGACATTTAAAATTTAAAACATGGTGAAAACGCTTTAGCGAATGGCTGGTAACTACTTTTTAAGAAGAATGGTGAATATGGCAAATGTCCATTCGCCAGAGCTGATAACTCTTCACAAGTCCAGTTAAATACATCTTTTACTCAGCATCAAGTAGTTAGCATTAGCTCGATGGCACATTGTTCAGTTCAGTTCATTTTCTGTAACCGCTTCATCCTAATTAGGGTCGCGGGGAGGCTGGTGCCCATCCCAGCCAACTCAGGGCGAGGGAAGAGTACACCCTGGACAGCTCGCCAGGCCATCGCAGGGCAGAAACACGCTGACGGCTTTGCAGCCTACTCTTGTCGAAAGTCAGCAATGGTTCTTTTACATGCCTCACACCATAGACAGTGAGAGACATGGCCGGCCTTTGATAACCCAGTTAGCTGCACTGGGGGGGGGTAGTGACAGCCTTGTGGAGAGTGGGCCTCGAACCCCCAACCTTTGGATCAGCGATCCGGCGCCTTATACCACTAGACCACCACTGCCCCTTGGCACATTGTTACTCTTGCTAATTTGTTTAGAATGCTAGATGCTAATTTTATAACTGTACAAATTTCTTCATGCACGTCTAAACTATAGTGTAATGGTATAGTCTACTAGATGTATATTGTTTTACAGTGACTCACAAGCAAAAGACAAAAAACAGCTGCAAGTAATAAAAACTTCCGCACTCGCCAATATCCTAGCTAGCAAACCTTTTTTTGGCAAATGAAAGTCTTCGCTAATGAATAAGAGAAGAGGTCAGAGTGGGATGTATCCACACTCCTCTGTTAGGCGTGTCTAATTGTGCCCTTAGTACTTAAAATAACTTTGAATTGCAAATGTAATGAAGCAGCAGTTAATTTAAATCCTGAACTTTTTAGCTGATTAGCATGTGTCCACATCCAGAACCGTAATGAGAAGTTCAAAAATCCGGTACTGATGCTAAAACATCTGATCTGACCAACTCAACTCTGAAAATGTGCACAAGTTAATTATTCAGCTCTGCAAAGGTTAATAAAAGGGGGAAACAGAGTCTCAGAGAAAGACCAGGAAGTCTTGCTGATGTGAAGAAGATTTCCTGAAGCGTCATAGAATATGTTTATAGTCAATGCCCAAAGCCCTGCTAGATTAGGGGCTCTAATCCCTTTTAATCCCATGACCAACGCTAGTAGGCTAAAACACATGAAAAAATGTCTGCGATAGACTTTGCTGAAATGGGACACGACTCAAGTGACCACAACATGCAGGATTAAACACTTTTCATTTCTCTGAGAGATAAGGCGAAGATAAGGGAAAGAAATTCATTTCTGCAGATAAGCACCCAATCCCACAATGCCTTTCAGCAACTCAGATGTTCGAGTGGGACAGAAAAATCACGCCCAGGATTATAGTGACAACTCAAAAAGTTAAGAGCTGTCCAGGCTGAATGTTATAAAAGGGTTTTATTTCATCTTCATAACAGTTTTATAGTAATGTAAAAAAATAAATAAATAAATTATAGGACATGACACAGGATCAGCTTTGGGCTAAAATCTTAACGGCTTAACAGGCAGATTAGAGGTTAAAAGCTTTTATTTATAGGAGAAGCAGAAAAATGCACATGTCTTGATGTCATTTAAAAAAATGAATCCAAGTAGAACAAATTCACCTATTAAAGAAACCAGAAATACTTCTCGAGGATTATATGGGCTTGATGATGGGACTGGCCAGGTACCCCAAGATGACGACTTGATGTTCACAGATTACCAGCAGAGGGTAAAAGCTTTTCAAAAGCCCCCCAACTAACAGAGTCACCTCTTAAGCCTAAGAATTTTGTTAATATTGGAAACTGGAATGTACGTACAATGTATACTGTAGTAAAGTCTGCGAGGTTGCACGTGTGATGTGCGAGTACAACCTGGGTACTCTAGACATTACCAAAAGTAGGTGGACAGATTCAAGTAAGTTAAAGTTGACAACAGGCGAGAAGGTCATCTATTCAGGAAGAGAAGTGGCGTGGCAATTATGATGTCCAAGCGAACAGAATCAGCATTGATGGTATAGAAACCAATAAACAATCACATAATAATGGCATTATTGTTTTCAAAATTGATCAAACTTACCATCATCCAAATATATGTGCCTACACTTGATGCGAAAGACAAAAACAAAGAGTTATTTTACGAACAACTACAAAGTGTTTTCGAAAATGTTGCAAAACATGATTGTCTACTGATAATGGGTGACATGAATGCAAAGGTGGGTTCATCAAACCTGAACAGAGAAGGAGTCATGGGAACCGAGGGGACAGGGATGACTAAAAATAATGGTGAAAGACTTGAAAATTTTTGTGAGCTGAACAGCCTTATTATCACAGGAACCTTGACAACACCATCACAGATAACTCATCCAGGTGAGCCTAATGGAAAGAACACTTCGGAAAGATTCAGAACTGTGCAACATCAACCGACCTAATGACAGTTGGTGCAGATGAAATCCCAGAGACTGATGAAATTAACACAGAGCCGATCAGTAAGGAAGAAGTAAGAGAAGATATCAGATCCCTAAAGAATAGAAAAGTCCTGAAAGCTGTAGTCCAGGAGTATGTCCCACAAGATAACCTGAGTTGAAAGCCTTCTCCAAATCCATAAAACACATGTGGACAGACTGGGCAAACTCCCATGCCCCCTCCAAAATCCTGTAGAGCATATAGAGTTGGTCAAGAGTGTCACGACCAGGAAGCAAACCACATTGTTCCTACTGAATCTGAGGTTTAGCTATCAGTCGGATCCTCCTCTCCAGTAGCCCTGTATAGACTATCCTAGGTACTGCTTCCCCATCCTGAGGCGTCAGATAGTGGTTCAGAAACTTTTTGAGGCCAACCGATAATCGCTCTCCAGGCCCTCACTGAACTCCTCCCATGCCCAAGAGTTTGTATTGGTGACAGCTTCAGCTGTAGAACGTTTGGCCTGCCAGTACCTGTCTGCTGCCTCAGAAGTTCCACAGGCCAATAACACCCCACCACGACAAGCCCCCATGATCTTCCGGCCACAGCTATGGGCTACCGCCTCAGCAATGGAGGCACGAAACGAAGCCCATTCGGATTCCATGCCACTCACCTCCTTCAGGATGTGGATGTAGCTCTGCCATAGGCGGGAGTTAAATGTCTCTTTGACAAGAGACTCCGCCAAACGTTTCCAGGTAACCTTAACTACACGCTTGAGCCTGTCAGGTCTGGCAGAAAGCCTCTCCTACATCGGAGTCAGCTCACTACCAGGTGGTGATCGGTTGACAGCTCAGCTCCCCTATTCACACGAGTGTCCAGAACATGCGACCGCAAGTCCGGTGAACCAACAACAAAGTCCATCACTGAACTACAAAGTAGGTTGTCCTGGTGCCAAATGTGCTTATGTTCAAACCTGATGTTCGTGATGTGTTTGTTTGTCTAACAACGAAACACCATTTGGATTCAGACTGGAGAGGCCGTACATACCAATCACACCCTTCCAGGTCACACTATCATTGCTTACATGGGTGTTGAAGTCTCCCAGGACAACGAGTGAGTCTCCGAGGGGAACGTTCACATCACATCCCTTAAAGACTTCAAGAAGGGCGGGTACTCTGAACTGTCATTTGGTGCATAAGCAGAAGAGTCAGGAGCCGTTCCCCCACCCGAAAGCGGAGGGAAGCTACCCTTTCACTGACTGGGTAGAATCCCAATGTGTGGGCACTGAGATGGGGGGCAACAAGGATCCCCACATCAGCTCACCGCCTCTCCCCATGAGCAACTCCAGAATGGAATAAGGTCTAGCCTCTCTCGAGATGGGTAGTTCCAGAGCCCAAGCTATATGTTGAGGTGACTCCAACTATACCTTTACGGTATCGCTCCACCTCATGTACCAGCTTAGGCTGCTTCCTCGACAGAGGGTGATATTCCATGTCCCAAAACTCAGAGTCAGTAGCCGAGGATCTGTTCAACAGAACTCATATCTTCGGCTGCCACCCAACTCACATTGCACCAAATCCCTATAGCCCCTCACACAGGAGGTGCATCTATGGGAGAGTGGACCCATGTCTCCTTTTTGGGCTGGGCCTGGCCCGGCTCCATGGGCAGAAGCCCGACCACCAGGCGCTCGCCTGGTCTGGCTCCGGGGGGACCCTGATGACCCGCGTCCAGGCAAGAGAAACTGTGTCCTTGTTTTATGTATCCGTCATAGTGGTCTTCAACTGCACTTCATCTGGACCTTCACCTCGGACCTGTTTGCCTTGGGTGACCCTATCAGGGGCATAAAATAAGATAAGATACAGCTTTATTAATCTCACAATGGAGAAATTCACTGTTACAGGCTCTTGAAGTACCATCAGGAGGGGGTGCAAAATAGCTGAGAAAGGTGTAACATCCTTGAGTTAATTAGAACAGAACAATAATATATATATATATATATATATATATATATATATATATATATATATACAGTGATACCTCTGCTCACGAACATAATTGGTTCCCAGAAAGTGTGTGTGAGGCGAAAAGTTCGTCTTCCGAACATTTATTTCCCATAAGAAACCATTAAAATGAGAATAATCCGTTCCCAGGTCCCCATAAAACATAATTTTCTACTAAATAAGCCTTAAAACTACACAAAAATATACCTTATTTTATGTATAATAAATGTCTATTGTATTGTAATTAAAGAAATAAACTGTACTGTATAATAAAGTCGTTTTATTTACCTTTGTGATGGCAGTTGATGGCTTGATGGAATGGAGTGGGAGGAGGAGGGAGGGAGGGAGTTACTGTTTGGAAGGAGAGTTTGGAAACGCCTACTGTTTGGAAACACGCATAGCCACACACGCACCCTGAATAGCTTCCTTGTTCTTAAGGATGGTGGTAGACTTAGCGTACTGGTACTGGGATGCTGAGTCACACAAACGCACACCTCGTTCGTGTTTTTCAATGATCTCCGCCTGTGGTGGGGTCTTTTTCGGTCCCATAATAGCAAAAGTACACTCAATATGGTCCAAAATGTCTATCAAACACAAACCACTTCCGCATTCAAAGAAAGGGGGGTGAAGAACTGTGACGCCGTGAGCGTGCGTCAGCTTCTCGTGGCCGCCACCGTGGCGCTGTTCGACCGCGTGGTTTGATTCGTCCGCCGAAAACTAGTTCGTCAGCAGAGACAATATGCTCGCAAATTTAATGTTCTTGAGGCGAAAAGTTCGTGAGCTTAAGCGTTCGTCAGCGGAGGTTTTACTGTATATATATATATATATATATATATATATATATATATATATACACATACACACACACACACACACACACACATATATACACACATATATACAGTATATACCCCCTCCCTGAATCGCCACCTTATCGTGGTGGAGGGGTTTGCTTGACCTGATGATCCTAGGAGCTATGTTGTCAGGGGCAAATGCCCCTGGTCGGGTCACCCAAGGCAAACAGGTCCGGGGTGAAGGTCCAGACGAAGTGCGATTCAAAAAACCCCTATGACACATGACATCTGAGAGAGAACACAGGAAACAGTCTCCCTTACCCGGACACGGGTCACCGGGGTTCCCCCCTGGAGCCAGGCCCAGGGGAGGAGCTCGAAGGCGAGCACCTGGTGGTTGGGCTTCTGCCCATGGAGCCTGGCCGGGCTGAGCCCGAAAAGGAGACATGTGTCCGCCCTCCCATGTCCCACCACCCGTGGGAGGAGTTTTAGGGGTTGGGTGCAGTGCGAGTTGGGTGGCAGCCGAAGGCATGAGTTCTGTTGGACCGATCCTCGGCTACTTACTCTGACCCTCGGGACATGGAATGTCACCTCTCTGGTGGGGAAGGAGCCTGATCTGGTGCACGAGGTGGAGAGATACCGACTAGATATAGTCGGGCTCACCTCAACGCATAGCTTGGGCTCTGTAACCATCCATCTCGAGAGAGGATGGACCTTATTCTATTCTGGAGTTGCTCATGGGGAGAGACGGCGAGCCGGTGTGGGTATTCTTGTTGCCCCCCGTCTCGGTGTCCAAATGTTGGGGTTCTCCCCAGTTGACGAAAGGGTAGCTTCCCTACGTCTTGCTTATGCACCAAATGACAGTTCAGAGTACCCACCCTTTTTGGAATCTTTGGAGACTCACTCGTTGTCTTGGGAGACTTCAATGCCCATGTGGGAAACGATAATGTGACCTGGAAGAGTGTGATCGGTAGGTACGGCCTCTCCAGACTGAAGCAGAATGGTGTTTCATTGTTAGACTTTTGTGCTCGTCACAGTTTGTCTATCACGAACACCATGTTCGAACATAAGGGTGTCCATAAGTGCACTTGGCACCAGGACACCCTAGGTCGCAATTCGATGATTGACTTTGTAGTCGTGTCATCGGACTCACAACCATATGTTCTGGACACTCGGGTGAAGAGAGGAGCTGAGCTGTCTACCAATCACTACCTGGTGGTGAGTTGGCTTCGGTGGTGGGGGAGGCTGCCTTCCAGACCTGGCAGGCCCAAGCATGTAATCAGGGTCTGCTGGGAACGTTTGGCGGTGTCCCCTGTCCGAGAGGCCTTTAACGCCCTACTCCGGCAGAGCTACAACCACGTCCCGGAGGAGGCGGGGGACATGGAATTCGAATGGGCCATGTTTCGTGCTTCCATTGCTGAGGCGGCAGCCCATAGCTGTGGCCGTAAGGTCATCGGTGCTTGTTGTGACGGTAATCTCTGAACCCAGTGGTGGACACCTGCGTTGAAGGGGGCCATCCAGCTGAAGAAGGAGGTTCATCTATCAGGTTTTATTAGCCTGTGAGACTCCCGAGGCAGCAAGCAGGTACCGGCAGGCCAAACGTGCTGCAGCCGAGGCTGTCGCAGATGCAAAATCTCGGGCGTGGGAGGAGTTCGGTGAGGGCCTGGAGAGTGATTATCGGTTGGCCTCAAAAAGGTTCTGGACCGCCATTCGATGCCTTAAGAGGGGGAAGCAGTTCTCCACAAACACTGTTTACATATCGTCGAGAGGTGGAGGGAATACTTTGAGGACCTCCTCAATCCCACCAACACGCCCTCCGTGGAAGAGGAAGACCGTGGGGGTTTGGTGAGGGTCCGCCCATCACTGGAGTGGAGGTCACGGAGGTTGTCAAAAAGCTCCTCGGTGGTTGAGCTCCGAGGTTGGACGAGATCCGCCCGGAATATCTCAGGGTTCTGGATGCTGTAGGACTGTCTTGGTTGACATGTCTCTGCAACATCGCATGGTCATCGGGGGCTGTACCTCTGGATTGGCAAACTGGGGTGGTGGTCCTGATTTTGAAGAAGGGGGACCGGAGGGTGTGTTCCAATTATCGGGGAATTACACTCCTCAGCCTACCTGGGAAAGTCTATGCAGGGGTACTAGAGAGGAAAATCCGACCGATAGTCGAACCTCGGATTCAGGAGGAACAATGTGGTTTTCGTCCTGGTCGTAGCACTATTGACCATCTCAATACGCTCCACAGGATTCTGGAGGGGGCATGCGAGTTTGCCCAATCCGCCACATGTGCTTTATGGATTTGGCGAAGGCTTTCGACCGTGTCCCTCAAACGATCTTGTGAGGGGTGCTCCGAGAGTATGGCATTCCGGATCCGTTGCTATGAGCTATTCGGTTGCTGTATCATCGGAGCCAGAGTTTGGTCCATATTGGCAACAACAGGTCGAATTCGTTTCTCTGTGGGAGTTGGAGTCCGCCAAGGCTGTTTTTTGTCACCGATTCTGTTCATAATTTTTATGGACAGAATTTCTAGGTGCAGTCGAGGCGTTGAGGGGTTCTGGTTTGGTGTCCATCGGATCTCGTCTCTGCCTTTTGGGAATGATGTTGTCCTTTTGGCTTCATCAAGTCGGGACGTCCAGCTCTCATTGGAGCGATTCGCAGCCGAGTGCGAAGCAGCCGGGATGAGGATCAGTACCTCCAAGTCTGAGGCCATGGTTCTCAGTCAAACAAGGGTGAAATGCACCCTCCGGGTCGGGAATGAGGTCCTGCTCCAAGTGGAGGAGTTTAAGCATCTTGGGGTCTTGTTCACGAGTGAGGGAAGGATGGAGTGGGAGATCGACAGACGGATCGCTGCAGCTTCTGCTGTTAAGTGGTGCCTGTACCGGTCCGTCGTGGTGAAGAAGGAGCTGAGCCGCAAGGCGAAGCTCTCAATTTACCAGTCGATCTACGTTCCAACCCTCACCTATGGTCACGAGCTTTGGGTAGTGACCGAAAGAACAAGATCACGGATACAAGCGGCTGAAATGAGCTTCCTTCACCAGGTGGCGGGGTTCTCCCTTAGAAATAAGGTGAGAAGCTCTACCATCCGTGGAGAGCTCGGAGTAGATCCACTGCTCCTCCGCATTGAGAGGGGCCAGTTGAGGTGGCTCGGGCATCAGGTCAGAATGCCTCCTGGACGCCTCCCTGGTGTGGTGTTTTGGGCATGTCCAACCGGGAAGAGACCCCGGGGTCGACCTAGAACACGCTGGAGGGACTATGTCTCTCGGCTTGTCTGGGAGCGCCTCTGTGTCCCCCCGGGAGAGTTGGAGGAGGTGGCTGGGGAGAGGGCCGTCTGGACCTCTTTGCTTAGGTTGCTGCGCCCGTGACCTGACCCCGGACTTAGCGGAAGACGATGATGATGATGATGATGATGACAGTATATATATATATATATATATATATATATATATATATATATATATATATATATATATATATATACACACACACACATACATAAGTGAATAAATAGATACATAAATAGTATAAAAATAATATACAATAAAAAAACTTTGTAGACTGGCTGATATACAAGTGTACATGTATCTGAGGGCAGAGTAGATGGATTGATATGGTTCACAGTCAGTGGGGTAGATGTGGTTGATTAAAGTGCACAGGTTTTTATTGCACATAACCATTTTTTTTTTTCCACAGACAGTTACAAAGTGGCGTTGTGCAGTCTGACAGCGGTGCACTGAGGATGTCTCAGTCGTCCACTGAAGGAGCTGCTCAGCTTCTCTACAGTCTGGTGCCGTGGATGAGAGCTGTTGTCTATGATGGATGTGAGCTTGGCTACCATCCTCCTCTCACCCACCTCCTCCACAGAGTCCTAGGTGCTAGTGTTGTGGGACCAGTCCAGTTTATTGTTGAGGTGAACGCCCAGGTACTTGAAACTGTCCACTGTCTCAATGTCCTGTCCCTGGATGTTCACCAGTGAGTGTGTGTGTGTATGTGTTAGAGTGCTTCTCCTGAAGTCGACCACCATCTCCTTCGTCTTCCTAGTGTTCAAGCACAGGTGGCTGCACTCACACCAGTCCACAAAGTCGATGATGACAGATCGGTACTCCAGCTTGTTCCCCTCTGACACACGGCCCACGATCAAACCTGTGAAGTAACAGTTTAATTCATCCACCCAGTGCTGGTCACCATCAGCTGTCCCTCTGACACTGCCCAAATCCAGACATGGTCTTTAGTCCTCTCCAGATGTCCCGCACGTTGTTCTGAGCCAGCTTCTCCTCCATCTTCTTCCCATAGTCCTTCTTGGCCCTCCTGATCCTCCACTGGAGCTCATGCTGGACCTTCTTTTGCTCCTCTCTATCCCCTGAGATGAAAGCCCTCTTCTTCTGGTTCAGGAGGACTTTAAGCTCAGGGGTGACCCATGGGTGGTTGTTGGAGAAGCACCGTACTCTCTGTGTTGGCACAGTGTTGTCCACGCAGAAGTTCATGTAATCGGTGATACAGTGTGTGAGGCCGTCGATGTCATCACCAAAGGAGTCACAGAGCATGCTCCAGTCTGTGGTCTGGAAACAGTCCCCAAGCCTCTCATTGGGCTCCTCGGTCCACACATTCACAGACCTCTTCTGCGCAGGTTCCTTTTGCACCCTGGGTGTGTATTGGGGAAGTAGGTAGATGAGGTTGTGGTCTGAGCATCCTAGTGTGGGGGGGTGTAAGCGTCCTTCACATTAGCATACAGCAACTCCAGCGTTTTATTATCTCTTGTGGTGCATTTCAAGTATTGTGTGAACGTCGGGAGAGAGGCAGAGAGAGAGGCATGGTTAAAGTCCCCGCTGATCAGAATCATATCAGGCATAATGCCCCTGACAACACAACTCCTAGGATCATTAGGACACGCAAACCCCTCCACCACGATAAGGTGGTGATTCAAGGAGGGGCCCTTGGAATGGTTAAAAGGTTTAAATGTCAAGCTACCCAAGAAAGGAAATTTAAGAGATTGCACATACTGATGAGGCATAACACTACTAATTATCACAAAGTACTAGGTAAGGTGCTTATGGAGCAAATGAAGAAGGGAGCAAATGCAAAGCTAGAACAAGAACAAGCAGGGTTTCGCCAAGGACGAAGTACTATCGAACAGATATTCATACTGCGCAACATCATCGAACAATCACATGAATAGCAAGCCTCCCTGTTTCTAAACTTCATTGATTTTGAGAAGACCTTCGACTCGCTCCACAGGAACAGCCTCTAGGACATTATGAAGCTGTATGGTATACCAAGGAAGATCATAAAGGTAATTCAACTCTACCATAATTTTGAATGTGCAGTTTTTGATGGAGATCAAACATCGGAATGGTTCCAAGTAAAAACTGGCATCAAGCTAGGCTGTGCAATGTCTGGCTTTTTATTCATTCTCACCATCGATTGGATAATGCGTGAAACAATTACCCAAGCCATTACTGGAATCAGATGAAAATTTACCAGCCAATTGGAAGACCTAGTTTTTGCAGATGACATTGCACTCATTTCAACCAGCCACAGCCAAATGCAAAAAAGACAGTCAAGTTATTGGAGAAAGCCCAGAAAAGAGTAGGACTCAACATCAGCCAATCAAAACTCATGTAACGATAAACTCCAAGAACCAAGTGCCAATCAAGTTCCAAAGTGCCCAAGACATTCCAGAAACCAGTGACTTCACTTACCTCAGAGCCTGTGTAAGTACTGATGGAGGTGCAGACAGAGACATGGAAAGTAGGCTCAACAAGGCAAAGTTGACATTCAGGAAACTGAGGAAAGTGTAAGACTCTAAACAGTAAAGCAAGAAAATCAAGCTATTCAACACCTTTGTGAAACCTGTCCTCCTGTATGGGAACAGAACTTGGTGGAGAAACATCAAAGACTACGAGAAGCTTGATTCCTACCAGTACCAGTGTCTCAAGAGAAGTTTGTGCATCTTTTGGACATATGTAATATCAATAGAGGAGCTAAACCAAGAGACAGGATCAATGCGGATGAGTTTAGGAGTTAGGAAAAGGAAATGGAAATTTCTCAGGAATGTCCTTAGGATGCTGCAACAACACCTCTGTGCAACCGCTCTTACATGGAGACCCGATGGAAGACGAAAGGTAGGCAGACCAAAGACAGCTTGGAGATGATCGATAGAGAAGGAGAGGAAGGTAGTGGGATGGAAATCTTGGGAAGAAGCAAGAGTGATAGCGAGAGAAAGGACCCAATGAAAGAGAAGTATGAAGTATATCCTTATGTGCAACTGAACATGAAGAGGATAGTGAGTGAGAGTGAGAAAAATTCACTTGGCCCTCTGCGACAATAAAATAAAATCTTATAAATTCAAATTAGGTTTAAGTTATTTTTAGAATAATGTCCATGAATTCAATTATTCTTAAATATTATAGATAAATAAAAAGGGTAAAGTCCTTCTGGCTTTTTACACCCGAACCATGGTGGCTCATCAGGCCAGTGCTTATCCCCGGTTTCCATAGCGTGAAGTGACCAGGAATACAACTCCTCCTGGATGGGACGCTAGTCCATCGTAAGTTACCTTCCCAGTATATTTTACTGGTACCCATTTATACTGCTGTGTGGACAGAGGCACACTTGTGGTTGAGACCTTGCCCAGGGGTCTTAGCACAGTGGGGGGGTCTAACTGGGATTTGAACACACAACCGCCCAATCATGAGCACAGCACCCTAACCACTATGCCACCGGCCCCACTAAAAATAAATAAATAAATGAAAATGTACTTATTTTTATTTTATTTTTTTTGCACTGTGAAACAAATATTTTTAATAAATAACACTGTGGGATAAGATGATTTTTTTTTCTTTACATTTGGGAGGTTGATTTATGGGAACTTGTTAGGCTTGGCCAAGGTTTGCACACTCTGAATGCTCTTGTTGTTACAATGTTTTGTTTACTAATGTTTTTCCACTCCCTAAAAACTTACATTAATTATTAATTAATTCTATATTTTCAGTTAATTTTGAACACGGGCATTGTTTTAAAGAATATCAGTATTGGTCAGCCTTACAGTATAATTTGTACGTAATGTAACATGTTTAAGTGATACAGACAATTATTTTGAAAGAAATAGCTATAAAAAGCACAAGACTAGTTATTTTACCCCTTGGATTATTAGTGGGGGCTGAAATGCAGGGGTTAGCAGTTTTCCCCGGAAGTATTGTGGAGACAGTGAACTGTTAAATTTTGGCGACTCTGAGCATATGAATGTTGTCGGAGAGGAGCGTGACAGTAAATCCAAAATGGCTTACGCAGCTCACATTTTTGCCGACTCGGCTTTCCTGTCTTTGGTTGGTTTAGACACAAAAAGAACCGTTTTCAATGATTTCTGTTCTTGTTGTTTGTGCAGCTCAGCACTGGCAGATAATGGGTAATGATGCGCGGGTCAGTGACGCAGCCCAGCCAATTAAAGTTCATGTCACTACCAGGCTGGAAGAGCCGATCAAAAAGGCAGTATGTCGCTGAGCATGCCTAGAGTCGTAACTCTTGTGCACACTTTGAAAATGGGTACAGACTGTTGTTGCCAGAAAAAATGGCTGATGTTCTACATTGTGGTTTTTAAATAGCTAGAAACACTAATTCAGGGGTGGCATGGTGGTGTAGTGGTTAAGACGTCCACCTCACAGCAAGCAGGCCGGGGTTCGATTCCCAGCTCGGGTGTCACTGTGTGAAGTTTGCATGTTCCCCCCTGTATTTGTGTGGGGTTTCCTCCGGGTACTCCAGTTTCCTCCCATAGTCCAAAAACATACACAGTAGGTTAATTGGCTGTTCCAAATCACCCTTAGGTGTGAGTGTTGGCCCTGTGTGTGGTTCAAAAAATGAATGAATGAAAAACTTAGTCACCTTTTAATAATAAAAAACCCACAACAGGTGAACATCTGTGTATTTTTAGTAAAAAACAGTTTTTATGCTCGTAATCAGATAAATTTAGACTTTGGAGCTGAAATTGAAAAGCATTAAACTAACATAAAATATAATTTTATCTAAAAATAGATGAAATTAAAAAATTAAATGAAATAAATTGACGAAACAATGGAAAAGATAAAGCAAAATCATGACACAGAGGAAGTTAATCATCAGTATTCGATATACATATTTCCTCATGTACCTGTCAATCCTGCTCTGTTCAACTAACATGAGAAACAGAAAAAAAAAAAAAAAAATCAACCCAAGATATTATTGAGAAACACATCAAACATCCTGCATCGGAGCCAGAGATTGGTGAAGAAGTGAGCGCTTTGGTGTTGTCTGCTGACGAGACGGACACTTCAATCTAAATTTGTTTCAGCTTGGGGATTTTATCGGATCTCAATCAGACATGAGGCAAAAATCCAATAAAGAAAAACACAAGTGAAGTCACACGTCAGTCTGTAGATACAGAAAACGCTTTTTTACCAGACGGTGAGGTCTCAACGATCATCTTCTGACCAAAAGCTGCTCTGTTAAAGCTGTTCTGTCTGCAGGTTTCATTTTCAAATCACTGATTTTTTTGACTCTGATAATTTACATCATTACTTTAAAAAAAAAACCAAAAAAACAACAAAAAAATACAAATATCCATCTCCCATAATGCACCTTAAATTCGTCCACTACCGAACAATTTATTATTAGTAGTAGTAGTAGTACAGGGATCCTTCACTTTCAGTGGTTAATTGGAACATAGATCCCCACGCGACCACTGAATTCCGCAAAGTAGGATCAACCCCACATCCCCCCACCTGACTGACGTATACGTACATGTATATGTGTATATAATATCAATAAATACATATTCAATGCTATGAATGCTTATAACATAACAATTAAACATTAAAAAATAATGCATAAGATGTAAATAAAATATAAATACACACACATACAAACACGCGTGCCCGCATGCACTCAGATGCACGCCTCACATAGAAATATAAGTAGATTTGATGGGAGGTTTTTTTTTTAACATAATTGGCCTTGTTTTTGCTGCATTTTCCTTAACCTTTTCTCCTATTCTTCCTTAATTTCCTTATTTTTTAATTTGATGAATTAAAAAAAAGCGCGATGCACTGAAGCCGCATGAATTGAAGCACGAAATAGTGAGGGATCCCCATATTAGTATTATTATTGTAGTTGTTGTTGTTGTTGTTTTGCCATTATAGCTACAATGCTTGTGGAAAAAATACAAATAACAAAACAATTTTATCAGATACCGAGAAGGGCACTAAGAGAGTGCAAACCTCCACCAGGAAAAAATGGATTGTTGAATTTGGGATAGTAATAATGAAATGTCTCCCCCTAGTGGGAATCCAATTTTGGCACATAATAAAGAATAGGCATTTAGGGGCAGTGGTGGTCTAGTGGATAGGGCGCAGAATCGCTTATCCTAAAGTTGGGGGTTCAAGTCCCCACAGGATTGTCACAGTCCCCCCAGTGCAGCTAACCGGGTTATCAAAGGTGGGCCATGTCTCTCATTGTCTATGGTGTGCGGCATGTAAAAGAACCACTGCTGACTTTCGTAAAGAGTAGGTTGCAAAGCCGTCAGCGTGTTTCCGTCCCTTGCTAAAGGGTTGTAACAGGAAGGGCATCCGACATAAAAACCACTGCCAAATCAAATGTGCGAATCAGATGATTTGCTGTGGCGACTCCTGAGAACGGAAAAAGCCAAAAAGAGAAGAAGAAGAATAAAGAATAGGCATTTAAGGATTTTAGGATTTTAGGATTTTGGGACCCCCCCGATGATTTCATGCAGGGACCATCTCCAAAATGTGATGTTTTCTTACTTGTATCACGCCCTGTGGAAAAAGGAGGAGGAACTCAGAACCTTCCTACTGAAAACTAGTCTATTTGCAATCACAGAGATGACAAGACACACCCTTTTTATGGGACATCTCCAGTCCAGTACATGACACACCACCTGAGTGAATGTTAACAATTAGAGGCGCTTCCAAAAGGATCATAATCCTAATCCTAATTCCAAACCCAAACCTGTGGTGCAGGACACACCCACTTTGCGGGGCCACCAATCAGTGATCATGCAGTAGGTGTGTTGTGTAAGTACTGGATGTCTGTGGTGGATGTCAGTGATTTGACTGACTAAGAGCTCAATCTGTTGTTTGAAATGAGGTTAAAATAAAACAAGTAGTTACGTGTTATTTTATTGTTTTTTATTTTAAGTATTAATTTGACTGTAATTCTAATCTATATCTCAGTATATCATCTTTTCTCTGAGTGTTATGTCCTTCACCCCGTGGGGGTTCCCAGTGGTGCCGCTCTCTCTCTCTCTCTCTCTCTCTCTCTTTCTCTCGCTCTCGCTCTCACTCTCGCTCTCACGCACGCACACACAACACACAACACACGCTCACACACACACACACACACACACACACACACACACACACACACACACACACACACACACACACACGACCCATGATCACAGTCCAAAAGTGTCACTTAGAATATCTTTCTTCAGATATGCAGACCCCCTACCATTGTTTCCGGGAAAAAAACTTGCCACAAGCTACAGGGCAGCGGGAGACCACCACTGTCTACAAACACAAACACACACACACACATACACACACACATACACACACACATACACATACACACACACACACACACACACACACACACACACACACACACACACACACACACAGTTCCCACTGTAATGAGAAGTTGAGTGAAGTGAGGAGAAGATTCCAGAGATTCTGAAACCCAGGACTGAAGTAACCCTCCCGACCCCCTAACTGCAGCTTTCACACACATTTCAGTTTCAAATGATTACAATATATTTTCAATATTACTTTAATATTTATCTTGTTTATAAATATTTATATTTATCTATCCCATCATTATTGAGTGTGTGGTTTATAAGTTTTTATACAGGTGAAAGTATGAAAACATGAGTGACAGAATAACAGGAATTCACCTCTACATCATTAAATGTAATTATAAGCAGATAAAAATTGTGATGCATTGTATAGAATTATAAAACCTTATTTATTTATTTATTTGCTTATTTTGCTGTATTGTATTAATCTTCCAAAGGAAATTATTTCCCAAACCCATCCGAAGTGAACAAGCACACACACACACACACACACACACACACACACACACACACACAGTACACACACTCATAGCAATGGGCTCTCACACACATTGGGACGCCAAGAGAGCAATTGGGGGTAGGTACCTTGCTCAAGGACACTTTAGTCATGAACGTGGAGAAAGAAAATGTGCACCTCACTCCCCCAAGACACACTTTTCCTGCTGGTTTAGGAATTAAATGGGATGCCCCCAGTTGTTTATAATGACTTCTACATTTATTATTTATTTATTACAGAGATTGCTAACAAATAAAAAGGGACAGGGGTATAAAAGCTTTATATCAGGGTGATTCTCTTAATTTGGAATGGGGGCCAGATTATGAAAACGGTCCCAAAATAGGAGCCAAAGAAATATGTCCTGAAAGACGAGTAATCATATGAAAAGCTACAGATACAGTAAAGTACAACAACATCAACAACATCAAAGTGCTACGAGTGTGTGTATTATATTTTGTACATGCACAATAACATTAATACAGCGTATTATGTCATGACATACAGGCCCAAGGCAGTTCTTCAATGTGCAGTGGTAATATACACAATGCTGAGTGATCAATCCAATGCAGCTGTGAGGGAGGGCACAAGCCAGTGTCTCTCCCTCATGTCGGTCCCAAGCCCGGATAAATGCAGAGAGTTGTGTCAGGAAAGGCATCCGGCGTAAAACAAATGGCAAATAAAATATGTGATTCACAACAAAGAATTTCATACCGGATCGGTCGAGGCCCGGGTTAACAACGACTGCCATCAGTGCTGTTAACAAGCAGGGTGCTGGTGGAAATTGGACTACTGTTGGTCGAAGAAGGAGAGGCGGGAGGCGTGTCCGTAGGCAGAGAGAGAGAAGAGGAAAGGCATGAGTCTAGGACTGAAAGTAGGGACTTTGAATGTTGGAACTATGACAGGAAAAGGTAGAGAGCTGGCTGACATGATGCAGAGGAGGAAGGTGGACATACTGTGTGTTCAGGAGACCAGATGGAAAGGTAGCAAAGCTAGAAGCTTAGGAGCAGGGTTTAAGCTGTTTTTTCATGGTGTGGATGGGAAGAGAAATGGAGTAGGAGTCATCTTGAAGGAGGGGTTTGTCAGGAATATTCTAGAAGTGAAAAGAGTGTCAGACAGAGTGATAAGTCTCAAGTTAAAAATTGAAGGTGTGATGTTCAATGTTGTTACTGCTTATGCCCCACAGGCAGGATGTGAGCTAGAAGAGAAGGAGAGATTCTGGAGTGACTTAGATGAAGTGATGCAGAATACCCCGAGAAGTGAAAGAGTGGTCATTGGGGCAGACTTCAATGAACATGTTGGTGCAGGAAACAGAGGGGACGAGGAAGTGATGGGCAGATTTGGTATCCAGGACAGGAACGCAGAAGGACAGATGTTGGTAGATTTTGCAAAAAGGATGGAAATGGCTGTGGTAAATACTTTCTTCCAGAAGAGACAGGAGCATAGGGTGACTCATAAAAGCGGAGGTAAGAGCACATGGGTAGACTACATCTTGTGCAGGCAATGTAATTTGAAGGAAGTCAGTGACTGCAAAGTAGTAGCGAGTGAGAGTGTTGCCAAACAGCATAGGATAGTGGTGTGCAGGATGACGCTAATGGTGAGGAAGGTGAAGAAGGCAAAGGCAGAGCAGAAGACAAAGTGGTGGAAGCTGAAAAAGGAAGAGTGTCGTGTTGTCTTCAAGGAGGAGTTGAAACTGGCTTTGGGTGGTCAGGAAAGTGCTTCCAGATGACTGGACAACTACAGCTAATGTGATCAGGGAGACAGGTAGTAGAATACTTGGTGTGTCATCTGGAAGGAGAGTAGATAAGGAGACTTGGTGGTGGAATGAGGAAGTGCAGGAGTGTGTACAAAGGAAGAGTTTAGCTAAGAAGAAGTGGGACATAGAGAAGACTGAAGAGAGTCAACAGGAGTACAGGGAGACAAAGCGTAAGGCAAAGGTAGCAGTGTCAAAGGCCAAACAGATGGCGTATGATGACTTATATGCTTAGTTGGAAAGTAAAGAGGGAGAAAATGATTTATACAGGTTGGCACAGCAGAGAAATAGAGATGGGAAGGGCGTGCAGCAAGTTAGAGTGATTAAGGACAGAGAGGGAAATGTATTGACTGATGACAGAAGTGTGCTGGGAAGATGGAAAGAATACTTTGAAGAGCTGATGAATGAGGAAACTGAGAGAGAAAAAAAAAAGAGTAGAAGAGGTGACTGTTGAGGACCATGAAGTAGCAAAGATTAGTAAGGGTGAAGTGAGGAGGGCATTGAAGGTGATGAAGAATGGAAAGGCAGTTGGTCCTGATGACATATCGGTGGAGGTATGGAAGTGTCTAGGGGAGGTAGCAGTAGATTTCCTGACAAAAACATTCAACAAGGTCTTAGAGAGTGAGAGGATGTTGGAAGAATGGAGGAGAAGTGTGCTGGTGCCCATTTTTAAGAACAAGGAAGACATGAAGAGTTGTGTCAACTACAGAGGGATAAAGTTGATGAGCCATACGATGAAGTTATGGGAAAGAATAGTGGAAGCTAGACTAAGGGCAGAGGTCAGCATTTGTGAACAACAGTTTGGTTTCATGCCAAGGAAAAGCACCACAGAGGCAGTGTTTGCCTTGAGTATGTTAATAGAGAAGGTCAGAGGGAGCCGCATTGTATCTTTGTGGATCTGGAGAAAGCATATGACAGGGTGCCGAGAGAGGAACTGTGGTATTGCATGAGGAAGTCTGGAGTGGTATGTTAGAGTGGTGCAAGACATGTATGAATGATGTAAGACAGTGGTGAGGTGTGCTGTCGGTGTGACAGACGAGTTCAAGGTGGAGGTGGGACTGCATCAAGGGTCAGCTCTGAGCCCCTTCTTGTTTGCTATGGTGATGGACAGGCTGACAGACTAGGTTAGACAAGATTCCCCATGGACTATGATGTTTGCAGATGACATTGTGATCTGTCATGAGAGCAGAGAACAAGTGCAGGAAAATCTAGAGAGGTGGAGATATGCCCTGGAAAGGAGGCGAATGACGTTTAGCCTCAGTAAAACAGAATACATGTCTGTGAATGACAAGGACCCAAGAGGAACGGTGAGGTTACAGGGGCAGAGATAAGGAAGGTGGAGCATTTGAAGTACTTAGGCACAACAATCTAGAGTAATGGAGAGTGTGGAAAAGAGGTGAAGAAGCATGTGCAGGCAGGTTGGAATGGTTGGAGAAAAGTGTCCGGTGTGATGTGTGATAGGAAGGTATCGGCAAGAATGAAAGGAAAAGTGTACAAGACGGTGTTGAGGCCAGCAATGTTGTATGGTTTAAAAACAGTGGCGCTGAGGAAAAGACAGGCGGCAGAGCTAGAGGTAGCAAAGATGAAAATGTTGAGGTTCTCTTTGGGAGTAACAAGGATGGATGGGATCAGGAATGAGCACATCAGAGGGACAACACATGTAAGAGGTTTTGGAGACAAAGTCAGAGAGGCTAGATTGTGATGGTTTGGACATGTAAAGAGGAGGGATAGTGAGTATATTGGTAGTAGGATGCTGAGGCTGGAACTACCAGGCAGAAGGCCTAGAGGAAGACCAAAGAGACGATTCATGGGCGTGGTGAAGGAGGACATGAAGGCTGGATAGGGTGAGATGGAGGCAGATGATTCGCTATGGCGACTCCTGAAGAGAACAGCCGGAAGGAAAAGAAGAAGAAGCTGAGTGATCAATCCAGGTGAGCCATATCACAGACATTTAAAGTTTATTACTTTAACAGACAGTATGCACTTCACCTTACTGTGGCAACAAAAACAATGAGAGTGTAGTATGATAATCAATACAACTATTACAATATACTAGTATAAGTACATATATACAGTAGGCCCTTAACTATTCGCAGTTTTGCACTCATGATTTGCGTATTCGCGGACTACCTCACTACTCTCACGTGATTCAAATTCAGCCAATGGCTGAATTTACTAGTTAAGTTCTATGTCACTCAAACGCCTGCTCAGCACCAGAAAAAGGTAATGACGTTGGATGTCTCTTCTGAAGAAATAAGACCTTCTCCGGAAGAAATGGCAGTTTCCTCTGAAGTGCCTGAAGAGGAATAGTCGTCTGAACTGTTGTAAAACACTCCACTATTAAAGTCTTTTTCAATTATTATTGCAGTACATGACCTAAGGTAATATTTAAAATGTTTGTGTGTTATATTTTATTTACTGTGGTGGAGCATGTTTCTCATTTTGTTTTGTTTATCCAATTTATTACATTTCTTGTTCTTTTATGTCCTT
Source organism: Plotosus lineatus (assembly GCA_024760905.1). Lineage (NCBI taxonomy): Eukaryota > Metazoa > Chordata > Actinopteri > Siluriformes > Plotosidae > Plotosus > Plotosus lineatus. The sequence continues at coordinate 11,676,673 of CM045729.1, forward strand.
TTTGTTATGGTGTGTGTTTTGGGGGACTTTGATTTTGGTGCTGTGCCTCTAACTGTTTACTCTCTGCTTCTGCTGAGGGGCGTGGCTGAGCTGCTCGGTGGCTCACACCTGAATTCACTCTTCTCATTTACTCCCAACAAACAAAAAGCACGCTCACCTCTGCGCCAGAGGATAAACTCACATCACATCACATCACTGTTTCTTTGGTTTGTAATGCTCTCTAACTCTCTCACTCTAAAACTCTATTTTCTACTCGCTCTGGCTGAGGGGCGTGGCTGAGATGCTCAGACTTAATACAGTTCACACCTAAAGCAAGACCTTCCTATAGTGAGCATTTCTGAAAAAAAAAAGTGAAAAGTGCTGCATGTTTCTAAAAGAATGCATTTAAAGGTGTTTTTACAGACGCTCCCGACTTACTTTCATCCGTTTTATGCATTTTTGCTTTTTTTTATTTTTATTTTTTAAAGTCAAATTTTGCGTTTAGATGGACCTACATAGTACGCTGACGTAATGACGTAATGACGCTGCGTCCATTGTTTACAAACGTGCCCCTCCTTCTTCCCAGTTCAGTTTTATATATATGTTATATATATATATATATATATATATATATATATATATATATATATATATATATATATATATATATATATAAAATACACAGATGAACTAACTATCTGCTCAGATTGGCACAATCTACCATGCATACTCAGTTAAGCAAAGAGAGTTGTAAAATGAATGAAAACCAAAGAAAGAGAACGCTCTGCTCTGCTGATTCACATCAGTGATTCACATCGGTGCAGGCTGAGTACTAAACAAGTTCAACAGCGCCCTTGCGCACTTAAAGACTGGAAGTCCGTATAACCCGCGCTTTGTTTCAAGCAAGTAAACTACTTTCAGCAAGTGCACTACTTTTGGTATTGAGCACTTCAGCTTCATGTAAAGTGAGTCGGCTCAGCTTCATGTCATGTGACCATCCGTCGACCATCGGAACCATTTACAAGCAGAAAAATCACATCATAGAGAATGATAAAGGTTATATTTGATACTGTATTTGATATTTGATGAGTGAATTTGATTAAAATGTATCAATTTGAAATGATTTTGCTTGAATATAATTTATTTGAAAATAATGTTGATATTATTTGATATATTTGATGTTATTTTACAATGTTATGTTTATAATAATTGATTTTTGGGGTGTTTTATGAGATCCAGTAAAGGTGTTTATGGATGTATAGTACAGTATGAGCGTCATACGTCACACGTCATACGTCACTATAACAACTTATGTTCACTTTCAACTTACGTTCGGCCGTCCGGAACCAATTAAAAACGTAAGTCGGGGAGCGTCTGTATATGTATTCTGTATAATGTTTATATATTTTTTATCAATAAATATCACAGTAAAAAAAATTAAGTTTTTCTTAATCATTACTACATTTTACTACATTAACACTGTATTAATGAGTAAGAGTCTCTATAGATTGTGTTTACGAAGCATATTTTAGCGCATGTAATAGATACATAGTATTTTACTCCCGGCTGCTGATTCGCGTATGTGACATGATACATGGGGTTTCACTTCCGGGTACAGAACTCGCAGATTATCTTCATTCGCGAGAGGGGCCGGAACCGAACCCCCGCAAATATCGAAGGCCTACTGTATATAAGTACAGATATAGTACCCCCCTCCCCCCACATTTCCTCCCTAATTTATTCATATATAATTCTGACTCATCAGGTATTGCTTTCCCGATCACATCACCACCAGCAATCGGGGGAGGGGGGGTATACGCACGCCCCCTCTGTGGCATGCAATGTTATCCATCTGTCTCTGTATGAACTGCTGTGCCATACATATTTAAGGGTGGTCCAACACACTCAGCGGGAAAGCGCTACCTCGTATGAATTAGCTCATAGACACCCGTGATTGGCTGGTGGTTATTGTGAGAGCGCGACCAATTAGCTCCTATGGACACCCGGCCACGGATGGCTGTGTATTTGCCCAAATTCAAACTTGTGATCTCTGAGATAATAGTCACGCTCGTTGTCAATGCACCATTCGGGAGCCCCAGAGATAATATTTTAGCTGCAATGTTTAACCTCTTCAGAGATGAATCCTAATTACTAATTTGATAATCCGAACTGTTCCATTACTGGTTTAATCACCGGCATTTCACATCTAAGAGAGTGTTGATTTCGTAAAAACAGTGAGGTCATGTGTTTGTGCTCTGACACTTCTCTATTTACTGTTAATCTACCTGTTCTCCCAATCAACATCTCGTTTTGTCCAACTCACCGGGCAACTGCACTAAAAATGAAAAGAATAATGGCCAGAAAAGCACACTGAGGGCAGATACAGCAAACGGTGATTGGTTCATGATTTCAGCTTGTGCCACAGTGAGGTGTGGCTAAACTAGCAATAAGCAGCTGTGACACAGAATCATCCAAAAAATATATTGATGTCAGTGTTTTTTAATTGCTTATTTAATACACTTTTTCTACTTAAGAAAAATAGAGGAGTCAACCTAAAGGGCAAGTGCACACTATCTTGGATGTGGCTCGAAGACTCGAATAGCCCGGCTTTGCATCATTATATTGTACTGCTGAATGTTATGATGTCATGATAATTACTTCGAGATGAGATTTATGTGGTTACTGAGCTATTTAATTCCACTAGGGTCACAATGAGGCCAAAGCCTATCTCAGCCGGCTGTGGGTGAAGGAAAGAACACCCTGAACAGCTTACCAGTCCATCTCACACACACAAACATTCACACTCACACCAAGAGACACTTTGGAACAATCAATTCATCTAATGTGCATGTCTTTGGACTGTGGGAGGAAAACGGACGAGACCCATATGAGTAAGTGACAGATACAGAGGCGCCAGGCTGTGGTCTGAACGCAGGACTTTCTTCCTGTGAGGTGGACGTGTCAACCACTACTCCGCTGTGCCATTGTTTATATTATGGTCAAGTGTACAGGCCTGGAGAATATTTCATTAGTTTACAACTAATTCTTTCTGAATTACTTATCAGAATGTTTTTAAAGAATGCTGTACATTTCTTTCATTTAATTCTGTCCTACTGCTTGTTATCTTTGTTTTTATTTTTTTTTTTTACTTCAATTCAATTTACACACACACACACACACACACACACACACACACACACATACACATACACATACACACATACACACACATACACACATGTACATAGATTTACAGACACTGAGATTCACCTCTGTTTGACAAGTGGACATGCTGATATTAATGAAGGCTGAGTCTGAAGCGTGTGTGTGTGTGTGTGTGTGTGTGTGTGTGTGTGTGTGTGATGTATTTTTAATAAGGAGTGTGTTGCTTATCGAAATTCTCGCACCCTGCTGCCAGGCAGTCATGATGAATGACCACAGACAAGAGGGTTATTAATCACACACACTCTCTTGCTCTCTCTCTCTCTCTCTCGCTCTCTCTCGCTCTCTCTCTCTCACACACACACACACACACACACACACACACACACACACACACACACACACACACACACACACACACACACACACACACACACTTCACTGAAAAATCCCAAAAGTGAGGGACAGAAAGAAGGAGAAACAAGATATGAATACTCAGCATAGAGAGAAAGACAGGTCGATAAATAGTTAGAGAGATTGATAGATCGATAGATTGATATATAGATCGATAGATCGATAGATAGATAATAAAATGTAGGAAATTATAAGTGCCAAAATAATGAATAACAAGAGATGAGAAGAAATGTTAGGAGGAAGACAGAATTAATAATTGAGGCAAGGGAGAAAAAGCAGAAAAGAGAGAAGAAATAATATGAAAAACAAAAGGGGCCAGAGGGAAAGAGTTAATGATGATTTGTGGACGGGGGGATAAAATAAAAAGAAAAGAAGAGGGAAGGACGAGGGAAAAAGAGGAGAAAAGAAATAAAGAGAGAGAAGAAAGGGTGGCAGGAAAAAGAGGGATGGAAGTAGAGAAGAAAATGGAGAGGACCGAGGGAGTTGTTTCTTGCGGTGAATACCTGAAGTGTGTAAGAAATCGGTCCAGCTGAAGTCTGTGCTTGCTCGCGTCTCGATTCCTAAAGAGAAACGGAGCAGGTCAACACTCGCAAACGAGACAAAAACGATAAAACGAGGTAGTGTGAGGATGAGGATGATGAAGTGGAGATCTGTCCTTACCTTGTGCTTGTACATAGATCTTAGTGATGTCACAGTCCTAAGGAATTAGCAAAAACAGCATTACAGTATGATTAGAGTTCGTAAAAAAAAAAAAGAAAAAAAAAGGCTATGGTTGTTGCTATGGTTACATCAAGGTTTTGTTTATTTAAAAATTTTAACTGTAGATTATCAATAATCCTGTGTAATTAAATTTACTGTTAACAACGATACTGAAAAAGAAACACTGTACGATCACTACAAGTCATATTCGTTGTCATGGTGATATCCCAACATGGTTACACAAAGATGGGAGCTGTGAGCACATCATTACAATCCAACTTGCCTGCGATTGTCGCTATGGTTACATTTTAACACTCAGTCCTCTTTTACTTTTTTGCACTTTGTACTCGTCATGTTATAATTGAACTAACATTTAAGATTGTTGCTATGACGATGATGTTGCGAAATCATTCTATCTTTAATGCTTCAACGGTGAACTTTCCCATGCACTCATTAATTCATTCATTTTATATAACCGCTTAATCCTAATTAGGGTCGTGGGGAAGCTTGCGCCCATCCCAGCTGACTCTGGATGATTGCAGAGGGCAGAAACACGCTGACGGCTATGTAGCTACTCTTGTCGAAAGTCAGCAATGGTTGTTTTACATGAACCTCTCACCATAGACAGTGCGAGACATGGCCGGCCTTTGATAACCCAGTTAGTGCACTGGGGGGTAGGGGTGGGGGGGTGTGGGGGGGGGGGGGGGCTTGAACCTCCAACCATGATCCAATACCTTTACCACCAGGCCACCACGCCCCCCTGCACTGGAGAGTTTATTATTTCATTTGCTCAGTCACTTAATCCGGAGCCTATCTCAGCCAAATTTAGGCGAAGGTGTGGTACACCCTTAACAGCTCATCAATCCACACACACACAACCATTCACACTGAAACTTATACCCTAGTGTCATTTTGGAGCAGCCACTAAAGTGCAGGGCCGTGGTGGCTTAGTGGGGAAGGCAATAGGATGCTATACCAAAGATCAGCGGTTCAATCCCCACCATCACTACTGTAGGGCTCTTGAGGCCCTTAACCCTCAATTGATCAGTTGTACTTAAAAAATGGCAATTGTAAGTCGCTCTGGATAAGAATATCTGCCAAATGAAGTAAATGTATTTGAAGTGCTGGAGGAAGCCAAAGAATCCAGAGGAATCCAACACAGGCAGCAAGCAAAACATGTAAATACCACTGAGAGATGCTTCATGCTGAGCCTGGGACTCATCCATGGCCTTCTCGCTGCGAGGTGAACGTGCTAACCATTACACTACCATGCTCGCAAATTAATAACTGTACCGTTCAATAAATATATAATGACATAATAATAATAATAATAATAATAATAATAATAATAATAATAATAATAATAATAATAATAAATCGTATCACAATATATTACCATTATACAACATAATAGTACTGTACATACATATATATATATATATACATATATATATACACACACACGCACACACGCACACACATCAGGCCATCACTGGGCTAGAACACATATAGTCATTTACACTCATGGTCACACCTAGAAACCATCTGGAGTAGCCATTCAGTCTATTGTGTCTGTTTTTGTACTGTGAGAGGACACCAGAGTACCTGGAGAAAACCCCACGCAAGCACCGGGAGAATATACAAACTCTACACAGAAACCCGAACCTGAGACTCAAACATACAACCTACGTGCTATGACCTGAATGTGCCACTTGCTTTTTTGGGCTTTTTACACCTGAGCCTTAGTGGCTTATCAGGCCTGTGCTTATCCCCGGTTTCCGTAGCGTGACGTGACCAGGAGTTCAACTCCTCCTGGATGGGACGCTTAGTCCATTGCAGGTTAACTACTGCGCCACTGCTCCGCCTTAATTATTTTACATGCAAATAAATGTATTATAATCAAGCAAGCTTTGGCCTATAGTCATTATTTCTTGCCATGGTTACATTCTGAAATAGATGTGCTACATAAATTGTCCAATTATTGTGACATTGTAGTTATAACTGACAAAATCAATATTTCTCTGGTGAATGGAATTGTGGGATTGCCAGGAAAAAAAAAAAACCTACAAGAAAATCATTTCTCAGATGATTGTGTCCTCGTCATCACACCTCATTAGCAACAATATCACGTCTACAATTATGTTACCATGCACCCTGAAGTCTGTGATAATTTGTTTCAGTGATCTGGCTTTAAATTACCCACAATGCTTTGCATACTTCTATTTTTCTGTTTAGCCACATGAAGTCCATTGCTCTCGTGTGAAAAGAGGAGGAATAATAATCAAGAATAATCTCTGCATGGTTCTAAAATCAATATTTAAAAAAAAATAATAAAATGGCAGGAGCACGATAACAGGGAAAAAAAATGTTACTGCTTGGTCGAGATCAAGCGAATCATTTCACACACACAGAGCGAGAGAGGAAATTGGCTGGATCTTATCAGCTCTGGTTTTGTGTGTGTGTGTGTGCGTGTGTGTGTGTGTAACTGTGAGCGTCTAATCCTTCGATAAAACGTTTATAATGTTGTTTGGAATGCTGGTATATTATTATGAGATGCTGCTGAGAATGATTATTATCTTTGTTGCTGTAATTTGTAGCCGTTTGTATTTTATGTGTTTGATTCCAGATTGATACATTAGTCCATGATTTTTTTTCTCTCGTTCATTTTCTGCGCCATTAAAGACAAACAAACAGGCCAGTCGATTGTTCGCTCAATAAGCACTTTATAATTGTTCACTTCATTTCTACAGAACAGGAGGATGCATAGATTCAAGAGTTAAAAAAAAAAAAAAAAAAAAATCACACAAATTAGCCTAAATGGTACACATCGTAAACCCATAAACCCACATTTAGCATTTTTAATAAATACAACATGTACTCATGAATTGCACATGAGGCAAATTCAACGCCTGTGGGCCAAATCCAGCCTGCAAACTCATTTGAGGTGTCTCCTGACAGCTCGCAAAACGTATGATTAGACTACACTCTGCATCAACATTTCATGTGAACTGTAATTCATCCTCCATCCATTAGGTGGCAGCAAGCTATTTCAAGTATACTGCTAAATGACTATGACTCAAGAAAGATAGCAAGTGTTCTCAGAAAAGAAAGTGAATTAAGTAAAAGATTACAAAAAAAAAAGCATTTAGCCATGCAGATTTCAATATTCCTTTTTTGAACAGATGGTCAGCGATTATTTAGCCCTTGGTGACCAAGAAATAGAGTGATGTGGCCCCGCGGTGAAAATGAGTTTAACACCCTCTCAGAAGAACACAAGATTTTTATGTGGAAAATACTTACAAGTCGTAACAGTGATTCCACTTTGACACATTTATTCACTCACTCAGTTGTTGAAATGCTTTGTCCTATTAGAATCACTGGGAGGCTGGAGGCTACCTCAGCCAACTCTGGATGAAGGATGGGTACACCCTTCACAGCTCACCAGTCTGTCATAGGGCAACACATAATGATTCATACTCACACCTAGAGGCAATCTAGAACAATGAGCCTCATCTCACCAATGTGCATGTCTTTGAACTTTAGAAGGAAACTGGAATACCAGATGAAACCCCTGAAAGCATGGGGAGAACATGAAAACTCACACAGAAATGCACTCGCCAAACACGGAACCCGAACCCAAGGCCTTCTCGCAGTGAGACAGAAGTACTAACCACTATTCCACATACAGCGCTTAAAACAACATGACGAAAAGTGTGATGTTCCTCGCATGGTCACGGTCACTAGACCATTCACTTCGCTATACATCATTGTTCTTTTTTTTGTATTCACGCTATCAGATTTGAGAACTTTAGCAATGAAATGAGCTGCACATTCACAAAACTGAAGTGGCTTACACTCAGAAAATGGACTACACCAAGTGTCTTACCATGTACATCTCAGCCTTCCGCTTCATCTCCTCTGAAAATGCTACAGCAAACCTGTGGTGGCAAAACGTGAAAAAAAAAAAAAAAGAATGAATAATATTTTCCCTTTAGATACTTTGGTTACATAGTAAAAAAAAAATCTGTTAAAAAAAGCATGCAAGTAAACATATACAGTATGAACTGAATCACTTAACTGATTCAGGAATCAAACTGAAAGTGAATGAATCATTATTCGAATTGAATTCACTCTCCAGGCGAAGGCAGGGTACACCCTAAACAGTTCACCACACCACACACACACTCAACCACTCACACGCAGAACTACAATCTGGAACATCCAATTACTGTAATTTCCCGGCTATTGAGCACACCTGAATATAAGCCGCACCAACTGAATTTAAAAAGAAAAAAGAATTTGTACATTGTATAGGCCGCACCTCTTTATAAGCAGCAGGTGTCTATCTCGCTCTTGTGCTTCCTGCTAGAGTACCCTGTGGAGACCGTTAGCCAGTAATAATAATAAAAAAAAAAACCTATAGATTAGCCGTACCATTGTTTAAGCCGCAGGGTTCAAAGCGTGTGAAAAAAGTAGAGGCTTATACTGCGGAAGTTACGATAGTCTAATGCGCATGTCTGTTAGAGCAAACCGGAACACACGTAAGAAACCCACGCAAGCAAGGGGCGAACATGCAAACTCCACAGAGACACGCCCCTGCCAAGCCCGAGTCTGGAACTCAGGACCTTCTTACTGAGATGCACAAGTGCTAAGCACTACACCTCTATACCACTGTGCCACTATGTTGTATCTTACCACTGTATATTAGCAGCTGCCTCAAGAATCAAAAGCGCTGTTTACGGTATGTAAACCTGACGTTTACTTTTCTAAGTTTACTTTTATGTTAACTTCTTACAAGAAGTACAAAAGCAAACATGGGGTGGTTGTATAGTCAGGGGCATCGACTGGGCAAGTTCGATCTGCATTTTAATGGAATTTTTGATTAAAAAAAGTGTAGGAGCGTCTGAGATTTTTTGCCCTGTTTACTTTGCTAACATTTATTTGAAGAACCACAACGTTCAAGTTCTGTGAAGCTCTTGCGTTCTCACTTTCTTCTCACTTCTGCCTTTGAACCAGGAAGCCACTGTCAAATCAGGTGCAAAATTACACACACACACATACACATACCTCATCCATACACACACACACACACACACACACACACACACACACACACACACACACTCACACAACACACACGAGTCATACTTCAGGGTCTTCACACTTCTTCTTTTGTATTTACAGGAAAACAGACAACCATTGCTGCTTACTGCTTTCCCCCCCTTGGTATGTGTGTGAGAGAGACAAAAAAAAAAGCACAGTATTCAACTGCTCTCCGTCTTCTTTTACATCTCCCCTGTCTTTCTTCTCTGCACATCTGAAGGGCATGGGATTGATGATGAAGCTGCTATGTATATAAAGCAGCAGGGGGTCTTCATGGGAGGAAAAAAAAAGTTTGGGGCTTAAAAGTTCTAACATGACGACTTACTGAATAAAAAAGTATTTCTCAAGAAGGAGTGATCATTCCTATTGTTTTATTAGAGTCCTATCTACCACGTAAAATGTCAGTGGAAAAAGATTCACAAGACAATAAAATCTCAAATAACATGTGTAAAGAGCATCATTTTGCTTGTGTACAACTTCACTGAAGCGGAATCAATCCGTTTAATTGGATATCCTCTTATATGCTACTTAGCATAGCACTTAGCTTAGCGACGGTCTAATCCTGACCCATAAATACCTGAAGTGCATTCAAATTTCAATAAACCTAAATGTTTATTCATTCATTCATTTTCTGAACAGCTTAATCCTAATTAGGGTCATGGGGAAGCTGGTGCCCATCTCAGCCTACTCAAAGCAAGGGCAGAGTATACCCTGGACAGCTTGTCAGGCCATCACAGGAACCTGAATATTTTTAGTATTTAATGCTAGATTGAGGGCAGTGGTCGCACAGTGGTAGGGTCCTGGATTATTGATCCTAAGGGATGGGTTCAAGTCCCACTATCACCGGGTTGTCACTTCTGTCCCCGTAGTGCAACTAACAGGGTTATCAAAAGCAGGCCATGTCTCTCACTGTCTGTGGTGAGAGGTTCACTCAAACCAACCATTGCTGATATTCGTCAAGAGTAGCTGCATATCCGTCAACATTTTTCTACCATGCAATGGCCTGGCGAGCTGTCCCGGGTGTACTCTGCCCGCGCCCAGGGTCAGCTGAGATGGGCACCAACCTCCCCGCAACCATAATTAGGGTTAAGTGGTTCAGAAAATGAATGAATCAATCAATGCGACATTGAAATGGTCAATAATTTCTGATATAACTTTATTCGAAATGTGTTTTTCTCAGCAATGTCCCAACACATCTGAGGAAAATGTCAATATCCTGAAAACCTTCCTCTAATTTGTCCAGCCACTGTGTCTAACCTACTTTCCAGTCACGCCCCAAAGTACTTTGCTGGCCATGTAACCCAGTTGCTTAGCAACAGTGTTATCTTTATTTGATCTACTTCAATTTCCATGAGTTTTCAGAATCAATTTATAAAGTAATAATTTGTGGCTATTTCCATCATTGAATATACTTCAAATACGATAGGAATCATTGGTAGTTTTAAATTTACTTTAGTTTTATTAATTTAGCAGCAAACTGAAACAATTTAGCCTCATTTCCTCAGTCACTGTGATGTTCCATCATAAATATATTAGGACTTGCCAGTTATGTGCTGGCCAGCGACAGAATTAGCGTCACTTCCAATCAAAACAAAGAGCGTCTGTGTAAACATGTTACTGAACTTAAACAATATGTTTCTTTCCAGTTGCTTTATTTGAATCAAATTAATATAAAACATTGTGTATCAACGGCAATGCCACTGTACATTTTATATTGTTTACATAACAAACTGCAAGGTACATGCTAACAAACTAGCTTTTAGCTTTCATGTAACCCTAGTGTGTAGGAACAGTGTCGTCTTGACGCTTGACGACTTGAACACTTTTATGTGAATGGAACTAATTTGCAAAATAAAAGCTTTTTCTCCTCAGTGAAATTTAACCTCATGTGCCTCTGACCTGTATTTATAGGTATGCTATGCTAAATATGGGGTCTCATTCACTTCAGTTTTAACTTTACTCAAATATTTTCTTGTGAATTACGTACTTGAGGTAAAGTATGATTTTTTAACATATATTTTTTTCTTAATCCAAGTCTTTCTTTCATGAATATAAAGGACGTACTTTATACATCCGCTAGCTAAGTGCTAGTCGGCTAAATCTCCTGCCATCCATATTAAATCATTGCTTAGCAATAGTGCTCTTGATAAAACCCTCATGTATTTCATGACCTCACATTAATTTAATTTGAATTGTAATAAGGGTTTTTTCTCTAAATTGTATTGAATGCTACCTTTAATATAAAATGGTTGACAATAAAGAACTTACATTTTCACATCTTAGAGAAACATCAATATTCCGAATTATTTCATCTTATTTCCGCTCACACAGTTCCTTTCCTTCATAAATATATGTGAGGCGCTCCACCGAAAGTAGGCACTTGTCGCACAGACCACTTTTGAGATAAAGTGAGTAAACTTCCGGTTTACTTCCTGCTTCTGGTTTACTGCATGCGGAATTCAGCTCCGACTTTCTCTTCAATAACAGTCATTAAGTGTAGTTGTAAGATTGTGATTACACATAATTTCTAGAAAAGGAGAGTGAAAGGTCATCTATGATATCTAGCAGCATTAGTACAGATGTTAAATTCGATGCAAGAATTGGGCTTTGAAGATGCCAGAATGCTTGGTGTTCGTGAAGATTATTTCACCGGTGAGTATTTTTCTCTGCATGCAAAATTTGATTATGGAATTTTTTTGATTAATTGTTTTTGTGTGTAATCTTGTCAATGTGGGGCCGGTGGTGTAGTGTTTCGAGTGCTGGGCTCATGATCGGGAGGTTGTGAGTTCAAATCCCACTGAGACCCCCACTGTGCTAAGACCCCTGGGCAAGGTCTCAACCACAAGTGTGCCTCTGTTCACCCAGCAGTATAAATGGGTACCAGTAAAAATATACTGGGAAGGTAAACTGCGATGGACTAGCGTCCAATCCAGGAGGAGTTGAACTCCTGGTTGCTTCACGCTACGGAAACCGGGGATAAGCACCGGCTTGATGAGCCACTAGGCTCGGGTGTAAAAACCCAACAGACTTACCTTTCTCTTCAATAACAGTCATTGGAGAGTGAAATGTCATCTGTGATATCTAGCAGCATTGGTATAGATGTTAAATTCGATGCGAGAATTGAGCTTTTAAGATGCCAGAATGCTTGGCATTCATGAAAATGATTTCACCGGTGAGTATTTTTCTCTGCATGCAAAATTTGATTATGGATTTTTTTTTTATTAATTGATTTGTGTGTAATTTTGTCTGGACTGGACATGCTGGATCATGGGTTGTTTAGTTTTGTATGATAATTGGTCAAGACCTGAAAAATACTTAAATGTTTCATTCCTTTTAAAGATGAACAACCAAACTGATGATGATGATAACAGCTGTGTTGATGAAGATTTTGATTTTGATGTTGATGAAGAAGAGGCATCTGTTAATAAAAGTGTGCATTAGTGTTGTTTGTGAAGATGATGTGTTCCTTTCTGCTGAGCAGGATATAGATGAAGATGATAATGATGAGGGCAGAGTTGATGAAGCTTACTTGTATAAAGAGATCAGAGAGTTTTGTTATATAGTTTATCTATAGTTTTCTTAATTTCAGTGTGATTGTTTGAACCTGACAGTGTTTTTTTTTTTTCAATCAGTATCATTTGAAGGCATTTGAACCATTATACAATGGTTGAAAAGATACATACTGATCTTATTCGAATAAACATGTAAATATGTTACCACATAACATATGTTACCACAATGACTGATGGGTTTAAAAAGGATGTGTCAGATTAAAATGAGGATGATTTCTCTTATCATCTCTTCGTAAAATTTTTCCTAGACGTGTTTTCTAAAGGTTTATATGACTGAGGTGCATAAAAATGTTTGGTTGCTAAGAACTAATGATCTTGAAAGAAGTGCAGTCTTTTGGCTCATTTTTCTCTAAAACGTCTTTTGAAATTTTTAGTTGAATGCTGACACAAGAAATGGCATAACTCGGTCAGTTTTCAAACTGTTGACAATTTTTTTGCTGCATTTTGCAGCTTTTGGCCTCCTCTATCTGACTGTGCAAAAATCTCATTCTTCATTTTCGGACACAAGAGCCTACTTTCGGTTGAATGGCTCACATGGATGTGCTCACTATGTTAGCTAGCTGGTCCTACTGGTGCCTGCGTAACCCAGTTGCTTAGCAAAAGTGATGTTCTTTCCAAGAATTTTATCTGATTAAATTAAAAACATGATGCTTTTTCGCTCCACAGTGCACGTTATCGTAACCTGGCTCTGTGCAGAACTTCCTCCATAACACTTCGCTTGTGTTCATCCTTTACGTCCTCGTTGACATCTGTCCCTCCAAAGACCACTCCGAAAGGCACTCCGACATCTGCAGCCATGTAAAAAAGGAAACACAACATGTTCTACAAGCTATTACTGAGAAAATGACTGGTGTTAGTAAATGATGTAGAATTGCTTTTTTTAGGTAAAAATTACCCAAGAGGAATTTTCCTCCTTTAAACAGATGAATCGCCAACGCTGCGTCAAAGGTTTTCTGATCTTGACTCATCAGGAGTGTTACTTCAGAAGCTGAGCTGAACTCACAGGTGTCACGAAGCACACAGACATGACCTGCACTCTCTATATGATCTCTGAAAACACATTATATCAGGAGCCTATCAGTAACATCATCACTGTACCATTCCAAGATAATGATTTCAGATTGGCATGATGTTATTATACAGTGCACAAGGCTGACATAACACAACAGAGTTCCCAATACATGATGCAAATAAAATTTTTAGAACATTTTGCAAACATTATTTAATATTTTATTTGATTGTGTTGATTTGTGTTACATGCTAACTAAACTATTAGCTAATTAAATTCCAGCTCCGAAATGGCACAATTACAATTGCAATTATACTATATAAGGAAGGATGAAAAAAATCCCGATGCATCATAAGAACTTTTGAAACCTTAAACGCTGCACTGGGGTTTGGTTTGTTTGTTTGCTTGTTTTACATATGTAGAGGAATAAAGTAACTGTTGAAGCTCAGAATTTTTAAAGCTAAATGTAGATAAAGTGAGTTTTCTCCATGTTCATGTGCATTTAACATGCATTAAACTCTGAACATCTATCTGTAGAACAGCAGCAGCGCAGTTCTAATTTCTTTCTAAATAAAATAGAACTATTTCAGATCCCAATTGTATTCTGTTTTGTTTTTTGCCTTGTTTGAGGCATTTTCTGAGGCTTTGAGAAAGGTTTGTCAAAAAATAAATTATACATACATACATACATACATACATATTTTTTTTTCAAAAAAATAAAGTCAAATTTTGAGTTTAGATGTACCTACGTAGTATGCTGACTTTATGACGTAATGACGCAACTTCGATTGTTTACAAACGACAGACTGAACGTGCCCCTCCTTCTTCCCAGTTCAGTTACATATATATATATATATATATATATCAGTTATATAGCATGTTACCCTTGTGTTAAGACTTCGTCTCTGTAATCTTTGTGTTTACACTGTTTTGCGGACTTTTGTAACCCTAAGCAAATATGGTTGGTCAGAAGCGTAAGCCTACTTAGCATGGGTGCAAGTCTCATACACAGAGATGAATTAACTATCGGCTCAGATCGGCGCAATATACCATGCATACTCAGTTAAGCAAAGAGAGTTGTAAAATGAATGAAAACCCAAATCCAGAAAACAAAGAACTCCCCGCTCTGCTGGTGATTCATATCAGTGCAGGCTGAGTACTAAATGAGTTCAACGGCACCCTTGCTCAATTAAAAGACCCGAAGTCCGTATAAAGTACACTACTTTCGCATATAAACTGCTTTCAGTTTTGAGCGCCTCACATATTGTAAGCATTGATTGGCTGTTTTAAGCTTCATGTAAAGTGACTCGGTATTAATAAGTGACTTATTTGAAATTAATGTTGATATTATTTTACAATATTATGTGTATAACAATTGATTTAGGGGTGTTTTATGAGATACAGTAATGGCATTTATGGATGCATAGTACAGTATGAGCATTATACATCACATGTCATACGTCACTACAACAACTTGCGTTCACTTTCAACTTACGTTCGGCCTTCCGGAACCAATTAAAAAAGTAAGTTGGGGAGCATCTGTGTGTGTGTGTGTGTGTGTGTGTGTATATATGTGTGTGTGTGTGTGTGTGTATATATATATATATATATATATATATATATATATATATATATATATATATATATATATATATATATATATGGGGCAGTGGTAGTCTAGTGGATAGGGCACAGGATCGCTGATCCTAGGTTTTGGGGTTCGAGTCCCCACAGGGTTGTCACTGTCCCCTCAGTGCAGCTAACTGGGTTATCAAAGGCAGGCCATGTCTCTCACTGTCTATGGTGAGAGGTTTATGTAAAGGAACCATTGCTGACTTTCGTTAAGAGTAGGCCGCAAAGCCGTCAGCGTGTTTCTGTCCCTTGTTAAAGGGTTGTGACAGGAAGGGCATCCGACGTAAAAACCTCTGCCAAATAAAACGTGCGAATCAGATAATTCGCTGTGGCAACTCCCGAGAAAAGGAAAAAGCCGCAAGGAAGAAAGAAAGGAATATATATATATATATATATATATATATATATATATATATATACAGTGATACCTCAGCTCATGAACATAATTGGTTCCCAGAAAGTGTGTGTAAGGCGAAAAGTTTGTCTTCCGAACATTTATTTCCCATAAGAAACCATTAAAATGAGAATAATCCGTTCCCAGGTACCCATAAAACATAATTTTCTACTAAATAAGCCTTAAAACTACTGTACACAAAAATATACCTTATTTTATGTATAATAAATGTGCTATTGTAATTAAAGAAATAAACTGTACTGTATAATAAAGTCGTTTTATTTACCTTTGTGATGGTAGTTGATGGCTTGATGGAATGGAGTGGGAGGAGGAGGGAGGGAGGGACTTACTGTTTGGAAGGAGTGTTTGGAAAGGCCTACTGTTTGGAAACACCCTTAGCCACACACGCACCCTTAATAGCTTCCTTGTTCCTTGTACTGGTACTGGGACGCTAAGTCACACAAACGCACACCTCGTTCGTGTTTTTCAATGATCTCCGCCTGTGGTGGGGTCTTTTTCGGTCCCATAATAGCAAAAGTACACTGAATATGGTCCAAAATGTCTATCAAACACAAACCACTTCCACACTCAAAGAAAGGGGGTGACGAACTGTGACGCCGTGAGCGTGCGTCAACTTCTCATGGCCGCCACCGTGGCGCTGTTCGACTGCGTGGTTTGGTTCGTCAGCCGTAAACTAGTTCGTCAGCAGAGACTATATGCTCGCAAATTTAATGTTCTTGAGGCGAAACGTTCGTGATCTTAAGCGTTCGTCAGCGGAGGTTTTACTGTATATATACAGTGGTATGAAAAAGTATCTGAACCTTTTGGAATTTCTCACATTTCTGCATAAAATCACCATCAAATGTGATCTGATCGTTGTCAAAATCACACAGATGAAAAAACAGTGTCTGCTTTAAGTAAAACCACCCAAACATTTATAGGTTTTTATAATTTAATGAGGATAGCATGCAAACAATGACAGAAGGGGGAGCAATAAGTAACTGAACCCTCTGCCTAAGGAGACTTAAAGAGCAATTGAAACCAATTTTTAGCAAACAATTTAAGTCAGGTGTGTGCCCAATCACTGATGAGTGGCTTAAAGCTGCCCTGCCCACTATAAAACACACACCTGGTAAAGAATTGTCTTGATGAGAAGCATTGTCTGATGTGCACCATGGCTTGCTCAAAAGAGCTGTCTGAAGACCTGCAATCAAGAATTATTGATTTGTATAAAGCTGGGAAAGGATACAAAACCATCTCTAAAAGTCTGGATGTTCATCAATCGACAGTCAGAGAAGTTGTCTACAAATGGAGAGAGTTTGGCATTGTTGCTTCTCTCCCAAGGAGTGGCCGTCCACCAAAGATGACGCCAAGAGTTCAGCGCAGAATACTCAGAGAGGTAAAAAAAAAAAACACCCTAAAGTGTCTGCTGAAGACTTACAGAAATCACTGGCACAGTCCAATATCTCTGTGCACACATCAAATATATGTAAAACAATGGCCAAGAATAGTGTTCATGGGAGGACTCCAAGGAGGAAGCCACTGCTGTCTAAAAAACATTGCTGCTTGCTTAATGTTCGCAAAAAGGCACTTAGACACTCCACGGAAGTTTTGGCAAAATATTTTGTGGACTGATGAAACCAAAGTTGAATTGTTTGGAAGGAACACACAACGTCATGTGTGGAGGAAAAATGGAACAGCTCACCAACATCAACACCTCATCCATACCGTGAAGCATGGGGTAGGGTGCATCATGGTTTGGGGCTGTTTTGCTGCCTCGGGGCCTGGACAACTTGTAATCATTAATGGAAAAATGAATTCAAAAGTTTATCAGGATGTTTTGCAGGAAAACCTGAGGTCGTCTGTCAGACAGTTGAAGCTAAAAAGAGGATGGATGCTGCAACAAGACAATGATCCAAAACACAGAAGTAGATCAACTTCAGAATGGTTTCAGAAGAACAAAATACACGTTCTGGAGTGGCCAAATCAAAGTCCAGACTTGAACCCCATTGAGATGCTGTGGCATGACAAGGATCAGACAAGGAGAAGATTATATTCTTCTATAATCACCTGAAGAGAGAGGATGGTTTCACCACCCCTCGAAACAGATCTGTAGTGATAAATGGAGTTTCAATAGAAAGTCTTTGTCCTGTCCTTTTATTTTTGTTATGTATATGTATGTATATATATACATTATATATATATATATATATATATATATATATATATATATATATATATGTATATATGTATATATATATGTATGTAAGTGATGTGGCACAACCTTCCAGGTGGGCAGGCTGATGACAAACTGGATTTTTTTTTTTTTAATCCAGTCTATTATAAATTGCAGTCTAGTGAATGGTTTAAAATTGTTTCACTTCTCACAAGTTCCTGCAATCTAATGGATTACACTGTGAAGTTCAATTTAAATCTTTTTATAATTATACACTATAATTATATTGCACGTCCATATAAATTAGTTAAGGAGTTTCTTAACTTCCTTTCTCTCTAATGAAATGAAAACGAGGAAAACAAGACTTGCATTTTTATTGGAAAAGTTGAAACACGGCGAGTAAGAGTGTTCACCGTAGGTGGAAGATTTATTGGATGCTGTTTTTAGGAGTTTGTCATCACTTTATTATCATTATCTGAATTTTATCCACGCCTACTTCATGAAAGGTGAGATGAAAATTACGATAATAACAATAAAGTTATGACAAAATGTAAATCAATTGTGCTGTAAATACATACAGAATTAGGGTTAAGTGTCCACAACATTAACACCTCATGCCTGCCGAAACAATAAAATTAAAACTGTCGTTAAACTCCCTACAAAAAGTAAAACCTGTTGTTTTTTTTGGTTGTTAGTACAACAGACCACGCCCCCGTGCACCACAAAAATACTCCCCATAAAAACGACCAAATATAGACAACAACAGCTGTTAAGAGCGTTAAAGTTAACTGGATATCTTTAAAGAATAATAATTAAAACCAACATTTCCTGGAGTATATTTTCAAGCTAAGACACTTCTGACACAATTTGGAACTTTTGCATTTCGGTACATGAAATACAATTAAAACAGTTTAATTTTTACCGTATCCTTTCAGCAGTAGTCCAGTTCCCAGTTTGGGGACCGAGAACAGCTAGGAACAGTATTCTCATTTTCACCAGTGTATAATTATATAAATTAAAATTATATGAATTAATAATCATTTAAAACTTTAAAAAGTTAAAATATCAGGGGAAAATGCTCTGTTTAATAATCCCGTCCGGTACATCGGGAAAACAGGCGCTACAATTTTTTACACGGATATTTACTTTTCACTTTTTTTAATCTACCCATTTTCGAGTAAACCCGGAAAACTTTTCTGGGCGGGCCCGTTATTGAGGACCAATCCCCAATTAGAGGCTTGGTATAGATATCCAATCATAGACAAGAAGGCGGGATAAGAATGGTAACGAGGTGGAGAAACGTGGAATTGATTTTGAAGGAAATCCGTTCAAGATCGGCTTCCCCCGGAAACAAAACCTGCCTCTCCGTTAGTTCCTATTCATCAATATTGAATAAGCAAAACTGTCAGCTGTATTTTATAGAGATTTTTTAAATTAACCAATAAAAGTTGTGTAGTTCATTTGATGTATAACTGACATAATATCGTAAGTTATAATATTTAATTCACAGTGATCTAATTATAACTCCGTAATTAACAATGATTACCTAACCTTTGACGTCCCAAATATATATATTTTTTCCTTACAAAGATTCAAGTCGATTTGTTATGCTCATTTATTCATCTTCTGAAATGCTTAAGCCTAATTAGAGTTCTGGGAAAGTTGTCACCCATCTTAGCTGACTCTAGGTGAGGGCCGGGTACACCGTTGACAGCTCGCCAGGCCATCGCAGGGGAAACACTCACACTTACATTCACACCCAGAGGCAATTTGGAACATTCATTTAACCTACTGTGCATGCTTTTGGACTGTGGGAGGAAACCAGAGTACCGAAAGGAAACACACATCAGCACAGGGAGAACATGCAAACTTCACACAGCAACACCCGAGCTGAGACTTGACCCCAGGATCTTCTTGCTGTGAGACAGACGTGCTAATTACTACACCACTGTGACACTCATTTCTTATATTTTATTGATTATTTCTGACACCATATTATGTCCAAAAAAGAAAGTGATTTGTTCCATTCTTTATAAAAACAGAAAAAAAAATAATAATAATAAATAAATAAATAACAAAATTCCACTTAATATGTTGCAGTTGTGGTTATTTTAATAGAAAAAATAAAAAAAGAAACTTGATTTAAATAATTGAAATGACGAAATTGAAAATGATTTAATGATTTTTTAAATATTTTAATATTCTCAATGAAAACAATAAATAGCAACAATATATCAATAAAAAAATAATCAGAATGAACCGAATCACATAATTGATAGTACCCAACACTCAATAGAACACAGATGGGAAAAGATGTTTTCCAAAAATAGTCGTTCAGGGGTAGTGGTGCTCAATGATCAGTTGCTGGATTATTGAGTTCAAGGTAAGGGATTCAAGCAATGCAGCCATGATGGGGGGCACAAGCCAGTGTCCATCTTCACGCTGGTCCCAAGCCTGGATAAATGCAGAGTGTTGTGCCAGGTTATCTTTGGGAGTAACGAGGATGGATAGGATCAGGAATGAGTACATCAGAGGAACAGCACATGTAAGATGTTTTGAGAAAAATGTCAGAGAGGCTCGACTGAGATGGTTTGGATATGTGCAGGGGAGGGATAGTGAATATATTGATAGTAGGATGCTGAGGTTGGAACTACCAGGTAGAAGGTCTAGAGAAAGGCCAAAGAGAAGATTTATGGATGTGGAGAAGGACGACATGAATGTAGTTGGTGTAAGAGAAGATGCAGAGGATAAGGTGAGATGGAGGCAGATGATTCGCTGTGGCGTCCCCTGAATGGAACAGTTGAAAGGTAAAGAAGAAGAAGAAGAAGGTCGGGGATTCAAGTCCCACTATCACTGGGTTGCCACTGCTGTCTTCCAGTGCAGTTATCTGAGTTATCAAAGGCTGACCATGTCTCTCACAGTCTATGGTGAGAGGTTTGTGTCAAAGAACCATCATTTTTGCCAAGAGTAGCTGCATAGCCTTCAGCATATTTCTGCCCTGCGATGGCCTGGCCAGCTGTGCAGGGTGTTAAGGCTCCAGGGTGTCCAGGGTTAAGCGGCTCAGAAAATGAATGCTCCGTTGAAAATGATCAATAATTTCCTCTATAATTTTATTCTAAATGTGTTTTTCTCAGTAATGTCCCAACACATCTGAGGAAAATGTCAATATCCTGAAAACTTTCGTCTAATATGTCCAGCCACTGTGTCTAACCTACTTTCCAGTACTTTGCTTTGCTGTCCATGTCACCCAGTTGCTTAGCAACAGTGTTATCTTTGCTTGATCTACCTGAATTTTCATGAGCTTTCAGGATCAATTTATGAAGTAATAATTTGTGGCTATTTCCATTCAAATGAATGATGCTTATAGTTATTAAATAAAATGAAGAACAGGACAGAAATAAAGGCGAGAAAGGAATAAAAACAAGAAAATATTACAGATAACTGTTGGCAAGAAAAGAAATAAAGAGGAAAGATAAAATAATAAGAGTGGGATATTAGAAAATAAAACAGAATAAAAAAGGAAAGAACAAAGTACTGTAGTAAACAACGGATAAAAACAAATGTGCAGGGAAAAACATTAAAAAGTAAATAAAACAAACAAACAACTGAAAAACAAGTGAACAGGGCGCTAACATGTAGTAAACAGAGTTACCAGAACAGATTTAACCCGGAAGACATTGTCACGTGCTCTTCAGACGCAACGCGATTGGTCTGTGTGCGAGTCTGACGTAGGCAGGGTGTTGTTGACATGAGGCGGATGATGATGATTGGCGGTGTGTGACACTGAGCTCGTGGGTTGTAGGCGGATTTAAACTCGTGATAGTGGTGTGTGTGTGTGTGTGTGTGTGTGTGTGTGTGTTGGTTAGTTAGTTAGTTTCTGAGGCTGATACGATCTCTGTGGAGAGAAGTTGTGCTGCTCGGGGATTAGTGTGTGAAGTTTCAGCTGAAATGTGGAGCAGGACGTCGGTGCAGGAGATAAACAGCAGCAGGCAGGTGGATGGATGAGCTGTCAGGCTGAGAGAGAGAGAGAGAGAGTGTGTGTTTAAGGTAATGTTTATGTGTGTGTGTGTGTGTGTGTGTGTGATCATCACGAGTTCACGTTGTAATACAGGAACAGCTGATCATGGAGAAGATCAGAATGATTTCAGTCTCTGTGTGTCACTCTGGATTTTGTTTCCCTTGATGAGTTAAAGTTATTTAAAATTTATGATTCATTTGTTTACTGATTGCAGACAGGAACTAACACCTTAACATAGCATTTAATCTTTCACAATTATACACTAACACCTACTAATTGACCTTGTACAGATCTTTATCATCTTTGTTTTTAATAAAAAATGTGGATTTGAGGGATTTTTTAAATATACAGTATTTGAAAGTACTGAATCTTAAACTTCACCGTCCACCTTCTTCCAAGTCCACAGTGCAACAAGGCCTGCTGGGTACAATTTCAGAACTTTCAGAGTGCACATGTTCCCTTCCATCCATTTGATCAACTGCTTGTCTTACTTGGGGTTGTACTTGGGAGCCTATCCTAGCCGATTCTGGGTGAAGGCAGAGTACACCCTAAACATCTTGCAAGACATTTACAGGGCCAACACACACATACATACATACACACGCGCACACACACACACATACATACACACATACATACACACATTCATACACACACACACACACACACACACATACACACACACACATGCATACACATACATACATGAATACACACACACACACATACATACATACACATACATACACACACACACACACACATACATACATACATGCACACACACACACATCCACACTCTCAGAGGTAACAACCTGTTAGCCTTAAGTGCATGCCGTTGAACTGTGGGAGGAAACCGGAGTACTGGGAGTAAACCTTCTGCAGACTTCACAGGACTTGAATCCAGGACCTTCTTGCTATGAAGCAGCCGTGTTAACTGCTATACTGTACTGCCTTTCAGCCTGTGTACATGTCTGTGAATGGAATTCAACACTTCTGAAATCCTCCACTCTGATTGGTCAGAAGCTGTTGATTAATGTTTTGACCAGCAGCTCTGGCTGTAGTGGACACATAATAGTATTTTATTAATAGCCCTGAGCTTGCACTGTGTTGTTTCTATAGCAAAAGGTTTTTCTGGAGATGTTTATTGATGGTGGTGCAATGGTTACCATGTCCACCTAACAGCATGAAGGGCCTGGGTTCGAGGCCTGGGCTTGGTGAGGGTGCTGTTGTGTGAATTCTACATTTGGTTCTCTTGCTGCCATGGGTTTCCTCTGAGTTCTTTGGTTTCCTTCAACACTAAAGATATCTGCACATTAGGCTAATTGGATGGTCCAAATTGCACCTGGATGTGAGTGTGAATGGTTGTGTGTGTTGGCCTTCCAGTGGACTGCTGGACTGTTTGGGGTTCATTCTGCCTCCACACAGAGTTCAATATATGGATGGATGGAAGCTTTAAAAATGAAAAAGTCATATTGATAATTCAGCTTCATTGTTTTCTTTCAGTGTTCCTCAGAAAAGACGTCTTTGGCTCCTTTAGAAGATCCCCTCCATCACGCGTCATGTCGAACCAGGACATAAACGAAACCACTCCTCTTTTGGAAAATACAGGGCAACATTTCAGGACTGAGTCGATTTTTCAAGGGCGTCGCCTAGCCTGCGCTGCCATCCTATTGGCTGAATCTTTGGAGCGCATAGCGTTTTATGGTATCACCTCCAACTTGGTGCTGTTCCTCAACAGCAGCCCATTTTATTGGGAAGGAACATTTGCCAGTCAGGCGCCACTCATCTTCATGGGCGTCACATATCTGGTGTCTCCGTTTGGCGGCTGGTTGGCCGACGCCCGTCTCGGAAAGTTCTGGACCATTGCAGGGAGTTTCATGTTGTATTTACTCGGCATGCTGCTTTTCCCCTTCATGTCCAGTGATAACACTCGGGTGGGTCTGTGTGGAGAGATGATGGCGTTTCCTGTCCAGCCGGTCGAGTGTAATAACCAGAGCGCTTTGACTCCTCTCAACATCACCTGCCCGACCCGGAAGGCCTACTGCAGTCCCGTGATCTACACCGGCCTGGTGCTGGTGGCTTTGGGCGTGGGAGCAGTGAAGTCTAACATCACACCTTTCGGAGCAGACCAGGTAACTGACAGCGATTGTCAGAGACTCGGAATCACCCGAGGAGTTCATCAGTTAATCATGTTCCGTGTTGCTGAGGTTGAGAAAGTTGTGCAAGGTTGGAATGTCTGGAATTGTAATATCTGGTATTAGTATTCGTTTCAATTTCAATGTTGATCTAAAAATCCACTTTTAACTTGTAACGTTTCAAAATATGGGTAAAGAAATTATAAACTTAAACAAACAGTTTGGGGGGAGTAAATATGGAAGGTTTTTAAAGTATTTCTATTCAGGGGTTTTTTTGTAAAAAAAATTGCTAAAATAAATAAACCCAATGGTCTTAATTGAAATAAATGAATATGCAAGTCAGTAATACTCCTTGTGGTGTAGTGATTAGCATGTCTGTCTCACACCTCGAAGGTCCTGGGTTTGACTGGGTTGGACTGGCAAGCTGTTCTGGGTGTACACTGCTGTTGGCGGAGATAGGCTCCAGACTCCCTGCGACATAATAAGGATTAAACAATTCAGAGATGACTGAATACATTAACAAATAAATAAAATGCTGGTTGGCTGTTGCATTTAATGATGTAACAAGTGTTTCCTTTCTTACTGTGAAATTAGTTAAAATGTATTCATACAGCAAAATTACTGAACAGTTAAACAGCCCTCCCCCTACACACACTTGCTGCACTCATGATCTGGAGGTTGTGTGTTCGAATCCCAGTTAGACCCCCACTGTGCTGGGAACCGTGAACAAGGTCTGAACCATAAGTATGCCTCTGTTCACCCTGCAGTGTAAATGGGTACCAGTGAAAATATACTGGGAAGGTAACCTGTGATAGACGAGCGTCCCATCCAGGAGGAGTTGAACTCTTGGTCGCTTCAGGCTCCGGAAACCGGGGATAAGCACCGGCCTGATGAGCCAATAGGCTTGGGTGTAAAAAGCCCAATGGACTTTACCCCCTACACACAAGCGAACAAACCTGTTTTGCTACTTTTATTAGCATTTCATTTTTTAAATTTATTTAATTTTCTTTGGTTAAATTTAGATAAATTATATAGTTTTAATAATTTATTATATAAATTATACATATAAAATAATTGTCTGTTTTGAAATGTGATCAATACTGTAATTAATAAATATTAATTTTATGAACCTGAAACTTGATTCTATTTAGGGTTGCAGGGTGGCTGGTGCCCATCTCAACCAACTCTGGGCAAGGGTAGAGTACACCCCGGACAGCTCGCACGGTAGAAACATGCTGACGACATTTCAGCTCCTCTTTTCGTGACGACATTTCAGCTCCTCTTTTCAAAAGCCAGCAATGGGTCTTTTACATAAACCTCTCACCATAGACAGTGAGAGACATGGACAGCCTTTGAGAACCCAGTTAGTTACACTGGGGGGACAGCGACAAGCTGCTGAGGGTGGGGTTTGAACCCCCAACCTTAGGATCAGTGATCCAGCACCTTACCACCAAGCCACCACTGCCCAATTCATAAATATATGACTGATAATATGATTATAGTTTAATAAAGGAGCACAGCATCACGCCTTGATTTGACTCATCATATGATCTTTAATGGATAAATGCAAAGATGACGTGTTTGCATGTTTGATAACACGGTGATATTCGGGGTGCAGGGTTTCCGACGTAGTTTTGTAAACTTTTGCTCGGTTTCACTTCACGAATCTGGAGAACAGGCGCATGCCACAGGTTATTACAGAGGTAGGATGGTCACAAGAATGTGAGAAGTGTGATATCTGTGTGGAGCCAGTTCCCAGTTCAGGGTTTTATATCCAGTAAGGTATGTTGAATAAAATATGGAGAATATTCTACACCACTTTGTTTTGATGTAATGTAACCAAAGTAGTTTATCTGTCTTCAGATATAACCACATGTGGTGGTGGTGATGATGATGATGATGATGATGATGATGATGATGGACGATGGACAGTGCTTATCTATTGTACCGCCATTTGTAACTTCACAATATGCAAAACATTCTCTTCCAAACTTCTCCTTAAATTATTATTTAAAAAATATATATATTTATAGCATTGTTGTGAAAATACTAAATCTTCATATTGATTAAAAGTTTGGAAACAAAAATTGCTTAAACATTTTATCCAGTCCTAGCAGTGCGGCGCGAACCCGAGCCCTCAACTTGAGACCTTTATAACACCAACTCAACATACTCTATGACTCTGCTTGGCCCCCACAGATCTCTCCCTCTCTCTCGCTCTCTCTCTCTCTCAATCTCTGCAACAATGTTCATTTTTAATATTAATTTCCATGCTGCTTATTTTAGGACTGACATTTAAAGTACTTAATAATAATAATAATAAAATTGACATTTACATTAAAATTCTTAATAATAATAAAATGTATAAAATATTGATTATCAAAATACTTAACAATGAAATTAATATTAAAATATTTAATAATAAAAATGATGATACATATTAGTTGCTATTTGTATTATTTGTGTACTGTAGTCAAATAACTTATGTAAAGTGGATGAATCAGGGGTCGGCGATACAACATAAGTTAAATCGCAATATTTTCAAGATCTTGATATTTATTGGGATTTATTATTATTATTATTGTGCCATTAAGAGTATCGTACAGGGACCTAATACCATAGGATATTAATAGAGAAGTACAGAGAAGGTCAGAGGGAGCTGCAGTGTGCCTTTGTGGATCTGGAGAAAGAATATGACAGGGTGTCGAGAGAGGAACTGTGGTATTGCATGAGGAAGTCTCGAGAGGCAGAGAAGTATGTTAGAGTGGTGCAGGACATGTATGAAAGATGTACGACTGTGGTGAGCTGTGCTGTTGGTGTGACAGAAGAGTTCAAGGTGGAGGTGGTACTGCATCAAGGGTCAGCTCTGAGCCCCTTCTTGTTTGCTATGGTGATGGACGGGCTGACAGACGAGGTTAGACAAGAATCTCCATGGACTATGATGTTTGCAGATGACATTGTGATCTGTAGTGAGAGCAGAGAACAAGTGGGGAAAAATCTAGAGAGGTGGAGGTATGCCCTGGAAAGGAGAGGAATGAAGGTTAGTCTCAGTAAGACAGAATACATGTGTGTGAACGATAAGGACTCAAGAGGCACGATGAGGTTACAGGGAGCAGAGATAAAGAAGGTGGAGGATTTTAAGTACTTAGGCTCAACAATCCAAAGCAATGGAGAGTGTGGAAAAGAGGTGAAGGAGCGTGTGCAGGCAGGTTGGAATGGTTGGAGAAAAGTGTCCAGTTGTGATGTGTGATAAGAAGGTATCGGCAAGAAACGTGTACAAGGAAACGTGTACAAGACGGTGGTGAGGCCAGCGATGTTGTATGGTTTAGAGACAGTGGCCCTGGGGAAAAGACAGGAGGCAGAGCTGGAGGTAGCAGAGATAAAAATGTTGAGGTTCTCTTTGGGAGTAACGAGGATGGATAGGATCAAGAATGAGTACATCAGAGAGACAGCACATGTAAGAGGTTTTGGAGACAAAGTCAGAGAGGCTAAATTCAGATGCGTTGGACATGTACAGAGGAGGGATAGTGAGTACATTGGTAGTAGGATGCTGAGGCTGGAACTACCAGGCAGAAGGTCTAGAGGAAGACCAAAAAGGAGATTTATGGATGTGGTGAAGGAGGACATGAAGGTCGCTGGTGTAAGAGAAGAAGATGCTAAGGATAGGGTGAGATGGAGGCAGATGATTCGCTGTGGTGACCCCTGAAGGGAACAGTTGAAAGGAAAAGAAGAGGAGCGACCTAAAACCGTGACACGGAGACTAGTTTGTATACAGATTACAGGAAGCCAGGGGGTAATCATGAATCTTCTGGATGCTGGGGGCTAGTATGAGCTCATCAGATAACTGTTAGAAGTGAACACCGCTTACAATGCAGAGCACTTATTCATGAGCTTCGTACTGAGCAGCCGTGCTGAGATACAGTAATCGATCGATTGTATCACCCTAGAATGAATGTGCAATCCTCCACCAAGCCCAGGTATAAGCCATATGAACCAAAATGTGAAGAAAAAATAACCCTGTTTCATAATGTTCAGGAATCCTTTAAAAATTTCTGTATGCAGCATTTGACTCGGATTATTTCTAACATTGAGTGGCGTCTTTCCTGTCCAAAGCCCCGCCTAGAAATTTAAACGTTTGGTGAGTGTGATAAATGTATAGTACAGTATTTATGCTTTCGAGAGATGTCCTGCTTGAGATGTTTGGCCGTGATCTCGGTCATCATCACTATGGTTTTTTGAAAGATTTCTCATGTCGGTCAGGGACATCTCATTGTAGAAGGTGCCTGCTCATTGGCAGATGAGATTTTACTCTCGTGTTTACCGCCGTCTGTGTAGTTGTTTAATTAGTCATTTCTGCAGCACGCTTTGATTCGATTTTCCATCCAGGTCACATGACTACTGAGCACATGTACACCAGGCATTATGAACTTTATATAACTGGAATTAGTGTATGCTCTTTTCTGGGAATTTATGGCATGTCATAAAGGTTAATATCCTCCAGTGGGTTTCTTAGAAATACGGATTTTTGTCGTGTTGCTTAATTGGATTTTTTTTTGTCACTTTATTGAAAAGTCAGTAATTGGTTTTTTTTTTTTTTTTTTCTCCCCAGATTCGAACTCCCACGCTTTAATAAAATCAAGGACACGGATATCGAGCGGGTTACAGTGCAGCTCCGTCTCTGTAAATTGGTAGAGATGAGCTCTTTTATCACTGAGAGATGGGTTTTGTGCTCTTCTACTCTTTCGGTGTATGAAGGAGCCGATATGAGTCTTCAGAGCTGGAATAGTTTTCTGGTGGTTTCGGTCACGTCCGATTTTGGTGGAAATCGATCCAATTTGTTTGCACACATTTCTTCAATGAGGAAATAAAAAACACACACACATCAGATCTACATGAGCTTAACTGTTTACACTTCTTCCGAAGTAATTTATAAATCACTAAAGTTCCTTCTCAGCTTTTATCAGAGCTTCCTTTGACGTTTTGTAGATGCAGTGTTGAATTAAGTTTATATTTCTCCCATCATTCTTTACTAACGTGCTCTTATTGATTAGGCACAGTGGAAATAATAACACATCACACACAGTCAATATCTGGCATCTCATCTCAGACATCATCAGTGCATCCATTTAAATAATGTCTTCTTCAATAATTAGAGGAGTTGACTTTTCTGTCATTCATACACAGCGTGTATAGAGATAAAGAACAACCCAGATGATTGGTGTACTGTCTCTTTCTGTACAGGTGAAGGATCGTGGGCCCGAAGCAACCCGGCGTTTCTTTAACTGGTTTTACTGGTGCATTAATCTGGGCGCTATTGTCTCTCTGGGGTGTGTCGCGTACATCCAGCAGAATGTCAGCTTCTCTGTGGGATTCATCATCCCCACCATCTGTCTTGGAATCTCTCTGGTCATATTCCTTCTGGGACGCACCGTCTTCATCACCAAGCCACCAGACGGCAGCGCATTCACGCACTTGGTGAAGATCCTGGGATCAGCCTGCTGTGGAGGACCTGCAGAACCTCAACTGTTCAGGTAAGAACTTGCACAGAGAAATGATGTAAGGTTGGATGGATGGATAAATGAATGGGTAGATAGATGACCACCTGAATGGATAAATAGATAAATGGATGGCTAAATGAATAAAAAGATAGATGGATTAATTAATAGATGGATGAATGGGTGGATAAATGGATAGACGAGCGGATAAGTGGATAAATGGATTGATGAATGAATTGAGAAGTAGATCGATGGATGGATGAATGGCTAGATAGATTAATGGGTGGATGGATGAATACATAGATTGTTGAATGAATGGATTAGTGGATGGGTGGGTGGATGTATGGATGAATAGATAGATGGAGGGATGAATTGATAAGTGGATGAATGGATGTATGGATAAATGTATAAATGAATGGGTGGACCGATAAATGGGTAAGTTGGTGGATGGATGGATAA
Source organism: Plotosus lineatus (assembly GCA_024760905.1). Classification (NCBI taxonomy): domain Eukaryota; kingdom Metazoa; phylum Chordata; class Actinopteri; order Siluriformes; family Plotosidae; genus Plotosus; species Plotosus lineatus. The sequence continues at coordinate 11,706,923 of CM045729.1, forward strand.
ACGGGTGTAAAAATGAATAAGTGGTTAAATGGATAAATGTATGGATAGATATATGGATTGGTTAGATGGATGAATGGGTGGAGAGATAAATGCATTAATGGATGGACTGATAGATGAATGGATAGGTGGATGGATGAGTAGATACATGCATGGATAGATGAATGAAAGCATTGGATAGATGGATTAATGAATGGATGGAGGAATCTATAGATGGATGGCTGGGTAAATGAGTAGATATATATATGGATGGATGGATGGATAGTTCCCAGGTGATAGGATAGAGATGTATTTTAAAGAGCATTAGAAGGCAGTATAGTGTGTCACAGACCTCACCATCACTTCCTGATAAAGATCTTTATTTAAAATAAAACCACAGCATGGGTTTCCCACTCAGGCCTAAACCGAGTCTACTGGATGGGGCGAAGGTGACCTACGGAGGGAGATTCTCTGAAGAGAAAGTAGAGGAAGTAAAATCGCTGCTGAAAATCCTGCCTGTATTTCTGGCTCTCATCCCCTACTGGACCGTCTACTTCCAGGTCAGTCACACACTTCCTGCACTCTTCACTTCCTGTACTTTTTATGTAAAAATTTTTTCTGCATAATATTTTCCTAAAATCACTCCAGATTTTTAGGATGCCAGTCAGGCTCCGTGATGTCAGAAAGTTCAGGAGGTGAAAGTGTATTTATTACACTTGCTTTAACTTCTACAAAATAATAATTACCATCATTATTATACAGTTCATTCGAATACTCAGTTATGATTGGTCAATTATGATGTCTAATATTCCGTGACTGGAGGATGTCCCATGATGCTCTATCGGGAATCCAAATCTGTGTTTCTTGATGTCTACCACTGTGTCACCTGCCACTCGGGACATCCCACCCACAGAGCTTTAGATACAGTTTATAGTTTCTGTATAAAGGGGTGTTGCTGAGCTGTTTATTAGTGGAAGCAATAAAATAATTAGTTTAGGTAATATAGGGCAATGGTGGCCTAGTGGTATAGGTCACTGGATCGCTGATCCAAAGGTTGGGGGTTCGAGTCCCACTCTCCACAAGGTTGTCACTGTCCCCCCCAGTGCAGCTAACTGGGTTATCAAAGGCCGGCCATGTCTCTCACTGTCTATGGTGAGCGGCATGTTAAAGAACCATTGCTGACTTTCGTAAAGAGTAGGCTGCAAAGCTGTCAGCGTGTTTCTGCCCTGCGATGGCCTGGTGAGCTGTCCAGGGTTTACTCTGCCCTCGTCCGGAGTCGGCTGGGATGGGCGACAGCCTCCCCTCGACCCGAATTAGGATTAAAATGAAGAACTGAAGTTTAAGTAATATTTTATAAGTAAGTGTGTAATGAGTGGGATTTTGCAAAGAGAATTGTTGGTCTCTCAGGATCATTTTCACCTGCTGCTGCATTCCCAGGTCCTGAAGCAACTCTTTCTGTGCTAAAAAAAAAAAAAAAAAAAAAAAAATCACAAGAGCACTCAGAGAGCACAGACCTCTGCCGAGTTTAACAATCCCTCATATGAACCAAAATGTGAAAATCTTACAATATTAAAGAATCCTTTAAAAAAATCCTTAATGCAGAATTTGATCCTGATCATCTCCAGTATCTATCGGAGTCTTCTTTGTCCTAAGCTCCACCTCTGGTTGTAACTTCATGAAGTTTACCAGACTTTATGCGTAATCCTGTTAACAAACAATCTGAGGGTGAAACAATACAGTGAGTGAAAGAACTTGAATATAGACCCAACTACATAGTTTATAAATACTCAGCAATTTTGACTTGAATTTTCCTCAGTGAATAAAAAGCTCAAAAAGCTCATGAAGAAATTCTTAAAATATCATTTTGAAAATTAGGGGGATTTTTTTTTAAGTTCAGAGGAAAGTGAAGTTCCTGTTCTGCTCTTGTTTTGGTTCACACACAGTGTCCAGTTCTTTTTCGCAGGAAACATGTCCGAGGTCGGTTTTCAAACAGCTTTGGGGTTTTTTCCTCATTGGAGTCAGAACTGTCAGTGTTTTCACTTTCTCTTGTGGAATTTATCTGAATGACTTGAGCTCGGGGTAGAGCCAATGTTCTTCCACTTTGAAGGGACTCAGCTGAGGCGGTTTGAGTATCTGATTAGAATGCCTACTGGTTGCCTCCCTTTAGAGGTGTTCCAGGCACGTCCATTTGGGAGGAGGCCTCGGGGCAGAACCAGAACTCAAATCGCCTGAGGGTTTGTATACCTTGTTTGGCCCAGGAACACCCTGGAATATCTCAGGAGGAACTGGAGAGTGTCATTGGGGAGAGGGATGACTGGGTTTCTCTCCATGACCTGTTACCTCCGTGACCCGACCCTGGATAAGCGAAAGAAGATGGATGGATAGAGGGATACTTTAATAGTTGATAAAATGAAATTATGACCACCCAGACCATATAGATGAAAATATAGATTATCATCATAAAGACAGAGAGAAAAGGCAAAAAAAAAAAAGCCCCGCCCACTTTATATCACAAATGTTAAACATTCTGATCAAGTTTGCCATTCTAAAGCAGCGTCCGGGTGCATTTCGATTTCCCAGGGATGATTTGTGCTTCCTCCATCACCCGGCTTTGCTGCCTCGGTTTCTTTTGCAGAATAAACTCACAACGTAATATGGAGATGCTAAAGTGAGCTTGGAGAGGATATGAGATTCACTTCCTACCAATTATGTGTAAAGGTCACATTATGAACTGTCGTATTTTCTGACACATTCTGCTGAATTTTTCTCTTTGTAGCTTTTAGCTTCTCATTAATTCACATTTTTTTCTCATTTAGAGAGACTTCAAGGACACTTAAGACTCCTTGCAATCTTTCTAGAGTTTTATATGATCATCTTCTCCAGTGCCTTCGTCTCTCATGTTGTTTAGATGAGAGGAAACTGATGACTCCTAAAGCTTCCGGAAAATCTTAATGGCATTGATGGGTGGGTGGGGGGGGGGTAGGGGGGTACAAGTGAATTTCTTGCTAGATAAAGTGAAGCCTGTATGACAGATGGACAGATGAACTGACCGGTCGATGGGTTTGATGGACAGGTATGTAAATGATTGAATAAGATGAATAGTGAAGGACTGATAGTGAAGTGTTTGGTTCATCACTGATGGATAATGGAAATGGATAATAAATGATGGTTGACAGATAGAAGTACAAAGTGGACAAGCGGACAAATGAACAATGATGGACAGATGTAAAAATAAAGGGTGAAAGGGCATGATGGACGCTAGGTGGAAGTATAGACAGGCAGAGGGACCAAAGTGATGGTAAAAGGATGGGCTGATGAACTGATGTCATGTGCAAGGTGGACAGATAGATGGACAAAGCTCTGACAGATGAAGAAAAGGGAAATTAAATGATGGATTGAGTGATGTGTGTATTGTGATGGATGGATAGTGGGTTTAATGGAAAGATGGAGGGATTAAAGGAGAGGAGGATGAGTGCAGTGATGGAGGACAAAGTGATGGGTTGACGGAGGGATGGTAGATAAAGTGATGGCTAGGTAGTGAATGGATGGGTGGATGCAGGGACTGAAAGTGAGCAAGATGGATAAAGTAATGGATGGGTGTGTGGATAGAGGGACGAGAGAATTCATTAATGGGTGGAGTAGAAGTAGATTGGTAGATGAGGATGTGAACGTGTGTTTGAAGGAGAGAGAGAGAGAGAGAGAGAGAGAGAGAGAGAGAGAAATGAATAGATGAGGGAGCTGGATAAATGAAGTGATGGATGGATGAATAGCGTGATAAAAGTCTGTGTTATAGTGTGTTACTGTTCCAGATGTAGATGAGTTATTATAAGAAAGGGAGAGAGAGTGTGTGTGTGTGTGTGTGTGTGTGTGTGTGTGTAATGGTGTGTTACTGTTCCAGATGTGGACAATGTATTAAGTGTGTGTGTGTGTGTGTGTGTTACTGTTCCAGATGTGGACAATGTATTAAGTGTGTGTGTGTATGTGTGTCTGTGTGTGTGTGTGTGTGTGTGTGTGTGTGTGTGTGTGAAATGGTGTGTTACTGTTCCAGATGTGGACAATGTATTGTGTGTGTGTGTGTGAAATGGTGTTTTACTATTCCAGATGTAGACAATGTATTAAAAACGTGTGTGTGTGTGTGTGTGTGTGCGTGTGTGTGTGTGTGTGTCTGTGTGTGTGTGTGACTGTTCCAGATGTGGACAATGTATTAAAAACGTGTGTGTGTGTGTGTGTGTGTGTGTGTGTGTGTGTGTGTGTGTGTGTGTGTAATGGTGTGTTACTGTTCCAGATGTGGACAATGTATTAAGTGTGTGTGTGTGTGTGTTACTGTTCCAGATGTGGACAATGTATTAAGTGTGTGTGTGTGTGTGTCTGTGTGTGTGTGTGTGTGTGTGAGTGAAATGGTGTGTTACTGTTCCAGATGTGGACAATGTATTGTGTGTGTGTGTGTGTGTGTGTGTGTGTGTGAAATGGTGTTTTACTATTCCAGATGTAGACAATGTATTAAAAACGCGTGTGTGTGTGTGTGTGTGTGTGTGCGTGTGTGGGTGTGTGTCTGTGTGAAATGGGGTGTGACTGTTCCAGATGTGGACAATGTATTAAAAACGTGTGTGTGTGTGTGTGTGTGTGTGTGTGTGTGTGTGTGTGTGTGTGTGTAATATTGTGTTACCGTTACAGATGTGGATAATTGTATTGTAAACGAATGCGTGTGTAAGTGTGTGTTACTCTTCTAGATGTGAATGGGGTATTATTAACGTGTGTGTTTTACTGTTCCAGATGCAGACGACGTATTATCTCCAGGGTCTCCACCTGCACATCCCCGGCACGGAGGCTCAGAACACCACAGATCTCCAGCAGGTAAGAACCATACAGCCTCCTGAAGAGTCTCATAACGAGCTGATCGGAGTCAGGTACGAGGAGAACCATGCATGAACCATCATCCCCTCAGAGATCTTCATTTGAAGTAAACTCGCACCTCGTCCACCTCAGGAGCTCGTTATCTCGCCTCTCACCACCTTCAACCAGAACATCATAAAATCCCCACAGTGCCGCTTCTAGTGTCGAAGAACTCTTTATCTGTCACCGTTCGTTACAGCACAGGGAAATTATTTTCTTCTCATTGCCCGGCTTGTTAGAGAGGCAGGGTCAGAGCGTGGGCTTAGTGTGAGGCACCTCAGGGCACAGATTGTTAAGGGCCTTACTCAAGGGCCCAATACAGAGTGGCAACTCGTTGGTACTGAGGCTTGAACACTTGACCTTCTGTTTATTAATTCAGAGCCTCCGCTGCCCATATAACACTTAATACCACACTTTGACCCACAGCTACAGATATCAGTCTGGGTCGAAATCTACTGATTGAGTGTATATGTGATGGTTCTGGTGCAGACTGTGTGTGTGTGTGTGTGTGTGTGTGTGTGTGTGTGCGTGCGTGTGTGTGTGTGTGTTTCAGACAGTGTGTCCCTGTATTCGGATTTCCGAGATCAGATCAGTAACTTTGACCCACATGTTAATCCGAGATTACTGTTGTCTGTGGTGATTATGTAATGAACACTGCTCAATTTTTCGGGGTAATAGGGAGCGGTATTATTGATTCTTGCACATTCTCCGTGTATAGTTTCATCAATTTGAACAAAACCAGCTCAGTGATCCCACTCAAGTCTGAAGGCATCTGAGTAACAGTATCTCAGTCTTTTATTTATTTATTTACTGTATTAATCCCATAAAGGAAATTCTTTCCTCTGCATTTGATCCTTCCACTTAAACCGTGAGCCCACACACACTCATTTTCTAAGCTGCTTGATTGGCGCCCATCTCAGCCGGGGTAGGGTGGGGTACACCCTGGTCAGGTCACGAGGCCATCATAAGGCCAACATTCACATAACCATTCGAGCACACACTCACATTTAAGGGTTATTTGGAACAGCCAGTTAGCGTACTGTACTGTTGGAGGAAACCGGAGTACCCGGAGGAAACCGGTGCAAGAACGTGTAGAGCATGCAGTTGAACCTGGAATCTTGTTGCTGTGAGGTTGTTTTTTTCTTCTCTGATTTCATAATACCAATTTCCACCAATCAAGTGCTGTGTTCTTGTTTGCGCAACCACCACTACCAATTGATGGACTTAAGCAGGCGAGTGACACGTCTTCTGTGACATGCGGTGCAGTCAAAGGCAGCCTGACACACTGGAAGGGAACTCAATACCCACCCCTGATATGCATGAGCTCACAGACACCAGTGATTGGCTGGTGATCGCTGTAAGCGGCAAACAATTGAGTATATACAGTACTGTCTCTCCCTCCCCTGACAGCACAACCAATTAGCTATGATGGACTCCCGGCCGCAGTGGGCCACGGTATCAATCCGGATTTGAATTCTGCAGTGTTTAGGTTGATAGTTGTGCACCTTGTCAATACACCACTCAGGATCCCTGTGATGTCTCCTTATCTCTGAAATCCCTGCTAGCTCGTTTGCCCAAGACGTCCCTACACTAGACATGTTCATTAGCATGTGCGGGTGATACACGATGTTTCCGTAATAAGAAACACGACAGATGAAGGAAGATACAGTACAGCAAAAGTGTTTTCTCAAGGCTTGGGCGAGGACAACACACAACCACCTCATGTTCATAAAGACGCTTGTTCCCCGAACTCTTATTAAAATGATAACAACATTTTCAGAATGTGAAACGAAGAGCGAGGGATGAAAACACGACGTTTTATCAGCGGAGACACAAACAGGAGAGGCTAGAGATGAAAAGCTGTCTTGAGCGGCTGTACGTGGAAACATCACATGATAAAGGCTGAGCAGGGGAAGTGGAGAAAACTGATTAGGAACTGAAACAAGTGTAACACACACACCACCCTGCAAGTGTGTGTGTGTGTGTGTGTGAGAGAGAGAGAGAGAGAGAGAGAGAGAGAGAGAGAGAGGTTTTAAATGATCTGTGTGATTTTTAAAAAAAAAAAATTTCCCCCCAATGGGAAAGTAATTTAATGTTTTTAACCAATTTATGGCGATTGGTCATGTGACCAAAATCAGGAAGTGTGCCTACTTTTGGTCAGTGAGTGCCCTTGTACTAGGTTCCTTATTCTGAGTCAATTTTAAGAAGCATCACATGTTGTCTGCCATAATTCCTTTTACGAAATCAGAATGTTCCCTGAAAGTTAAACTGAGAACCGAGTAGCACTGGCACCCTTACAGACAGGATGTAAACATTTCATTTCATTTTTTTTAAAAACCACTTAATCCAAATTCGGGAGGCTGGTGCCCATCTCAACCGCCTCCTACTGAGAGTGGAGTACACCATGGACAACTCACCAGACTATTGCAGGGTCAACACTCATACAGCCACTCACATCTAGGGGCGATCTGGAACAATTCGATTGAGTTTTATTTGAATTGCGCTGTTTACAGTTGACGTTGTAGCAAAGCAGCTTTACACAGTATAACAGTAAAGTCAGACAGTGGTGGTCTAGTGGTATAAGGCGCCGGATCGCTGATCCAAAGGTTTGGGGGTTCGAGTCCCACTCTCCACAAGGTTGTCACTGTCCCCACCAGTACAGCTAACTAGGTTATCAAAGGCCGGCCATGTCTCTCACTGTCTATGGTGTGAGGCATGTAAAAGAACCATTGCTGACTTTCGACAAGAGTAGGCTGCAAAGCCGTCAGCGTGTTTCCGGCCTGCGATGGCCTGGCAAGCTGTCCAGGGTGTACTTTGCCCTCGCCCTGAGTTGGCTGGGATGGGCACCAGCCTCCCCGCGACCCTAGTTAGGATGAAGTGGTTACAGAAAATGAACTGAACTGAACAGTAAAGTCGGCGACTGCAAAGCATGAAAGAATGTAAACATTTCCTATAACCCCTACAACATCACAAGTGAGCGTCGCCCGTGGTGACGCTGGCAAGGAAAAACTCCCTCAGTAGAACCGAGGAAGAAACTTTGAGAGGAACTGGGTCCAAAAGGGAAACCCATCCTCATGTGGGTGGAACCATAAAGATATAACCCGTATATGAGGAATTCATTATAGTCCAAAATGTGGTCCGGTTGGTTATCCAACTGTAAGGCCGAAAATAATTGTGGGAAAACGGGTTAACATCACCAGCAGTGAAAAGTCATGTTCACAGTCTGTTAGTGCCCATCTCAGATCATATGGATCTTCATCATCAGGAGGGAGGGGTTTCCAAGATGAGAACTCCACTCAGCATCAGCACACCAGGACAGACCACATCACTCCGAAAGCAGAAGGATGAATATCACCGAGCTGACGGAAAAAGCAAATGAAAAGTCCTCTTCACAACATGCCAGTTAGCCTTCTGTGCTGTGCATGTTTGGACTGTGGGAGATAACCCGAGTATCTAGAGGAAACTCACACAAGCACGAGGAGAACATGCACACTTCACACAGAAACGCCCCGAGCCCAGGATTCGAACCTAGGACCTGCTTCCTGTGGACTGGACATGCTGAACAATGCATCGTCCTGATAGAAACATTTCATAAGTATTGCCTTATAATCCATAGACAGGCTACAAAAATGATCTATCTATCCATCTATCTGGGATTGTTGAACTCCTGTAGTGAAATCCTTTCCTGTGAATGAGCTCTGAAGGCTTTCTTTGGACACTTAAACCTCTTAAATATCCACATGGAGCAATAAAGAACCTTTTTGTTTCGTACAGTCTGTATAAACTCTGTTCTTTCGTGCAAATTAATACCTCTGTAATGGAGCTTATTTGTTTGGCGGTTTGTAGGATTACAGGCAGAACTGTGTAAAACCTGCTGACCCGATTTCTACAGAACTTGGTGGAAAGGTGGAGCAACAGCCAAGATAGAACACTTTCAATTTTGAGGCAGATCTGAGTCGGTTCACCTGGGCTACCATACCTGGGCATACCAGCACTCAGTAGTTCCATACGTTGTGAAATTCAGCAGGTGAAGGTACCATAGAAACATAATCAGTGTGGAGATATGATAACTTCATTATCTCATATCCACCTTCTCAGGTGTTAGACGTCCTCTGGGATACACCCGTAGACGTGCCAGTGTAGTAGTTTTGGAAATACATCCAGGTAAAGTGGTTAGTGCTTGCAGATTTGCATACAATAAAAAGAGTTGGCTTTTGTCCCTGGTGGAGGTTTGCGCTCTCGGAGTGTTTGCCTTGTTTGTTATTGTTTTTATTTTGAGATCTAGAATCCAGACAAATTTTAAACCTGTCACCCTGGTACCTGATAGACTTTGAGAAAATGTGGTTCTTCGGTAGGGTGGCGCAGTGGCGTAGTGGTGAGCACGTCCACCTCACCAGAACAAGCTTCTGAGTTTGACTCCTGGGCTTGGTGAGGGAGGAGCTGGAGGAAGTGGTTGAGGAGAAGGGCGGCAGGATCTCAATGCTTAGGCTGCTGCACCCGCGACCCGACTTTTAAGCAGAAGATGATATTGATGTTGAAGGAGATCACAGGATGATTAATAACAATATAGGATTTATTTATTTATTTTTTTACTTTTTTATTTTATTAGTTTCACCATCGAACAATGCAAAATAAAGAAATAACAACAAAAACAAAATAAAGGCAATTACTGTAGGGCCAGCCAACCAAATAAAGAGAGTTGTGAGTGCTGTATAGAGGAATATTGTGGAACCATAGTGAAGCAGGAGAATGAAACGTGATGACGTGAGCGGAGCGGATGTTTTTATAAATACGTTATTTCACAGCGACGCACTCTTATTCTATCATCACGTTCCTCTCTGCAGATCACTAACGAGTCAAATTATCTGCACGATCACGCGTGTTACAGCTTTAAAGTGCGTGACAGACTCACACACGCTGACTGAGGGTCTTCCCTCTCCTAATTAGCATGTGCTGCTGTCAAATTGTCCCCGCTGAGCCTGCAGGAAATCCACTGTGCATCTCTGCACATTTAACAAGGACAAGCTGTGAGAGCTTAATGAAGATGTACTAGAGAGAGAGAGAGAGCGAGAGAGAGAGAGAGAGAGAGAGCTGTACAGTGGAAGAGGGATGAAGAGACAAGTGAGATAGTTATGGAGGGAGAGGGACAGACTGAAAGACAGGGAACTCTATAGAAGGAGAGGGGGATGAAGGGGGAGAGGTGTAGAGAGCTGTATGGTGGAAGATGGGGGAGAGATCTGGAGAGCTGGAAGAGGGACATACAGAAAGACAGACAACTGTACAGAGGGAGAGAGGGAATAGAGAAGGAAGGAGGGGTGGGGGAGAGAGAGACATCTGGAGAGCTGCACTGAAGGAGAGAGATGGAGATCGAACTGTAGTGTGTGTGTGTGTGAGAGAGAGAGAGCGAGAGAGAGAGTTGTGCAGGGTATGAGGGAATAAGGATGAGGGAGAGAGAGAGAACTATACTGTAGGAGCAAGAGAAATGAGGAAAATGGAGATGGAAAATAGATATTGGGGAGAGAAGGAGAGAGGGAGAGAGGGGTGGAGAGATGGAGAACAGAGGCAGGGAGACAGAAAGAAAATCTCACAGAGAGACGAGAGGGACAGGCAACAAAAATGACACAGAGAGATGAACACAGAGAGGAAGCGTGATGGGACAGAGAGAGAAAGCGAGAGAGAAAAGGAGAGAGAGAGATGAACACAGGGAGGCATTGTGAGTGAGGGAGAGAGAGAGAGAAATTAACACAAGGAGGGAGTGCGATGGAGAGATAGAGAGAGCGAGAGAGAGAGAGAGAGAGTGTGTGTGTGTGTGTGTGTGTGTGTGTGTGTGTGTGAGAGAGAGAGAGAGAGAGATGAATACAGAGAGGGAGTTTCATGGAGGGGGGGAGAGAGAGAGAGAGAGAGAGAGAGAGAAAGAGCGAGCAAGAGACCGAGAGAACTGGAGAGCTGTATAGTGAAAGAGGGAAGAGGACGCGATAGAGAGAGCGATAGAGAGAGCGATAGAGAGAGAGAGAGAGAGAGAGAGGGAGAGCATTCTCAGACCATTTGGCATATATTAAGAGCAATGCGACTTTAATAAAGCAGTGAATCAGCTGCATCACAGAAACACACTTCAACTCAAATATAAGTGAATTAAAACCTTTAGGGGATAAACACTCGCACACACACACACACACACACACATACACACACACACACACACACACACACACACACACTCACTTGCACACTCACTCACTTACAGACACACATATACACACACTCTCACTCGCGCACACACACACATGCGCACACACTCACTCATGCGCACACTCACACACATACACATGTACACACACACATATACATGTACACACACACATATACACACACACACGTGCGCACATGCACACACGCCACTCAGCACACACACACACACACACACACACACACACACACACACACACACACTCACTCAGTAACAGACACACACGCTCACATATGCACACACACTTACTCACACACAGACACACACACTCACAGACACACTCACTCATGCACACACACACACACACACACACACACACACATGTGCGCACACACTCACTCACACACACACACACACACACACACACATGCACATATACACACACACACTCACTCGCACACACGCACACATACACATAAACACACACACACACTCGCGTGCACACACACTCACTCACACAGACATGCACACACTCACTTGTGCACACACACTAACGTACTCCCTCACATACACACACTCACTCGCGTGCGTACACACACACACACACACACAAACACACAGTGAAAGCCTTGATTAAAGTAAACCTCGCGGTTAACTCTGTGACAGTTTATTGCTCCTCTGGTCTTCATGGGGAACCTTGATGTAATTAGCTCTTGACTTTAGTGAAATGGCTTGCAGAAGTTTCACACCTTTTCACTGCTGCCGTCACTTTGTTTTCTCCTCCATCACTCCTTCGCTGTCTAATCAGCGCAGCATCGTGTGCTGTCTCTTGGTGGCTTTCGCGCTTCCCCTCACACCATTTATCTCTCCCTATCAGGGATTCGGAGTTCTGGCTTTAACCACATGGTGGTGCTCAGGATGTGGGATCAGCACAACACACACACACACCTTGTAATTCTTCCTTTGTATGATATTCACTGACAGCGCATTCTCTAATTTCTTACCCTAACCTTTACCACCACATCTAAAAACCGAACCCTGAACTTTTATGCCCCGACCTCAACCTCATTCCTGCCTGAACCATAAATTCAACCCTCTGAACCCTCAAACAGCCCAGAGAAGTGAAAAACAGCTGAAATATCATCGCTTCACAAAAATATGTCCTCAATATTTAGGACGTACACACACACACACACACACACACACACACACACACACACACGGACTGTGAGCCAACACATCAGATACAAGCATGTCTTCTCTCTATCAGTGACTCATGATCCTCTATCAGTAAGTGATAAGTATCTGAGAGAAATCTACACACATACACACACAGAGAGAGAGAGAGAGAGAGAGATAGAGAGAGAGAGAGAGAGATGGATAGTCTGGCAACAGAAAAAAGAAGAGATGGAATGAAGGATGAACCGATGGGTACAAATGGTCAGAAATGCAGCAAACTAAAGTATGGATGGATAGACGGATGGATGGACGGATGGATGGGTGGATGGATGGATGGTATAGACAGACACAGTTGGGTGTGTATCTTTATCCTGGTCATGGGTGTGATGACTGGATGGATGGAACTGACTGACAGATTTTTTTATTCACTGTCTGGATGGACAGATGGAGGTAGAGATTGGTAGACAGATGGATAGGCAGACAGTTGGGGAAATGAAGCTTCAGGTGGAGAAACAGAACACCTGATGGACAGATGGGTGGAGAGATGAGTATCATAAGGGCAGAAAGAAAAAAAATAAAGAAAAGACAGAGAGAGAGAGAGAGAGAGAGAGATGAATATAAGAGACAAGGGATAGAGAGGTGAATATAAAGAGAGAGAGACAACTTCAAAGTATTTTTGTTTATTTTTTGTGTGTGTGGTGTTGGCACTGTTATGAGAGTCATTCCTGTGTGTGTGTGTGTGTGTGTGTGTGTGTGTGTGTGTGTGTGTGTGTGTGTGTCTAGTTACGTTTCGTATTTCCAGCTGCGTGGTTGACGATGGTGGACGCCCTGTTGATCCTGATGCTGATTCCTCTGAAAGATAAAATTGTGGATCCGATGCTGAAGCGCAGAGGCCTGCTGCCGTCCTCACTGAAGAGAATCGCTGTCGGAATGTTCTTCGTCATGTGTTCTGCTGTCGCTGCTGGTGAGATAACACACACACACACACACACACACACACACACACACACACACTCTAACACAGTGGTTCTTAACCTTGTTGGTGGTTCTGAACCCCACCAGTTTCATACGCTTATTCACCAAACCCTCCTTTATTGAAAAATAAAATATGATTTTTTTTCAAATTCAAGACATCGGTATATGTTTTTACTGGAACACCAAAATGAACCGCGCATTAACATCACTGTGTTCAAAGAACAAAACCAATACAATGCATGAACTCCGCCCATCACAACTACTTACATTTTAATGTGAGGTGTGCATCTGAGTGCGTGCACGCGCATCTGTGTGTGTGTGTGTGTGTGTGTGTGTATTATTTACATCTTATGCATTATTTTTGAATATTTAATCGTTATTATAAGCATTTATAGTATTGAATATGTATTTATTGATATTATATACACATATACATGTACATTGGTTTGATCCTACTTTACAAAATCATGCAGATACGACACTGACTAGCATCACGTTCCGTTATATATCTGAATCCATGTTGAACATATTCGTCCGACCACTTTCTTTTTTTGCTCAACATAGTATTCAAACATTAAGAAAGAAATCACACGACGTACCATCACAACAGTCACAATTCGACTACTGAGCACAGCAAATTTCCTGCAGCACAGATTGGCCAAGCAATGTAGCATGATCACCTGCAGCCAATGATGTCCAAGCGGGGCGTGTCGTCATGAATATGAGTCGGGTGTGTGTCTTGACCTCCACTGAAGAAGCCATGTGTGTGTTTATGTGCACATGTGTGTGTGTGTGTGTGTGTTTATGTGCACATGTGTGTGTGTGTGTGTGTGTGAGAGAGAGAAACATTTCATGGCACAGGGTATAATAAAGAATAAGCACACACACACACACACACACACACACACACACACACACACACACACAGAGAGAGAGAGAGAGAGAGGGAGAGAGAGAGCGAGACACAAACAATGACACTGCAGTTTTTAGACACGCTACATAATACGTTTGGGATGGGGAACTTGAGAGTACAAGGAATATTCATCACAATTCTAGTTCAGTCTGATGATCGGAGATAGTACACAATGGGCGTGGCTTTGTTTTCTGAGTGACACCCTGAAGTGCACGGGGGCGTTGACGAGTATGAATTAGAAAAGGGAACAGAGATACAGATGCAGGTTATTCATAGATTCTGAATTGTTTGGTTGGCTGAAGAAAGTGTGTGTGTGTGTGTGTGTGTGTGTGTGTGTGTGTGTGAGAGAGAGAGAGAGAGAGAGAGAGATAGAAAGAGAGAGAGAGGGGGTGATGGAGAACATATTCTAATGAGAACCTTGGGGACTTGCTTTCGTTTTTTCTCAGGAGAGTCCCTTCTTCTACCAACTCCCCACACACACACACACACACACACACACACACACACACACAAACACACGCACACAATATTTGTCCTTGCAGTGCCGATAGCACTTTTAATAAAGTGCATGTGTGTGTTATAATGAGCACTAATAATAGAGGTGATTATGTAAATGGTGCTTCATGGGAAAAGAGTCATATATGAGACACTTTTTGTCCCCTTTTCTCTCTCTGTTTCTCTCTGAACTCTACTTTCATACACTACATATACAGATTTCAAGGTCATTAAAGTAAAATATATTTTTTTCACTGTGGTGTATAAGCTGTTTCTGCAGTGTGTTAATGTGGTGCAGAAACTTGAAGTTAGTGTCAGGCCTTCACTCTGAATGGAGCGTGGAAGTTCACATCGAGAATGAGAGACACACAGGGACAGAGTATTGTGGGTAAAGAGTGAGAGAGACGCATGAACCGAGAAAATCAGAGATATAAAGATAAAAGGAGTGCAACAGCAAGACAGGCAAAGAGTGAGATAGAAGACAGACAGAAATGTGGAGACAGACAAACAGACATGTACACATGGACAGACAGACAAGCAAATAGAAAGGCAGACAACAGGAAAGAAAGATGAACAAAGTGAGATATGGAGACAGACATATGGGAGACTGATAAATGGAGGTATAGAGAGAGAGAGAGAGAGAGAGAGAGAGAGAGAGACAGATAGACATGAAAGCAGACAGACAGAGTGAGACATGCAGACAGACAGACCACAGGAAGGCAGACAGCAAGAACGACAGGCAGGCAGAGTGAGATATGGACTTTGAGACAGAAAGACATGAAGATACTGTCTCTCCATCTGTCTGCCTGTGTCTGCCTCCATAGCTCACTCGGTTCATCTTTTTTTTCTGTCTACCTTTCTATCTGTCTCCCTGTTTCCATGATTGTGTGTCTCCATGTCTCACTGTTTCTGCCTGCATTCATGTCTGTCTGCCTGACAGATATGATAGATATGAAGACAGACAGAAAGGGTGAGTCATGGAGACAGACAAAAATGAAGACAGACAGACTGATATGAAGGCAGACAGCAAGCAAGATACATATACAAAGGGAGATATGGAGACAAGCAGGAACAGACGGACAGATGGAAAGACAGAAAGATGGACATGAAGGTAGAGAGACAGAGTGAGACATGGGGACAGACAGACCGACACAAATAGGAAGGCAGACAATAAGAAAGAAAGAAGGGAGAGTAAGATATGGAGACAGACACAGACAGGTGGAGTGACAGACAGGCAGACAGATAAACATGAAGGCGGGCAGACAAAATGAAACACAGAGACAGATGGACATATAGGAAGACAGACAGAGAAAAGAAAGAAGGACAGATTGAGGTATCGAGACAAACAGACAGCTAGACATGAAGGCAGACAGACAGAGTGAGACATGGAGACAGACACTGACAGACAGATAGAATCACAGACGGACTAAAAAATACAGACAGACAGACAGACAGACAGACAGACAGATGGTTGCTGGTGTAGTGAGGGGAAGGAAGATGGGACAAACAGATGGAGGAAATTATTTTTCTTTCACAGTGAGGAGCAGTAGTGGCCCAGAGTTAAGGTGCCGGATCCGAAAGTCAGGGGCTCAAGCCACACTATCACCGGGTTGTCACTGCTGCCCCCCCCCCAGTGCAGCTCACTGGGTTATCAAAGGCCGGCCATGTCTCTCACTGTATGTAGTGGGAGGTTCATGTAAAAGAACCTCTGCTGACTTTGGTTAAGAGGAGCTGCATAGCCGTCCGTGTGTTTCTAACCAGTGATGGCCTGGCGAGCTGTCCAGCCCTACCCAGAGTCGGCTGAGATGGGTGTCGGCCTTCCTGCGACCCTAATTAGGATTAAGCAGGTCAGAAAATGAATGAATGTGAGTGTCTATGTTTCAGGTTTGCATTGATCTCCAGTTCAGGGACAAAAAAAAGTAGACAGCTGACATACACACATGTATATTAACATTATTTATAAGTGTAGTGTTTACTACAGCATCAAATTCCTCCACTTTTATTTATCACAATCTTTCATTAGTACAAAATATTTCGATTTGGATATGAATGTGTTCTGGATGTTCTGAAAAAGACAGAGAGCGAGTGAGAGACAGCTTGAGACAGAGAGAAAGAGACCGAGAGAACACGAGTGTCTCGGACTCCTCTAACTGGGGTTTGATCATAGAAGACCATCGCCTTAGCAACCGGAGCAAAACAAAGAAGGGTTGTTTTCTTCCTCATCATTATTCCTGACAAATCTCTTCTACTGGAGATTCAGTCTGGGTCTCAGTGAGAGTTCGAGCAACAGCCTGACCCCAGCGCAGCCGGCTGGATTTGAGGAAATCTCGGGGCATAAGAGAACAGCGAAATCCTTCCAACTCTTGGGCTGGGATTTATACAGGTGAAACTGACCACCTGGTGTACAGTGTGAGTCACGCACACAAACCTGCACTTTCAGTCCGTTATTTGTGAAATGCAGGTCTGAGCTCTGTATCCCGCAGCACATTCATAATCATCGTGTAATCATCGTAACTTGATGATTGTCAAGAGATAATATCGTCACAGTGTAAACAAGCTTTGTTGATTTTTCAACGATGTAAGCAAGTGCTGTTACTATAGAAACGAGGGCATTAATAATGGATAAACTTGCACGGGCCTCAACAATGATGTTATAGACGATTAATCACATTACAGCCAATCACAACCCAGATTTCCACAGCGCTGTACGATAAACTTATAGAAATTTGTTGATATTTCCCATGTTACATGTGGTGTTGCAGCTTTAAAATGTTTTCACATATGTGCTGCTCAGTCGGAAGATTTTCCCAGTCGGACGCATGATTGAAATCTTTCATGTGGTTCAAGTGAGGGGCGGAGTCTAAGGAGAGCGTGCAGTAGTGATTTGCGGGTCAGGAGACTTCGGGTTCATGTTTTACGAAAAAAAATATATCTGATCGGAGCGTGTGTCCAGTTACTTTTGAGCCTAGTGGAATTACTTTGCCACCTCTCTCTCCCACCCACACACACCCACACACACCCACCCACACACACACACACACACACACACACACACATACAGAGAAATGCATGATTTGCTCCTTAGTAACCCTTGTTTAATCCACTGTAGCTTGGTATCTTAATAAAACGAGAATGATGGGATGCTGAATACTTAAACAACTTTAATCTAACTAACACACACACACACACACACACACACACGCGCGCGCGTGCACACACACAGAGAGGCACACATGCACACACACCTGGCCACCATGGTTGTTCTGGAAAACAAACATTCAAACACACACACACACACACACACACACACACACACACAGGGAGAGAGAGAGAGAGAGAGAGAGAGAGAGAGAGTTTGTTTGTGCCTGAGGCAGGATCTGCTGCTCCTGAATTGTTGTTTTTCTGTCCTTAGGAACAAAGCCAACTCTGTTTAATCCGAGTTCAACCTGTCAGAAAATTTCACTGTCTCTAATGTGCACGTGTGTGTGTGTGTGTGTGTGTGTGTCTGTGTGTGTGTGTGTGAGCGTGTGTTGTGTGTTGTGTGTGCGTGCATGAGAGAGAGAGAGATTTTTAATTATAATTTGTTAAAAGGGTTTTATATGGTTAAAGGTTCCATGGTTCCTAACTAGGTTCTAGTGTAGAACCCTTCTCACCTGTCCTATTGGGAAGCTCTTATAAACCCGACTCCCCTCAGAACCCAGTGAGGATTGCGGATGTCTCCTTTTCCCTTTCCGCTAATAAAGTCAGTGTATTATATTACAGTGGAGAGGACATTAGTATTCTACACGACAGCTGTGTTTCTGTGAAGCCAAAATCCCAATACAGAAAAGTTTTGCATGAGGAAGTAAAACAACACAAGAAAGAAATATTGAGCAGGTTCCATGTGATGTGTGGAATTGTTGTTGAAGTTTTTATCTGCACTGAGAGCTTGAAGATGGATTCTGGGTGAAGACACGGGTCTCTCATGGGGTTCACGAGGAAATTTCAGCACCGCCTTCTACACCAAGTCTCAAAAAATGTTTGAGGAGGATGAGTGTTGGTGTCCTCATCATCCTCACCCTCCTTCTCCTAATTATTCTTATTATAGACATCCTCATAATGCTTGTCATCATCATCTTCATCCTTATATCATCCTTACCTTGCTTATCCTCATCATTCTTATTATAGAAATCCTCATGATACTTGTCCTCATCAACCTCGTCCTCATCAGCATCCTCACCCTGCTTATCCTCATCATTCTTAGTAGACATCCTCATGATACTTGTCCTCATCATCCTCGTCCTCATCATCATCCTCACCCTGCTTATGCTCATCATTTTTATTATAGAAATTCTCATAATGCTTGTCCTCATCATCCTCGTCCTCATTATCACCCTCACCCTCCTTCTCCATATCATTCTTATTATATACATCCTCATGATACTTGTCCTCATCATCCTCGTCCTCATCATTATCCTCACCCTGCTTATCCTCATCATTCTTATTATAGACATCCTCGTGATACTTGTCCTCATCAACCTCGTCCTCATCAGCATCCTCACCCTGCTTATCCTCATCATTCTTAGTAGACATCCTCATGATACTTGTCCTCATCATCCTCACCCTGCTCATCCTCATCATTTTTATTATAGACATCCTCATGATACTTGTCCTCATCATCCTCGTCCTCCTCATCATCCTCACCCTGCTTATGCTCATCATTTTTATTATAGACATCCTCATAATACTTGTCCTCATCATCCTCGTCCTCATCATTCTTATTAGACATCCTCATGATACTTGTCCTCATCATCCTTGTCCTCATCATCCTCACCCTGCTTATCCTCATCATTTTTATTATAGACATCCTCATAATACTTGTCCTCATCATTTTCACCCAGCTTATCCTCATCATTCTTATTAGACATCCTCATGATACTTGTCCTCATCATCCTCACCCTGCTCATCCTCATCATTTTTATTATAGACATCCTCATGATACTTGTCCTCATCCACTTCGTCCTCATCAGCATCCTCACCCTGCTTATCCTCATCATTCCTATTATTGACATCCTCATTATACTTGTCCACATCATCCTCGTCCTTATTATCTTGCTCATCCTCCTTCTCCATCTCATTCTTCTTATAGACACCCTCATAATACTTGTCCTCATCATCCTCGTCCTCATATCATCCTCACCCTGCTTATCCTCATCATTCTTATTCAACATCCTCATGATACTTGTCCTCATCATCCTTGTCCTCATCATCCTCACCCTGCTTATCCTCATCATTTTTATTATAGACATCCTCATAATACTTGTCCTCAGCATCCTCGTCCTCATATCATCCTCACCCTGCTTATCCTCATCATTCTTATTAGACATCCTCATGATATTTGTCCTAATCATCCTTGTCCTCATCATCCTCATCATTTTTTATTATAGACATCCTCATGATACTTGTCCTCATCATCCTCATCCTCATTATCATCCTCACCCTGCTTACCCTCATCATTCTATTTATAGACATCCTCATAATAATTGTCCTCATTATCATCCTCACCAGATTATCCTCATCATTTTTATTATAGACATCTTCATAATACTTGCCCCCATCATCCTCTTCCTCATCATCATCCTCACCCTGCTTATCCTCATCATTCTTATTATAGACATCCTCATGATACTTGTCCTCATCATCCTCATTATCATCCTCACCCTCCTTCTTCTAATTATTCTTATTATAGACATCCTCATAATACTTGTCCTCATCATCCTCGTCCTCATCATCATCCTCACCATGCTTATCCTCATAATTTTTATTATAGACATCCTCGTGATACTTGTCCTCATCGTCCTCATTATCATCCTCACCCTCCTTCTCCTAATTATTCTTATTATAGACATTCTCATAATACTTGTCCTCATCATCCTCGTCCTCATCATCATCATCCTCACCCTGTTTGCTGCTTGGTGCTGATGGTGCTTGCACCCTCATCCTTCTTCTGAACATTATCTGTGCTGTAATGTCGAAGTAATAAATAAAGCTTTTTCTGTTTTTTTTTTGTTTTTTTTTTTTGTTTTTTTTTTTTGCTATTTATTCTTCTTTTTCTTCTTGATCTTGTGCTTGGACCCTAAAATAACTAACTTTAGTGTTGCAAACAAACTTATTAGATAAGTGTAGTTTCGTGTATTTAGTGCCTGGACCTCTGGACAAATGAATTTAGAGTCTGGGAATAGAGATAAGTACATTAGTGCCTGTATCCGTATATAAAGTAAATGTGGGGATTATACCCATAAATAAATAATTTGGCCTATAAAAAATCAACTGTAGTGTTTTAGCTTCTAGAAAAGTACATTTTGTTCATGGAATCCTGAATAAATAAAACAAGGCCTTCCACCCTTGAAGAAAAAAGTAAAGAAAGAAGGAAGGAAAGCTTGGATAACAAAAGAAATAAGATAAAGACATACTCAGCCTATTAGATGAGTGTGTGTGTGTGATGTCTGATTAAAAATACGCAAGTTGGACCCGTAAATATATTGAGTTGACGTGGTTTGTGCTATAAACTCTAATGGATTTAAGCCGAGCAGCGACGGCGGTAGCCATCATGAGAGACGCCTGGGGCGGCCTGTTCTTTTAATACAAACACAGACAGGGTGTAAGTAAGAGATAAGAAGTTCTGACTCACATGATGCTATACTATTGACCTGACACTTAATCTATTCGACTATTTTACACACACGCACACACACACACACACACATACACACACACTCACTCACTCACTCTGCAAGTTCTGATGCATCAAATCCTGAGACTTGTTTTTTACTGACTCTATCTACTCCTCGCTGTCTAATCCTACATACACACACACACACACACATGGTTTAATTGAAATAGCTCGGATTGCTACGCTGTTTGATGCCTGGTTTATTTTTACTCCTGTAGTATCAGGAAGAAGATGAACCGTGTGTAAATGTTAAGCCCTGATGACTCCGTTTCCATCCTGAGGTTCGATTATGAATACCTGCTGTAGCGGAAACCAAATAAAATTGAAAAAAAAAAAAAACTTGCATTAGAAACATTTCTAAGGTGAAATCCATCGCAACATGTGAACATGGCGACCACTGTTGTCTGTTTTGTTCTCTGAGTCTGTAACACGATACAGTTTGATAAGTGTGTGTGTGTGTGTGTGTGTGTGTGTGTGTGTGTGTGTGTGTGTGTGTGTGTTCTTTTTTTTTATTATTTTTTTTTTAGGTATTTTGGAGACAAAGAGGTTGGAGATTGTTCACAGTCATGAAACAATCAATCAAGACCTCGGCGGAGTGACATATTACGCAGCCGACCTACTGATATGGTGGCAGATTCCTCAATATGTCCTCATAGGCATCAGTGAGATCTTTGCCAGTATTGCAGGTCTGTACACACACACACACACACACACACACACACACACACACATACACATACACATACAAACAACAAAGGGGTGCCATTACTTTTGAACAAGGGTGTGATTTATCCATCATAAAGGTCACAGGTTAACTTGGGATTTGGTTGTTGGTTCTTTATCTCACTGACACATTTTATAAAATCCTCATAAAGTGTGATATCAGTCGTTGTCCTCACCCTCGAGGTGCAGTGACCCACTGCGCCACCTACAGGACAAAAAATAAATTAAATTACTGCTGAAGTGACGAGTGCTAATTCAGGCGCCATAAAAAGCCAATGTGTGAGGTGACTTCAAGGCGAGTTGATCATAATAAGGCATCTGAGTAAAATCAGGCAGAGCTGGGCGTGGTTGGGTGTGGTTAAAGGTGGACGTGGAACAAGATTTTAAATAAGAAGTGTGGCGGAGAGTATAGTCCTCATGAAAAGAGGTTAGCCCATGTTGTGGTGGGAGTGGATGGGTGTGGTCTGGAGTGGGTGTGGACTCAGGTGTGTGTTATAAAGCAGGTACTGTACAGCTGATTGAACTACTGTTAGACATACAGAAGACCCGAACAACTACAACCCTTCGGAAACCCTCGTGTAGTTTCTCCGTCAGCTCTCCAGCACTAAAATCAACAGCAGAGCTCCTTTCATCAGCTCGATTTTAACTCTGGAGGTTTCTTTCTCTGGTTTCATTCATTCAGTGTAATGACTCTTGTGATAAACGAGTGGTTTTTGTAAAGTGGCCTCCACCCTTTTGCAGTGTCCCGGGTCGAGTGCGAGCTTTTATTCACACGGCTTTGTGCGGAATCTGCGGCTCTATCAATCAGAGACGATCGATCTGGAGCAGCGCTGTGTTATTACACTTGCACTCAGAGGACGGCCATTTCGACCCGATTTCCTTCACACTCGCCGTTATAACAATTACTGTGTGTGTGTGTGTGTGTGTGTGTGTGTGTGTGTGTGTGTGTGTGTGTGTGTGTGTGTGTGTTAAAGAACTGCTCCAGTGGCCTTGACCGGTTTACAATACCATTCCTAACGGATTGGCAAGATAGCCGATGCATCAAACATACTTTATAATTGACTGTGCTAAGTAGGTGGAGTTTAACACATACAAATTATAATGCTAATTTATATGCTAATTAAAGAGGATAGTCAACCACTGTTAATGCAAAAACTGTCAAGTGGGTTACAATTGAAGTTTTTACGATTATTTTGTTAAGGGGTGGAGCCTGATATATTTAACACGGATCGTGGGTTGAGCTTAAAGCCTTATTCAGTGACCCATGTGAACTGGGTGGGTCTTCAAACTTTCATTTTTTAAAAAAAAATGTTTTAATATAAGGCAGTGCCTCTCAAATAGTGGCCCTGGGGGGGGGCACACTGTGATGCCTGGGGGGGGGTGGTGGAAGTAGATATGACCCCGGGGAACATGCTTTTCTGGAATAGTGTACGAGAATTAAGAGAGAACTGGAGAGAGACGGAGATATTAAGAAATCAGTGAGTTTAAATAAGGATGTGTGTTTCTTTTTTTTTTTTTTTTTTTTTTTTATTTCAGGCATATTGGTTCTCTTTAAATCTTTTCTATTACAGATTAAAAAAAACAATGAAGTTTTTCTTTATTGTAAGTTTAACTATATTTCAATGTTAT
The DNA here is from genome assembly GCA_024760905.1 of Plotosus lineatus. NCBI lineage: Eukaryota > Metazoa > Chordata > Actinopteri > Siluriformes > Plotosidae > Plotosus > Plotosus lineatus. Next base: position 11,730,605 of record CM045729.1, read on the forward strand.
GCAGAGGTGTACTAATAATTTTATTGACAAATAATAGTGTTTGCAGTCTGTGGCGAGCCCTGAGAAAAAGCAAAAAAGCTGAAAGGAAAAGTAGTAGCAGCTTGTGTGTGTGTGAGGGGGGGGATTATTTTCTTTCTAGAGGGGGCACCACAGAAAATAATAGAAAAGCTCTGACGTAAGGCATTAATTATAGCATTCGGTTCATCATCATCATCATCATTTTCTGTAACCGCTTCATCCTAATTAGGGTCACGGGGAGGCTGGTGCCCATCCCAGCCAACTCAGGGCGAGGGCAGAGTACACCCTGGACAGCTCGCCAGGCCATCGCAGGGCGGAAACACGCTGACGGCTTTGCAGCCTACTCTTGTCGAAAGTCAGCAATGGTTCTTTTACATGCCTCACACCATAGACAGTGAGAGACATGGCCGGCCTTTGATAACCCAGTTAGCTCCACTGGTGGGGACAGTGACAACCTTGTGGAGAGCGGGACTCGAACCCCCAACCTTTGGATCAGCGATCCGGCGCCCCATACCACTAGACCACCACTGCCCCATTTAGCATTCGGTTATTTATGGTAAATGGGCGGTGCTTAAAGATTCATGATTACTGTACAGTGGTACCTCACCTTACGATAGTCCCAGCAAACGAAAAATCCGGGTTACGAAAAACATTTTCCAATTTTTTTTGTCTTCTGTATACGAAACAAGTTCTCCTTATGAAACGTGCCAAACACACCATTCAAATATGCCTTTCAAACATTAAAACGCGCCATTTAAATATTAAAATGCGCCATTCAAACAATACACAAGTTGCTCTCCCATTGGTTATCTCCCAACATCCCGCCCCGCCGGCCTCTCATTGGCGAGAAGGGATGACGCAGCTCTCCCATTGGCTATTATGGAGCTGCATCTCCCATAATGCTTTTCATGTAAAGGACAGAGTTACTGTTGTTTCATGAGTTTTTTTGTCATTGCAACTTTATTTTTGACTCAGGCTTTTAACCTTCCATAAACAGTTGTAAGATTATAACTCTGCTAAGAGGACATGGTCAATTAAAAAAAAAAAACAGTCAAAGAATGCATGAGTTGCTCTCTTATTGGCTATCTCCCAACATCCCGCCCCGCTGGCCTCCCATTGGCTAGGAGGGATGACGCAGCTCCCTTGAGTTTTTCCCATGAGTTTTTCGAGTGTGTTCATTGCAACTTTATTCTTTGGCTCAGGCTTTTAACCTTGCATAAACATTTGTAAGATTATAACTCTGCCAAAAAGACATGGTCAGCATGAAGTAAGTACCTTAAAAGGTATGCTTTTGTCATATTTAAAGGGTAGTATTGGGGGCCTTGGAACAAATCACGCGTTTTACATGTAAAATGCAGTTCAACTTACAAAAAATCCAGGTTACAAAACTGCTTCTGGAACGGATTAATTTCGTAAGGTGAGGTACCACTGTATTTGTATCCTTTAAAGTTTATAATTTAAATAGGTGGAGCTTTTAGCCTTATTCAGTCTTTAATGCAACTGGTTTGACTTCAGTTCATTCAAACCATCGTCTTAGTGGCAGACCTATAAAAACAACAACAACAAAAAAATAAACAACTAAACTTTCTTCTATTATTAGTCAACAAACAGCGACTGCAATAGCAATCAGCTAGTTGTGCTTGTGATGATCTCACACTTTCAAAGCCAACATTTCATTATTCCGAACCCTCCCGTGAAATGCAAATTGGAGCCATAGAACGGCGAGGAACCTTAAAATAAAACATCGACGCTCCGGATCGAGCTGGGGGTGGGGGGTGGACGCGGCAGGAGTCGCGTGTGAGGAAATGTGATGAATCCCAGCTTTCTCCTCTGGCCTTGTTCTGTTTGAATAAATCCCTTTTAATAGAGTTCACTGTCCGATCCATTATGTGACAGCCGGCTTTCTGTTCTGAACCGTTCACACACACACACACACACACACACACGCGAATATGGACAGACTCCCTGTGGATATCATGCACCACAGGCCCAGCAGGGGACATGATGAGTATAAATCCTCATCCAAGTGTTCGCCCTTCAGGGAATTTCTTTTTTAAATATATTTCTAATAAGCGAGTCATGTGACTAATTTCTTTTATTTTGAAAAACGAAAAAAATCCCAGGAGAAGAGGGAAATACAAACATGCCACAGTCAAATGGAGTGAATAAAATGTTTAATGACTGTGTACCTCCGTGTTAAGCTTTTACTCCAGTGCGCGGTTGAATACTGTGCTCTGATTGGTCAGAAGTTGTTGATGAACTTTCTCTCAAAGTTACACGGCGAAGTTGACACAGTTACGTGGTGATCACAGCTTTATATTAATTTAATTAACATTATTATGTTCCAGCGTCAGCACACTTTCTTAGTCGCATGATGTTTATGTATTAATTAATAAAGCGTGATTCATTGTGTCTATATATAAATTGGAGTGATTGTTATCTTGGCATCGTAGTGCAGTGATTAGCATGTGTAATTTTCAGCAAGAAGGTCTCAGGTTCGGGTTCGAGGTGTGTCTGTGTGGAGTTTGCATGGTTTCCTTGTGCTTGCGTGGGTTTCCTCCCACAGTCTAAACCAGGGGTGCTCCCCCCCTTCCCCCAGGGGGTGCAAGACATCATTCCAGGGGGTGCGAGAAGCAGGTCTGTAACTTTTGAAATAAATATCTCGTTTTGATAAAATTCAGTATGATTCCACATCCTTTATCCTTGAACAAAGTATAAAATGTAAAAAAAAGTTTGGGAACCAATGGTCTAGACACATGCACAGTAGGCTAATTGGATAATTTGGCTGGTGTGTGTTGCCCTGCAGCAGACTGGTGAGCTGTTCAGGGTGAACCCCGTCTTCACCAACGCCGAACTCCCCCATGACCCTAATAGAGTAAAGCCATTCAGCTGATAGGTAAATGAATTTAGTGACCCCCAGGCGAGGGCGAGGTACAGCTCACAAACCATTGCAGGATCAATACATACACAACCATTCACACTCATGCTCACATCTAGGGTTGATCTGGGACAGCCAATCAACCTAATGTGTGTGTTTTTGGACTGCGGAGGAAACCAGAGTACCCAGAGCAAACCCACGCGAGCACGGGGAGAACATGGAAAAAGCTCCACACAGACACAGCTGATCCCAGGAATCGAACCCAGGACCTTCTTGGTTTATATGATGGTGGCTTTAGATCTCTGTGCTGTTAGTTGTTCAATTATAATAATGCAAAACGGTACGATTGAATTAATAATTAAAAAATTGAACTCTAATAACACAGAAATTCATTCTGATAAGGTTTTGAAGCGGAAATAAATTTTCACCCGGCCGGTTCTGTCATCGTTTTTTTTCCCCCTCACCGCTTCCTGACTTTGGTTTCCACGGCTACACCATTAACACTCATTTATTCCTGGTCGTGGTGCTCATCCCTACAGCCGTCGATGCCTAAAGTACCTAATATTTCAATATAAAACAGCTGGTCCGTCAGGCAGGCCAGATCCATCAACCGTGACGAATGTGGTGCTTTTATTGTTTGGAACGTCACTCGCTCGCTGATGAAGTGAGACGAGGAAATGATGGAGGCATTCGCTCCGAGCACTTTATATTCATGACACGATGGCGGAGCATCATAACACGTTTAATTTTTCATGGAGGATCATAACACATTAGTGTCGGTCTGTTTACTTCCTGTTTCAATCAGGCCCACTGCAGTTCTGGTTAGCCACGCCCCCAAGCCTCACCTGCTATCTTTTATTGGAGGTCGTTTAGTTTGGAAATCAGAGCTGGGAATGATGGTACACTTTGCCTGACTGTGTTCCAGGACGGTGTTGTGTATAATACTACAGCCTTCACTCTGGTGGTGCACAGAGCAGCCATCTTGGACTTGTATAACCATGAAGGGGTGTGGCCTTTCAATCTCTTTCTGTTTCTCGCTCTCTCTCTTTTGTCTGTGGGTGTGTCTGTTTGTTTCTGTCTTTCTCTTTCTTTCTCTGTCTTTTGGTCTGTGTGTGTTTGTGTGTGTGTGTGTGTGTGTGTGTGTGTGTGTGTGTGTGTGTGTGTCTATCTCTCTCTCTCTCTCTCTCTCTCTCTCTCTCTCACTCTCTCCCTCTCTTGCTCGCCCCCCCTCTCTGCTCATCTGTCTATTTCTCTCTCACACATTCCTCTCTGTCTATTTCTGTCTGTCTGTCTCTCTCTCTCTCTATCTCGCTCTCTCAAACACACACACACACACACACACACACACACACACACACACACACACATCTCTCTCTCCCTCTTGCTCATCTGTCTCTGTCTCACTCTCTCTCTTTCTCTCTCTCTCACTGTGTGTGTGTGTGTGTGTGTGTGTGTGTGTGTGTGTGTGTGTGTGTGTTGCGCACACTTTCTTGTGATCTCACATTTAGTCGTTGTCAGTCGTTCTCCTTTGCTTTCTGTTTTTCTCTCAGGATGGTGGTGGCCTGGTGGTAAGGTGCTGAATTACGGATCCTAAAGTTGAAGGTTCTTCTGCTTTTCCTTTCGGCTGTTCCCTTCAGGGGCCGCCATAGCGAATCATCTGCCTCCATCCCACCCTATCCTATGCATCATCTTCTCTTACGCCAACGACCTTCATGTCCTCCTTCACCACATCCATAAATCTTCTCTTTGGTCTTCCTCTCAGCCTTCTGCCTGGTAGTTCCAACCTCAGCATCCTACTATCAATATACTCACTATCCCTCCTCTGTACATGTCCAAACCATCTCAATCTAGCCTCTCTGACTTTGTCTCCAAAACCTCTAACATGTGCTGTCCCTCTGATGTACTCATTCCTGATCCTATCCATCCTCGTTACTCCCAAAGAGAACCTCAACATTTTCATCTCTGCTATCTCCAGCTCTGCCTCCTGTCTTTTCCCCAGGGCCACTGTTTCTAAACCATACAACATCGCTGGCCTCATCACCATCTTGTACACTTTCCCTTTCATTCTTGCCGATACCTTCCTATCACACATCACACCGGATACTTTTCTCCAACCATTCCAACCTGCCTGCACACGCTCTTTTCCACACTCTCCATTGCTCTGGATTGTTGAGCCTAAGTACTTAAAATCCTCCACCTTCCTCATCTCTGCTCCCTGTAACCTCACCGTTCCTCTTGGGTCCTTCTCATTCACACAGATGTATTCTGTCTTACTGAGGCTAACCTTCATTCCTCTCCTTTCCAGGGCATACCTCCAACTCTCTAGACTTTCCTGCACTTGTTCTCTGCTCTCAGTACAGATCACAATGTCATCTGCAAACATCATAGTCCATGGAGATTCTTGTTTAACCTCGTCTGTCAGCCTGTCCATCACCATAGCAAACAAGAATGGGCTCAGAGCTGACCCTTGATGCAGTCTCACTTCCATCTTGAAATCTTCTGTCACGCCAACAGCACACCTCACCACTGTCTAACATCTCACATACATGTCCTGCACCACTCTAACATACTTGTCTGCCTCATGCAGTACCACAGTTCATCTCTTGGCACCCTGTTATACGCTTCCTCCAGATCCACCAAGGCACAATGCAGCTCCCTTTAACCTTCTCTGTGCTTCTCTATTAACATCACCAAAGCAAACACTGCATCTGTGTTGCTCTTTCTTGGCATGAAACCAAACTGTTGTTCACAAATGCTGACCTCTGCCCTTAGTCTAGCTTCCACTATTTTTTCCCATAACTTCATTGTATGGCTCATCAACTTTATCCCTCTGTAGTTGCCACAACTCTGCACATCTCCATTGTTCTTAAAAATGGGCACCAGCACACTTCTCCATTTCTTCGGCATCCTCTCACTCTCTAAGACCTTGTTGAATGTTCTTGTCAGAAAATCTACTGCTTCCTCTCCTAGACACTTCCAGACCTCCACCGGTATGTCATCAGGACCAACTGCTTTTCCACTCTTCATCCTCTTCAATGCCCTCCTCACTTCACCCTTAGTACTCTTTGCTACTTCCTGGTCCTCAAAGGTCACCTCTTCTTCTTTTTTTTTTTCCTCTATCATTTTTCTCATTCATCAGCTCTTCAAAGTACTCTTTCCTTCTTCCCAATACACAAGCCCCACTATTAATGTGTTGTCACTGCTGTCCCCCCAGTGCAGCTAACTGGGTTATCAAAGGCTGGCCATGTCTCTCACTGTCTATAGTGTGAGGTTCATGTTAAAGAACAGTGCCGTCAGCGTGTTTCTGCCCTGTGATGGCCTGGCGAGCTGTCCAGGGTGTACTCTGCCCTCACCCAGAGTTGGTTGAGATGGGCACCAGTGCACATGATCCCATTTAGGATTAAACGATTCAGAAAATTAATGAATGCATTCCTCTCTCTTTCTCTCTCTCAGGCTTTATTGTAAACAATCAAGTTCCAGGTTTGATGAAATCCTCCCTGTGTCTTCTCGTAGTCCTCTCAAAATAGCTCCATTGCTGTGCTGACTTCAAAAAAGCTTTTGAGAGAAAGAAAGAAAGAAAATCTTGTCACATATACCTTACATTACAGATTTTTATTAATATGTGTGTGTTTCTGTGTACAGGGTTAGAGTTTGCATACTCAGCGGCGCCCCGCTCCATGCAGAGTGCTATAATGGGTCTGTTCTTCTTCTTCTCCGGTATCGGTTCTTTTGTGGGTTCCGGCCTCCTCGCCATCGTTTCTCTCAAATCCATTGGCTGGATGTACTCACACCAGGACTTTGGTAAGTTTGTGCAGTATGTCAGAGTTCACAGTGTGTGTGTGTGTGTGTGTGTGTGTGTGTGTGTGTGAGAGAGAGAGAGTGGTTGGCCATCTCAGGTTAACAGTAGAAACGGTGTGCAGCACTGTCACCAAGGAGACGGTGATAAAAGGGCATGTTTTTTGGAGGTGGCAGATGGATGTGGTTACCTTAACAACACCAGTCAAGTGATTCCAAACACACACACCACACACACACACACACACACACACACACACACACACACACACTCTGAGGTGTCTTTACCATGAAGCAGATGTGAAGAGAGGAGTAAGAGAAACATCAGGAGATGAAGGGTAGAGGAGAAACACGGGAGAAGAGGAGAGCAGGGACAAGAGAAACAGCATGGGAGAGAAAGAGAGGAACACAGAATTAGCAAAATAAAAAATATAAATGCAGAAATAAATAAGTATAAAAAGAACACAAAGAAAGATGCAATTAGTTATGTACTGATGTCTCTCTCTCTCTCTCTCTCTCTCTCTCTCTCTCAAAAACTCTCTCTCTCTCTCTCACACTTTCTTTCTTTCTCGCTCGCTTAGATTTTCCTCACAGGTTATTTACTAACCAGTTAAGTCCGGTCTTCTGTCTTGGCATCCAACTTGTAGCTTAACGTTTAGAACAGAGAGCGCAGTGCAGCAGGTCATTTATTTGAACTTATCAGCGGAGAAACGTCTCTGAGATAATAACACATGGCAAGCCATGCTGACTTAGCCTTAGTTCTGGAGCCGGAAGCCAATTTTTCAGTCGCTAACGGTGCTGTAGCTCAGCTAATCAACCACATGCACACCGCATGCTATGCGGAAGCCCAGCTAGCACAAATCCTCGGGTTTCTCTCTGACTCTGTCCCTCACTCAGTAAAGCGAAGCCACAAGCAGAGACAGAAGAAAAAAAGCCCATCCTGTTCTTCCATCACACCTGCTTACAGTAATCCAGCTTTACTCTCAACTCCAGCAGCCCAGAAATATTTAATAGCAGTGCAGCTACTGCGGCTAGCTCCGAAAACCTGAGGTAAAACTAATCACCATGGCAACATTGTACTTAAATCCCCATCATAAACACACCAGTTTGTATCATATAATCTTTTAATTTCACATATTACTCATTTTGATTTGGGCACTTCTTATCGTAGCTGCTTTATTGAGCTACACAACATTCCCATCATAAATACATTTCCATTTTAACATTGTCTTTTATTTTTACTATTTCCGGGCGTTGTTTCAGTCTCCAAATTAGAATTAAAACATTTTATCTTCTTTATGTAAAAGTATCTGGTCTCGGGTACAACATTAACCTGCAACGGGTACCGGGGGCAGGAAGTTTCATGACTGACAGCTTCGGGGAGAGTGTCATGACCCCTTGACCAACTCGACTCCGGACAGAAGGCAGTGGGAGACCACTGACGTGTCATTCCTTGTAAACCATGTAACGCCGCACAAAGCTTGGAAAGCTTGGAAGAATGGACCTCAACATTTGACTCAGATCTTCTTCTTCTCCTTTTGGCTTTGAGCCTTTTCAGGGGTCGCCACAAAGAATCATGTGATTCGCATGTTTGATTTGGCATAGGGTTGTATGTCGGATGTCCTTCCTGATACAACTCCTGCCTTCCTTCATTTTGCCAAAGTACACTATGCGAACCGTCAATGCTAATTTCATACTGGCTTGGTCAAGGTCCTTGTTAACAACGATTGCCATCAGTGCTGTCAACCAACAGGGTGCTGGTGGAAATTGGACCACTGGTGGTCGAAGAAGGAGAGGTCGAAGAAGGAGAGTTCGAAGAAGGAGAGGTGGGAGGCGTGTCCGTAGGCAGAGAGAGAAGAGGAAAGTCATGAGTTTAGGACTGAGAGTAAGGAACTATGACAGGAAAAGGTATGCTGGCTGACATGCAGAGGAGGAAGGTGGACATACTGTGTGTTTAGGAGACCAGGTAGAAAAGTAGCAAGGCTAGAAGCTTAGGAGCAAGGTTTAAGCTGTTTTTGCATGGTGTGGATGGGAAGAGTATGAGTCATCTTGAAGGAGGGGTTTGAATCTTGAAGGAGCACACAGGTAGAATACATTTTGTGTAGGCGATGTAATTTGAAGGAAGTCAGTGACTGCAAAGTAGTAGTGGGTGAAAGTGTTGCCAAACAGCATAGGATGGTGGTGTGCTGGATGATGCTGATGGTGAGAAAGGTGAAGAAGGCAAAGGCAGAGCAGAAGACAAAGTGGTGGAATCTGAAAAAGGAAGAGTGCCATGTTGTCTTCAGGGAGGGGTTGAAACAGGCTTTGGGTGGTCAGAAAGTGCTTCCAGATGACTGGACAACTACAGCAAATGTGATCAGGGAGACAGGAAGGAGAGTTCTTGGTGTGTCCTCTGGAAGGACAGCAGATAAGGAGACTTGGTGGTGTAATGAGGAAGTGCAGGAGTGTGTACAAAGGAAGAGGTTAACGAAGAAGAAGTGGCACATAGAGAGGACCGAAGAGAGTAAACAGGAGTACAGGGAGACACAGTGTAAGGCGAAGGTAGCGCTGTCAAAGGCCAAACAGAGGGCGTATGATGACTTGTATGCTAAGCTGGACAGTAAGGAGGGAAAAAAATATTTATAGAGGTTGGCACAGCAGAGAAATAGAGATGGGAAGGACCTGCAGCAAGTTAGAGTGATTAAGGACAGAGTGGGAAATGTATTGACTGATGACAGAAGTGTGCTGGGAAGATGGAAAGAGTACTTTGAAGAGCTGATGAATGAGGAAAATGAGAGAGAAAAAAAGAGTAGAAGAGGTGACTGTGAGGACCATGAAGTAGCAAAGATTAGTAAAGGTGAAGTGAGGAGGGCATTGAAGAGGATGAAGAATGGAAAGGCAGTTGGTCCTGATGACATACCAATGGTGGTATGTATGTGTCCAGGCAAGATAGCAGTAGATTTTCTGATAAGAATATTCAACAAGGTCTTAGAGAGTGAGCTGATGCCGGAGGAATGGAGGAGAAGTGTGCTAGGGCCCATTTTTAAGAACAAGGGAGACGTGCAGAGTTATGGCAACTACAGAGGGATAAAGTTGATGAGCCATACAATGAAGTTATGGGAAAGAATAGTGGAAGCTAGACTAAGGGCAGAGGTCAGCATTTGTGAACAATTTGGTTTCATGCCAAGAAAGAGCACCACAGATGCAATGTTTCCTTTGAGGATATTAATAGAGAAGTACAGAGAAGGCCAGAGGGAGCTGCATTGTGCCGTTGTGGATCTGGAGAAAGCATATGACAGGGTGCCGAGAGAGGAACTGTGGTATTGCATGAGGAAGTCTGGAGTGGCAGAGAAGTGTTAGAGTGGTGCAGGACATGTATGAGAGATGTAAGACAGTGGTGAGGTGTGCTGTCAGTGTGACAGAATAATTCGAGGTGGATGTAGGACTGCATCAAGGGTCAGCTCTGAGCCCCTTCTTGTTTGCTATTGTGAAGGACAGGCTGACAGACGAGGTTAGACAAGAATCTCCATGGACTATGATGTTTGCAGATGTCATTATGATCTGTAGTGAGAGCAGAGAACAAGTGCAGGAAAGTCTAGAGCGGTGGAGGTATGAAGGAGATGAATGAAGGTTAGCCTCAGTAAGACAGAATACATGTGTGTGAATGAGAAGGACCCAACAGGAACGGTGAGGTTACAGGGAGCAGAGATGAAGAAGGTGGAGGATTTTAAGTACTTAGGCTCAACAATCCAGAGCAATGGAGAGTGTGGAAAAGAGGTGAAGAAGCATGTATAGGCAGGTTAGAATGGTTGGAGAAGTGTCCAGTCCAGAGATGTGTGATAGGAAGGTATTGGCAAGAATGAAAGGAAAAGTGTACAAGACGGTGATGAGGCCAGCGATGTTGTGTGGTTTAGAAAGGCGCTGAGGAAAAGACAAGAAGCAGAGCTGGAGGTAGCAGAGATGAAAATGTTGAGGTTCTCTTTGGGAGTAATGAGGATGGATAGGATCAGGAATGAGCACATCAGAGGGACAGCACCAGTAAGAAGTTTTGAAGACAAAGTCAGAGAGGCTAGATTGAGATGCTTTGGACATGTACAGAGGAGGGATGCTGAGGTTGGAACTACCAGGCAGAAGGCCTAGAGGAAGACAAAAGAGAAGATTTATGGATGTGGTGAAGGAGGACATGAAGGTAGTTGAAGTAAGAGAAGAAGATGCAGAGGATAGGGGGAAATGGAGACAGATGATTCGCTGTGGTGATCCCTGAAGGGAACAATTGAAAGGAAAAGAAGACTGGAATGTTTTCTTCATAAAAGTGTCAATTAATGCAAAGCTCTTTGTGTGTGTGTGTGTGTGTGTGTGTGTGTGTGTGTGTGTGTGTGTGTGTGTGTGTGTGTGTGTGTGTGAGAGAGAGAGAGAAAGAGAGAGTGTCTGTGTGTGTCTTATCCTTGGTATAAATATAGATCTGTTTTTATCATTTGATTTTTTTTAAATTATAGATTATATTACTAACAACAACAATGTAAAATCTAAGTTTGGGGCAGTGGTGGTCTAGTGGTATAAGGCGCCGGATCGCTGATCCAAAGGTTGAGGGTTCGAGTCCCACTCTCCACAAGGTTGTCACTGTCCCCCCCCAGTGCAGCTAACTGGGTTATCAAAGGCCGGCCATGTCTCTCACTGTCGATGGTGTGAGGCATGTAAAAGAACCATTGCTGACTTCTGACAAGAGTAGCTGCAAAGCCGTCAGCGTGTTTCCGCCCTGCGATGGCCTGGCGAGCTGTCCAGGGTGTACTCAGCCCTCGCCCTGAGTTGGCTGGGATGGGCACCAGCCTCCCCGTAACCATAATTAGGATGAAGCGGTTACAGAAAATGAATTTAAGAGTTTTGTATTTGTTTTTTCATGAAAATGTCAGTTTAATGTTGCGTGGACTGCACACATTCTGATGATCCATTTTATTCATTAATTCATTTGTTTATTTATTGATTACATGCTTAAACATGGAGATGAAAAGAATATGAACACTTCAGTAGTAATAAATAACAAAGAGGATAGGGTGAGATGGAGGCAGATGATTTGCTGTGGCGATCCCTGAAGGGAAAAGCCGAAAAAGAAAAGAAGACGAAATCCTTCCTGACCCAACCCTTTAACAAGGGGCAGAGACACACTGATGGCTTTGCAGCTCTTCTTTACGAAAGTCAGCAATGGTTCTTTTATATGAACCTCTCACCATAGACAGTGAGAGACATGGCCCACCTTTGATAACCCAGTGAGCTACACTGGGGGGACAGTGACAACCTTGTGGAGAGTGGGACTCGAACCCCCAACCTTAGGATCAGCGATCCAGCGCCCTTTACCACCAGGCCACCACTGCCCCTAACATTTGACTCTGATATGGGCCCCAGTGAGGATGAACGATCGGGTTTGCACAGATTAGTCTTTCTATTTACAGTCGTAGCCTGACCTTTTCGGTAGCTTGTTGCTAACCGAGTTATGACATCGTAAACACGTGAAATAGTTTCATGCCTTATCTGTGCTGGGATTTCTTATTTTTTTTATTTTTATTTTTTTTTAGCTGCCGCTCAACGAGAGCTAAAGGAATGGGTTCCGTCTATCCGTCACATTTTAGTTTCTGGACTGAAACTGGGGCTTTCATTCTTGTAGGCTTGTTCATTCACTGCTCTGAGTGCCAGGATGACTCTGTGTGGAAGTGATCTGACCTTTTCAAGGTCACAGAGGCTGAACTGTATATTAGGTTTCCGGACATGTACTTGATGGAAGGGGTGAAGCTGGGGCTTTGAAACTTGCTCTGTTTTTTCTATACAATTGGCATCTTATGTTCCCTGATCTTATGAAATGAGGTCTCATGAGGTTTTCAGCATTATTCGAATTAGCTAGTTGGAACCATTAGCTCGCATTTTATTCAGTAACATAAAGAAAATTTCTTTAAAGTATTCCAGTTATAGTTATTAAATGTATAACTTAAATTTATTATATTATTTATTCATTTATTAGTTGGTTGTGAAGAGTTGTGGAACATTGATATCATTCACTTTACTGGCAGTGGAGGCTCAATGGTTATGACTCTGGGTTACTGGTTGAAAGGTCGGGGGTTTAAGTCCAAGTACCACAAGGCTGCTAGTGTTGGGCCCTTGAGAAAAGTCCTTCGTCCTCAAGTGCTCAGTTGTATAAAAATTAAAACTATAAATCACTGTGGATAAGGGCATCTGATAAATGCTGTGAATATAAATATAAATCTCGGTTCGGCATCCCGTTTTCTTTTATTCAACAGTAATAAATCTCTCCGTCTTCCTATTTCCTCAAAGCTGTTTGTATGGTTGTGGTGGTGGTGGTGGTTGTTGTTGTTATTTTTTGGTGAGATTAAAAGGTTCTGCACTTTTTTTTCCTTTTTTTTCTTTTTGTACACACTAATATGAGTGTGGAGTAAAAGGGCATTTTGGGATTTATAATGTTGAACAGCAGAACCAAAGCGATTTTCTCCGCTGTAAGTCACTTGTGCTGCTGCCATTGCAGATTTTTAACTTTTATCACATTCTGTCGTCTTTCAAGGTCGTGTCTTCAGATACTCCATACTGTCAATCTCCAGAAATCTAAAGGGGGTACTTACGTCTGTAGCCGACTGGTAGTTTTACTTCTATACACTGTATTCTACTGTATATCAAAGTCCCCTATGTCTCACCCTCCTTTTTTTGTCTTCCATTGAATCCGTTTTATGTGCAGAGGTTTTTAATATTCATCTTTTTTCCTCTTCTATCTTCCACGTCTGCTTTCTGCGGCATTTCCGAAGCTCTTCTGTCTGCACTATTATCTCGCTCTGAGCACTAAACCCCAGAGGAACCTGCAGATATTCTCTTCCACAGCGTGAGTCAGCCGGCTCGACCTGTCTGGGCGCGTGTAGGTCAGAGTAAAGGCCTTCATCTTTTGTGGAAAGTGAAAATCAGGTCTCGGGGTATTTTTTTTTATTTTTTTTATTTTTTTTTTTTTTACATTTTTTTTTTTGTACATTGAGGCTCACTTTCTTTTCGAGTCTTATGAGATGAGCGCAGGAGTCACGTGAAGGTGAACAGACGTCCTCTTTTACTCGGACGTGACCTCTTTTCAAGGCCTAAAATATCGGTCCAGGTGGGATTCGTTCAACTCCCAGAATGGTACCCGATTTTGGTTTGGGAACAAACAGGTGTGCTGCGTTTTCATTCGTTCCGCGCACTACTAGTAGATATTTCAAAGCGTTTATTAGTAGTCATATTTTCGGTCATTCTACGCTCAGTGTCATGTAAATAAAACATCAGTCAAGAATCTTATCCAGATACCAGCATCTTGATACGGAGGTCAGTCTAAAACTAGCTACAATGCACGCTACAACTAAAGCTAATAATTAGCTCCACCACATAGCGGCACGATACTGAGCATGCTAAGCAATCACTTAGGAATAAAACAGGCTAAAACACTGCTCACAGGAAGCACTGCATGCAGTTCACAGACGAAAGACCAATTAAAGTGGGATCATCAGGAGTAGTGTGGGGAGGAAATGTGTAAATCTGTACGTTTATAGCCTTTGTTTAAAAAAAAAAGCAGAAAATAAAAATATAAGAAACCAAATCATTAATTGATTTGCTGAACCACTTCAATCTCTGGCAAGCGTGAAAATTTGAGTATGAGCTGTTTTTCTGGTTGCGGGAAGGGCAATGTCTATCTCTGCCAACCCTGGGCGAAGTTGGAGTACACAATGAACAACTTTGCCAGTCCGTCACAGAGCGAGCACATGCACAGCGATGCACACTCATACTCACACCTCTGAGCAACAGTCAATTATCCTGACATGCATGTCTTTGGCTGTGGGAGAAAACCCAAGTAGGTGTGGGGAGAACATGCAAACTCCACAAAAACATGCTCACCGAGCCTGGGATTTGAATCCTGAAGCTTCTTGTTGTGAGACGGACCGGCCAATCACTTTCGCCAAAGTACCACCAGAAAACAAATAGTGTGTGCATGCGCAATTTCACCCGACGCAAAAGCCGAATAGTGAGAAGTCGGCTTCAAACGTCCTCTGAAAAGCAACTGTGTTTGCTGCGTATCAGAAGAAACGGGCTGATTAAAACTTCTTACAATCGGAGGAACGGTTCTATTTTAGAATCCCTTTCTTTGTTGTTCTTCCCTCCAACAATAGTTTGTTTCCCTCCGAGTGCGCTCAGTTCACCATCGTGTGTGTGTGTGTGTGTGTGTGTGTGTGTGTGTGTGTGTGTGTGTGTGTGTGTGTGCGCGTGTGTATGTGTGTGTGTGTATGTGTGTGTATGTGTGTATGTGTGTGTGTGTGTGTGTGTGTGTGTGTATGTGTGTATGTGTGTGTGTGTGTGTGTGTGTGTATGTGTGTGTGTGTGTGTGTGTGTGTGTATGTGTGTGTGTGTGTGTGTGTGTGTGTGTGTGTGTGTGTGTGTGTGTGTATATGTATGTATGTATGTGTGTGTGTGTGTGTGTGTGTGTGTGTGTGTGTGTGTGTGTGTGTGTGTGTGTAAGAAGTGCTTTGATTCAGCAGCTACGTTTTATTTTCCTTCTTCAGCAGCTGCCGGGTGTCGGGAGGTGAAGTGGGGATGTTGAGTTTTTTGTGGGTGATTTAGCTAATGAGCGTGACTTCGCACTTCTCATCCAGCTGAGTGGGCAGGCGAGTCAGCACAACTCGTGTTCAGATGGGGCTGCGATTAAACTCCTAATATGCTCCTCATTACGTAAGAGCCACCTAGGACGAGTTTTTTTTTTTTCCTTCCAGCAGTTTAAGTAGGAAGGCCAGGCAGAGGAGGACGAGAGACTCACAGGAGCTCAGTGTTCAGGATTGTGTGTTTAAATAAGGAAGCGATGGTTGTAACAGAGCAAATAACAACAAATTAACAATTCTTTGTTTTCTGTGATTTGAGCTTTGGTGACTGTCGAGGAGAATGATTTTTATATATCATAGATGTAGAAGTGTATGATTTATTTTTTATTTTTTTGTTTATTTTAAAGCTAGCATCCCTGTGGAACGTAATCATGTCATCAGTGCTGAAGAATGATGCTAGAGGTGAACGGCAGTGTCAGGTAATGTGCCGCAGGAAACATCCAGGGAAATGGATGAGGGGCGGCTCTACAGATACACACGGGGCTGGGGGGGGGGGGGGGGGGGGGGGGGGTGGCCTGGGCTGTTTTTAAACGAGAGAGAGAGAGAGAGAGAGAGAGAGAGAGACACAGAGAGACAGAGAGAGACAGAGACAGAGAGAGAGAGATTTAATTTTTAAATTCCTGACATTTGCATTGAGACTGAGAACATGGCTCCGTTTATCTGAACCCACTAATTTTTCAAGTGGCCCCACAGTCCAGAAACATACACATTACACTAATTCTCGATTTGCTCCTTGCTGTGAGTGTGAATGGTGTGCCTGCGTCCACCCTGCGATGGTCTGGAGAGCTGTTCAATCTCCGTGATTCTAATAAAGGATAAAGTGGTTCACAAAATGAAATGAAATCGCTTGGTTTGAGCCATGAGTTTCATCTGTGAACACCACGTTTATTAAAAAACATAGCATAAGCCAACCTGCAGACGCGAGAGAAGTCTATGGGAGAAAAAGCTTTTTAAAGCTTATACAAAAGAAAAAATGAATCAGAAGCAGTTTACAGTCATTGGTGTACCAACAGCCAGCTGTGAAGCAGGAACACCAAGGAAACCTACAGTGTCTGTTAATAGAAACATTGTCAGAGCTGTGAAGAACATAACCCAAAAAAACAGAGGATCAGTGCTATAAACAACCTCCACGTATAATCATCATCATCATCATCATCATCATAACAACCATCATCACCATCATTATCAGTATCATCACCATCATATCATAACCATCACCCCATCATCACCACCGTTATCATAATTATCATCACCAATATCATCACCATCATCATCATAATCATAACTACCATTATCATAACCATCATCACCATGATTACCCTCATTATAACCATCATCGTCATCAGAATTGCCTTCCTCATCACCGTTCTCATCACCATCATCAAGACCATTATCATCAGTTATCATCATAATAATCACTATTACCATCATCATTACCATCATCATTGTCATCACCATTGTTACTATCATGATCATAACTGCAGTCATTATCACTATCATCACCATTTTTACTATCATCACTATCATCACCACCGTTACTATCATCGTCATCATCATCACTATCATCATCGCAATCATAACTATCACCACTGTTGTTATCATCGTAATATAACTATCACCACCAGCATTATCACCACAATCATTATAACTATCACCACTGTTACTATCATCACATCAATCATTATCACGACAATCATTATAACTATCATTAACTACTGTTACTATCATCATCATCATAATCATATAACTATAACCACTATTACCATCATCACCGCAAGCATTATCATTGCAATCATTATAACCATCACCACCACTGTTACTATCATTATATAACTATCATCATCATCATCATCACTGTTACTATCATCACTGCAATCATTATAACTACCATCACCACAATCATCATCATCATCATCATCACTATTACCATCATCACCGCAAGCATTATCATTGCAATCATTATAACCATCACCACCACTGTTACTATCATTATATAACTATCATCATCATCATCATCATCATCACTGTTACTATCATCACTGCAATCATTATAACTACCATCACCACTGTTACTATCATTATACAACTATCATCACCACAATCATCATCATCATCATCATCACTATTACCATCATCACCGCAAGCATTATCATTGCAATCATTATAACCATCACCACCACTGTTACTATCATTATATAACTATCATCATCATCATCATCATCATCATCACTGTTACTATCATCACTGCAATCATTATAACTACCATCACCACTGTTACAATCATTATATAACTATCATCACCGCAATCATCATCATCACTATTGCAATCATTATCACTATCATCATCATATAACTGTCATCACCGCAATCATCCGCAATCATCATCATCATCATCATCATCATCATCACCACTGTTACTATAGTCACCGCAATCATTATAACTATCATCACCACTGTTACTATCATCATATAACTATCATCATCACAATCATCATCATCATCATCATCATTGCAATCATTATCACTATCATCATCATATAACTGTCATCACCGCAATCATCATCACCAGTTACTATCATCATCACAGCAATCATTATCACTATGATCATCATCATCACAATTACTATCATAATCATCACTACAATCCTTATCACTATCATCATCATTGTCATCATCATCATAATCATCATCACTGTCATCATCACCACTGTTACTATAATCACTGCAACCATTATAACTATCATCACCACTGTTACTATCATCACAGCAATCATTATTACTGTGATCATCATCATCATCACAATTACTGTCATCATAATCATCACTACAATCATCACTATCATCATCACTGTCATCACCATCATTATCTATATTGCTGTTGTTATGGCTGTTTTGTAGTTGTGAAACCCAGTAATGTTAATAAGTCAGAAGTGAAATATTGTATCTGCTGAAACTGAAAACATGTTTTAAAAATATTAAACACAAAATAGTTTGCACTTCCTCTTATTCTCATCTCATCGCTCTTGAACTGGTAGCAAACGGTGGTTTTCACCAGGCATCGCTACTTTAAATACCGTAAAGGGTACACCCACAGTGAGGCCTGGAGGAGGCGGTGACTCGTACTGAAGAGCACTTGGTAGAAGCCTGTTGTTACAGAAATGCGCTGTATTGGAAGAGTGTGGCCGGCTGGTGAGGTCTGATATTTATATCCTGTTATTATTGTGATATTGTTATCTGACTCGCCTGTTATATTTATTGTGTTGCATCACAATCCCTCACTTGGCGTTTCTTCAGAAACTTTCACTAAATGTGTAATTCACTGAAGTTTACATTGAAAACTTTATTTAAATCCATGACAGACTCACTATAACAGTCCATTATTCTTAACACAGTTTACAGTCTTAGTTTTAGTTTAATGTTGAATTTTGTTCTGGTATATTGATAAAACTTTGTACAAATTTGTTTCCTGTTTGATTTTCTGGATGGCAACAAGCAATTTATTAAACCTCTACCAACACTTTTTTATTGTTTAAAATAGAAGCAGTAAACATGCCATGTGTTCATAACGAAGCGTTCTCTGCGAACAGCTGGCCCACTAATGTTGTAGCGCGAGTGCACCTAATTATACGTGTCAGCGGTGTTTAACTCATAAAGCCGCAACATATTGATCGGTAAGTGCGGCAGAACTAATGGGGAGAGGCGTGGCATTACAGCGACGAACACTGTTGATCTGGATGGTCAGTGATTTAGTCTCTGGGTTACTGATGAAAAGGTCACGGGTTCAAGCCCCAGTATCAGCAATCCGCCCCTTCAGCAAGGCCCTTAACACTCAAGAAATGTGATGAAAATGTAATGAGTTCTGGATTAAGGTGTCTGCCAAGTGCCATAAGTCTAAGTGTACTTTGAGTTTGGTATTGATTTATGGATGGATCCTGGAGTGAAACCCAGCAGCTCTCTCCCCAGCGACACTCTCCAGCTCCTCCTGGCGGATCCTGAGGCAATCCTCAAGCCAGACAGGATATATAATCCCTCTAGCGAGCTCTGGGTCTGCCCCGGGGGCCTCCTCCCAGTTGAACGTGCCCAGAACAACCCAAAGAGACGCGACCGGGATGAAATCTAATCATATACCTGCACAACCTCAACTGAACTAGACACAACTAATAATTATTTATTGGCATTTAATTTAAAATGGAGTTATGAGTTATTAAAATATGTCCTTTTATCTTCTATGAATGTTGTTCCATGTTCAGTAAAAGATTCATAGTAGGACCGTATTGGTCCACAACCCTACCCATATTCCTCCCTGTTTCTCCAGGTCGTCTTGCTAGTGTTAATTAGGGTGTGTGTGTGTGTGTGTGTGTGTGTGTGTGTGTGTGTGTGTGTGTGTCCTGGGGTGTTATCAATAACAGATGCACAAACTTGTGCCTGTAGGCATACATCCCTCCTACTGAGTGGACTACTTTCCTTCCCCAGCTATCACACATAAGCCCGGAGAACACACGCTCACACACTGCACGCGCTCTGTGACTCCAGTGCTGTTTTACTTGACGACCTGCTGAGAGAGCGAGAGAGGGGGAAGAAAGAGCGATGGGTCTGAGGCTTGTGTAGATTACAGTATGTGCTGGAAGAATTTGAACGCTCCATCACTGCAGACGAGTAGAGAGATTGCAGGACAGAAACACTTTGATACGAGAAGAAAAAAAAAAAGTGTATTATTTTCAGTGGCGGAGACACAGAAGAAGGAGCAGATGGTTAAATTTATATCTGAAGTGTATTTAATGTTGCACATGGTCCTAGATCTTCTGTAATCGAATACCAGACGTGTGCATGAAAGAAATGCCAACATTTACAGATATGACATCCACAAGCTGAAGGAGATTTACTCATGCATGATATACGTTGGATAGCAGATGGAG
Source organism: Plotosus lineatus (assembly GCA_024760905.1). Lineage (NCBI taxonomy): Eukaryota > Metazoa > Chordata > Actinopteri > Siluriformes > Plotosidae > Plotosus > Plotosus lineatus. Next base: position 11,750,857 of record CM045729.1, read on the forward strand.
AGATGGGTGGATGGGTAGATGGTTAAGTAGATGTGTAGTTTTATGAATGGAGATGAAAGATGGATGGATTTATAAATGGAGTGTTGCATGAATAGATGGATGGCTGGACGTATAGATCGTTGGATGAATGTATGAATAGATGGATGAGTCATCACTTCATATATTCATCCATTTATCCAACTATCCACAGATGGGTTGGTAGATGGAGAGTTGGTTGAATGGGTCGATGGATGTATGGATAGATAAATAAATGGAGAGAAATTAGTTGTAAAGTTGGTGAAATAAATGAATGGATGATGATCCCACCGAGTCTGTTTTCATGACGATACTGTAACAGTGACTAGATGGATGAATAGATGGATGAATAGATGGATGGTTGAATGAAGGGATCCCACAATGTTACCACCCCAGTGGATCAGTTCGTTCGGTCTGTTTGCCCCAGCAGGCTCATTGTGAAGCTGTAATGTAAGACTCCACAGAGCTGGGTGCAAAGGCTTTAAGGACACGGAGCCTCACCCCGTCCGGTCCTGCTGTGAAGTCTTTACAGGTGTTTCTTGACCTGATTATAAGTGAAGTTGACCGGTGGGAGGTGTCCGGTCTATCGCAGAAGGCGGGGGAGCAGTGAGGAGAGTGAGGGAGGGAGAGTGGCATGGCAGGAGGGTTCCAGACTCGCTCCTGATGAGTTAGACGGGTGCCATGCGGTAGCCACAGTGTCGAATCGGTTAAAGAACATATTCAGCTTGTCGGCCCCGTCCTGACCGCCTGAGCTCCTCTGCTGATGGATAAACCATAAGTAGTCCACCAGAAACCAATGGATTAATATAAAGATAAAAATGTAATAGATGAATTGGTACGTAGATGGATGGATTAGGGTTGGCTTGACATGGAGGGATGGGTAGGTGGATGGATGGATTTTGGGATGGATTGATATATAAATATATGGATGGATTGAGGAATGGATGGATGGATTGAGATATAGATGGATTTTGAAAGGATGGATGGATGGATTAGTATAGAGATGGATGGATGAATATTGTATGATTAATTCCATCAGCAGTAATGAGGATCAGCTCAGACTGAAGATTTGCTTCAATCCTTTTATCTGCAGACAAGTGAAGTTTCCAGCTCCTGCTTGATGAAAGCAGATGTGAGTCACTGCGTCACACTTTAACCTTTCAGCGCGTTCAGTTTTATTCCTTTAGAAAAATGAAGTTCTACTCCGATTGTCACGGTTCGATGAAATGGTGCCAGGATGGATTGTAAATGTCAGACAGGAAGTGACAGTAGATTAGTGTCAGTGTGGAATAAAAAGCTCGGCGTGAATCCTCTCCTATGCAGCGCTGAATCCAGGCAGGAGGTTGACTAAAGAAAGGAATCGGGTCACAGAGCAGCTAATTACCCGCGTTCTTCTGGATCTGCCTACTGCAGGTTTCATCCACAAACAAAATCTAACCCACCGCTTTAGTTGGTCAGGAACTTCTGAAGACCATGAGGTGATAGTCAGGTGAGCGTGGTTAGTGTACAAGTTTTCAGCAGGTAGAGCTAAAAGATGAGGGCGTCGTTTACGCTTTATTTTCATGACATATTAATGAGATTAAAAGTAGATCAAGATGGTTTGGACATGTACAGAGATGGGATAGTGAGTATATTGGTAGTAGGATGCTGAGGTTGGAACTACCAGGCAGAAGGCCTAGATGAAGACCAAAGAGTAGATTAATGGATGTGATGAAGGAGGACATGAAGGTAGTTGGTGTAAGAGAAGAAGATGCAGATGATAGGGTGAGATGCAGGTAGATGATTCACTGTGGCGACCCCTGAAGAGAACAGCTGAAAGGAAAAGAAGAAGAAGAAGAAGAAGAAGAAGATTATTAATGAGAAGTATAAAAAAAATAGAACAAAAGTCTGGAGATGATTCCAGGTGATCCAGCCGACTCCATGTTGACACCGTCCACACCGGAGCTTATTCATCTGCGTCATCGTGACTGACTCCAGTAGTTCTTTATTTATAAATGTATAAAAATACAAGCAGCTGGTTACACACTGATGAATTTTAAGTAACGGATTGTTAAACAGAAGCAGATTATTGGATTAAGAGATTTGAATCTGTTTGATGAAGAGCAGAAATGTTAAGCCAGTGTTTATCTCATTATCGCGAGTGTAAACACTGAGCAGTTTGAGTGAAGAAGTCGCGGCCTTTGTGTCTTAAGCTCAGTGAGGCATGCGTGGCTTCTGGGTGTCAATCCCAGCAAAGCAGGTGTGACCTCTCTGTGTCCGTGAGGGAAAGGAGGGCTCTGTGTCACTCATAGCGAGGAAACTGTGGTGTCTGTGTTTCAAGCACAGTAAAGGGGATGTGGCCTATGATGTTGAGTTCCTGTAAAGGGGGCATGGGGTGCCGTCTTTGCCGGCTGTCTTAATTATTTTATTTGTGCACCAAGAAACGATGAGCAACATGGTCTCTGTCTCAGTCCCTGTCTCAGGAGGTGTGACCACTATATCTCATCCTTGAGCAGGTGTAGCCTCTGTGTTCCAGTCCCTTTGAGGAAAGTGTATCTGATTCTTGTGGAGGGTCCTGATTCTGTGTTCCAGTCCCAGTGAAGAAGGTGTGGCCTCTGGGTCTCATCCGCATGAAGGTGTGGCCTCTCTGTGCCAGTTTCAGAGAAGACATGGCCTCTGTCTCATCCTTGAGAAAGAGGCGTGGCCTCTGTGTGTCAGTGGCAGTAATG
>CM045729.1:11758579-11773579 GCA_024760905.1 Plotosus lineatus
AGTGGTTCCTAGTCAATGTTAAAAGTCACATATCTGGGTTTTTTACTGAATAAAAAGCTGTTTTTTTTTTTTTACCTGTAATAAACTGAGATCAGGCGTCCATTGTGATGCCTGAATAAAAATCAACCGCAGTGCTTTAAGAAGGTGAAGCAGGTGTTCTATCTGCACTGTGTTTGTGGGCTGTGACGAGGACCGCGTTTAAAATTAAAACTGGAAGAGGTTTGTCCTGCGGAAGCACTGACCGCACGCACGCGTCTTTCTTTAAGACCCATCGTCTGCTTGGTTATGTAATCGAATCCTGGATGTTTTTATAATGAATTCTCAGATGATTTTTTTTTGTGCATGTTTTAGTTTTATTGGGTTTTTTTCTGCTCGTATTCCAATTATTCCTGAAATTTCTCGAGCCGTTCCGTAATTACTGACTGCAGACCAGTAAGTGGATCCGACTCCAGCTTTATTACCATTTCCTGTTTAACTTTAAACTTCATAAACTTCAAGAAGCAGAATCTCTGCACGTGGAATTAAGAATGGTGACGATCCTGCCCTAGAAGAAAGGCCCCTCCCCCCCATAAAAGATGGCCGCTCTATGACAAGATTGACGTCCTGTAATGAGATGGCAACCCTACGACTTCGGGTCCATCTTGAAACCTTAAAACTGCATCATCGTTTCTCTCACTTGTGCCTCTTCTTTGCCTCTTAGTCCCTCCCACGAAACATGGCACCACCCGAGAACATGATGTGAGGAGTCGATGGAATGTACTTGGAAAAGACGTCGTTTTCTCTAAAGCTTCACACTGAGCAACGTCCGCTGCGGAGATGACGAAGATACAGCCAGACCTGCTGCATCAAAGTGCCTGGCGTCGTATAAGCGTGGGATTACTTATATGGCTGTGTACAGCTCTTCCAGGGAGGCTGCTCTCGTGTAGCCTCATTCATCGCTCCTCAAACCACAATAAGAGGCTTGGGATGGCCCCTAAAGACGCTGGACCAGGATTAAGGAGAAAATGAGAGATTAGACCCTTGAGAAGCACCAAAGGTGGACACCATTTAACAAGATGGCCGCTGAGTCTAGGATGGCCATCTTTTATCTCCAATAGCTGCGTAGCTCTGATCTTAAATTATAAACGAAAACGTCGCACGTTATAAACACGTCTTGCCTGACTGGTTGTGTTCAGTGTGAATCTGACTGGTGCCTTTTTTTTCCCGTCCTATAAACAGCTGCGTTCACTCTTTCAAACATTTACATTTTATCCGTCAGAGTCGGAAGTGACATTAATCACTTTTTATCCTCTCAACCAATCAGGTTGCAGCTCTGAAAAACATAACAAGACAAACCAACCTGGAGAATGAAGTTCTGGTTAAAATGAGTCGTGTTACTGAGCGAACATGAGAAAGATTAATCATATTTTGTTGCTGATGTTCTGAAGCGGCGGTACAGCGGTGCAGTGGTTAGCGTGGCCCCCCTCACAACAAAAAGGTCCGGGGTTCGATTTCCGGCTCCAGGGTGTTTGTGTGTAGTTTGTTCTCCACGTGCTTATTGGGTTTCCTCTCCGTACTCCAGTTTCCTCCCACAGTTCAAGAACATGCACAGTAGGCTGATTGGCGGTTCCAAATCGCCCCTAGCTGTGTGTAGTCTGTCGAACTGTCCAGGGTGGACCATGTCCCCGCCCAGCCTCCCTGCGATCCAAATTAGAATTAGGCGTCTCAGAAAATGAATGAATGTTCTGATGACTTTTGGATCTCCAGAGCTCCAACGCAGACTAACATCCACCAATCAGAGATGAGCAACAGCAATTCTCGAGAGCAGTTATTTAGCTCGGACTGGATGCGTGTGTGTGTGTGGGGTGGGGTGTGTGTGGGTGTGGGGTGTGTGGGTGTGGGGTGGGTGTTTTAAAGTGTGAATGTGGGTTAAATGTTTGTGTTCTGACTGATTGCAGTGTAGTGTCTCTTCGTTACGACACTAACTTAGCGTTATACCTGCGCGAACGCACTTAAGCTGATTAGCTCCTCGGCGAGACGTCATGTTCTCAGTGTGGCGCGCAAGCGAAGGTGAAGCAGGTGTTCTATCTGCACTGTGTTTGTGGGCTGTGATGAGGACAGCGTTTAAAATTAAAACTGGAAGAGGTTTGTCCTGCGGAAGCACTGACCACACGCACGCGTCTTTCTTTAAGACACATCGTCTGCTTGGTTATGTTATCGAATCCTGGATGTTTTTATAATGAATTCTCAGATTATTTTTTTTTGTGCATGTTTTAGTTTTATTGGATTTTATTTCACTCCGTTTGACTGACTGCTAGCTTCTCTGATCTGCTCTGGTGATGAATACTCCACAAATAAATGAAACATTTCTAAATCACTGGCTCTGTTGTTCTCTCTCTCTCTCTCTCTCTCTCTCTCTCTCGCTCTCTGAGACCTGATGTACATTCACACCTGATGGGTTTGTTTCTGCTTTCATGTGTTTTTGACATCGTGCAGAAGTTCAGACTGAAGCCTGTTTTTGTCTCCCATTTTGTTTCCTTCATTAAATCCCCGGCACCGGTGCGAGTGAATCAGAGGAGAAAAAAAAAACAGAGAATTGGTTTTATGCAAATTGGCAAAAAGCAGTTGGAGCAGAAACAGCGTCTCTCTCTCTCTCTCTCTCTCTCTCTGATTAGAACACTTTTCTGTCTGATTTCATCAGGAATTAAATCATCGTTGTGCGAAATAACGAGTCAAACAGGAGCGACTGCAGGAACAGAAAACAAGCATCTCAGCTCTCCCGGAACTGCCCTGAGACCCGAGATGTACACAATAATAATACAATAATACAGGAATAAATAAATAAGCAAACAAAGAAAAAGATTACAGCAGGTATTGCACATTTTTAATTAAATGATAATAGTAATACTAATAATAATAATAATAGGTAAAGGTAAAAACCTGTTGGGCTTTTTACACCCGAGCCTATTGGCTCATCACGTCCGTGCTTATCCCCAGTTTCCGTAACGTGAAGCTAGCAGGAGTTCAACTCCTCCTGGATGGGACACTCGTCCATCACAGATTACCTTCCCAGTATATTTTTACTGGAAGCCATTGATACTGCTGGATGAACAGAGGCACACTTGTGGTTGAGGCCTTTCCCAGGGGTCTTAGCACTGTGAGGGTCTAACTGGGATTCGAACACACAACCTCCCAATCATGAGCCCAGCACCCTAACCACTACACCGCCGGCCCCCGATAATAATAATAATAATAATAATAATAATGATAATAATGATAATAATGATGATGATAATAATAATAATAATAATAATAATAATAATAATAATAATATATTATGCCAATGTACTGTTACAGTGTCGTAGTATTTGGCACGTTCTGTGTTTGCGTGGGTTCCCTCCGGGTTCTTCAGTTTCCTCATTCAGTCCAAAGACATTCGTCTAATTGTCTGTTTCAAATTGCCCCGAAGTGTGAATGGTTGTATGTATCGGTCCCGGGAAGGACTGGAGGGTTGATTAGAGTGTACTCCGCCGCCTTCTCCCAGAGATGGCTGAGATGAGCTCTGGAAAGGTTAACCAATTTGACAAAATGGATGAATAAATTAAAATGAATTAAATTACGAGTACATTTAAAATAAATTAATAAATAAACAATTTTAATAATAATAATAATAATAATAATAAGAAGAAGAAGACAACATGGGTGGCACAGTCTTGCAGTGCATGTCCACATCACAGTAAGAAGGTTCTGGGTTCGATTCCCAGATCGGGTGTTTGTGTGTGGAGTTCGCATGTTCTCCCCGTGCTTGTGTGAGTTTCCTCCAGGGACTCCGGTTTCCTCCTACAGTCCAAAACAATGATTTGCTGTTCCTAATCTCCCTTAGGTGTGAATGTGTGTGCAAATGGACGTTTGAATGTTGGCCCTGCGATGGCCTGGTGAACTATCAAGGCTGTACCCCGCCTTCATCCAAAGTTCCCTGAGATGGGCCCCAGCCTCCTCGCAATCCTAATTAGGATTAAGCTGCTTACACAATGAATGAATGAATGAATAATAATACACTCTGTACACTCTGCAGGATCCTGGTGGGGCGATGAGAGTTTGCCCAATCTGTCCTCGTGCTTTTTGGATTTAGAGAAGGCTTTCAACCGTGTCCCTCAGGTTATCTTGTGGGGTGTGATCTGGGAGTACGGTGTACCGGACCTGTTGCTACAGGCCACTCAATCTCTGTAGAACCAGAGCCAAAGCTTGGTCCGCATTGGTACCAACAGTTCAAATCCATTTCCGGGGACGGTTGGAGTCCCCCAGGGCTGTCCTTTGTTACATTTTCTGTTCATAATTTTTATGGACAGAATTTCTAGATGCAGCCGAGGCGTTGAGGGTTCTGGTTTGGTGGCCATAGGATCTCATCTCTGCTTTTTACGGATCACCTTGTCCTTTTGGCTTCCTCAATTCGGGACCTCCAGCTCTCAGTGAAGGGATTCGCAGCGAAGCAGCTGGGATGAGAATCAGCACCTCCAAGTCTGAGGCCATGGTTCTCAGTCGGATAAGGGTGGAATGCACCCTCTGGGTCGGGAATGAGGTCCTGCCCCAAGCGGAGGACTTTATGTACCTAAGAGTCTGGTTCACAAGTGAGGGAGAGATGGAACGGGAGATCGACAGATGGATCGCTGCAGTCACTGCTGTAAAGTGGAGCTTTTACCGGTCCATCGTGGTGAAAGGGGAGCTGAGCCACAAGGAAAAGTTCTCAGTTTAGCAGTCGCTCTACATTCCAACCCTCACCTGTGGTCACAAGCTTTGGATCATGACCGAAAGAACAAGATCGCGAATAAGAGAACGCCTGCCTGGAGCAATGTTTCGGGCATGTCCAACTGGGAAGTGACCCACGGGTGGACCCAGAACGTGCTGGAGGGACTACATCCCCAGAACCTGACCCTGGACGAAGCGGAAGAAGTTGAAGATAATAAAAATAATAAAAATAATAAGTGTGAGACTGGCATTTAGTGACATTTGCCAAAAAAAAACCCCTGCAGTTATAAATAATATAAAGTTAATTAAATCAGATGAGAGACATTATAAAGAAATTAAATTCACAAATATTCATTCCCATCCAGCAGTTTTTCTTTTTGAATTAATTGCAGTAAGCAGACCCAGACTCAGTAAGCGGTATTAGTCAGAGAAAAATAATAATTTGTGTGTGTGTGTGTGTGTGTGTGTGTGTGTGTGTGTGTGTGTGTGTGTGTGTGGTGGGGGCTACAGGGTGTAGAAAGATGAAATTAATGTAAGATGTAATTAGCATCAGCACTGATAAATTGGATCAGCGCTCATTTCACCACCACTGATATACAAGTGTAAACAATGATTCTAGCTCCGCCCACACACTTCAGAGACATTTAAATTCCCTGAAACATTCCTGTGTGAAACAGAGAAAGCTGGTAATACCGTACACACCGCAGTACCATGAGTCACGGGGAGCAATAGAACTACACACATACAGTATATCCATACTCTAGAGTCTATGAATAGTATATCTGAGTAATCTGTGTAAAAATAGTGGGCGGAGTCAACACTAATAGTAGTAGAGATATTATTATACTGTACATGAATATAAATAAGGGGCAGGAATTACATTCGCAAACACGTTAACCAATTTAACAACAAAATAAAAGCATTAATCCTACCTTAAGCCATCCATCTATCCAGTCGTCCATCCATCCATCCATCCATCCATCCATTCATCAATCAATCCATTCATCCATCCATCCATCCATCTATTTATTAATCAATCCATTCATCCATCCATCCATCCACCCATTGAATCCTTCATCCATCAATCCATCCATTCACCCATCCATCCCTCCGTCCATTCATCGAATGCTTCATCCATCCATCCATCAAATTCTTCATCCATCAATCCATCCATTCATCCATGCATCGATTCCTTCATCCATCCATCCATCGATCCATCCATCTGTCCATCCATTCATCGATTCCTTCATCCATCCATACATTGAACCCTTCATCCATCAATTCATCCATTGATTCCTTCATCCATCCATCTGTCCATTCATCCATCTGTCCATCGAATCCTTCATCCATCAATCCATCCATCCATCCATCCATTGAATCCTCCATCCATCCATCCATCCATCCATCCATCCATCCATCCATCCATCCATCGATTCCTTCATCCATCCATCCATTCATCCATCCATCAAATCCTTCGTGAATCAATCCATCCATTCATCGATTCCTTCATCCATTCAGCCATCAAATATTTCATTCAACAATCCATCCCTTCATCCATTCATCGATTCCCTCATCCCTTCATCCATACTCTGAACCACTTCATTCTATTAGTGCCGCAGGGAGGCTGAACTGTACCTCAGTGGATTCTGGGTGAAGGTTGGGTACACCCAGAACAGCTCGCCAGTCCATCACAGGCCAAACACAAACACAACCATCACACTCACACCGAGGGCAATTTAAAACAGCCAGTTAGCCCAATCTACATGTCTTTGAACTGTTGCAGCTCAGAAGAAACCCACGCAAGCATGAGAAGAACATGCAAACTGTACAGAGAAACACCCTCACTGAGCCCGATACTCAAACCTGGGACCTACTCACTGTGCGACGGCCGCACTAATCACCGCACCGCCATACCGCACAATAAAACCAGTATATATATATATATATATATATATATATATATATATACGTAATACAATCAATATATATATATATATATATATATATATATACGTAATACAATCAATATATATATATATATATATATATATATATATATATATATATATATATATGATTTTTGAGGGCGGACAGTAAACATCGCTAAAACTAAACTGTAATGCTCAGACCTGTAAATAAAGATTGTATTACTGTTCACGTGTCGTCACAATACAGCGGAGTCGAACCGAATCTAAATACATTGAGCACCTGAATTCTTGTAAAGAAAACGTGTGGGAACCTTCTCTGAGTATAATAAAGAATTTATAAATATATTCATATATGATTTCAGGCGAATAGATAAATAAAATGGTACCGGGAGCGATGAATAAGTAAAGGTGGTGCTTGGGCCCCCAACATGTCACAGTTAACGCACTGCACCGAATTTAAAATTAAAATCTAATCACACAGCCGTTTCCTAAACAAGGCCTTGGAAGTGTTTTCTAATCACAGACCTCATTAACACACCTCAGTGCGACAGCGCTGGAAAGGTTCCCCCTGCAGGACGTCTGCGCGTTCGGGAGGCGATGCGATGCGAGGCGGGAAAACATGGGGAAAAGTGAAAAGTGACTGAAACTCTATAAACACAGAAAATCATTTACTCTGGTGCAGCGTGCCGAGACGGCCTCGCTTCCCGCGCCGCCGCCATGATGAAATAAAAAGAGGAACATGATGGGGTGTTAATTACAACTCGAGCGCCATCCATCTTCCTCTCGCTTGTGCGACAGTGAAATTTCTCCGTCCTTCACACTTCACGGGCTGCGTGGCGTGATTTGCTGCCCTCGGAGCGACACACACGCACTTGCTTCATATAGGCCCCGGCGCTGCTAGAGCCACAGTCGATTCGCAAGTCTCACCACGAAAACGCAGGGAAAGAAAACAATCATCTATCAGGACTTGAGGAAGACAATAAGTGCAGTGAGGGAAAGAGAGAGAGAGAGAGAGAGAGAGAGAGAGAAAAGGGGGAGGGGGGCCCAGAAGAGAAAGCTGCAGGACGGGAAGTTAGCGAGTTTAGAAAGGACCGCGGTGGAACAGGTATGGGAGCGATGAACCCGAGTCAGTCGTTCGATTTTGTTTTCATTTAAATGGCGGTAATCAAAGTTCGTGTGTCTGTAATCACAACCATAGGCTCATTCTGAGAGTAAAAAGGGGGAGTGCAAACGCGCCGAGATGGAAACGAGTCTCTGGAGGATGAACACAGAAGTGGTTCGGCTCGTACGCAAAAACGATACACAGCGTTTAATTCGGCGCTGAAACCTGAAATCCAGACGCACGCTGTGTTGATTAGATTTATTCCGGGTATCAAATACAGATGTTTTGATGGATTGTTCATTAATCATCACCAACCGGAAGCTGGAGCTTCGTCTGAAAAGGACCTGAGAAGGGAAACTCGGTTATAACGGGAACATCAGCGTGAATTCAACCTCGATCATCTCCAAATCAAACCAAATTAGTCATATTCATCCGCCGTTCCAGTGAAGTGAATAAATAAATCAGTGTAAACTTTTATCATCTATAAAAACACGGAGGATTTCTTTCATTTCCGTTTTGAGACGAAGATAAAAGACCCGTCATACAGATTTGCTGTGGTAAAGAGTCATTTGATTGGCGGGTACCGTCCATGTCTAAAAACGCCCAAAATATTCATACCAGACATGAAGAAAAGGTTTCAAAATATTCTATTTTTCCAATCTTCCAAAATTATGCAAATCAAAAACACTAAACACGCACAAAGCGACGGTCCCCAGCTCCAAAATCAGCAATGCACGCCTTTCATTTGCATACTGCAATATGATTGGCTTTTGTATGTTGTGATGTAATAACACCTTTACTGTTCTTTTTTTATGTAAAAATAATTTTCTTTTAAAAGCTTTCACTTCAATATAGACTGTATAGAAGCTTTAAACTTCTGCTCATACTCACAGATATGTGGCGCTGTCACTTCCTGTCAGCTCCAGGCCTTGTATATTGAGGGCACGTCGCACTGGAACGGCACCATAGGGACAAAAGAGCTGCTAAATCGATTGCTTTGGTGAGTCATACGGATCGTGATTTATAGATTTATAGGGTTTTTTTTCGTAGAAGTTGTTTATAAACTGCATACGAAGCATCACCAGTAAATTAGAAAAGAGCATCAGAGCTGCAGTGAATAATGAGTCGTGGTTTCACTCATTAACGTGAGCGTTGTTTAATGTGTCCTGACCCGACTCTGGTTCGAATTAAACGATAAACAGTCCTCGCTGACTCTAGTCTTCGTAATCATAAAGACCGTTTCGGAGCAGAAAAACAACTACGAGTGTCACATTAATTGGTAGCAAAGAGGAAATATGACGCTGTTCGACGAACGCCGAGGGAAATCCGGCTCAGGTTAATTAGACAAATGCTGGCATTTGTGTACTGAACACTTGTAATAATTCAGCTTGAGAGATTATTAGCAAAATGCCACATTAACATACACCATCGCTTTCATTAATTCATTCAAACAGACAGAGTGATGGGAGGGGCAAGGGGGTGTGGGCGGGCAAAAATAATAACAACGTACACATTGTGTAAATGAGCGCCATAAAAACAAATAAACGGCACGTTCGCTACATTTACATTCTGTCGCAACACTGAACACACACACACACACACACACACACACACACACACACACACACACACACACACACACAATCTGAAGTGTCCTGCTTTCGGTTATTATGTGTGGGACCCGTGTGACGTTACCTCCGAGTCACAGATAAATTGGAATTTTTAATCAGAAACGATATTAACAGAAATAATTGAAAAATTCCTCCAGCTAATAACAAGTCGTGTCTCAACTGGAAGTTTCCACAAAAAGAACATGATTTGTTGTTCGCAAACAAGTCGATTCTTCAAGTGGAATCTTTTCCATAGAAATCACGAGTTGCCGCGTACAAGTGTGTAGCGTCTATTTCTCGCAACAAAAGAAGGAGGCTGGTTATGGGAGGGGTTATAAGAGTAACATTTGATGTAGCTATGGGACGTGTTACGTGGGTAATATTTGTTGTGGCTGTGGGAGGAGCTACCTAAAAACAAACAACATAGCAATTTAAGGGTCTACTGGGATATTATTTGATGTGGCAGTGGGAGGGGCTACTGGGATTTAATTTGACATGACGGTTGAAGTGCAACAGGGTATTATTTGACATGGAGGTGGGAGGGGCAACTGGGGTATTATTTGTCATATCTGTGGGAAGGGCTATTTGACATGGCAATGGAAGGGTCTACTAGGGTATTATTTGATGTGGCGATGGGAGGGGCTACTGGAGTATAATTTGGCATGGCGGTGGGAGAGACAACTGGGGTATTATTTGCCATGGCGGTGGGATACTGGGGTATTATTTGCCATGGCGGAGGGAGGGGATACAGGGGTATTATTTGACGTGGTGGTGGGAGGGGCTATTGGGGTATTATTTGAGATGGTGGTGGGAGGGGCTACTGGGGTATTATTTGCCCTGGCTGTGGGAAGGCATACTGAGATATTAATTGCCCTGGTAATGGGAGGGGCTACTGGGGTATTAATTGCTATGGCGGTGGGAGGGGATACAGGGGTATTATTTGACGTGGTGGTGGGAGGGGCTACTGGGGTATTATTTGACATGGTGGTGGGAGGGGCTACTGGGATATTATTTGCCCTGGCTGTGGGAGGGCATACTGAGATATTAATTGCCCTGGTAATGGGAGGGGCTACTGGGGTATTAATTGCCATGGCGGTGGGAGGGGTTAGCAGCGTGTGAAAATGTAAAGTATCCGTTTCCAGCGTGTTTTTTCTCTTTGTCGGTTCCAGATTGGTATTAATGGATTTTGTGCGTGTCCTTGTTTAACGCTGTTAAGCCTCCCGCTGTTTTGCTCTAACGATACCGGAGTTAAAATTGATTTAAATTAGCCTTGGAAAAATGATTTGCACTTTTGTTACTTTATAAAAATTGTCCCGGTCACAAATGAATAAATTAGAGCATAAATAATAATAATAATAATAATAATAATAATAATAATAATAATAATAATATATGTTTTTTTCGCTATCTGACTGGGAACAGCTGGAGTCAGATGCTTGAAGCAACAGAGGCTTTTGCATACCAAAGATTTGAGGAATAAAATGAGTCCCACAGGGGGAAGTGGAATAATCCAGACTGCTAAGGTGAGTGCTGTGTTTATGCTTTTTCATGGAAATCTTTTTTTTTTTTTTAACTCTTTACAAACCAGCGCTGGCATTTCGGCTTCTCCGGTCTGTCGGATCGCGGGGTTGCCGTATAAGAGGGCGGGGAATAAACTCGAAAGGAGATTCAACATGTCAAAACAACTCTATGTGTACTTTATTTACAGTGGTAGAATATGCATGAATAATACACTCATAGTGTGTGTGTGTGTGTGTGTGTGTGTGTGTGTGTGTGTGTGTGTGTGTGGAGCATCTGCAAGCTTTTTTCTTTTTGTTTAAACTAGAAAAGGCGCTAAAATAAATTTGTTTATAAATGAAGATCAAAGTGAAGGGCAATAAACGAACAGTATTAATGAACCTCAGATTTTTTTTTTTTTTTTTTTTTTTTTGTGTTCACTGATTTAAAAACTCTTTTGCCGTCAGTACCATGACGTCGGATTTACACGTCCACTGGCAGCAGTTGCCGTGTCGATCTGAGAGTACAGTTAATGCACAAATGTTCCCCCCCCTTCCGTGGTGTTTCTGTATCTCGGAGAGCGTGGCGTTTCCGTGACCGAATCCTGGCTCTATGAAGAAAGGCATAAGGGTGAGTTCTGCAGTTTACCAGGCGCCGTTACCCTGACGACTACGCCACGTCTTTTAAAACACTGTCGTTTAGCCGCTCCATGTAGTTCTGCAGCTCTTTGGATTCTCCCATATCTACATCCTGACACACCCATTTTATTTCCTCGTTCGGCTCCTCCCCGAGAGTCTCACTGACCGGGATAGTGGTGAACGTGGTGAATTTTACTCTCTTCCTCTTGGTGGTGGGCGAATCCCCTTTGCCGTCCTTCCCGCCGCTGTTCTCGGACGCTCTGTGCTCCTGCCTCTCGTGACCGTTCTTCTGTAAGGAGGCGCCGTTGAGTAGAAGACTTCCCTCCTCCAGCCCGCCGATGCTGGAGTCCATGATCGTGATCTGCTCGTCTGTTTGCGGCGACAGGCTCGCATGACTCTCCAGAAGCTCCCCCTCGTTTCCCAGCCACACCCAGTCGTGGGCGTGGTTCAGACTCTCCTGACCCTCGATGCTCATCTCCTTATGGCGATATTTCAGCGCAAAGGAAATGCAGTTAATCAGAAAGACCAAGATCGCCAGGCAGAAGACTCCCAACAAGGCGTACATCCCTATTTCCAGGTCTGAGAGTCCTCGATTGTTCTGAGTCAAGTCATCATCGTAGACACTGTGTCCCCGAGGGAGGTCCACCTGGGCCGGGAAATCGGAGAAATCGACGGGAACGTTGGGGATCTGGCTGCCGTCGTTTGAGAGTTTTTCTCCACCAGTTCTCCGGATGATGGCGGTTCTGGTTGTCGTGGTGATCCTCCTCATCACACTATCGTCGTCCATGTTGGAAATGGAGCTGTAGAAGTAATGGCCTTCCATTCCAGTTCGGTCCGGTAAGTTCAAGTTTTGTCGGTGGTTCTCGTTGTCGTCTCCGTATTCGGATTGCGACACGCTCTCCATGTGTCCGTATTTCACCCTGACGTGGCAGTTTCCTGCAGCGAGCACGCTGCGCCGAGGTTTAAGTTTCTGACATGACTCGTGGACGCTCATCTCGACGCGCAGTAGCGGGCCGTGCCCCTCAGCCTGAGCCGTGACTATAGGCCAGCGTCCGGTCGCGTCCTGATTCACGCTCACCACCTCGTCGTCCAGAGAGACCACAGTCAGAACGAAGTGATCCGGGTTGTACAGATCCAGAGGGGCCATGGAGCCATCACTGAACTGCAGCCAAGCACTGATCAGCGCCTCCTAGAGGACAGAGAGAGGAATAAATACTGAAGTACAGTACTGTGAATATTTAACACCTGACCAGCACTGATAATACAGCATTTTCATTCAAGTTTTTTTTTTTTTTTTTTTTTTTTTTTTGTTTTTTTAGTTTTTCATTAAGTTATTGGAAACACCAAACGTGCGAATCAGATGATCCGCTGTGGCGACTCCTGAGTAAAAGGGAAAAAGACGAAAGGAAGACAAATTGGAAACACGATAGTTGTAGAAATAATAAAACATTTATTTTTGTGTAAAAGCAAAAGTTAAGTGTTTAGAATACAGTATGTCCATGTTTTGTGTGAGTAACTAACATTTTTAATCAATTATCAACAAAAGATAGGTTGTACCCGCCTTCTGACAGCACGTCGATGACTCGAAAAGATTGATGGTTTCTGACGGCAGCAAAAGCTTAAATATGGACAATTAGAGAATAAAATAGACCCTTAGAGCTTAAATATGGACAAGATCAAATATACAAAGAATTCATTCATTCATTTTCTGTAACCGCTTAATCCTAATTAGGGTCGCGGCGAGGCTGATGCCTATCCCAGCCGACTCCGGGCGAGGACAGAGTACACCCTGGACAGCTCGCCAGGCCATCGCAGGGGAGAAACACGCCGACAGCTATGCAGCTCCTCTTGTCGAAAGTCAGCAATGGTTCGTTTACATGAACCTCTCACCATAGACCGTGAGAGACATGGCCGGCCTTTGATGACCCAGTTAGTGCACTGGGGGACAGTGACAACCTTGTGGAGAGTGGGACTCAAACCCCCAACCTTAGGATCAGCGATCCAGCACCTTTGCCACCACAGAAAATTCTGTATGTATTTGTTCCTAAATAACATAATTGCTTCCCCTTCATGAATCTTATAACTCAGTGTTGCATGAATATGAATATTATTATGGGATATATCTTTATGGGATATATTATTATGGGATTGTCATCGTTGACCTTTTAGTTCTGACGGCGCCGATTGTCCAGGCTGTGACTGAAGGAAAATAACACGTTTCATTGGTAAAACCTGACTGGATCCCCATTCGAACATGATTGACTCAGTGTTGTGCCCCCTACTGGTCGTTTCTTGGTTTTAAATGGTGATAAAATGCAGTTAAATTCAAAACTTAAATACTAGTATTTGATTGAAACAGTAGAGTTAAAAGCTGTAATGAGTTTTATTTATTTACGCATTTGGTTGTGAAAACTTTTCTTTTTATTTAGTAACAAGTTGTGAAATAAATTTAAAGTTAACTGATTAAATTTAATTGATAAAACATGAATGTCTTAAACTGTATAAGAGTTCAGACTTCCTTTCAAGCGTTGATGGATTTGTCAACTCGGCCATTTTGACGAGTTGAAAAATGACCCCACCCCCCATTATATGAGTGAAGTTTTTTAATTGAACATGCAGATAATAACCTAAAAAAGATTAGAGACAAACTGTATTCACAATTGAATTAAAAAAAGGTAGAATAATAAGCATTTCAGATTTTTAAAATTATTTAACTGATGTATGAAAAGGTAATTTTGGCATTTTGTTGATTTTAGTGTAAAATGGCCCACAAAGCGGCTTCATCCTGCAGATGTTAAAAATTCTGTAACTATTGAACCAATAATGGAATTTTAATAAATGATGATCACTTTTGTTGTTTTTTTTTTCCTGTTTCTTCGGATTAACTGTTATACCAGCGATTAATATATGAAACAGAAATATCTTGGGATACCAAATAACAGCTTCGAATGCCAAAATATTGTATTCAACATCTACATGGAATTATTTAATAAATTCACAAGTATTTGTGCATGAAAAACTTGTAGTACCACTTTTCTACCAAAGAGGGCGCAACTCACAAATCATCAAATCCATCCAAACCGCTGCAGTCTCCGGGTTGGACAATCTTCAACACATAAATATCTCTTCACTCTACCAGCACAAATGTGACGGATTTTGAAGTGAGGAAGAAACGGTGACCTCATGATTTCCTTTGCTAGAGAATAATACAACGAGGTTGTTCTTTCTTTTAAAACCACGCCGAGAAACTCGGCATCCAAACTCGGCTGAGCTAAACTGCTGACCCATCCTCCGTCTCCTTAAACTCCTCAGTGCGAGAGGGTGCAGCTCTTTATCAGGGTGACATTTCGAGTAGTGTGAGGTTAAGCTCTGAGCTCTAAGCTGTGCTAGACTGAGCGCGAGAAGCTCGATTAAACGGCAGCCAGCCAATCAGAAAGCATCATTATGGACACGGCCATGCAAACAGGGATTTGCCCACACACCAGTGTCTTGAACTTCTT
>CM045729.1:11778579-11781079 GCA_024760905.1 Plotosus lineatus
GGCACACAGGCAGGCGCGCGCACGCACACACACACACACACACACACACACACACACACACACACACATACACACAGAGAGAGAGCAAGAAAAGAAAGTTCTTAATCTGTCACACCTCCATTAAGTTTGATGAGTCCCTATGTCTAATGACGGGGGACAATTACGCTAATCATTTTACATTAATGTGCTGAAACATCAGTGGATTAACAGCAGGAGCTGCCAAAGAGCACAACAACAGCATTTATCAGCATTTCCACATCCTCAGAGAGGCAGAGAGAGAGAGAGAGAGAGAGAGAGAGAGAGAGAGAGAGAGAGAGATGGTGCATAAGAGAAAAACAAATAGGAGCATACTGAAAGAAAAGAATGTACAGAAACACATAGATGGAAAAAGACAGAATAAAACATCGAGGATGCAGCGCGACTCAAAGACAGACGGTGTGAAAGATAAGATAAACTTTATTATCCTGGAGGAAATTTGTCTGGAGCTGAAGTGCTGGAGCTGAAATGCGACCACAAAACAAACAAAAAACACATGGACGGCTATCAAAATAACAAAATAAATGAACAAATAAAAATATCACACAAATATTACATAACATCAGGTATCAGGTCTGAACCAGCAGCAGCATGGCTCGTGGTTCTGATGCTAGTCAGCAGCAGCTCGCGCGGGTTTTTCCTTCGTCCTGTATTAATATTAGCACGCATATGTTTCCTGTCTGCTCTCCCTGAAGTTGAAAGTGATGGGAGCGCCATGGAGCCGAGCCGACACCCATCTCTGTCCTACACAGTGCTGCAGTCAGGAATTAGTGTTAGCCTGCGCTTCCACCGTGTCAGCGGCGGGAGCACACAGCGGACATGTCTCTTAAGAACAGAAGCGGCGGATTTAAACGCACAGTGAAAGAGACAGACTGCCTCGGGGAGCCGTGCAACAATCTCGTTCAGTCACAAATGCTTTCACAGTGTGTCATTTCCACATAAACCCGCCCTTCAGGCTCAGCCGTGTCCGGGGTAAAGCCGCTGCTGTGTGTGAGGGAGAAAATAGATAGATCACGAGAAAGACACATGTCTGGAGTGAGAGACAAGCTGAGAACATCTTTATCACGTCATTACCACCACGTCCCATTAAAGATTTTCACTGCGTCTAAAGTTTTTTTAACCATGTATGTGATCATACGCGTACTGCTTGCTATGACCAATAACATCACACCACGCACGTCCCACACTTTCCCTGCACCAGTCCAGTCGTTATAAATACTGCGCCCCGTACCGCACGGTTTCTTTTTGCTCTGTAATTTTCAGATGTCCACATTTATTTTCATCAAGTCCGTGCTACGCTTGCACTACAACTACGCTAACGGCTGTTTGAACATCAACACCGTCAAAACTACGTTAATACTGTCAATATCGCATGAACACCATCAGTACAGCATAAAACTGCCAATAATACTTTTATACCGTTAATACTATATCAACACTGTTGATACTACGCCAATACGGTCAACACTATGTCAACACTGTTGATACTATGACAATATCACACAAACATTGTCAATACTATATCAACACCATCGATACTACACACTCTTGATACCGTCAACACCATTGTTACTCTATCAACACCACTGTTACTATATCAACACTGATGGTACT
Source organism: Plotosus lineatus (assembly GCA_024760905.1). Classification (NCBI taxonomy): domain Eukaryota; kingdom Metazoa; phylum Chordata; class Actinopteri; order Siluriformes; family Plotosidae; genus Plotosus; species Plotosus lineatus. The sequence goes on from CM045729.1 coordinate 11,780,230, forward strand.
ACAGCAACACCATTGTTACTATATCAACATCATTGTTACTTTCTGAACACTGTTGGTACTATATCAACACCATTGTTACTATATCAACACTGTTGTCACTATGTCAACACCTTTGTTACTATATCAACACTGCTGTTACTATATCAACACCATTGCTACTATATTAACAGTTGTTACTATATCAACACCATTATTATATCAACACCATTATTATATCAACACCATTGTTACTATATCAACACTGTTGTTACTCTCAACACCATTGTTACTATATCAACACTGCTGTTATTATATCAACACCATTGTTACTATACCAACACCATTGTTATTATATCGACACTGTTGTTACTATATCAAGACCATTATTATATCAACACCGTTGTTACTACATCAACACTGTTGTTACTATAGCAACACCATTATTATATCAACACCATTGTTACTATATCAACACTGCTGTTACTGTCAACACCGTTGTTACTATATGAACACTGATGTTACTATATCAACACCATTGTTACTACATCAACACAATTGTTACTATATCAGCACATTTGTTACTACATCAACACAATTGTTACTACATCAACACCGTTGTTACTATATCAACACATTTGTTACTACATCAACACCTATGTTACTGTGTCAACACCATTGGTACTACATCAACACTGTTGTTACTACATCCTTAAGTTCTGACTCTGTCCTGATTCCACCACATCCACACTGTTCTTTGTGATGTCCAAAGATTGACCACATCACCTGACATCGTGGCGACCAAACCACTTTCTTATCGGTTTCTATTGCATTTCTACTCCACTGAAGAAGTTCTTACTGTGTCCACGTAAGT
>CM045729.1:11786079-11813579 GCA_024760905.1 Plotosus lineatus
ATGGATGCGTATTTATGATGTGGTCTAACGCACTCAGAAGGAAAGCGTCATCTGCCCTCTCATACGAGTGAGCTCACAGAGGCCCGTGATTGGCTGGTGATTGCTGTGACAGGGAGGCGAGCGTATGCCATCCCTCCCTCCCGTGAGAGCTCGGCCAATTAGCTCCCATGGACTCCTGGTCAAGGACGGCTGTGGCATTAACCCGGATTCAAACTTGTGATCTCTGGGATAATAGTCACGCAGTTTGGCGACACGCCCTTCGAGAGCCCGTGTGACGGCAATGTTTCCTATTCTTTACTTTTTGTTCTTCATCCAAAGATACCGATCTCATAACCGAAACCTGGACGCACTGACAGCCGGATTTAACTGGTACTGCAAGTATGATGATGATGATGCGCTCAGAAAGAGTCCCGAGGACACGTAGTCGCCATGACGCCAAGCATCGTGTATATTTCAACCCCCTGGGGGTCGGATTGGGGTTTTGTCTGTGATATCACTAAAGACTTCCATGTGTCTTGAAACGGGGGATGATTCACCGTTAGCAACCCGGCGCTGTCTGGTTCATGTGGTTGCGGTGACGCAGGTTTTTTGTATTTTTGTGTTTGACACCTGTGTCCTTCACTTTCTTCGGGACATGTCTTGTGCTCACCTTGGGGTGTTGGGAGTAATCGGGATCCTCCAGCCTTTAATGGGGCTCAGCTCAGTGTCCGACACCTCGATGTGGAGCGGAAGCCGCGGGATCCAAACGTTCATCTCCAGCTGAGCCGTGGCGAAACTGTAAGTGAAGTTCACCAGCATACGCACTCGGCCCTTCATCTCCTTTCCGTTTACGTACACGTAGTCGCACCTCTCAGACACCTGACGTACACGCAAACACACACACACACACACACATTACATAATGTACATTACAGACGTGTTTCCTCTGTTAGGCAACATCATAGACAATTCCGTCTGAGGGATAAAGTGACGTTAAGATAAACGCGAGCGATAGAAAGCGTGATGAGAGGAGTGAGCGCAATGAGCACTGAAATAGTAACTGGACAACCCGACGGTGTGTATCGACTCTGTGGTTTTCACTTTAATAGGGACGATCTTGAATGGAGTCGGAGTTCTGAGCGGCGGCGTTAGATAACAGCGGCGTTTAATATTAATGCGTCTCTACCCTCCGTCCGTCTTCGGTGTTTACCTTCTTGTTTATTTTTATTTCCTTGTGCCACGCTCTGTTTGCTAAATATTATCTTATGACGTTTCCCTGACGAACCGGATATAAAACAGAGATTATTGACGTCCGCGTACAGGAGTCTATCGGAGATGTTATCAAACGCCAGGACTTCAATTTCATTCGTCGTGTTTGCTCAGCGCTTTACGCGTCTCTGTAGTTAATGAATAACACGGATTAAAATGAAAAATCTGATAATAATAAATAAACCTCATCCACGTTTAAACTCCACACGTTCCTCTGGACGTCCCGGCGTTGCCCTGCACGGTAAATATTATTCTATTATTCTATATCTGATGGTAAAGTTTCAGGATTTATTGTCATTTACAGCGAACAACAGGAAGTTATTACTGTCGATGATATTCTGGGTCAATGTTACACATAAAGAACATTTTTATGAATATTAGGCAAAAAAAAGTATTTTTTATGAAATAAATAAAAATATATGGATCTGATCACACAACCGGTACATCCAGCGCATTCCAACTACCCAACTTCAAACTGGAATAAATATTTCCATGTCCACGTTTATTTGAGAATCAATGCATCAAACTCTTCAGTGCAGGTTTTGAAACAATTCAAATATTTTTTTTTAGTTTACACCTTTTTTCACGCTCAATTTTGTGACAATAGAAACACCTCATTATTTTGACGTCCCGCTGAGCCTCTGATCAGGTCTCCACAGGTCCAATAACAACATGAATCGGCGCACAGATGCCCCACAGTGAACCATGGAATTTACATATACGTGGCAAAATTGGTAAATAAGCGCAAGACTTAAAACTAGGGCAGTGGTGTCCTGGTGCTAAAGCTGCTGGATCACTGATCTGAAGGTCAGGGGTTCAAGTCCCACTCTCATCGGGGTGTCACTGTCCCCCGAGTGCACTAACTGGGTTATCAAAGGCCGGCCATGTCTCTCACTGCCGATGCCGTGAGGTTCATGTAAAAGAACCATTGTTGACTTTCGACAAGAGTAGCCGCATAGCCGTCGGCAGGTTTCCACCCTTGCGATGGCCTCGCGAGCCGTCCAGGGTGTACCCTGCCCTCACCAGGATTTGGCTGGGATGGGTGCCAGCCTCCCAGTGACCCTAATTATGATTAAGCAGTTCAGAACATGAATGAATGAATGAATGGATTTAAACCATGATCGATGATACGTAACTTTTCCTGTCCGTGTTACACGCTGTAGCTTCTGCTATCACCGATCACTGATGGATCGGCATTTATTAACTTTAGATAATAAAGAAAAGTTGAACATGTCAAACACCATCAATCAGCACCGGGTAACTAATCACACTATTTTATCTAACAATATTATTAGTGAATAGAAGGCTGTTCATTCAGTCCATGTTACTGTCTTCGTGTCCTACTGATAATTTCATGATGATGCTTCTCCAAGGAATATAATACTGCATTTAAAAGACTGTAATACTTTAATTGGTCTAAAACATTAAATGTAAAAGAAGATATATATATATATATATATATAAATAAAAGAACAGGACATATTGAAACTCCATTTATCACGACAGATCTGTTTCGAGGGGTGGTGAAACCATCCTCTCTCTTCAGGTGATTATAGAATTATATATATATATATATATATATATATATATATATATATATATATATATATATATATATTATTATTATTATTATTATAGATTATTCTTCTATAATCACCTGAAAAGAGAGGATGGTTTCACCACCCCTCGAAACAGATCTGTAGTGATAAATGGAGTTTCAATAGAAAGTCTTTGTGTTGTCCTTTTATTTTTATTGTTATTTGCTCTACCAAAAAGTATTGAGCACTCTCCTACGGAAGGATCTACTCAGAAAATCATATACACATATATATATATATATATATATATATATATATATATATATATATATATATATATATATATATACACACACACACACACACACACACACACACACACACACACACACAGAGTGGTACCTCACCTTACGAAAGTATCAACAAACAAAAAATCCAGGTTACAAAACACATTTACCTAAAATTTTCGTCTCTGGATACAAAACAAATTCACTTTACAAAAGCGCCATCTCAAAAATTCAAACAATGCGCGAGTTGCTCACCCATTGGTTCTCTCCCAACATCCCGCCCCGCTGGCCTCCCATTGGCTAGGAGGGATGACACAGCTCTCTCCCATTGGCTATTGTGGCGCTGCATCTCCATAATACCAATTATGCTTTTCGTGTAAAGAACAGAGTTAGTGTTGTTTCGTGAGTTTTTCGAGTGTGCCCATTGCAACTTTATTTTTTGGCTCAGGCTTTTAACCTTGCATTAACATTTGTAATCTTATAACTGCTAAGAAGACATGGTCAACACACTCATGCACACACACACACACACACACATGTGCACACACAAACACACATGCACGCGCACACACACACACACACACACACACACACACACACACACACGAGCATGAGATTTCCGGTGCGAACCGGCATGCGGTTGCGTGATATCACAAAGGAATATGTCCAAACCCGTCTACCATATACGATGTATAATGATATACGTGTACGATATTGAAACAGAAGTAGGCCTTAAAAGGTATACTTTTATAAATTTTAAAGGGTTAAGGAGTAGTACTGGGAACATTTGAAACAAATCAGGCCTTTTACATGTGAAAAGCGGTTCAACAATGAAAAATCCAGGTTACGAAACCACTTCTGGAACGGATTAATTTTGTAAGGTGAGGTACCACTGTGTGTGTGTGTGTGTGTGTGTGTGTGTATATGTGTATATATATATATATATATATATATATATATATATATATATATATATATATATATATAAAATTTTCTGATTTTCTGAGTAGATCCTTCCGTAACAGAGTGCTCAATACTTTTTCATAGAGCAAATATAAGTAAAAATAAAAGGACATGACAAAGACTTTCTATTGAAACTTCACTTTCAGTACAGATGTCTTTGTCCTGTCCTTTTTTTTTTTCACTTTATATATATATATCTTCTTTTCTTTTCGGCTTTTTCCCTTTTACTCGGGAGTCGCCACAGAGAATCATCTGATTCGCACATTTGATTTGCCAGAGGTTTTTACGTCGGATGCCCTTCCTGTCACAACCCTTTAGCAAGGGACAGAAACACGCTGACAACTTTGCAGCTATTCTTTACGAAAGTCAGCAATTGTTCTTTTACATGCGTCTCACCATAGACAGTGAGAGACATGGCCCGCCTTTGATAACCCAATTAGCTGCACTGGGGGGACAGTGGCAACCTTGTGGAGACTCGAACCCCCAACCTTAGGCTCAGCAATCTTGCGCCCTATCCACTAGACCACTACTGCCTGCAGATATATATATATATGGTGGTAGGCCTCCGTCAGTCCCGAAGGACTATGGCTGCGCTCTGGCTGGTACCCCAGCTGGTGATAACCCCCAGTGCGCAGAGCCTGGGTAGGGAGTAATGAGGGACAGGCTGTTACCCAAGCAGCAAGTCCCCCCCTGTCTCGGCGCCACCGGAAGGATCCAATGGAAGGTCAAATGCCAATACGACTGGGTTCCAGTGCGGCTGCAGGAGAGAATCTATGGTCAATTTAGAACGGCCAATTAACCTACAGTGCACGTCTTTGGACTGCGGGAGGAAACCGGAGCACCCGGAGGAAACCCGCACAAGCACGGGGAGAACATGCAAACTCCACACAGAAACGCCCAGGCCGGGAATCGAACCCAGGCCTTCTTGCTGTGAGGCGGACGTGCTAACCACTACGCCACCGTGCCGCCTATATATATATATATATATATATATATATATATATATATATATATATATATATATGGCACCCCCGTGTGTGTAGAGAGAAGGATAAACACAGAATACTATGAGGAGACGCTGTAGTGGCGGGAGTGCAGAGGTAATGGTGTGTGCATGCACAATGTGTACAGTGAGAGTGTGGATTGTCTGGTACATCAGCAGTTCAGTACCCTGATGCATTATGGGTATAAACTGTCCCCGAATGTGCTGGGGTCTGTCGTGACGCTACTATACCATCTATCCGATGGCAGGATTGTGAATAGTGTGTTTTGGGGTGTTTGGGATTACAGAGGATCCGCTGAGGATTCCTCCTACAGCACTGGGAGTCCTTGATGGCTGGTGGTTCAATCCTGGTGATGCGTTGTGCAGATCTGACCACCCTCTGTTGAGCTTTGTGGTCCGAAACTTTACAGCGGCCGTCTCAGGTTCTACTGCAGCCAGACAGAATACTGTCGATGGTGCATTGGTAGAAGTTGATCAGTACAGTAGGCCCTTGACTATTTGCAGCCTCCGTATATTCACAGATTGCCGAGCAACTGTCACGTGATTAAAATTCAGCCAACGGCTGTTGTCTCTCCTGCTGAATGGTTGAGATGATGTAACCCCCTTTTTCCTCATTCGCGCACACTTTGTGCATGTGCATTTTTAGTGTGTGTGTGTTTTTAATTACAGTTAAGCTCTGTCATGCCACCCAAACGCTGTGCATCTTCTCAGGCTTCTGGTAAGACGCCGAAGTGCCAGAAAAAGGTAATGATGCTGCATGAAAAAGTAGAACTGTTTGATATGATTCAGGAAGGAAAACGTTTTGCTGCAGTTGGGTGCTATTATTAAGTGAATGAAAGTACAGTCCACTACATAAAGAAAAATGAAAAGGCAATCAGAGCTAGTGTAGCATTGAGTTTTTGTGGAGCTGAGCATTCAGGCAGTTGATTGGTCAGTCTCTGTACAGAGCACACAGATTGACCAATCAGCTGCCTGAAGACTCAGATGAGTTGATTAAATGAGCAAAGTCAGGTGTGCTGCTGCTTGGTTGAAACAAAAACCTGCAGCCACGTGGCCCTTTCTGGCACGAGTTTGACACCCCTGTTTTAAATAATATTAATGCTTAATACTGCACTGCCGTCCCATTCTCAGAGTGAAGATTGAACCAGACCCAGTCTTTTATTTTGTCACTGGGAGGAGCGTTATTTTATTCGGAGATTTCTGTGCAATAAACCAGATCTCATCCATTGTCTCTAACAAAATCACCCTGCCCACAACAAATACTGTAATGCAATGCAATGCAAAGTAAATATAATGCAATGCCTCCCCCTAGTGGGCATTCTTGAAAACTACAGTGTTGTATGTTTAAAGGAAACAATTATAATACTGTATAATGTTTATATTTTATTCTCAATAAATATCACAGTAAAAAATTAAGTTTTTCTTTTCTTTTTTTTTTTTAATTTCTTAGTCATTACTCCATTTTACTACATTAATACTGTATTAATGAGTACAACTGTCTATAGAATGTGTTTAAGAAGCATATTTTAGCGCATGTAATAGATACATAGTATTTTACTTCCGGTTGATCATTCGCACATGTAATATGATACATGGGGTTTTACTTCCGGGTACAGAACTCATGGATTATCTTCATTTGTGGGAGGGGCCGGAACCTAATCCTCGCGAATAACGAGGGCCTACTGTACTCTGGATTCCATGCCAAAGCTCCTCAGCTGACGAAAAAAGAAGAGCCGCTGTCTCGCTGCCTTCGTGACCACACCCACGTGATGTGACCAGATCAGATCCTCTCATCTAGACATTATCCAGGAGGGTTCGATCGGATCATGAACATCCTGAACCTCATTAAGGTTTTGTTTTCACATTTTCCATTTTATCTCATCAACCGTTCGTTAAAGTAAGATGAAAGCGCCTCCATGTCAGAAGAGGTCATGAACAACCGCTGAACGGTTCCGGACGAGTTGGATGATTATGATATAAAATAAGAGTAAAATATAAAACAGGACACGCTTTAGTTACACTTACAAAAGTGTTTATTTCTGACGTGGGTTTTGTTAGAGGCATGCTTATTATTTCACTGACTTTAAAGACATGTTACATTTATATTTTTTCTCTTACAAAGCCACAGTGTTATGGAAAAACCTTCCAGTCAATGATGGGGGGGGGTTGGCTGATTGGCCCAAAGTCACCTCAGGTCGTCTTCCTTCTGGTTCTCTCTCTTTTAGTTATGCAGCCATAGCCAGTCATGTCAGAGTCACTGCTGCTCTCAGTAATAATAAAACCTTCTGTTTCCAATTACACTACTATGAGTAAACCTAACCCCCCCCCCCCCGGGACACCAGCGATCCTGATCCTTCTACTTTCTGGGTCCTGTGATCTGTCCTGGTGTGCTGATGTTTGCTGGAGTTCTCATCCTGGAAGCCCCTCTCTCCTGCTGATGAAGATCTATATGGACCCAGATGTGCACTATCAGACTGTGAACATGACTCTTCACTGCTGGTGATATAAACGCTCTTCCCACAATTATTTAGGACTTACAGCTGTAGAAACAACTACATTGTGGATTGTAATGCAGTTTCTTATATATGGTTGTGTCTTTATGGTTCCACCAGAATGAGGATGGGTTTCCCTTTTGGACCTGGTTCCTCTCGAGGTTTCTTCTTGCCACCGCCGCCACTCACTAGGGATGTGCAGGGGTCGTAGGAAATGTTTATTTTATAAATATGTAAATATAAATATAAATAAATATAAATATGTTTATTTATTTCTTTTATACGTTATAAACTCCTACTGTCACTGTGTAAACAATGCCAATTACAAAGTGCACTTTCCAAATAAAACGGAATTAAATTCAATATTAAAAGTGTTCGATTAAAGCTGAATAAACACAAAGAACATTTTCTTGTGAATGGAGCTGCCAAGACTTCTGAAACTAACTGTAGTTTACTTATACATTCGCATTATACATTTATATTAATATAAAGATCATTATCACCTTAAATTTCAAGGATGCATTGTGTGTGTGTGCGTGTGTGTGTGTGTGTGTGTGTGTGTGTGTGTAAGAGGATTTAAAGCACAGCGTTTATCCTACTTTGATCGCTCTACTCAGAGATCACACATTATCTCTCTCTCCCTCTATCACACACTCTCTTTCTATTCCTTTCCTCTTCAATTCAATTCATCTATCGCTCTCTGTCTTGCTTTTCACTCTCTCTCTCTCTCTCTCTCTCTCTCTCACACTTTTAAATCAAAGTGCTTTGATGTACGTAAAGTATGGCCCTTGGCTGATAGCCTGGAACTGATTGCTAACAGATACACCTGCGTGCGCACACACACACACACACACACACACTTAACACATCACTCAGGATCTGTAGGAACTCTTTCATCTTTTTCTTTCATATCTGGAAACTCACCCTGAAAGAGTTCGGGTTCAAACTGATCAGTGATCGGCTCAGGTTTACAATCATTTCAGCGCGAGCACATTCCAGGACCTGTCAGAAAAATACCTTTTTGTGTTTAACAGCCAGTGAACATGTGACTAGTTTTATAATTATTATTTTTTAAATTTTGTTTGTTTATATTTGGAGACCTCAGAATCAAGAGCAGAACCATATCTTATATATTTTTGAATTGTGATTTGGACCCGAGCGTGTTTAAATGCTGTAGTGAGGCTTTCGCTCATGACCTCACTGCATGTCCATTCCAGCGCTGCAGCCCGTCCGTCATACATGTGCAAATTTATGATAAAGAACAGACACGGATCCGGCACTGCATTAATTCTGCACAAGCAGGACTCTGCATGTTTATAAACAGTACTGGACTCTCTACTCATGATGCACAAGTGATGTCCGGGGTGAGAATCGGCCCCTCCGAGTCCGTGGCTGGAAAAGGGTGGAATGCCCCCTCCGGGTTTGGAATGAGGTTCTGCCTCAAATGGAGGAGTTCAAGTATCTTGAGGTCTTGTACAGAAGCGAGGGAAGGATGGAACCTCTCAACGTGGAGCCAGTCGAGGTGGCGGGGGCACCGGATTCGAATGCCTCCAAAAGCCTCATTGATTGGGCGTTTCATGTTCAACCGTGAAGAGCTCCATGGTTCCCAGAACACACTGGAGGGACGATGTCTCTTGGCTGATCTGGGAAGGCTTCAGTGTCCCCCAGAAGAGCTGAAGGAAGGTGCCGGAAAGAGGGACTTCTGGACCCTACTGCTTAGGCTAGTGCCCCTGTGACCCGAGCCCGGATTAAGTGGAAAATGAGTGGACTTTATTTGATGACTTTTTACAAACGGTACCTATTGCACTTATAATAATAGTTCTACAGAAGAAGGTTCTAAGCACAGCACCGTTCACAACTCTATACGTAGTAGGCCTCCATCAGTCCTCGAGGACTACGGCTGTCCTCTGGCTGGTATCCCGGCTGGTGATACACTCCAGTGTGCAGAGCTGGGGCAGGGAGTAATGGAGGATAGGCTGTTACCCAAGCAGCAAGTCCCCCTTCTCGGCGCCACCAGAAGGATCCAATGGAAGGGCAAGTGCTGATACGACTGGGTTCCAGTGCCGCTGCAGGAGTTACCGGAACGTTACTGTGAACGAACTGCCTCAGGTGACCCCGACTCCCGATTAGAAACACACTGGCAGCGATAGTTCTTTTACACCTCACACCCTGGTCTAGTGGTATAGGGCACTGGATTGCTGATCCAAAGGTTGGGGGTTCAAGTCCCACTCTCCACAAGGTTGTCACTGTCCCCCCAGTGCAGCTAACTGGGTTATCAAAGGCGGGCCATGTCTGTCACTGTCTATGGTGAGAGGTTCATGTAAAACAACCATTGGTGACTTTCGTAAAGAGTAGCTGCAAAGCCGTCAGCGTGTTTCTGTCCCTTGCTAAAAGGGTTGTGACAGGAAGGGCATCCGACGTAAAAACCTCTGCCAAATCAAACGTGCGAATCAGATGATTCACTGTGGCGACTCCCGAGTAAAAGGTAAAAGGTCTGGCTGGCCTTTGATAACCCAGTTAGCTGCACTGGGTGGGGACAGTGGCAACCTTGTGGAGAGTGGGACTCGAACCCCCAACCTTCGGATTAGCGATCCTGCACCCTATACCACTAGACCACCACTGCCCCTCAGAACTCTAAAGAACCATTAAAAGTTGCACACTGCAAGTGCAAAAGTCCTCGTCTCACAGCAGAAGGGTCCGGGGTTCGAGTCCTGGCCTGAGTGAGGGCCTGTCTGTGTGGGGTTTGCCTGTTCTCCTGTACTTGCTTGGGTCTCATCCAGGTTATTCTGGTTTTCTCCCACAGTCCAAAGAAATGCACCTTCGGCTTCCTGACGGTTGCAGATTGCCCCTGGGTGTGAATGGACCTCGTACTGAAGTCGTGTTACGGAAGCCCAAGTAAAACGTACAATTAAATAACGACACAATGATTTATCGGGGCAGTTTCACTGCAGCTCCTGTCGTATGTGGAATCCTCAGGATCGCAGAAGGACATCCACGTGCTGAGGGGATGTATGTGCTGGGCCTCGTGTGCAGAAGGTTGTTATTTATTTTGGGTGCTGTGGGACCAAATGATCCATTACAGCCTCAGGATGAAGCGTAACTACAGCTGAAGCACTTAAACGCAGGAGCAGTAAGGTAATTCTGTTTTAGGCCTAAAGTATAAAACTTGTTGCTATGGTAATACTGTGACCTTGACCCCGAGTGAGATATTTAACTCGCCGACAAAAATCCTGGCCGTGCAGCTGATGCTAATTACCTGATTACTGTCTGAGAATGAAGAGGAACAAAGCGAGGGATTATATCATCTTAATCCAGCACGTAACAGCTCGTGGAGTGGTGTGTGTGTGTGTGTGTGTATGTGTGTGTGTGTGTGTGTGTGTGTGTGTGCGTGCGCATGCGTGTGTGTGTTCTACCAGCAGTATGAATGCTCAGAGTGCAGGAGCACACAGCAGTATAAATATAAGGAAATTATACTGTATTTATAGCTGCTGCGTGTATCAGTGTCTGTGTGTGTGTGTGTGTGTGTGTGTGTGTGTGTGTTTCACTCTGGCTGATGGAGATGTATGTCATGGACTTTGGTGTTTCTTTTCGCTCCTGTCTGTCTGTAAATGAGGCGGTTCTGTGCCTCTTAAGCAGATATCGAGGATGAAATCTTGTTCCGGTCACTAATGGTTTAGCCACCAACACACACACACACACACACACACACACACACACACAGAGCGAGAGAGAGAGAGAGAGAGAGAGAGAGAGAGTCATGAAGCTCATTATTATGAATCATTGCATTAGGAGCTGTAATCGTCTTGTCCACTACAGCACATGTCCACATTATGGTGCTAAATGAACTGCCTGTCCGTGTCAGACAGAATTAATCAAGCGCCTATCTGTGGAGGAGTGTGAGTGCCGCTGTAGACACAACCATTAGCACGTCTGCAGGAGACACTTTATTGGAAAATTAGCGTGGAAGATGAATGGGGTGAAAGGAGTGTTATCAATACGGAAACACCTCATGCCCTTCATCCCTAGCAACAGCCTCATGGCTACGTGAGGACTGACGCCAGGAAAGAGAAACGCTTCTTTTCCAAAACGATACCGAACCCACCCTTCTCCGCTAGTCGAGCTAAGGAAGAGAATGGAACAAGCTGTCCCTGGGATTACACTGTGGCCCGATGTCTGTGATCTCTGTGATTTCGTCAGGAGTGGTGGTGGTGGTGGGGGGGTCGCGAGATTGAATCGTGATGATCTCACAGAAACTTGGTGGATTCGTGACGATCTTGATTGTGGACATCATGCCACATGTAAACCCAGAGCGGGGCATTCATTCATACATTTTATAAGCTGCTAAATCCTGATTAGGGTCATGGGGAGGCTGGCTCCCATCTCAGCCAACTCTGTGCAGGCTACACCTTGGACAGCTCGTGAGGCCATCGCAGGGCCAACACTTCTTCACACAGACACACACACACACACACACACACAGACTAGGGATTCCAGTGAGGTTCAGAAAAAATAGAGGAAACGGGTTTAGAAATAGAGGAAATGAAATCTTTCAGCTGGGGGTCAAGGGGGCCTCAGGGTCCCGTGTGGGGTACAGGGTCAGAGCATGTCATGTAAAAATCATGAATTTTTGATCCCAGCATCAAACGATATTGCGGTTCGATGCTGGGATCAAAAATTCATGATTTTTTTACATGACATGCTCTGACCCTGTACCCTGCAAGGGGCCCTGCGGCCCCCTTGACCCCTCTCTTCCTTGAGACCTTGATGTCTCTCTTCCACGACATGTTGAAATTGAGAAATCCATCAAGAAATCAACCAGAAATCCAGCAAAGAAAGCCGCCATATATGTTTTCTCATTATTTCACGGACATTCTCGTGGTAATTTACTTCCGAGTGTTATTGAACGTCAACGGAATCAACTGACATCGACCAAACCATATCTAAAGCAAGCCAACTTGATTGGCACACATTCCGCTAATCTATTAACCATCCATGCAATTTTTTTTTTTTTTTGCGAAGTTATACAAGAATAAAAGAAATCATCACCTTGGCGAGTAAAAAAATAGAGGAATTCCTCTAAATTGAGGATGTCTGGTATCCCTGACACACACACACACACGGGTCATTTGGAACAGCCAGTTAGCCTACTATGCATGTTTTTGGACTGCAGGAGACAAACTAGGTACCCGGGGGGGGACCCACGCAAGGATTACAAGAACTCCACACAGAAATGCTGGGAATTGAACCCAGGCCTTCCTGGTGTGAGGCGGACATGTGTACCACTACATCACTGTGCTGCTTCCAGAGTAATTTATCTCTTTTGTAGTCAACTCGCTAAATTGCTAGGAACTGTAGAAACACACACACACACACACACACACACACACACACACACACACACACACACACCTGTGCATTTTACGGCCACACAGTCAGAGCTAAATAAAGCTTTGGGTGATGTCCCTGACTGATAAGCGTATAAAGGTGTGTGTTGAGACTGAAATTGAGATAATTAAGCAACTCAGATGAACAGAATTAACTTCATGTTCAAGTCGCTGGGAGGAGCAAATTCATTACCGTTTACAAATTTATCATAACGTGTTTCATCTAAAAACAAAAAGAAAACAATTGAATAACAAACCACAGTTTCTTCTACTGCGTAAGTTTTATCGCCTTCAATTACCTACCAATCGAATGCAGTTTAAATAAATAAATCATCAACACCGCACTGACTGCTGAGCTTCTCCAATGCTGTCGTTCTCTTTGAATAATTTAAACAAAGCAGGTTGGAGCCGGTGCAGTGGGGGCCCGGTGATAAGGTGCTGGATTACTGATCCGAAGGGTCAGGGGATCAAGCCCCACCATCACCAGGCTGTCACCGCTGTTCCCCCAGTGCAGGGAACTGGGTTATAAAAGGCCGGCCATGTCTCTCACTGTCTGTGGTGAGAGGTTCGTGTAAAAGGAACATCGCTGATTTCAGGAACAGGAGCTGCATAGCCGTCAGCATGTTTCTGCCCTGCGATGGCCAGGGAGCTGTCCAGGGTGTACTTTGTCGACTGAGATGGGTGCCAAGCTCCCAGTACCCCTAATTAGGATTAAGCGGTTCTGAAAAGGAATGCATGCAGCACAGCTGCGTTTTAATTTTAATCCTATTTTAACAAATCCGTAATTAAATATTCTCACAACAACAAAAAATCTGCTGCGTGTAACGACAAGCGTCTTTCCTAATGCTTTTCAAAGTATACGAACACGAACACACACACACACACACACACACACACACACACACACACACACACACACATTACCGTATTATTTTGGACCACTTTCCCTTCTCCCAGTTGGTTGCTCTGGACGAACAGGAGGTTCAGGGGGTGTATTTCCTACAAAGTGTCTTAAACTATAGCTTTTAATGATTTCAATACGTGTACAGGGATCCCTCACTACTTCGCTTCAATTCATGCGGCTTCAATTTTCGCGTTTTTTTTTTTTTTTTTTTTATATATTCATCGAATTAAAAAAATAAGGAAATTAAGGAAGAATAGGAGAAAAAGTTAATAAAAATGCCACAAAAACAAGGCCAATTATGCAAAAAAGTCCAAAACAAACAAAAACAAAAAAACAACCCAAAACCCCCCAACAAAACTATTTACATTTTTATGTGCAGTGCACATCTGAATGTGTGCACGTGGATCTGCGTACATGCGCGCACGCATCTGTATGTGTATGTGTGCATTTATATTTTATTTACATCTTCATTATTTTGGAATATGTAATTGTTATTATAAGCATTTATAGCATTGAATATGTATTTATTGATATTATATACACATATACATGTACGTATACGTCAGTCAGGGGGGTCAATCCTACTTCACGGAATTCGGCGGTAACAGGGGGGTCTCGGTTCCAATTAACCGCGGAAAGTGAGGGATCCCTGTATATCTGCACCAGACTCACTCATGTATTACAGCACATGTAAAATCATATGGAAAGTTTTAAAAAATTGTGTAATTTTTTTTATTTTTTTTTTTTAATTGTAAAGATCAACATTTTGTTTAAATTTTACAATTTAAAAATAATAAAATGATAAAGTTGTAAAGGGAAAAGTGTCATTTTTTGTATATTATTAGTAAATATTTGAATACTGAAGTGTAAAATTGAATTAATTGAATTTCATTATTAAAATGTTTAATAATAGTTTAAATTTAAAAGTCTGAAGGTTGCAGCTAACTGGGTTATCAGAGGCCGGCCGTGTCTCTCGCTGGCTATGATGAGAGGTTCATGTAAAAGAACCATCGCTGACTTTCATCGAGGACTTGTATAGCCGTCAGCTTCTTTCTGCCCTGCGATGGCCTGGTGAGCTGTCCACGGTGTACTCATCCCTCGCCCGGAGTCGGCTGGGATGGGCACCAGCCTCCCCATGACCCTAATTGGGATTAAGCAGTTATAGAAAATGAATGAATGAGTCTGAAGGTAATGTAAACAACATAAATCTGTAAAGTAAGATTTTTTTAAAAAAAAAACTGTAAACAGTGTAATATTCTAAAGTAAATTTCAAAACTTAATGAAAAATGTTGAGAAAATTTAATTTCCATTTTAATCTTTTTGTAAAACTGAAAAGCTCAAATTTAAAGTCGGATGTTTTCCGCGTAAAGTTTCATTGTAAATTTAGTGCTGATTTTTATACTTCGGGTAAATAGGTCGCTCTGTAAAGCTGTGTACCATTTGTGTGACTGAAAAAAACATAAAGTCAGGAGATCAGTTAATGTTAAAGTTCTAATGGAAGATATATGTGTGCTGAACTATCTTTGAACGGACCAAAGAACACAATAAACATCCACGTGAAAGATCGCGAATGATGAAACATTACTTAAAGTTAATGTGGTGGTGGTAGCTTAGTGGAGAATGCGATTAGTTACTGATCCATAGGTCAGTGGTTTGGTCCCCACCATCACCTGTTGGGCCCCTGAGCAAGGCTCTTAACCCTCAATTGCTCAGTTGTATAAAAAAGGTGAGATGGATGTGGTGAAGGAGGACATGAAGGTCGTTGGTGTAAGCGAAGAAGATGCAAAGGATAGGGTGAGATGGAGGCAGATGATTCGCTGTGGCAACCCCTGAAGGGAAAAGCCGAAAGGAAAAGAAGAAGATAAAAAAGGTGATGATTGTAAGCCACTCTGGAGAAGAGTCTTTTGTAAATGTAAATGTTTAAGGAGGCGGACTCCAGAAAAAAACAGCAGCAAGGTGATGTGAGTTTCTAAACCCACCCGTTTCCGGTCTCTTGTCAGTATTAAAAGTGGCTGGATGTTCACAGATCCCACACAGAAACAAAATCTCACACTAAAAAAATCCGCATTTAAAACATTTATAACTAAAAAAATAATCAAGCTTACTTCTGGAATGAATTTGCATGGTTTGTATTATGTAGCAAAACGTAGTCGAGCAGAAAAAACTCACAAGCGCACGGCTTGAAACTCAGCTTTGGCGGGAATTTCTTTTCACATATCAATACGCCGGATCGTGGTATACTACAGTCACAAAATAATTCCATTCCTTTTGCTTTAATTGCCGTGGATTAACTTAATGTACAATCCAATGTATCAACGAAAACAAGACACGTCACTCACTGCCTTCATTCAAAATTAATTACAGGGATACCTCACTTTCCGCGGTTAATTGGGACTGAGATCCCCACGAGATGATCCTCACCCCCCACCCCTACCCCCGACTGACATATACGTACATGTATATGTGTATACAATATCAATAAATACATATCCAATGCTATTAATGCTTATAATAACAATTAAACATTTAAAAAAATAAACATAAGATGTAAATAAAATATAAATACAGACTCTCTCCAACTCACCAACATTTGGTTTGCAAACATTCGGAGATACCAACAAAGCTGTCCGAGGTCGAAAGTGAAAGTGAAAGTGAAATGGAATTGGAGAACAAGTAGAAATAGAAATGGAACAAAATCTACAGAAAGGTAGATCATAAATGTCTGTCTTCCTTTCAGCTTTTTCCCTTTTACTCGAGAGTCGCCACAGTGAATCATCTGATTCGCACGTTTGATTTGGCAAAGGTTTTTACGTCGGATGCCCTTCCTGTCACAACCCTTTTTAGCAAGGGACAGAAACACGCTGACGACTTTGCAGCTACTCTTTACGAAAGTCAGCAATGGTTCTTTTACATGCCTCTCACCATAGACAGTGAGGCATGGCCCGCCTTTGATAACCCAGTTAGCCGCACTGGGGGGACAGTGACAACCTTGTGGAGTGTGGGACTCGAACCCCCAACCTTTGGATCAGCGCTCTAGCGCCCTATACCACTAGACCACCACTGCCCCGCAAGACAGATAGCCAGATCATAAATATAAGTATGAAATATGATTAAACATTATCCTGAGGTACACTTAATACTAGGCTCCAGCAGAGGGGGGCGTGGCTATGCAGATACCACACACAGATGCAACAATCTATCCAGTTGTAATTCATGATGTAATTCAACATCAGATTTTGGGTTGTTTTTTTGTTCTCTGTTGGTTTAGGGTTTTTTTTTTTTTTTTGCATAACTGGCCTTGTTTTTGTGACATTTTCCTTGACTTTTCCACCTATTCTTCCTTAATTTCCTTATTTTTTAATTCGATTAATATTTATTCATTTTTTTTAAAACCATGATGCACTGAAGTCGCATTAATTGAAGCACGAAGTAGCGAAGGATCCCTGTACAGGCAGGTTTGACAGTGGTACCTCATCTTACGAAATTAATCCATTCCAGAGCCTTTTTCTTAACCTGGATTTTTCGTAAATTGAAATGCATTTTACATGTAAAACGTGTGATTCATTCCAAGGCCCCAATACTACCCCCTTAACCCTTCAAAAATGATCAGGGCATACCTTTTAAGACCTCCGTCTGCTTCAATATCGTACCAATGGTAGACGGGTTTGGCCATATTCCTTTGCGATATCACTCAACCGCATGCCACGAGCCCGCTTCTTCTTTTCACTCGCACCGGAAATCACACGCGCGTGTGTGTGTGTGTGTGTGTGTGTGTGTGTGTGTGTGTGTGTGTGTGTGTGCGTGTGTGTTGACCATGTCTTCTTAGCAGAGTTATAATCTTACAAATGTTTATGCAAGTTTAAAAGCAATGAGCACACTCACAAAACTCATGCAACAACAATAACTCTGTCCTTTACATGAAAAGCATTATGTGAGATGCTTATAGATGCTCCATAATAGCCAATGGGAGGGAGCTGCGTCATACCTCCTAGCCAATGGGAGGCCAGCGGGACAGGATGTTGGGAGATAGCCAATGGGAGGGGGCCGCATCATCCCTCCTAGTCAATGGGAGGCCAGCGGGACAGGATGTTGGGAGATAGCCAATGGGAGGGGGCCGCATCATCCCTCCTAGTCAATGGGAGGCCAGCGGGGCGGGATGTTGGGAGATAGTCAATGAAGAGCAACTTGTGCATCGTTTAAATGTTTGAATGATGCGTTTTAATGTTTGAATGATGCGTTTGAATATTTGAATGGCGCGTTTGGTACGTTTCGTAAGGAGAACTTGTTTCATATACAGAGACCAAAAATTTTGGAAAATGTTTTTCATAACCTGGATTTTTCATTTGCTGGGACTATCAAAAGGTGAGGTACCACTGTATTCTGAAAAAATGAGCACATTTACAACACAATGACATGTTGCGTGAACCTAAAGGTAGTTTGTATTCATGAGCTCTTTGTCAAAGGAGTGTGTTGAAATCGAGGGTTATGAAGTAAAAACTACGCGTTACATTGGACATGACTGACATTAGAGACATTAGAAAGCTTCAGTCTGTAACTAACTGATTGTGATATAAATGTTTTAGTGGCTGATTAATGTTTTATTGGCATATTTATTCACAACAAAAACTGGGGATCGCCATGTCCTACCCTCCGCAACGTCATTTTCAGTACCGTTTGTACACTTTCAACGTCCATCATAAACATACTGTCATAAATACAATAATGCTATTGTCGGTATTTCAGAGCCGATTTCTGGGTCGATTGAACCGATATTCAGGGAGCGAAATCAATTATTTTGTTATTTATGCCATCTGGTGCTACACCTCCCTTCACGATGCTCATCTTCATGGAGTGACCAAATCTGATGTTACTCCTGAAGCCCACAAGCCTGAACCCTAAACTTAGAATAAAACTGCATTTCCACCTGAAGATTAGAATTAATTTATATTATTTACAGGTTCAAACTTGTGTAATGTTTCATGTGTAATTGGATAAATGTAAATTTTAAAAGTTCTGAAGCTCGTGTAAAGTTTTAAATTCAGTGTAAAAAAAAAAAAAAAGATTTAAATTGAAGAAGCACGTGAATAATTCACTGCACCGACTCGGGCGGTTCTGTTAGCGTATTTATGTTGAATGTGCAGCATGGTGTTTTTTCTCCGAGACCTTGGATGTCGTGTCATAGTATTCACCGCCTGAGTTTACTCCATCTTTCTGTCATAAACATGGAGCTGTGTATTAGCTGCAGTGATTACAGCAGGAATAAATCACGGTGGAGAGCAGCGAGACTCTAATCTGCTTCTGCTCAGGCTGATGTGGGCTTCATTTCTACCTGACTGACTTTGAATTGTGCTTTAAATCAACTGCATGAATGATTCCTGAACACACACACACACACACACACACACACACACACACACACACACACACACACATCTAATCAGTAGAGTGTTATAATGGCAGTCTGGACAGACAAACCTTTCTGCTTTAAAAGAAAAAAACCTACACCGGATCGATTTAAATAGCAGTCAGACTAAACCTGAGTAGAATTTGTCTGACATTAAACCTTCTCTCATCTCTCTGTCTGAAAAATCAGCACAGACAAACAGATCATTTGAAGGTAAAGCTCACACGTTACTTATGATTGCGCTTGAAAATTAAAAGCATGGCACCGTTACGAGCCTTTTCTTCTTCCTCCACTCTGCATCCTAATTGTATAACTTCAGCATGATAAACTTCATTTATATGCTCTCATGTTGCCTGGTGGCTATAAATGTTTCTATTAATATTATACACTTTGTGTGGGGTGGGGGTGGGGTGGGGTGGGGTATGAGTCTGGTCATATGTATCTGTATCTGTGAACACAATAACTTGAAAAAAATCTTATTGGGATTTCCATGATATCTTAAACAATATGGAATTTAGGTAGCTGACGAGCTGATGATATTCAGGGTGTTATACGGATCTGGATCCAGGGCAGTTTTGGACGATTTTTTTCCAACATTGCATGCTAGGGCAAAAAAAGAAAGGAAAAAAAAATCACCTGGAATGCACAGGCAGAAAAAAAAAAACACACAGAGCTGAAAAAAAAAAAAAAAAAACCTGCAGACCAGGCCACAAGGGGGCACTGTAATTCAACATCATCTGCCATGATCATTTAGGAAAAGAGATTGCACTACCTTGGTGGAGGTTTGCACTCTCCGAGTAAATTTTAGTTTCCTTTGTGAAAAGAAGGTTTTAGGATTTGCTCCTGTATTATCAGGTCTCAAAACATAACCTTGAAACTTATGAAGCATGTTCTGGAAAAATACAAAGCACTCCATCAAGTCCCATACCGCTACCACTCCTTTTACTGCTTTCCATTTTCATCCCTCACTCTTCCTCCAATTGGTTTCAGTTCTTTCCTCAAGTTCTAACTGCTTTACCTTAAAAGCTTCAGCCGCTGAAATTGAGAAATCTTTCTTTTTTCCACACATCCTTCCTTTAAAACAATCGTTTTATGACTCATCATCATTTATCACACACCTTTGATACATGGATTCAGTTGCAAAAGGAACTGCACTCGGAGGAGCCTGAACCACAGAACATCTTTCTATTGTTTTACTTATTCCTTCATCTTCCAGAGAAATATGTTTTTTTTACATCATTTCATTTTTCATTTTAAGGGAGAACCACTGAAGGTTTCTGTAAATTCAACTACTGAAACAAAACACATCTATCTATCTATCTATCTATCTATCTCTCTATCTGTCTGTCTGCCTCTCTGTCTGCCTGTCTGTCTGTCTGTCTATCTATCTACAATATGAATGTATGTATGTATCTACCTATCTATCCATTGATCTGTCTGTCTGCCTGTCTGTCTGCCTGTCTCTTTGTCTTTCTGTCCGTCTCTCTGTCTGCCTGTCTGTCTATCTATCTACAATATGAATGTATGTATGTATCTACCTATCTATCCATGTATCTGTCTGTCTGTCTGTCTATCTATCTACAATATGAATGTATGTATGTATCTACCTATCTATCCATCTGTCTGTCTGTCTGCCTGCCTGTCTCTCTGTCTGTCTATCTATCTACAATATGAATGTATGTATGTATCTACCTATCTATCCATCTATCTGTCTGTATGCCTGTCTGTCTATCTATCTACAATATGAATGTATGTATGTATGTATCTACCTATCTATCCATCTATCTGTCTGTCTGCCTGCCTGTCTCTCTGTCTGTCTATCTATCTACAATATGAATGTATGTATGTATGTATCTACCTATCTATCCATCTATCTGTCTGTCTGCCTGCCTGTCTCTCTGTCTGTCTAGCTATCTACAATATGAATGTATGTATGTATCTACCTATCTATCCATCTATCTGTCTGCCTGTCTGTCTATCTATCTACAATATGTATGTATGTATGTATGTATCTACCTATCTATCCATCTGTCTCTCTGCCTGTAGTATGCATGTATATATATATGTATGTATGTATGTATGTATGTATGTATGTATGTCTGTCTGTCTGTCTGTCTCTCGATCGACGGTATGTATGAATGTATGTATGTGACTACCTATCTGTCCATCTATCCATCACGTCTATTTTAGTTTCTTTGTGAATAAATTATGTATAGGCCTCACTTTATCATTGCTGCTCTTTCTCCCGTTGATCCTCTTTATTAATTGATTCATTTGTCGAACCACTTTATCCTTAATTAGGGTTGTAGGGAGGCTGAAGTCTATCTCAGCTGACTCTAAACTGATGAGTGTACACCCTGGGAAGCTTGTCAGTCTGTCACAGGCCCAACACACACACACACACACACACACACACACACACACACACACACACACACACACACACACACACACACTGACCGCCCTTGCCGAGCCTGTGACTCAAACCCAAGACGTTCTTCTTCTAGCGGGCTGGACGTACTAACCAGTACATCACCTTGCGATTTTTAACTTCTAGTTTCGTGATGATGTGTCTGATTTTCTATCGTTAGCGTTTTCATCGAAGAAACTACTGAACGTTCCACCAGGACTCACGTCTTCCATTCTAATCACCACAGATTTCTCTGGAGACGGATTCTGTTTATTTTCTTTTATTGAAAATTCCCTGATTACTACAATTCCCATTTAAACTGTTTAAAACACATCATGTGAAACGGTAAAGCGCGTCGAACTTGAATAAGATTTTAATTTCCAGCGAGAAAGAATTGCATATTATTATATTACAAATCGGTTAGAACAACTTTAAGACATTAATCACACATCTGCTGTGATTAAAATGTCTGTGGCGTAAAAACAAAAAGTAAATATTACTTTAAAACATCCTCTGAAATGAGTTGCAGCACAATAGGAAATGGGGTGTTATTATTTTCAGGTACATCAATGTGTCGAGACTGGGTGGCACCAGACGCCGAAATAATAGCTCGGTGATGATAGCGTAACAATGAAATAAATATAAACCGACCAGACAGAAGACAACAAAGACGCAGAAATATCAAAGGCATTTAGAACAAAGTATGAAAGAGCAGCATTCATGTGGATGGAGGACGTAATGAGCACTGACTGGTGGAGATGATGTTTGAGAATATTGACTGAGGGAAAGGAAAAAAAAAAAGCCATTACGCTTCACATCAAGCCAGACATCGAGCGGCAACACGCTGCGGGAGTCTCGGTGGGAGAGGTTTTAGTAATAGAACAACGAGCTGTAATCAAAGTCAGCTATCGACCTCTGTGTGAAGTTCAGTGAGGATAGAAACTATTCACCGTGTTCCTTTGTTATGCATGTGCTATTAAAGTCATTTTCTTAAAGTCTCCTTTAAGTGCATCATTAGCAGGGTGGTGCGTTTTGGCCATTTCGGCAACGCTCAACACAGACAGAGAACATCTCGGCGCTCAATTCGGAAACGTCCTGAGGGAAAAGCGTTGAGTTTGATCTTTAGTTCAATATACCGTGTCATGCTGTGATCGTGACCTTAATGACAGCAGGGATAACACTTTAGCATCTGGCTGTGTTGCTGCTGTCTCTGTCTCGTATGGTTGTATAACTCACTTTGGTAAGAGAAAGTCAAAATTCAATGTTCTCTAGGTTTCACTGGCAGGTGCTGATTAATGGTAGACCAGAGTTCCTGCCCCAAAAATTACTGTCACCGGTAAACAGCAGGTTCCCGCTAGAATACAACAGTCATCAATCAAAAAATCCTGACTCCAATCAACACATAGTTCCCTCTTCAAACCATACTGTAACCATTTAACAGTTCAGTTCATTTTCTATAACCGCTTAATTCTAATTAAGATTGCAGGGAGGTTGGCGCCTATCCCAGCTGACTCCGGGTGACGGCAGAGTACACCTCAGACAGCTCGCCAGGCCATCCCAGGGCGGAAACACGCTGACGGCTTTGCAGCCTACTCATGTTGAAAACCAGCAACAGTTCTTTTACAGCCTCACACCATAGCCAGTGAGAGACATGGCCGGCCTTTGATAACTCAGTTAGCTGCACTGGGGTGGAGAGGTGGGGGCAGTGACAACCTTGTGGAGAGTGGGGCTCGAACCACCAACCTTAGGATCAGCAATCCAGCGCCCTTGACCACTAGGCCACCGCTGCCCACTATTTAACAGTAAAAAAATCAAATTGTAGATCCCAACCATAATGCAAAACTCCCACCCCCAGTGCTACTACGTATATCCAATAACTTCTCTGTCCAATGCCAATACAGTGGTACCTCACCTTACGATAGTCCCAGCAAACGAAAAATCCAGGTTACGAAAAAAAGTTTCCAAAATGTTTTGTCTCTGTATACAAAACAAGTTCTCCTTACGAAACGAGCCAAACGCGCCATTCAAACATTAAAACGCACCATTAAAACATTCAAACAATGCACAAGCTGCTTTCCCATTGACTATCTTCCAACATCTCACCCCGCTGGCCTCCCATTGGTTAGGATTGATGACACAGCTCCCTCCCATTGACTATTATGGAGCTGCATCTCCCTTAATGCTTTTCGTGTAAAGAACAGAGTTACTGTTTTTTGACTCAGGCTTTTATCCTTCCATAAACATTTGTAACATTATAACTCTGCTAAAAAGACATGGTCAACACACGCGCGTGCACACACACACACACACACACACGCACACACACGCACACACACGCACACACACGCACACACACGCACACACACACACACACGCACGCACACGCACACACACACACACACACACACACACACACACACACACACACACACACACACACATACACACACATACACACACATACACACACATACACACACATACACAAACATACACACACACGCGCGTGTGATTTCCGGTGTGAGTGAAAAGAGGAAGCGAGCTCGTGATATCGCAAAGGAAAATGGACAAACCCGTCTACCATCAGTATGATATTGAAGCAGAAAGAGGCATTAAAAGATATACTTTTATAATTTTAAAGGGTTTAGGGGGTAGTATTGGGGGCCTTGGAAAGAATCACACGTTTTACATGTAAAATGCGGTTCAACTTACAGAAAATCCAGGTTAAGAAAAAGGGTCTGGTACGAATTAATTTCGTAAGGTGAGGTATCACTGTATAACCAATCAAATCCAAGTCCCAACCCTATTATTGCTGTAAGCAAGTGGTTCTTATTAATTGAAGCTAGCCCAACAAAAAAATACCATATCCTTCCAGTGAGCATCTGGCAACCAGCCTGTTGCAGTTGCTCCTGCCTTTCCTGTACCTTTTACTCTCTCCTTTTTTAACTTTTGATATACTGTATTAATCCCGTAAGGGAAACTATTTCCTGTGCATTTAACTCATCCAAACAGAACACACACACACACACACACACACACGTGGAGCAGTGAGCTACCACACACACACTGGGGGGCGTCTAGAAAGCAGTTGGGGGTTAGGTGGCTTGCTCAAGGTCACTTCAGCCACTAATGGGGGGAATGGGAAGGTGCAGTTCACTCCCCCGCTGCCACACATTTTTCGTGCTGGTTCAGGAATTGAACCGGCGACATTTCGTTCCCAAAGACACCTCTGTAACCCTTTAGGCTACTGCGGCCCACTTTTTCTTACTTATTTCATTGTTTATACGTAGTTGCCCTCTCTGTATGTGGGTTGAGATGTTTTTTTGTTTTTTTTCTTTTTATCGCTGTAGAACATTATTTTCATGGACCACAGCACAGCAACTATGAGTGCATTGTTTACTCGAGGGATTAGCTGATCGCTCTGAAGCCAGCTAGATTAGGGGTCAGACTCACGGACTTACCGGCTGAAATCTGGAGAAAAACACACAGTGGATACAGAGGCGTCAGACGTCAGACAGAAGAGGAAAAGGAATGACGTGGCAAGACAATGGAGGCTTACAGAGAAATAATGTACAAGCTGTGTCTCCGTCTATTTTAGTGGGTAACGTGAGGCCACTGGGAAGTAAAATGGACTAGCTGACAGCGCTGAGCCGGAGTCAGCAGGAGTATCGAGAGTATAGTTTAATGTGATCCGTGGAAACATGGTTGCATCAGGATATTCCCGATGACGATGTATACATTGTTGGTTTTCACACTATCTGAGCCAACAGAGACAGCACTGCAAGTGGTAAGCAGAAAGGAGGGGGACATGCTGATCTAGTCAATAACTGGTGGTGTAACCCCACTCACATTACCATCAAAGTGTAACGGAGCGGAGTTGTGGACTGGACATTGAACTGTGTGCTGTTGGACTCACACCATACTATTGACCTATGGAATTTTTCCATGTCATTTTAGTGGTTGTTATGTTCCACCTTCTGCCAATCGCACTGCTGCTTGTGACACCGTTCATACTGCCATAGCCCTATTACAGATTCAGCACCAGACTACTTTCATTGTGAGCTCCAGTGACTTCAACTACGTCACCATGTCGCTACACGATCAAACTGTATGCAGTATGTGCATGATCTCAAAAGAGAAGAGACAACTTTAGAACGGCTGTATGCAAACACTAAAGATGTCTTCAGCCCCCCACCCCCCACACACAGGAAAGATCAGACCACAACTAAATTTACCTCTCTTCATGCTATGCGTCTGCTGTGATGAGGCAGCCTGTGACTAGAAGAACTCTTAAGAGATGATCAGAGGAGGCCATGGAAGAACTCCAATTCATGTTTCAAATGACTGATTGGCCCATACGCTGTAAGCCATACAATGGTGACATTGATGGGCTTACTGAGTGCATTTCACACAACATTAATTTATGCACCAACACCATTATCCCGGCTCAAACGGTCTTTTGCTACCCAAATAATAAGTCATGGGTGGCTAAAAACATGAAATCCCTCCTCAACGACAAGAAGAGAAAATTCATGCTGGCAACTGAGGCGACGAGAACGATACAAAGTTCACAGTCGAAATCAGAGAGGCAAAGATCAATTACAGGAGAAAGCTGGAGTGGAAACTCCAGCAGAACAACATGAGAGAGGTTTGGAGTGGTATGAAGACCATCACTGGTTTCTGGCCATCCATCAGCAGAGAGGCTGAGGCGGTGAGGCCAACAAGCTGAATATGTTCTTTAACTGGTTCGATACTGTGGCTACTGCACAGCACCCGTCTAAGTCATCAGGAGCAAGCCTGAAACCTGCTGTCATACCTCTCTCTCTCTCTCTCTCTCACTCTCTCTCACTCCCTCTCACTCCCTCTCACTCCCTCTCACTCCCTCTCCTTACTGTATCTCTACCTTCTGCGATAGAGCAGACACCCCTCTTTCACCTGTCAACTTCACTTATAATCAGGTCAAGAAACAACTGAAAAGACTCCACTCAGACAAGACAGCAGGACCGGACAGGGTGAGCCATTGTGTCATTAAAGCCTATTCCCCCAGCTCTGTGGAATCTTACATTACATCTTCACAATCAGTCTGAGTCTATAGAGGATCCCAGTGGAGTGGAAGATGTCATGCATCGTTCCTGTACCAGAGACCACACGTCCCAGTGGCTCCCAGTATTACAGACCCTTGGCACTGACTTCACGTTTGACAGACTAACACCAAAGTTCCATAAGGGACCATCCACTCCCCTTTTCTCTTCACCCTCCACGCAATTGAATTCAGCGACTGCACAGAGAGCTGCCATCTTCAGAAGTTTTCTGATGACTCTGCTGTAGTCAGACCTATCAGTGGAAGTGATGAGACAGAGTATCGAGCTGCAGTGGATTCCTTCATCGCATGGTGTGAGCAGAATCATCTGCAGCTTAATGTGACAAAGACCAAGCAGCAGATTGTGGATTTTACAGAAGCACTAACGCACCTTACAAGAAGGGTCAGAGTCATCTTTATTCTCGAACAGACTGAACGAACTGATCTGCAATACTGATAACAGTGTAAGGCTGGAACTGAATGTTGTTGAAAATAAAGACAATATTGAACAATTCCTCCCACCAGTTTCACACCTGACACTGATAACACCGAAATGCACCACTGAACCACACAGGAAATCATTCCTGCCTGTGAACATTAAATTCTATAAACTCCTCCATATAGTAACAACATCCACTGTTATACATTTGCATTCTACTGTTTATCATTCATTTATTCATTCATTTCATCTTCTTCCGCTTAATCCGGGGTCGGGTCACAGGGGCAGCAACCAAAGCAATGAGGTCCAGACGTCCCTCTCTCCAGCCACTTCCTCCAGTTCTTCTGG
>CM045729.1:11821079-11833579 GCA_024760905.1 Plotosus lineatus
AGCACCCTATCATATACTTTCTCCAGATCCACAAAGGGACAATACAGCTCCCTCTGACCTTCTCTGTACTTCTCTATTAACATCCTCAAAGCAAACACTGCATCTGTGGTGCTCTTGCTTGGCATGAAACCAAACTGTTTCTCACAAATGCTGACCTCTGCCCTTAGTCTAACTTCCACTATTCTTAGCCATAACTCTGTACGTCTCCCTTGTTCTAAGAAATGGGCACCAGCACACTTCTCCTTCATTCCTCGGTATTCTCTTACTCTCTAAGACCTTGTTGAATGTTCTTGTCAGAAAATCTACTGCTACCTCGCCTAGACACTTCCATACCTCCACTGGTATGTCATCAGGACTAACTGCCTTTCCACTCTTCATCCTCTTCAATGCCCTCCTCACTTCACCCTTACTAATCTTTGCTACTTTCTGCTCCTCAATGGTCACCTCTTCTACACTTTGTTCTCTCTCATTTTCCTCATTCATCAGCTCTTCAAAGTACTCTTTCCATCTTCCCAGCACACTTCTGTCATCAGTCAATACGTGTCTTGCTCTGGCCTTAATCACTCTAACTTGCTGCGTGTCTTTCCCGTCTCTATTTCTGTGCTGTGCCAATCTGTATAAATCATTTTCTCCCTCCTTACTGTCCAACCTAGCATACAAGTCATCATACGCCCTCTGTTTGGCCTTTGACACTGCTACCTTTGCCTTACGCTGTGACTCCCTGTACTCCACTTTACTCTCTTCGGTCCTCTCAATGCCCCACTTCTTCTTAGCTAACCACTTCCTTGTACACAATCCTACACTTCCCCATTCCACCACCAAGTCTCCTTATCTACTTTCCTTCCAGAGGACACACCAAGTACTCTCTTACCTGTCTCCCTGATCACATTAGCTGTAGTTGTCCAGTCATTTGGAAGCACTTCCTCACCACCCAAAGCCTGTTTCAACTCCTCCTTGAAGACAACCCGACACTCTTCCTTTTTCAGTTTCCGCCACTTTGTCTTCTGCTCTGCCTTTGCCTTCTTCAAGCTCCTCACCATCAGCGTCATCCTGCACACCACCATCCTATGCTGGGTGGCAACACTCTCACTCACTACTACTTTGCAGTCACTGACTTCCTTCAAATTACATCACCTGCACAAGATGTAGCCCACCTGTGTGCTCCTACCTCCGCTTTTATAAATCACCCCATGCCCCTGTCTCTTCTGGAAGAAGCACCAACACCACCGAACATCACACCTTCAATTTCTAACTTGAGACTCATCACTCTGTCTGACGCTCTTTTCACTTCAAGAACATTCCTGACAAACCCCTCCTTCAAGATGACTCCTGCTCATTTCTCTTCCCATCCACACCATGATAAAACAGCTTAAACCTGCTCCTAAGCTTCTAGCCGTGCTACCTTTCGACCTGGTCTCCTGCACACACAGTATGTCCACCTTCCTCCTCTGCATCATGTCAGCCAGCTCTCTACCTTTTCCTGTCATAGTTCCAACATTCAAAGTCCCTTCTCTCAGACATAGAGTCATGCCTTTCCTCTTCTCTCTCCGTCTACGGACACACCTCCTGCTTTTCCTTCTTCGACTAAGAGTAGCATAGTGTCTACCAGCACTCTGTTGGATAACAGCACTGATGGTGGTCGTTGTTAACCTGGGACTTAACGATCCAGATTTGGCACATGTTTTACGACGGATACCCTTCTTGACACAACACTCTGCATTTATCCGGGCTTGGGACTGGCATGAGAATAAAGACTGGCTTGTGCCCGCCCTCACGGCTACACCCCCTCCCCTCTATCTCTCCCAATTTCCCCCCTCTATCTCTCCCTCTATTCCACTGTCCCCCTCTATCTCTCCCAAATCCCCACTGTGCCTTTATCTCTCCCTATTCTCCCTCTCCCTCTATCTCTCTTAAATCCCCTGCCCCTCTATTTCTCCCTATCCCCATCACTCTGCCATTCCCCTCTCCCTATTAACCCTCTCCTCCCTATTCCCCTTTCCCCATTCCCTTCTCTTACTCCCATTCCCCCTCTCCCTCCTTATTCCCCCTCTCAACCCTCTATCTTGCCCCCATTCTCCCTTTCCCCTCTATCTCTCTTTATTCCCCCTCTCCCCCTCTCTCTCTCTCTCTATTCCCCTTCTCCTTCTTCTCCCTCTCTTTGTCTGTTTGTCTTCCTTTCGGCCTTTTCCCTTTTACTCGGGAGTCGCCACAGCGAATCATCTGATTTGCACGTTTGATTTGGCAGAGGTTTTTATGTCGGATGCCCTTCCTGTCACAACCCTTTTAGCAAGGGACAGAAACACGCTGACGACTTTGCAGCCTACTCTTTACGAAAGTCAGCAATGGTTCTTTTACATGCCTCACACCATAGACAGTGACATGGCCCGCCTTTGATAACCCAGTTAGCCGCACTGGGGGGGGGGCAGTGACAACCTTGTGGAGACTCGAACCCCCAACCTTTGGATCAGCGATCCTGCGTCCTATACCACAGACCACCACTGCCCTTTCTTCTCCCTCTCTCTATCTTTCCTTATTCCATGTCCCTATTTCCCCCTCTTTCTCTCCCTAATCCCCTTCCCCTATCTCTCCCTATTCCCCCTCCGCTCTATTTCTCCCTATTCCCCCTCTGTCTATCTCTCCCTATTCTCCCTATTCCTTCTCTCTATCTCTCCCTATGCCCCTCTCTCCCTGTTCCCTCTCCCTATCCCCCTTCTCTCTATCTATCTCTCTATCCCCTCCCCTCTATGTCTCCCTATTCCCCCTCTCGCTATCTCTCCCTATTCTCCCTCTACCTATTCCCCCTCTCGCTCCCTTATCCCCTCCTCCCTCTATCTCTCACCATTCTCCCTCCCCCTTTTATTTCTCCCTATTCCCCCTCTTCCTCTATCTCTCCCTATTCCCATCCACCCTCAATCTCTCCATATTCCCCCTATCTCTCCATTCCCCCACCCTCAATCTCTCCCTATTCCCTCTCCCTCCATCTCTCCCTATTGTCCCCTCTCTCTATCTCCTCCTCCCTCAATCCCCCTCTATCTCTCCCTATCCTCCCTCCCTATTCCCTTTCTCTATCTCTCCCTATTCCCCCACCATCTCTCCCTATTCCCATCCCCTCTATCTCTCCCTATTCCATCTCTCCCCTCTATCTCTCCCTATCCCCTCTCTATCTTCCCTCTCTATCTCTCCCTATCCCCCTCTCCCCTTCTAACTCTCCCTACCCCCTTTCTATGTCTCCCTCCCTCAGTTTACTTCTCCCCTCTATGTCCCCTCCCTCAATCCCCTTCTCCCCTCTATCTCCCCCTCCCTCAATCCCCGCTCCCCCTCTATCTCTCCCTATCCCCTCTCTATACCCCCTCGCTCAATCCCCTCTATCTCTCCCTATTGCCTCCTCTCTCTATCCCTCCCTCCTCTCTCTCCCCATCTCCCCTTTCTCCATCTCTCTCTCTCTCTCTCTCTCTCTCTCTCTCTCTATCAACCCTCTCTATCTCCCTTCCCTCAATCCCCTCTATCTTTCCCTATTGCCCCCTCTCTCTATCCCCCTCCCTCTCCCTCTATCTCTTCTTCTCTGCTCTCTCTCAATCTCTATCTCCCCTCCCTCTCTCTTTTTACAGATTAAATCCTCTAATGATGTGATAATAATCTCAGGCTAACACCGATGAGACCTCTGATTTACACTTATCAACTCCACACTCAATCCCAACTCTCCACTCTTCAACAATGACAACAACAACAACAATAATAATAATAATAATAATAATAAACTATACACTACTTTATCATGTAGGTGGGAACTGTTGAATATAATGGTTATGATATGTTACTTTAGCTCTACATTGGGGCAGTGTGTAGCCTGGAGGTAAGAGGCCCTGGATCGCTGATCCCTAGGTTGGGGGGTTCGAGTCTCCACAAGGTTGTCACTGTTCCTCCCAGTGCAGCTAACTGGGTTATCAAAGGCCAGCCAAGTGTCTCATTGTCTATGGTAAGAGGTTCATGTAAAAGAACCATTGCTAACTTTTGTAAAGAGGAGCTACATAGCCGTCAGCGTGTTTCTGCCGCTTGCTAAAGGGTTGCGTCAGGAAGGGCATCCGACATAAAAAACCTATGCCAAATCAAACATGCCAATCAGATGATTCACTGAAAAAAGGGAAAAAGCCGAAAGGAAAAGAAGACTTTCACTCTCCATCACACTCCCACTGCGGCCATGAAAACCATGCTACATCCTGAATGTTGTTTTGAATTGGGCGTGGCCAAAGTGGGAAATTGTGTAGTTTTCATCATCACTATGTTCCTGCCAGTTCTCACTGTATCAAACATGTTTCTGATCATCTCTTACTGTGTACACTGCAACAAACACGTTCTTACTATGACCAATCAGATCGCACTGCACTTTCATCACATTCTCACAGCATCCTTCTGATCCACTCTGATTTTTTCGGGCCTTCTGTCTTGTGTCCACATCTACGTTCAGCAAATTGATATCACGCTGAAGTTGCTAAACTGTTGATACTATTAACTTCTTACCGTGCCCTGATTAAACCGTGTCCAGACTCGTTTTTTTTGGGGGGGGTTTGTGTGTGTGTGTGTGTGTGTGTTTGATCACCTCACATGCATCCACGGAGACAATACTACGCCCTTACTGGTTTACGATGTACAAGTTCTTACTGCGTGCTCTCCATTCATTCAATCGTTCATTTTCTAAGCCACTTAATTCTAATTAGGGTCGCTGGTACCCTAGTGACCAGTGGTACAAGTGACTGTAAAGTAGTAGTGGGTGAGAGTGTTGCCAAACAGCATAGGATGGTGGTGTGT
Source organism: Plotosus lineatus (assembly GCA_024760905.1). Taxonomy (NCBI): domain Eukaryota; kingdom Metazoa; phylum Chordata; class Actinopteri; order Siluriformes; family Plotosidae; genus Plotosus; species Plotosus lineatus. Next base: position 11,825,886 of record CM045729.1, read on the forward strand.
AGGATGACGCTGATGGTGAGAAAGGTGAAAAAGGCAAAGGCAGAGCAGAAGACAAAGTGGTGGAAGCTGAAAAGGGAAGAGTGTCAGGTTGTCTTCAAGGAGGAGTTGAAACAGGCTTTGGGTAGTCAGGAAGTGCTTCCAGATGACTGGACAACCACAGCCAATGTGATCAGAGAGACCGGAAGGAGAGTACTTGGTGTGTCCTCTAGAAGGAAAGTAGATAAGGAAACTTGGTGGTGGAATGAGGAAGTGCAGGAGTGTGTACAAAAGAAGAGGTTAGCCAAGAAGGCTAAATGCACCCGTGAGGGGGGGGATGCAGCCGTGGGGGGGGGGGGGGGGGGGACAAACCAGTGTCTCTCCCACACGCTGGTCCCAAGCCCGGATAAATGCAGAGGATTGCGTCAGGAAGGGCATCCGGCGTAAAACAAATGCCAAATAAACTATGCGAATCACAAGAAAGAATGACATACCGGATCGGTCGAGGCCCGGGTTAACAACTACTGCCATCAGTGCTGTCAACCAACAGGGTGCTGATGGAAATTGGACTACTGTTGGTCGAAGACGTCGAAGAAGGAGAGGCGGGAGGTGTGTCCGTTGCCAGAGAGAGAAGAGGAAAGGCATGAGTCTAGGACTGAAAGTAGGGACTTTGAATGTTGGAACTATGGCAGGAAAAGGTAGAGAGCTGGCTGACATGATGCAGAGGAGGAAAGTGGACATACTGTGTGTTCAGGAGACCAGGTCGAAAGGTAGCAAGGCTAGAAGCATAGGAGCAGGGTTTAAGCTGTTTTATCATGGTGTGGATGGGAAGAGAAATGGAGTCGGAGTCATTTTGAAGGAGGAGTTTTTCAGGAATGTTCTAGAAGTGAAAAGAGTGTCAGACAGAGTGCTGAGTGTCAAGTTAGAAATTGAAGGTGTGATGGTCAATGTTGTTAGTGCTTATGCCCCACAGACAGGATGTGAGCGAGAAGAGAAGGAGAGATTCTGGAGGAAGTTAGATGAAGTGATGCAGAGTACCCCCAGAGGTGAAAGAGTAGTTATTGGGGCAGACTTCAATGGACATGTTGCAGGAAACAGTGGGGACGAGGAAGTGATGGGTAGGTTTGGTATCCAGGACAGGAACGCAGAAGGACAGATGTTGGTAGATTTTGCAAAAAGGATGGAAATGGCTGTGGTGAATACTTTCTTCCAGAAGAGACAGGAGCATAGGATGACTTATAAAAGTGGAAGTAGGAGCACACAGGTAGACTACATCTTGTGCAGGCGATGTAATTTAAAGGAAGTCAGTGACTGCAAAGTAGTAAATGCAGCCATGAGGTGGGGGGGGGGGGGCACTAACCAGTGTCTCTCCCCCTCATGCCAGTCCCAAGCCCAGAGAAATGCAGAGGGTTGTGTCAGGAAGGGCATCCGACGTAAAACCAATGCCAAATATTTATGATGCAAATCAGAAGTACTACCCCCATACCGGATCGGTCGAGGCCCGGGTTAACCACGACCGCCATCAGTGCTGTCAATCAACAGGGTGCTGATGGAAATTGGACTACTGTTGGTCGAAGATGTCGAAGAAGGAGAGGTGGGAGGTGTGTCCGTAGGCAGAGAAAGAAAAGGAAAGGCATGAGTCTAGGACTGAGAGTGGGGACTTTGAATGTTGGAACTATGCAAAGAAAAGGTAGAGAGCTCACTGACATGATGCAGAGGAGGAAGGTGGACATACTGTGTGTTCAGGAGACCAGGTGGAAAGGTAGCAAAGCTAAAAGCTTAGGAGCAGGGTTTAAGCTATTTTATCACGGTGTGGATGGGAAGAGAAATGGAGTCGGAGTCATCTTGAAGGAGGAGTTTGTCAGGAATGTTCTAAAAGTGAAAAGAGTGTCAGACAGAGTGATGAGTCTCAAGTCAGAAATTGAAGGTGTAATGCTCAATGTTGTTAGTGCTTATGCCCCACAGGCAGGATGTGAGCTAGGAGAGAAGGAGAGATTCTGGAGTGACTTAGATGAAGTGATGCAGAGTACCGCCAGAGGTGAAAGAGTGGTCATTGGAGCAGACTTCAATGGACATGTTGGTGCAGGCAACAGAGGGGACGAGGAAGTGATGGGCAGGTTTGGTATCCAGGACAGAAACGCAGAAGGACAGATGTTGATAGATTTTGCAAAAAGGATGGAAATGGCTGTGGTGAATACTTTCTTCCAGAAGAAACAGGAGCATAGGGTGACTTATAAAAGCGGAGGTAGGAGCACACAGGTAGACTACATCTTGTCTAGGCGATGTAATTTGAAGGAAGTCAGTGACTGCAAAGTCATAGTGGGTGAGAGTGTTGCCAAACAGCATAGGATGGTGGTGTGTAGGATGACTCTGATGGTGTAGGATTTTAAGTACTTAGGCTCAACAATCCAGAGCAATGGAGAGTGTGGAAAAGAGGTGAAGAAGCGTGTGCAGGCAGGCTGGAATGGTTGGAGAAAAGTGTCCGGTGTGATGTGCGATAGGAGAGTGTCAGCAAGAATGAAGGGAAAAGTGTACAAGACTGTGGTGAGGCCAGCGATGTTGTATGGCTTAGAAACAGTGGCGCTGAGGAAAAGGCAGGAGGCAGAGCTGGAGGTAGCGGAGATGAAAATGTTGAGGTTCTCTCTGGGAGTAACGAGGATGGATAGGATCAGAAATGAGTATATCAGAGGGACAGCCCATGTAAGATGTTTTGGAGACAAAGTCAGAGAGGCTAGATTGAGATGATTTGGACATGTACAGAGGAGGGATAGTGAGTATATTGGCAGTAGGATGCTGAGGTTGGAACTACCAGGCAGAAGGCCTCGAGGAAGACCAAAGAAGAGATTTATGGATGTGGTGAAGGAAGACATGAAGGTCGTTGGAGTCAGAAAAGAAGATGCGGAGGACAGGGTGAGGTGGAGGCGGATGATTTGTTGTGGCGACCCCTGAAGGGATCAGCCGGAAGGAAAAGAAGAAGAAGAGGGTCGCTGGTACCCTCGGGAAGCTGGTACCTATCACAGCCGACTCTGGGTGAGGGTGGAGTACACCCTGTACAGCTTGCCAGAACATCACCAACACACATTCAACTGTGCACACTCACATTCACAGCTGGCGACAATTTGGAACAGCCAGTTAGCCTACTGTGCATAGTTTTGGACTGTGGGAGGAAGCCCACGCAAACACGGGGAGAGAATGCGAACTCCACACAGAAACACCCGGGCTGGGAATCGAACTCAGGACCTTCTTGAGGCGAATGTGCTAATCACTACTGCACTATTTATTTGGGACATAACACAACAAGCTGAGCGCGATGGAGGATTCAACAAAATGATTACAATATACTGTACTGTATATATATTTTAAAGATTTTATTTACCTAAAAACACTTTTATTGATTTTATCGATTCTGCTGTCAATACACACCAAAGATTCACCTGTTAAACTCTGCCCAGATTAAAAACATCACACGCTCAGATCTGTTCTTGCATGTAATCGTCATGCCGGCGTTTCAACAAACTGAACCATCCAGTGTCGGGATGATTTCTCACTGATGCTTTGAATCGACGATGGAAAAACTGAACCGCTCAATAAAGTCTTCTCCTCACACCCTGAACACTTTGAATAGGGTAAAAGTCAGGACGCTGGGGTGCCAATACATACTGTATGTGAAAATGATTGCTCAATCTCCCTGAACCACCCTTTCATTATTTGAGTCCCCATTTTATATCTGAGCCATCAGGGAAGGAAAAGTGCATTGATGTGATGACCTGCACATTCAGTACATTCACAGCATCAGCTGCTTCATTTTATTACCACCTTAATGTTGCTGAGCCTTGACCGGACCAACCGGAGCAACATCGCCATGCTGCGATCAGGGATAAATGCTCTCCATGAAAATATTAGTGTGTGAAACTTTTTTGACCGAGCCATGCATTTAACAGTGGTGTTGTTATGGTCTGTGTGGTGAGAGACTCTGATTTCGGCAACTTTCTCTCTCTTTATGCTCTGCAAGTGCCAGTGAGGGGCGTGGCTGTCACATGTGGGCAGAACGCTAAGCACATATCTGAGTCCACTCAGCAAGCACCGGGCTATAAAGACGTGCAGAGCGCTCCTCCCGGTGCTAGAAGATTGTCCCTCTTCGTGACCCCGTTTCCAAGTGATCTCTCTGGCTCGTGGTTCCCAGCTCCACGCTCGACCAGTTCCCTCTCTGAAGTTCCCTTAGGTTTATGGTCTTCGTGTTTTCTCCTCGTCTCTAACAGTGGCTACGTTTTCTCCGTGCTCTAGTACCTTCCCTGTGAACAATAAACCTCACCCATTTTCATCATACTCTGTCTCCTGCAATTTTGAGTATGGCTGAATGTTCCTGATGTCACAGGTGTGTTTAAAGAAATAACAGACCCCTGACCAATCAGAATCAAGAATTAAAATGAGTAATAAGTAAGAAATTATTTTCCTGTCACAGCATGGCTGGGAGTGTTTTTTGTCTCTTATAAAACCTGTGGCTTTGGTATACTTTGCTGTTGCTTGTTTTTTTTTTTTTTTTTTTACTTTTTTCCCCTAAAATTAAGCACTGACACTGGAGACTCCTTCCACACATGCCACATTAACTCCCCTCACCTCATAGGAAACAGCCCCACACGGACAATCCCTGTACAAGCTGTTACTATGGAAACGAAAAGGACTGGAACAAGCACACGAATACAGTACAACCGCCGAGTCTGCAGCTGCTGTTATTGGATATTAATTACCGGCTCCTAATTACAAGTTACGATATAAAGACAGTAATACAGAGAGTTCTGATGCGAGTGTATCAGCAGGGATGAGAAACAAGAACTCATGTTATACTACTCAGAGTTCAAATCCCTCCATCAGACCTCGCCATCATCATTGGCTGAACAACGTGTGTGTGTGTGTGTGTGTGTGTGTGTTTCAGAGATGTTAACAGCCTCTCAGTGGGCTAAAAGGGAGTATTAGTACATTAGCAGCTTGCGGAGTGAAATATCGGAGAAGACGTAATAAACCACAGCTGGACATCTCAACTCTCTCTCTTCCTGTCTTTCACTCTCCCTCTCTGTCGTTCTGTCTCTCACTTTCTCTGTCTCTCTCTCTCTCTCTCACTCTCTGTTTCTCTCACTCTCTCTGCCGGTCTCTCCCTCTCTGTCTTTCTGTCTCTCACTTTCTCTGTCTCTCTCTCTCTCTCTGTATCTCACTTTCTGTTTTTCTCCCTCTCCCTCTCTGTCGTTCTGTCTCTCACTTTCTCTGTCTCTCTCTCTCTCTCTCACACTCTCTGTTTCTCTCACTCTCTCTGCCTGTCTCTCCCTCTCTGCCTTTGTCTCTCACTTTCTGTCTGTCTCTCTCTCTCTCTCTCTCTCTGTATCTCACTTTCTGTTTTTCTCACTCTCCCTCTCTGTCTCTCTCCCTCTCTGTTGTTCTGTCTCTCACTTTCTCTCTGTCACTTACTCTCTCTGCCTGTCTCGCCCTCTCTGTCTCACTCTCTGTTCTCTCACTCTCTGTTCTCTCACTCTCTCTGTCTGTCTCTCCCCCTTTCTGTCCCTCTCTGTCTCACTCTCTCCATCTCTGTCTCACTCTCTCCGTCTCTGTCTCACTCTCTTCCTCTCATTCTCTTCCTTTATGTATTTCCCTCTGTTTCCCCCTCTCTCTCTCTCTCTATCTCCTCATGTTTGATGGTTATGATGAGGAAGAGGTCTGATGATGAGCCTCAGCTCAACAGGAAACGGATCATCTGGACACAGGGTCGATTCCGCAGCTGAGTCTGAAACCCAGTGTGTGAGATGATAAGATGTGTGTGTATGTGTGTGTGTGTGTATGTGTGTGTGTGTGTGTGTGTGTGTGTGGACTCCAACCCCAAGTCTGTGGAAGGAGTGTAGGACGAAGTTATAAATGGATTTCCAGTGCTGTACTTTTGATCTCTATACATCTATGTGTTTTTTTGTGGGTTTTTTTCTTCCTTGAGAGACTGAGTGGGATTTATGACCTTCTCACCAGAATGAAAAAAGAAGTGTTCTTCTCCTTATTCGGCGTGCGCTCCTCCGAACCCTACGGCCTGATAGATTTAGCTCGCTCTTTATGGCGGATCCATTCTACTGAATACAGCAGAAATACAGAAGAATAATAGCAGCTAATCTCATCTAATCGTAATTCCTTCATCTCGGGCTCTGATATCGCCGCGTGTGATTCTATAATGCCGTAATCATGATAGGTCATCGGCGATGTCGTCATGAGCAAATGCCTTGTTAAGTCCCGTTATGCTTCCTGTTCCTACAGTGTTTCCTTTTAGATGTTCTGTCTGTTATTTTAGCTCTTATCCAGGATCCGGAGATCAACACGGACTACACACTCGTCCAGAAGCTCAGCCGGAAGAAGATGATGTTTGCAGGGCGCCGACAGGCTGGACGATCCACAAAGCCGGGGTTTAAAACAGAGAGGCTACCAGCATGCAATCCCATGTGACGTTAGAGGAAAGGAATGATGAAGACTCACAATCATGTGGAGGAACGGTTTCAGGTCTGATGACGCTCGAGTCACAAACATTTTTTTTGTTCAAGGTCAAAGGTCAAGAGTCACAACACGACACTCCACCATCTCCAGATATATATATTCGCACACTAATTTAAATATTCATGGCTGTTGCACTTCAGGACAAACGTTCTGAGGGAATAATGGAAAGACGGAGGGAGGGAACAGAGCAAGCACAGCAGGCTGACTGGCTGCTCCAAAATTGCCCCTAGGTGTGTGTGTGTGTGTGTGTGTGTGAGTCTGAAGGGTTGTGTGTTGGCCCTGCAGTGGTTTGCCTCACCTTCGCCCAGGTTGTCGACTTAGATGGGCTTCAGCCTCCACATGACCCCGGTAGAATTAAGCGGTTCACTAAATGAGCGAGTGATGCTCAGTGTGCAGCAGCAGATTCTGCCAGTGGAAAGACCACCCACCCCCACCCTTCCCACCACATGTCATTTTGATTTGATTTTGATATTAAACCCAAAAGGGAAATTATTTTGTTTGCATTTAACCAATCCAAACTGAGCACACACACACACACACACACACACACACACACGAGTAGGCTGCCACGCACACTGTGGCAGCCGGAGAGCAATTGGGGGTTAGGTACCTTGCTCAAGGACACTTCAGTTACTAATGTCTTCCTTTCGGCGTTTTCCCTTTTACTCGGGATTCGCCACAGCGAATCATTTGATTCACACATTTGATTTGGCAGGTTTTTACGTCGGATGCCTTTCCTGTCACAACCCTTTTAGCAAGGGACAGAAATACACTGACGGCTTTGCAGCTACTCTTTACGAAAGTCAGCAATGGTTCTTTTACATGCCTCGCACCATAGACAGTGAGAGACATGGCCCGCCTTTGATAACCTAGTTAGCCGCACTGGGGGGGAGAGTGGGATTTGAACCCCCAACCTTTGGATCAGCGATCCAGCGACCTATACCACTAGACGACCACTGCCCCACCACTTCAGTTACTAATGTGGAGGAAAATAAAGTGTAGGCCACTCCCCCACCACCACCACACGCTTTTCTTGATGGTTCGGGAATCAAACCGACAACCGTTCTGTCCCAAAGTCTCTTCTCTAACCTTTAGGCTACAGCAGTGTGACTGAGAGTCTCACAAATTACAGAGTGGCCTCAGAGGAGAAACTCTGACAGGACATGAAGAGCCTCTCAGGGACATATGGTGCGCTAACG
>CM045729.1:11841079-11861079 GCA_024760905.1 Plotosus lineatus
ATGACATACCGGTGGAGGTCTGGAAGTGTCTAGGAGAGGAAGCAGTAGATTTTCTGACAAGAACATTCAACAAGGTCTTAGAGAGTGAGAGGATGCCGGAGGAATGGAGAAGTGTGCTGGTGTCCATTTTTAAGAACAAGGGAGATGTGCAGAGTTGTGGCAACTACAGAGGGATAAAGTTGATGAGCCATACGATGAAGTTATGGGAAAGAATAGTGGAAGCTAGACTAAGGGCAGAGGTCAGCATTTGTGAACAACAGTTTGGTTTCATGCCAAGAAAGAGCACCAGAGATGCAGTGTTTGCCTTGAGGATGTTAATAGAGAAGTACAGAGAAGGTCAGAAGGAGCTGCATTGTGCCTTTGTGGATCTGGAGAAAGCATATGACAGGGTGCCGAAAGAGGAACTGTGGTATTGCATGAGGAAGTCTGGAGTGGCAGAGAAGTATGTTAGAGTGGTGCAGGACATGTATGAGAGATGTAAGACAGTGGTGAGTTGTGCTGTCGGTGTTACAGAAGAGTTCAAGGTGGAGGTGGGTCTGCTTCAAGGGTCAGCTCTGAGCCCCGTCTTGTTTGCTACGGTGATGGACAGGCTGACAGACGAGGTTAGACAAGAATCCCCATGGACCATAATGTTTGCAGATGACATTGTGATCTGTAGTGAGAGCAGAGAACAAGTGGAGGAAAATCTAGAGAGGTGGAGGTATGCCCTGGAAAGGAGGGGAATGAAGGTTAATCTCAGTAAGACAGAATACATGTGTGTGAACGACAAGGACACAAGAGGAACGGTGAGGTTACAGGGGGCAGAGATAAGGAAGGTGGAGGATTTTAAGTACTTAGGCTCAACAATCCAGAGCAATGGAGAGTGTGGAAAAGAGGTGAAGAAGCGTGTGCAGGCTGGTTGGAATGGTTGGAGAAAAGTGTCCGGTGTGATGTGTGATAGGAAGGTATCGGCAAAAATGAAAGGAAAAGTGGACAAGATGGTGTTGAGGCCAGCGATGTTGTATGGTTTAGAAACAGTGGCCCTGGGGAAAAGACAGGAGGCAGAGCTGGAGGTAGCAGAGATGAAAATGTTGAGGTTCTCTTTGGGAGTAACGAGGATGGATAGGATCAGGAATGAGCACATCAGAGGGACAGCACATGTAAGAGGTTTTGGAGACAAAGTCAGAGAGGCTAGATTGAGATGGTTTGGACATGTGCAGAGGAGGGATAGTGAGTATATTGGTAGTAGGATGTTGAGGTTGGAACTACCAGGCAGAAGGCCTAGAGGAAGACCAAAGAGACGATTTATGGATGTGGTGAAGGAAGACATGAAGGCAGTTGGTGTAAGAGAAAAAGATGCAGAGGATTGGGTGAGATGGAGGCAGATGATTCGCTGTGGCGACCCCCAAAGGGAAAAGCCGAAAGGACAAGAAGATAGATAGATAGATAGATAGATAGATAGATAGATAGATGTGTGTGTGTGTGTGTGTGTGTGTGTGTTTATGTACATATGTGTATGTGCGTGTGTGTAAGTATGTATGTGCGTGTGTGTGTGTGTGTGTGTGTCTGTGTGTGTGTTCCTATATAATGACCTCATAATCTGTATAAATTAGAGATGAACGTGTGCCAGATATGAACAAAAAGTTCCAGTGTTTCTGAGTAAACATGCAGGAATAGTTCTCCCTGCTGTGACGAGACACAGCTGTTTGATGAGTTTGGCACGTGGGCTGTGGATTTAAGTTTTCTTTTTTGTTAACACGTGGAAACTGTGTGCACTTTTTGTTTTGCACGGTGTAGCGTTTTCTCAACCCTGACTAGGCAAGGCATCCTGTACCGACAAGCTGGGAGCTTGTTATTCCTCCCTGTCACTGTGAGAGCCACCAATGCAGCCCAGGCAACAACTCTGTCTACCATACATCCCAATGAAAGGAAACTAGAACAGTTAGAGTTAGTGGAGGGGGGAAGAGAGAGAGAGAGACAGAGAGAGAGAGAGAGAGAGAGAGAGAGAGAGAGAGAGAGACAGAAGGACAGTAAGAGAAAGACAGATGGGGGGGAGTGAGCGACCAAGGGAAGAAAAGAATGAGAGAAGAGGTCTGGGTAAAGGTTGCGGAATAGCCGAGAGCTTGGCGAGCAAAGGATAGTCGTGAATAAAACATGGCCTGATGGAGGTGACAGGGCTATATTTTAACTTTATAGGACAAATCCTTTGCTGCGTTCATGAATACCACACCCACACCCAACCTCCCGTATCAATGAGTCTGCAGGGAGGATCTGGCAACCCTTGTGAATTTCAAAGAGAGGCTTTCTTATGCAGGAATCATGGCGTAAATGCCAAGGTGAGACTCATGCTCAGAGGGAGCAGGCAGGATGCTTCGGGAACGCCCCCCACCCCCCGACTTGACACGGCGTACAGTAATCACAGAGTAAACGTGTGGATGATTTCTTAAAAAACAGAAATGTCAAGCTAGGGTGACACGTCCTGTCTGAGCGCCGTTTGCACCATTAAAGGGAGGGAGACGGAATAGAAAAGAGACAAATATGGGAAGGCCTGGGGACAAGACGGAATTCTAATAGATACTATTTAACCCCAGGACTGCCACTGATGGACAGGCAGTATGTGTGAAGAGCAGCAGAACCGCCACATCATTCCATGTTATTCGGTTCTGAAATTTGGCCTGGATTTGATCCGGTATTTCATCCACCTCATTAAGAGAAGAAGATGCAAAGGATAGGGTGAGATGGAGGCAGATGATTCGCTGTGGCGACCCCTGAAGGGAAAAGCCGAAAGGAAAAGAAGAAGATTTCATCCACCTCATCTGGCACACATACACAAATAAAACCAACCCGAGGAGAACGACCATTTACATACAAATAATCATCAACAACACATTCGCTCACTACACCTACCACGGGCACAGGGAGGAGAGAGCTTATCTCAGCCGACTCTGGGCAAAGGTGGGGTACACCCGGTGAACAGCTCAACCCACGATCACAAGGGCAACCAACACACACACATACACACACACACATACACACACACATACACACACATACACACACATACACACACATACACACACACAGAGGGGTAATTTGATGTGCACCTCTTTGGACTGTGGGAGGAACCTGCAGAACCCAGAGGAAACCCACACAAGCAAGAATGAACAAACTCCACCCAGATGCCCCTTTCAAGCCTGGAATTTGAACCCATGACCCTCTGGCTGTGAAGTGCAGGCTCTAGCCACGACTCCACCTGATTATGATTTATTTTTTATCGATATTAAAATATCCTGCGTGTTTATTTGCTGCAGGAGAATTCGGCTGAGTTTTATTTGACTCGTTGCATGTTTGATATGTTTTATGCATGTGGCCTCCTCCACGCTTTTGGGTTCGATTGTGTCCCGGGTGTAAAGCAGAAGAATCGCACTCCTCTTTCCCATGAACGAGTTTCTTTTCCAGGCTCAGAGCGCCGCGTCCTATGACCTGCTTTCAGAAATCTTCTTGACCGAGGAGGAGGTGGAGGAGGAGGAGGAGGAGGAGGAGTTTGGTTCTCTCCAGAAGGGTATCAGGAGAATATTTAAGGCTTTATGGTGCTCAATTAGAACGAGTACAGTTACAGTGCTGATGTCTGGGCTGATTAGAAGATCTGGAGTTAACACCATTCAATACACTTCAACACTGCACTGCTGGGAAATATAAACCGCCATCGTGGGAATAACGTAAAGAAGCAGGACGACGGGAACGGGGACACGTCCCAGTCTGTGCTGAGACTGTTTACTTCTCCAGAGAGACAGAGACAGACAGTGAGAGAGAGATAGAGATCAATAGATTGATAGAGAGAGAGAGAGAGAGATACAGAGATAGATCAATATATTATATATATATATATATATATATATATATATATATATATATATATATATATATATATATATATATATATATATATATAGAGAGAGAGAGAGAGAGAGAGAGAGAGAGTATCATTTTCCCTGTACAGTGTGTTATTCCTTTGCTGCGCAGTATCGATCTGTGGTTCTCAGCATGGATTAACCTCTCACTCTGCACATCCCTCCATCCTTCAGCGCTTCCTCCCATCACTCTCAGGGCCTGCTGGGTACAAAGGTTTTTCTTCCTGCTGCCTCTTTCCTCTTCCTCACCATCAGTGTTTATAAAGAAACAAAAATCACATGACAGAGTCTGGGGTTTATTTTTAATAATTAAAATCATCCTGGTTAAATATAAAAGATCAAAGGACTGACAGAGCTTGTATTCTCCAGCGTCCACTGAGTCACATTCGGAAAGTTTTTTCGGCGGATCGAAGACAGCGTCCTCGGTCCTGCAGCTCTGCCTCCGTTGGGACTTTGACTTGCTGCCTCTGCCCTCTGATCCGCGCCACTGATTCCTCCTCAGTTCCGAAAAAATCCATCTCTCCAATGAAAAAACTGATGGGAGACACGCGACATGCCCTGCGTTCCAATCCTGTGCTCAAACACGCCCTCGTCCACTTCTCCTCTGCAGATAACTTCGTTAAGTGAACATTACATCACAGCGCTGGGGTGTTCTGGATTCTGATTGGCCAACAGGTGTTTGGACTATAGACTGTAGCATTTCTATCAGTGCTCTGTAACATTCAAACTACTTGATCTTAATAGGGTCATGGGGAGGCCGGAGCCTATCTCAACTGACTCGGTACAAAGGCAGGGTACACCTTGAATTTGCTGACCCATCGCAGGGCCAACACTCACTCAACACTCGCACACACAGCCAAACCTAGGGGTGAGTCTGAACAGCCAGTTGACTGAATGTGCATGTCTTTGGACTGTTGGAGAAAACCGGAGCACCCAGAGGAAACCCACAGAAGCACACGGCAGAACATGCACACTCCACACAGAAACGCCCTCAGGCCCCGATTTCACCGAACGTGGTTCTATCAGACCTCGTTTGTGAAGCTCTTTGTTGAAACCTTTCAGAATCAGACGGTTTCTTCGTCGTGATATCGACAGTGATGCATTGATCTGCTTTCTGTTTGGCTACTTGAATGCAGCTCGCAGAACTTGACCAGTCACGTGATTTTTAACACTATGCCGTATCTATTACCAGCACAGGCACTGCACAGAGCAGGATGGATTAACAATGGCGACCAGTTGTGGCTGTGAAGCGGTCGAGTTTTTATTACTGCACCGAATGGGTGTTTCAAACGCGTACCTGAAAATACAAAATGTTCACAAAGCACAAGGTTCATTACACCGAAACAACGAGAAAGTTTCCGTTAATTAATCCGGCATTAATGAAACGAACATGGATATCTAAACACCGATTCACAGAATCCAGAGAAATATCTGGTCCTTGTGAGGGCGCGCTCTGACGCTTCGCCTGGAGATACGCGTGCTGCATTAGCAAAGTTAACAAGTGGGTACGAGTGAGAGAGTGTATACTGTAACACACACACACACACACACACACACACACACACACACACACACACACACACACACACAGCACAGAGCATCAGTGCACCGTTTCCTTGTTCCCTCCAGCGATCCTGTCAGCACCTTCTTCTCCTCAACCTCATTTCAAACAGCGCAGGGAAACAGTCATGAACACAAATCAACAGCGGCGCCACGGATAAAACTGTAAACGCTACAGAACAGGAAGAAGATTCAGCTTAAAGCCTGACACGAGGGTTCATTCAGGTCTATCTCGCTCTCTTCCTCCCGCTCTCTCTATCAGTTTTGTAGTCTGCCATGCTGCGTCGTGACCCGAGGTGTCTCCGCACCGCTGACAGACAGTTGTGAGGAACAACAGAGCGAAAGCGCACGAAGGTGACACGCTGCTGTCGACTCGCGTGTCATTCTGCATCCCAGTTCTTTCTCTGTAAACACTCTGACAAGCTGAATGCATTTAAAAGGTTCGGAGCTGCACACAAATACAGCTTTACCTTTAAAATGTGCCAGCGATACATTCAGATAGCAGTATGGAGGTCTTAATGGGGTAAGCTGGATTGTGATTGGTCAGAAAGTTATGTAGAAAAGAGATCAAACATAAATATAAAGTAAGCTGTACATATGGGGGGCCGTGGTGGCCCAATGCTGAGGTGCTGGACTACTGATGTCCGCCGGCCGGCTGGATGGCTGACTCGGTGGCATAGTGGTTAGCACATCCGTCGCATATCAACAAGGTCCTGGGTTCGATTCCCAGCCTGGGTGTTTCTTGTGGCGTTTGTATGGGTTAACTCCGGGTACTCCGGTTTCCTCCCACAGTCCAAAAACATGCACAGTAGGTTAACGTTATGTTTAAAATTGTTTGTTGTTGTGAATGTGAGTGTGAATGGCTGTGTGGGTGTTGGCCCTGTGATAGCCTGGTGAGCTGTCCAGGGTGTCCCCTGCCCTCGCCCAGAGTCAGCTGTGATGGGCACTAGCCTCTACATCACCCTAGTTAGGATTACGTGTTCAGAAAATGAATGAATGGATATATGTCTGTCTGTCTTCCTTTCGGCTTTTTCCCCTTTTACTCGGGAGTCGCCACAGCGAATCATCTGATTCGCACGTTTCATATGGCACAGAGGTTTTTACGTCGGATGCCCTTCCTGTCACAACCCATTTAGCAAGGGACAGAAACACGCTGACGACTTTGCAGCTACTCTTTACAAAAGTCAGCAATGGTTCTTTTACATGCCTCTCACCATAGACAGTGAGAGACATGGCCCGCCTTTGATAACCCAGTTAGCTGCACTGGGGGGGACAGTGACAACCTTGTGGAGAGTGGGACTCGAACCCCCAACCTTTGGATCAGCGATCCAGCGCCCTATACCACTAGACCACCACTGCCCCTTAGAATGAATGGATATATATATCCATACAGATATATATACATCTATACAGGTCTTTTTGACCTGTGGTGGGGTTAGGTGTCCCAGCCACGATGAGTCTCCTCTGTCATGTGTGCATGCCACAAGACAGCCGGTAAAAAGTAGGACCTGTCTACCTACATATGTGAAGACTGGATATGGCCGATTGTGCGAAAGAAACCGCCATAGTGGTTTAACGGACAAGAAGGCGGACCCAGCGAAGCGTCGTGCAGCGCAACCAGGGCACATTGAGACACACACAGAACACTGCTGTCTGTCCACTGCATCCTGACCTATCTCTAGTCGTCTCGACCATGTCGTACCACCGGACTCAGATAGACCGGGATGAGAGAGTGAGGCCGCCGATCTGCACGACTCTCCCACACTTAAATCCGAGTCAAGTGCAAGTCTTGACTTCAGCCATAGCGCAGAATATCGATCTGAACAACATAAAAGCCTGGATCTCATCAACGTGTGAACTGATTTTGCGCCGCTCTGATGTAAAATAGCCCTCTGATGGTCGTGGAAATTATGTGCTCACAGCAGTATTGGATAGAAATTTCTTCTAATCTTCCCAGCTTCTTGAATATAAACATTCCCGTTTCTGCTCGGACAAAACCTGTCGCAAAAACTTCACTTTCAACGAGATTTATTCCGAAAAAATAGTGAAATGGCCTTGTTTATACCTAAATATATAATCCTGCAGCAAACATAACATCATATTAAAAATTAAAAACATCACTCGAGGTCAGTTACGCCTCTGCCAACATGGCCCTGAGGGCAGCAGACTCCCAGGTGCTTGTCATGATGAATAATTATCATATTAAACAATCTTCTGAAGCTGAAACACCTCCAAGACGTTTGAATTACGAATAATAAAACATTGTAAGTGCTACTAAAAATTCTTGAGGCTCAAGACACTTGTGATCCATTTTTAATACACAAGTAACATATTTCAAAGGGCGGCTCCAACATCAAATGGTCAGAAAAACAGTCGGTTATTGACCCGGTGCTGAGATATCGCCGCCCCCTGTAGGTTTCAAAACATACCGCAAGCAGTAATCTGTTGACATTTTGTGTCTGGTGATGGTCCCGCCCATCTTACACAGCCGTGTGATACCTGTGTACTGAAGGTGACCTTAAACCAGGATGTTCACTTTCATCCATGACCGGCTCTGAGGGGAACTCTCGGCTCAGTGATCTCCTTGATGGTCAGTAAGAGCATCGGTGGGGTAGGCATCTGATACTGAATTAATATTTCATCTCAAATAGAATTTTTCCATGTTTGCACGTGTTCGGACCTTGGTGATCACGTCATGGTGTTCTAACTGTGTCCTGTACAGGACCTGTATGGTGTACGGTGACTATTGCAAGAAATATGATGTGGAGTTGATGCTGAAGCCGACATCGCTAGCTATGAGTCCTAGTGGGGCTTTTGAGGGCCATCAGGAGGCTTGAACTACAACGTTTGTGCAGCCAGTTGTTTAGTGACGGTTTTCCTTGCGTGGCCGTGTTTAGCTACGTGCACCAAGGGGTCCAGAATTTCTTCCTCCTGCTTTCAATTATTTTCATTTGCTTTTTGGAGATCTGAAAGGTGTCCAGTTACTCTGAGCCAGAATTTGACATTCCATGATTCTGAAAAGTAATAGAATCCAACAGAACCGACAGTACTGACCCGCATGCCGCTGATTCTGTGTATTTAAATCACTAATTGAAAGGGGCGTGTTCAAAATAATATCAGTGTGGAGTTCAATTAGTGACATCATTCATTCTTTATAAACACGAGCCAGTTATTGTCCTTATTTAAGGAAGGAAGGCTGGGAATGTTATACCTGCTGGTTATAAACATTTCTCTCTGAAATTCTGAAGTTGGTCGACTCCACGTAACACAGATGTGCAGCAGTTCTCAGAAACAGTCTTTATACACGTGTCGTGTTCACAGTGCATTTGTCTGCATGGATATAAAACCAGGGTAGTGTTGGCCTGGTGGTAAAGGTGCTGGATCACTGATCCTAAGGTTGGGGGCTCAAGCCCCATTCTCAGTGGGTTGTAAGTGCCCCCCCAGTGCAGCTACCCGGGTTATCAAAGGCCAGCCATGTCTCTCACTGTCTATGCTGAGAGGTTCATGTAAAAAGAACCATTGCTGCCTTTCAACAAGAGGAGCTGCATAGCCGTCAGCATGTTTCTGCCCTGCGATGGTCTGGCGAACTGTCCAGGATGTACTTTGCCCACACCTGCAGTTGGCTGGGATGGACACCAGCCTTCCCATGACCCTAATTAGGATTAAGCAGTTCAAAGTTTGAGCTTTATTCACTTTTTATAAACACACCTCTATTATTTTGAATACAACTGTGTGTTTCTCTCTCATATATATATATACATATATATATATATATATTGCCCACACACCGCAGCACCTGGAGGAGATGCTCAACGACATCAACAACACCAGCAAGCCAGTCGGGCTGAACATACATCTCGGTAAAACCAAAATGATGTTCAACAAACACGTCACCCCCACAGTGGTCACAGTTGACGGTAAGACCATAGAGCAAGTAGACAGCTATGTATACCTCGGCAAGACCATCATGCAAGACGGCGATCTCCTGGCAGAAATCAAGCATCGGATAACTCTCGGTTGGGCAGCATTCGGCAAGTTTGAGTGATGAAGCATGATTCATGGCAGTGCAGTGCGAGTGTTGCGTACAACAGTTGTTTTAGCGCTGCCGGCAGCGCCAGCATCTTAAAAGACTAAGCAGGAGATGATGCAGCTTCACTTTCTAACTGCTTTTTTTCAGAGCAAATCTATTCATCTACTTTTCAATGCCACGTCACTGTGGCGCGAAGCGGAGAGCCAATCCTTTCTGTGTGTGGGCGGGTCCGATGCCTTGAAACTCTAATTATATTGGACTCACACGCTGCACTGTTTGTGACAGGAAGCGCGTCCCAAGTTTTGGCAATCAGCTGGTCTGCAGGTTGAAGTTTTTCCATGTCTGTCCATTTGTGTTTGCTTGCCAGTGGAAATGTGGAAATGAGCTGATCAAAACGAGGGAAATTTATCTCTTTACTCAAAAACAACACTCACAGTCTGTGGCTGTTGTTATACTCCAATAAAATTAGAGTTTGAAGCTATCGGACCCGCCCATACAGTGCAGTACAGAAAGGATTGGCTCTCCGCTGCGTGTCACAGTGTACAGATGTAAGTGTGCGAGATTTATTCATCTGGTTTTTTTTTTTGGCATGAGTGTATTTGGATGGAAAGTCGAGATATGACCAGATCGATTTACGACCGGTCTGCCGGAACCGAAAGTGGTCGCAAGTCAACGACTGCCTGTAACATGGTTACCATCAAATACTAAATAGAAGAGCCAGTTAGCACTCCTGTTTGCCACATACTGGTTACCATAGCCCCTCTCCAATAACTGCAGCACAGTAAAGTAACAGTTGATATAAAATAAAACAAACAAACAAAAAATATATTATTTTCATGGAATAAGTCGAGAATGAACAGACCACGCTGGCTAGCATTAGCAATTAGTTTAGCACAGGCCTTGACCAGTGACTTTCCTACTAATGGTGCATGCAGTGATGTTCTATGAGTGGATTAACCAATCAGAATGCATGACTGCTCAAGTCCAGTGTGTACAGATAGAATTAGTTCCTATAGCAACATGCTGTGTTGTGTTTTATTATCTGTATTTGTGAACCATACAACACATACTGTATTGTATATAAATAAGTAAATAGCAGAATTACATTAAAATGCATCTATTTTAATAAATATGAGGGCATGCGATGAATCGGTGTGGTGACCCCTGATAACGGGAAAAACCGAAAGGAAAAGAAGAAGAAGAAGAAGGGTGTACCCTGCCCTCGCCCTGAGATGGGTTACCTTTATTAGAATTAACCCGTTCAGAAAATGAACGAAGGACGAAATGCTGTTCTGGCCAGACGTAATTAATCACATGACGTGCTTATTGGTAATAAGAAAAGAACAATATAATATTAATGTAATATTGCTTGCTGTTCTCTTTATTAAAACATAATTGTTCAGATGTTTGTATGATGCCGGTGTCCTTATATCTGGAGTAACATAACCGCGGTGAATCGGTACATTTCCGTGCTAAACGCTACACGCTCCAGAGGCGATCGTTTATCTACATCTGCTTCTTCCTTCATAATTAGCTGATGTTTTCAACATCATTATGTGGCGTAATCGACATAATCCCTGTGTTCTTCTTGAGCTGATTTCAGAGCGGAACACAGGATGTGATGTAATTAGTGCTCAACACTGACCTTTTCATTGTGTGTCCGGGAGGAGAGCAAAAGAAAAGAAGAGGAAAAAGCCCCAATGACGAGTGAATTTTCTCACAGGGGGTTCTGGGAACAGACAGCAGCGTAGTACTGGTGTGATCCTCAGCCTTGTCATTCAGTGCCTGACTGTTGTCTGTTTGTCACGGACGACTTTACAGCAGATGTGAGCTGCCTTTTCCCTCCACAGGGACGACTCACTGATCTCCTTTTGTTGTTTTTTTTTGTATTATTTAGGATGCCCTTTACGTGATGAAATGCCCTTGGAAAACCCACTGAGTATTCTGTCCTTTAAAGTGGAACAGAGGAAGATGTGAAAAATGCAAGAGGAGGAACATAAAGCCGCAAATAACCGGCGATTACCATAAAACCTGTAGTATGTGCATATTTAAGAGCTGAAAAAGCAGACGAGTGGGGAGTGGATGTGGAGCACGACATCCGCACTGATTACACGACTTCCACACGAATAG
Source organism: Plotosus lineatus (assembly GCA_024760905.1). Lineage (NCBI taxonomy): Eukaryota > Metazoa > Chordata > Actinopteri > Siluriformes > Plotosidae > Plotosus > Plotosus lineatus. The sequence continues at coordinate 11,852,690 of CM045729.1, forward strand.
AGCTCGCGTCATTACGCCAGGCTATAATCGTTAATATTACATGCATTGTGGTGGGACACGGGACTGAGAGCTCCACTTACACCACTCTGCCACCTTTATACTCCACCTGATCACAACAGAGAGAGAACGGGTGTGTAACATCAGCTTTAGAAGTGTAATGCGATACAGTCGCCTACTCAGTCAGGGTTAAATATGAGAGGAGGAGAAGGGAGGAGAGGAAAGAGCGATGACGAGGCTTTCGCTTTATAAAGCGTAATCGTTGGGTCCCTGGGAAAACTGGTGACAGATGAAACAAGACAGAATAAAAAGAGGGAAGAATTTGTGAAGCTGCAGAACACAGAGATATTAATGATTATGAGACCGACAGGAAAACACACACATACACACAAACGCGGGTTGAGTAAGCAGGAAAAAAAAGCCGCTTGCAGCTACGCTCGCTAGGCTATCATTCATTTGCTCGGTTAGCGTTTGTTCACTACGATGGATGTTTTACTGGGTTAAGCTTTTGTTTACTAAACTGTGTTTACTCACTACGCTATACTCTCTTTATACTGGTAGCTGTTGCTGACCACTCTAACTTTCGTTCTTTATTCCCCGGGATTGCTCAGTGAACTAGCATTTTGTGCACGATGCTAACTTTTCTTTGCCACACAGGCTTTTGCTAACTATGTTAGCAACTGTTTGCTAAACTGTATTCACCCGCTACAGCAGTTCCTGTTCACGTTGCTAGCTTTCGTTCATAATGATAATGTTTGCTCAGTAGACTAGCCTTTGTTTACCTTTTACATTTTTGTTGACCATGTTAGCATTTGCTATGTTTGCGTTTGCTAAGTATTATGCTTACTTAACTGGCTTGATTTACTATACAGTGGTACCTCACCTTACAAAATTAATAAGTTCCAGAGGCAGTTTCGTAACCTGTTTTTTTTTTGTAAGTAGAACCGCATTTTACATGTAAAACACGTGATTCATTTCAAGGCCCCAATACTACCCCTAAACCCTTTAAAAATTATAAAAGCATACCTTTTAAGGTACTTACTTCGTGTTGACCATGTCTTCTTAGCAAAAGTTGCAATGAGCACACTCGAAAATCTCATGAAACAACAGTAACTCTGTCCTTTACACAAAAAGCATCATGGCTATTATGGAGATACAGCTCCATAATAGCCAATGGCAGGGAGCTGCGTCATCCCTCCTAGCCAATGGGAGGCCAGTGGGGTGGGGTGGGATGTTGGGAGATAGCCAATGGGAGGGAACTGCGTCATCCCTCCTACCCAATGGGAGGTCAGTGGGGCGGTATGTTGGGAGATAGCCAATTGGAGGCCAGCAGGGTGAGATGTTGGGAGCTAGCCAATGGGAGGCCAGCGGGGCAGGATGTTGGGAGCTAGTCAATGGGAGAGCAACTTTGTTTGAATTTTTGAGATGATGCTTTCGTAACATGAACTTGTTTCGTATCCAGAGAAAATGTTACTCGTAACCTGGATATTTCGTTTGCTGGGACTCTCATAAGGTGAGGTACCACTGTACTAGCTTTTATACACTAGACTCACCGGCTTGTGAGTCTGCAGTTTACCTTCATGTGAAGACCTACAAAAGCTCCAGACTTGTTGGTTCACCACACTTGTTGGTTGGAGATTCTATTCATTCATTATCTGAACCGCTTAATCCTAATTTGGGTTGCGGGAAGGCTGGTGCCCATCTCAGCCGACTCTGGGCGAGGGCGGAGTACACCCTAGGCAGCTCGCCAGGCCATCGCAGGGTGGAAACATACTGACGGCTATGCAGGCTACTCTTGTCGAAAGTCATCAATGGTTCTTTTACATGAACTTCATACCATAGACAGTGAGGGACATGGCCGGCCTTTGATCCTTTGATAGCCCGGTTAGCTGCACTGGGGAGTGGATACTCCAGAACTGGGAGATATCCACTAATACTCATCCAGGCCCAGTTTATGCTAGAACACGGTAAGGCTTCCTGATCGCCCGTTTTTAGAAGGTTCCAATGAAAAGCTTGTGTTTGTAAAGTTTTTCACAGAATGCTGCAGTTGATGTGATTAATGTATATGATGTTTTATTGTGATGATAATGCTTATTATAATGCCGCTGCTTTGAGACATCACGGACGACAGCGCATATTAAATTGAACACCGTGCCCCTGTAGCTTGCACGGACGTTGATAAAGGTACACAGAAAATGTCAAATGTCCAGAAGTTCACGTGTGTTCACGTATTCAGAAATAGCTTCGGCTGCACTTTATTTATTAGTTGCTCATCAGTGTGTGAGGTGAAGCAGGTTGGTGTGTTACACACGGATATATTAAGTAATAAACCCAAAGCTTAGTGTAAATAAACGATCATAAATGTCATCATTAAATGTCATTCAGTTTCCTGTTTATCTGCTCAATTCCAGCAGTAAATGAAAGATGTGTATGTGTGTGTGTGTGTGTGTGTGTGCGCGCACACACGCGCGTGCTAGAGCAGACCAGGATACACAACAACGCCGATCTTATTATCGAGCGACTCAAGAATTCCTGCAGTGCTTTCAAACAGCTCAGCAAAAGAGCTTATTTTAAGACGCAGCAGTGAACTGAGGTGCGCTTAAAAACTGAAAACAGGACAATTATCCGTTTCTCTTCTTCTGATCTGCCAGCAGAGGGTTTTTTCTTTCTTTCCAAGTGTCTTGACAGAGTGTACATTCCTTTATGCCCTCATCAGCAGTTTCCTTTCTCTCGGAGAACTGCAGAAGAGCAGGACTGAAAGAGAAGCAATGCGGGAGTGATGGAGTAAAGCCATAACCTTACTATCACTAACATTAGCACAGGAAGCTGTGTGATGTCACGGACTTGGCATTTGTGGGTGCTGATTTTGAATCATTTCAAAGCTCCAATCCGCTCTTGTAGATTGATGTGGTATTGTTGCTATAGGAACAACTCGTTCACAGTGACATGTATGAAGGACACTACATTTAAAAATTGTTGTAACTGCACTTGAATGGTGCCTCGATAAGGGGTGTGGCAATCAACCTCGAGATCACCCGTTCGAAACCAGATTAATGCTGCAGCTATACGCGATCAAGAAGCTAACTTTATGAGATTTCCTGGGAGGGAGGGGTTAATGGCGTACACTCGCAGCAATCACCAGCCAATCACGGCCGCCTGTGAGCTCATTCGTATGAGGAGGCGGACAGTGCTTTTCCTCTGAGCGTGTTAGGTCGCATCCAAATGTTCATAAAGAGGGTGGTGGCCAGAAGCTAGAGAAGATGCAGTGCAGTTTAGTGACATCATAGGATTTAAATAATCATTAAAACACACTAAAAAAACATGAAGTTCAATTCAAGCAATCACGTCGATGACATGTGCGTGAAGGAGAAAAAAAAGAGGTGTACACATCATCTGCAACCAATCAGCAGGAGGGAGAAATTAAAGCTCTCAGCCATTGGCTAATTTTGAATCATGTGACAGTAATGTTGTGATGATGCATATGTATAATTTGCCATGGCTGCCGCTAATTCAGTGCTTCTCAAGTAATGGGACGTGATTACAGGGATCCCTCATTTTCCGCGGTTAATTGGGACCGGGATCCACACGCAACCATCAAAAGCTGTGAAGTAGGATCACCTCCAACCCCCCCTGACTGACGTAGAAGTCAGTCAAGAAGTGGTTTGGAAATTGGAACGTGCCTTGAAATAGTAAACAATAACTTAATGACTTACATTTCACACTTTTGCTTATCTTAAATGGGATAAAGTTTTAAATATGTGTATATCAGCGGTCGGGAACCTTTTTGACCTGGAGAGCCATAAAACTAAATTATTTCTAGATATATATATTTTTGAGAGCCATATAGTATTTTAAACATATAATAATAATAATAATAATAATAATAATAATAATAATAAAAGGTTTACTTTTAATGCGACTTCTGGTGCTGCATGGTTTTGCTGATGGCCTTGTAGTCTGGTTCATATGTAGTGAGGTTGAGTTTCATGCAGGCGTTGAGGCTTCCATCAGTTAAACGCGAGCGTAGGTTGGTCTTAATGTTTCTCATATGCGAGAATGACTGCTCACATGCATACGTAGAGCCAAACATGGTCAGTACGGCAATACTCACACGCTGCATTGTGTAATATGTCACAGGAAGCTCGTTCCAAGTTTTAAGAATTCGCTGGTCTTCAGGTTGAAGCTTTTTATTTCTGACCACTTGTGTTCCTCGCCAGCTCTGCTCGCTGTCGTGCAAGTCTTTCCAACTCTCCATTAAGTGACTTGAACTTAGTCATCCATATATCAGATGCCTTCAGGTCTGCAACTTCCAGCTCAAAGTCTGCGATGGAGACTCCGGGATGCACATCAGGTTGATTTTGTCCACTTCACACTCATGTGGATGAGTGATGAATTTGAAAAGACCAGTGTTCGCACGAAATTCTCCAAAACGTGCCTTGAATGACTGCAGGAGATTGGACGTATAGTCAGCTAGCTGCTGGAGATCCAGATGTTGTGTGGGGTCGCTTGCTAAGCATGCATCTCTAAATTGCTGCAGTCCTTCAAAGTGCAGAAGACGACCTGTTTCAATGTCCCTGAGAAAAACTTCCAGCTTGCTTTCAAATGCAAACACTGCTTGTTGAAGGGATAAGATTGTATTCCCAATACCTTGCATTTTCACATTAAGCTGGTTTAGATGGCCAGTTATGTCCACAAGATAGTGAAAATGCAGGAGCCAGGCAGTATTGTCCAGCTCAGGATGCTTGACGCCTTTCATTTCTAGAAAAATCCGTATTTCACTCAAGGCAAGCTGCAAAACGGTTGAGCACCTTCCCCCTGGACAACCAACGCACGTTGTTGTGTAAAATCAGACCGGGACATTGATTCCCAACTTCTTCCAACAGAGCATTAAACTGCCGATCATTTAAAGCTCGGGCGACAATGAAGTTGACCACTCGAATGACCAGTGACATCACCTCACCAAGTTGCTGGCCACATGTCTGAGCACAAAGCGCCTCCTGGTGCAGGATGCAATGAAAACTTAGGATTGCTCTCTTTTCATGCTCACGGAGAAGTGCTACAAACCCTTTGTTCTTCCCCAACATGCATGGTGCACCATCAGTGCACACAGAAATAAGTTTATCCAGTGGTATTTTTTTTTCTTTAGCAAACTCCATGAACGACATGAATAAATCCTCTCCTCTTGTTGTCTCTTTCATTGGCAAAACAGCCAAGATTTCTTCACGCAGTGTGTCACCTGTAGCATACCTGGCAATTATACTGAACTGAGATAGATTGCTAACGTCTGTTGACTCATCTAACGCGAGAAAAGTATGTCCCAGCGTTTATGTCCTTAATTTGTGTTTCCTCGACTTGATTCGCCATCATGATGCTCCGATCGTGAACCGTTCTTGCTGACAGTGGCATGTCTTTTATTTTTTGATTATCTTGGCTTTATTTGGAAAGTCATCAAAAGTTCATTGGCCACATCAAGCATAAATGTTTTGGCATATTCGCCATCTGTGAACGGCTTTCCACTCTTCACTATTGCCAAAGCACCCGCAAAGCTAGCGGAATTACCGTCACCTTGCGTGGTCCAGACACGCAGTTGCTGCTGGCTCGTCTGCACTTTCCGTTGCAGCTCTTCGCATGCCTTTTTCCTGCTGTCCCCCGGTGGATATTTCAATGCAAAAGAAGCATGACGCGTATCGAAGTGCCGCTTTATATTTGAGCGTTTCATTGATGCAATTTTGTCATTGCATATTAGACATACTGCGGATCCTGCTCTCTCCACAAATGCAAATTCCTCTGTCCACGCAGCCTGGAATGTACGGTAATCATCGTCTTTTTTTCTTTTCGCCATCTTTTCTGTTACAAGGGTTGAAGCGGGTTGAAGGGTTGAAATTTTATCTCTGATAAAATTAATTTCCGTACATTGACAATGACCCGTGACGTACTTGCGATCGATTGGTTCCCGACCTGAGCCTCGGGTCACCGGCGGATTGCAAGTGCCGCAACCCACCCCTGACTTTTAAAATGTATCTTTAAAACTAATTTTAAATTACTTAATATTATTAAGATTATCACTAGTATTTTAAAACCAGTTCCAAAATATATATATATTTTAATTTAATTTAATTTAATTTAATTTAATTTTTTTTGGCCCCCTCAACTCCAAACTGTCTGGGAGCCATATGACGTCTCCGGAAGAGCCATATATGGCTCGAGAGCCATAGGTTCCCGACCGCTGGTGTATATAATATCAATAAATACATATTCAATGCTATAAATGCAGCAAGACGGTGATGAGGCCAGCAATGTTGTATGGTTTAGAGACAGTGGCCCTGGGGAAAAAACAGGAGTCAGAGTTGGAGGTAGCAGAGATGAAAATTTTGAGGTTCTCTTTGGGAGTAACGAGGATGGATAGGATCAGAAATGAGTACATCACAGGGACAGTACATCACAGGGACAGTACATCACAGGGACAGCATATGTTAGATGTTTTGGAGACAAAGTCAGAGAGGCTAGATTGAGATGGTTTGGACATGTACAGAGGAAGGATAGTGAGTATATTGGTCGTAGGATGCTGAGGTTGGAACTACCAGGCAAAAGGCCCAGAGGAAACCAAAGAGAAGATTTATGGATGCGGTGAAGGCGGACATGAAGGTCGTTGGAGTAAGAGTAGAAGATGCAGAGGATAGGGAGAGATGGAGGCAGATCATTTGCTGTGGCGACCCCTGAAGGGAACAGCCGAAAGGAAAAGAAGAAGAATGCTATAAATGCTTATACTAACAATTAAATATTCAAAAATAATGCATAAGTGTAAATAAAATATAAATACACACAAACAGACGGTATTGCATGAGAAGAAGAAGACACACATGCATACGCATACGCGCACGTTCACAGATGCGCGTGCACAAGCAGATACGCAACTCACAACAAGTAGTTTTGATGGGAGATTTTGGGTTTTTTGTTTTGTGTTTGTTTGGGTTTTTTTTTTATAGTTGGCCTTGTTTTTGTGGCATTTTCCTTAACTTTCCCCCTTATTCTTCCTTAATTTCCTTATTTTTTAATTCTATGAATATTTATTTAAAAAAACGCGATGCACTGAAGCCGCATGAATTGAAGCATGAAGTAGCGAGGGATCCCTGTATATGATTATGATGATGTAAACGTTTTTTATTATTATTATTCCATATATTTTTTGAAAACCGACGTATAATCGAAAACGACTTAACTTGAAATGACTTAAGTCGAGGTAGACCTGTAGTTATCGAAGGAATCGCCAGTGTCAGTTCTCCAACATTTTCAGGACTTACTTGTTTACGTTTTGAGATACTTTTGTATTTACGAGGTAAACAAAAAGACTGGCTGGTGACAAGCTGAATTACAGAAAGTAATTGTTTGGTGCAACATATAGAAGAGTGCAAACCTACACCAAGACAATCAATTCCACATGTTAAACAAAATATTAAACACACTCCCCTCTCACAATGTTAAAAAAGCCTTTAAAAAATTCCTGGATGCACTGGTAGATATTTTGTGAAGGCCTGCAAATTTCTTTTGTGTAATTATGCTAACAAACAAACAAACAAACAAACAAACAGGGTAGAATATAATTCCCTCACTGGGGGAAACTATAAACCTGGCTAGCGTTAGCGTTGCGTGACTGAGATGTTCGAATTGTATTATATCTCGTCTCCATCGTTCTCTTTTCATCCCTCTTTTTCCATCCACCCCCTCTCTCACTCCATCTCTCCATTCCTCTCTCTATATACCCCTCTCGCTCATTCTCTCACCCTCCACCCCCCACTCCATCTCTCTCTATTACTTCCTCTCTCTACACCCCACTCTCGCCATGCTTCTCTCTCGCCATCGCTCTCACTGTCTTTCAGAAAGTAAGAATTGCTGCAAAACTATTTTTCTCACTCTGTGCGTGCACACACACACACACACACACACACACACACACACACACACACCTGAATTCCATATTCTTTATGAAGTGCTGCTGCATGCATAATGTAACGTACACTGTGGAAGAGTCCATCACCAAGAGCTCTCTCTCTCTCTCTCTCTCTCTCCTTGTTCACCACACACATTCCCCCTTTTCTCTCTCTCTCACACACACACACACACTCTCTCTCCCTCTCTCCTTATTGACCACACCCATCTCCCTTTTCAATCTCTCTCTCTCTCTCTCTCTCTCTCTCTCTCTCTTTCTCCCTCTCTCTCTCATATACACCTTACTAAACACACACACACATCCCCCACTCTCTCTGACACACACACACACACACACACACACACACACACACATACCAAGCTAACTTTACAGAAAATTGGCTTCCAACAACTTTCATACTTTGTATCTATGGTGTGAACCTTCATTGGTTCCTGAGTTTATTCGA
>CM045729.1:11866079-11871079 GCA_024760905.1 Plotosus lineatus
ACAGGCAGGCAGGCAGGCAGGCAGATAGATAGATAGATAGATAGATAGGCAGGCAGGCGGATGGATGGATGGATAGATAGATAGATAGGCAGGCAAACAGAAAGACAGATAGGCAGGCAGGCAGGCAGGCAGATAGATAGATAGATAGATAGATACTGTATACTGATAGATAGATAGATAGATAGATAGATAGATAGATAGAAGTGGACTGCGGGAGGAAACTGGATCACCCCGAGGAAACCATTCAGGGCAGAGTTTCAGTTAATAACGGTAAAAGGTAAAGGGATCGTTCTGCTGAGCTTTGTGTTTATAGCTGCTGGCGGTTGACCAACTTCCTGTCACAGCTCCGTTTAAAATTGCGGAACCTCCAATATGAACACGGCATAATGTCGACGTTTCCTTCTGCCTGCCTGTCTGCACTCACGTCTACTATTTAAGGCGTTAATTAACTCTACATCATTACTGAGTTACAGGAGGACGTTGGAGCTAACGTGGCGTTCCCGAGCCGCTAGAAGTCAATTCATATGAACGCTCCATACGCCAGGGCCGAACACGCCACGTCCTCACTGCGTCTTAACCCAGAAACGTGAACAGGGTCATTTCAATTTATTTATTCATGAATTAATTCCACATTTCAAACAGCGAGGGCGCCAAATCCCCAACGTACCAGTGCTTAAAATACAACCCGCTTTCCATTTATACTCTCGATAACGTTCCACAATTCCTCTCTCCTTCTCTCTCTCCCCCTCTCTCTCTGAATCTTTCTTTCCATCTCTTACTTTCTGTCTTTTGCTCTTTCCCTCTGCCGCTATCACTTGTCCCCCGATTTAATTTCTCTCACTATCACGCTCTCTGTTTTTCTTCCTCTCAATCAGATTCTCTTTCTGTCTGTTTGTCTTTCTCTCCCTCCCACACTCTCTCTTTCATTCTCCCTCTCTTATTCTCTCACTGCCACTCTCATTGCCTCAATGCCTCTCATTCTCTTTACTATTCTCTCACTGGTTTTGTCGTCTCATTATCAGTGCCTTTCTCTTTCTCACTCTTATTCTCTCACTGTCTCTGTCTCATTCGCAGTGCTTTTCTCATTCTCGCTCTTATTCTCTTTCATTCTCTCACTGCCTCTCTTTCTCTCACTTACTGCCTCTTTCATTCTGTCCTATTGCCTTTCTCTTATTATTACTGCCTCGTTCTTCCTCTAATTCTCTCACTGCCTCTTTCATTCTCTCTCTCTCTCTCTCTCTCTCTCTCTCTCTGATGCTCTCGTTCAATCTGTCTTTCTAAGTTTCACTCTCTTTTTCTCTGTGCCCTGTGATTATTCAAGCCTACTATTGGGGGTGGGGTGGGGCGTGGTGGGGTGGGGTGCAGGGTGGGGGTGGTCACTACACTTCAATGCCTTTTTTACAGTCTCACACCACACAATGTCCAGCTGAGCACCAAGACACACCTTACAGAGACTCTGACACACACACACACACACACACACACACACACACACACAGACACACACACACACACACACACACACACACAGAGTAATACAGCTGTAAATCGTAGGCTAGGTTGATCAATTCCCCGGCTGTAACGTGTGATTGTTTCTATAGTAACGGCTCGTCCACAGGGTCGTCTTTGCTCTGAACAATCTCTGAAGTTGAGTCGGGACGAATGTAATTTATTAGTGTAGCGTCTGCTTCGAGACGTCTCGGAGAGAGAAGTGTGTGAGACGTGTAGAATGTTGAAATGAGAGCTGAGTGTTGAGGGCCAGGTGCAGCTGTGTTTACTCCGTCTGCATCTAAAACTGCTCAATCTCAATTAAACACACCACACAGAGCACAAACAACAAACACTAGTGCATCCTGGGAAATGCAGTACTGCCGCATCTGCCTGTCGGTTATCCGATTGGACACGGTACGTGCACGCGAAGAGAGGGCGATTAACGGTGCATCGTAAAACGCAGCATTAAAAACAAAGGCACCGAATGAGGGTGTGAGTGAACGCGCATGTTTACTCGACATGTTGATAAATCCTGGCTTAGCGTTTAAAAATACTCGCTTGTTTATGTGATGCGGACGGATATGGATATAAATAATCGTCTATTTTGAACTATCAAGCTGTGTAACTGTGATTTAATTAGTATACTGGTGGAGAAAAAAAACAACAACAATCAATTACTGAGCTGAAAGAGGGTGTGTCCATGGCACAGAACCACGCGGTGGATTACACGGTGATGTATTGCACAGGAGCAGGTGATTCATCTTATAAAATGTGCTGACAGCAGGACTGAAGTGGGTTAAAGAGAGGCGTGTCAGTGCTGTTTAATAATGACACATGCTTATGTCTGTTCAAATAGCTGCTAATATCCCTCTCCTCATCAATCCCCATTACACACTGAATATTCACATTGATCTCTCCATTAGGCAGCCAATTAAAACAAATCACACACACACACACACACACACACACACACACACACACACACACACAGTTACATAACACACTCTGAATACTACTTTTCTACTCACTGTTTCACATTCAGGTAAAAATCCACAATATTCAGTACAAGCACCAGATAAAAATCTACAAAAATCTGATTCGATTCCGCACAAGTTGATTCAACACTGATTCGATTCAACACTGATTAGATTCAGTTTCTTCTAATACAGTAGGCCCTTGACTATTCGCGGTTTTGCACTCAAGCCTGCGCATATTCACGGATTGCCGAGGAACTGTCACATGATTCAAATTCAGCCAATGGCTGTCCTCCTTCCTGCTGATTGGTTGAGATGATAGATATGCCCCTTTTTCCTCATTCGCGCACAAGTTGTCAATGAGCCTTTTTTTAGTGTGTTTTAATTACCAGTTAAGCTCTATGATGCCACTCAAACACCGGCAAAGCACCAGAAAAAGGTAATGACTTTCTCTAGAAGAAACGGCAGTTTCCTCTGAAGTGCCTGAAGAGGAATAATCATCTGTACTGTTGTAAAGCACTGTATTATTAAAGTCTTTTTCAATTATTATTCCAGTACAGTACCTAAGTTAATGTTTAGAATGTTTGTGTGTGTGATTTTATGTACTGTGCTGTAGCATGTTTGTCCTTTTATTTTGTTTATCCAATTTATTACACTTCATGTTCTTTTAGGTTCTTTTGGTTACGGTCTGTGTTTTTATGGAACTGTGATTTTGGCAGCTAAGCCTCTAACTCTGTTTTCTCTCCGCTCCGGCTGAGAGGCGTGGCTGAGTTGCTCAGTGGTCCACATCTGAATTCACTCTTCTCATCTACTCCCAATAAGCACAAGCACACTCATTTCTGCACCAGAAGATGAACTCACATCACGTCCCTGCTTCCCTCTGTTTTCTCTGGCTCCTGGTTCCAGTGCTTAATGTTGTTTGTGTTTTTCTTTGTCATCAGTACTGTATTTAAAGGGTGTGTGTGCTCTGCTTAAGTGCTTCCTCTTTGAATAATAAATCCACTCTGTGCCATCTCACACTGCCTCCTGCATTCTGGCTGAAAGTTTATTACATCATTACGTCACACTTTTATGTTCTTTATATATATATATATATATATATATATATATATATATATATATATATATATATATAAATTAATCAATATATATATATATCAATTTTATCAATAAATATCACAGTAAAAATTAAAAGGGTTTTCTTAATCATTACTATATTTTACTATATTAATACTGTACTAATGAGTAAGACTGTCTATAGAATGTGTGAAGCATATTTTAGCGCATGTAATAGATACATAGTACAGTATTTTACTTCCGGTTGATCATTCGCGCATGTAATACAATACATGGGGTTTTACTTCTGGGTACAGAACTTGCGGATTATCATAACTCGTGGGAGGGGCCGGAACCGAACCCCTGCGAATAACGAGGGCCTACTGTATAATGCAACACCAATTCAATTTGATCACACATAGTCAGCAACATACAAATCAACCTAATGCAATACAATTCAGAACCAGAACGATTCAGTGTATTCAAATGTTCAGTTCAGCACCAGTAAGATTTAAGATTTAATTTGATCCGATTCAGAATTAATATGACATGAATTATTCCAATAGGGTTCCACTCAGTACCAATATGACTCAATGCAAACCAATATGATTGGGATCAGATCCAGTAGAATTTGACTCAATCCAACATGAATTAATTCAGAAAGCATGTGATTAAATCGAATACAAGTAAAATAACTGGAATGAGCTGATTTAACATCAACACAGCTCAACTTTACATCTCAAAAATCCATCAGTATAAATAAAAAAAATAAAAATAAATAAATATATATATATATATATATATATATATATATATATATATATATATATATACATACAAAGCACGAGTAATGCCATTCAAAATAATCCACCAGAACTCAGGTCAAAATTCACTGTGTCCCCCATTTACAAAAGTGCTGTGCTGCTCTCTCTCTCTCTCTCTCTCTCTCTCTCTCTGAAGCTACACACTTGTGACAGCTGTGATGTGAGCACCGCACGGAGGGTTTCCATTCCAGCAGCAATGTAACATGTAGGAGGTGAGAGAGGAAACTGCAGTGCTAACAGCTACAAGCTCCAGAAACTATGTGCCAAACAATCTGTAGCAGAACCCTTACACCTCTGCTGCAGTTCTACCGACCCAGTTTCACCAGAACAAAATATTCACACAGAACTTATCTGCAGTACCAACTGTAATCAACGTCCAGAAAAAAAGAGGCTTCAATATGAAAAAATATGTTCCTGTATGATACTATGTGGCTCCATTTAGGTCCCGGATGACTTGAGTTAAGAAGAAGAAGAAGAAGAAGAAGAATCGGAAGAAGAGGAGAACAAGAAGAGGAAGAGGAGGAGGAAAAATAAGAGGATGAAACAGATGAGGAAGAAGAGGATGAAGAGGAGGAAGAGGAGAAGTAAAAAGAGGAGGAAGAGGAGAAGGATGAAGAGGCAGAAGAGTAGGAAGAGGAGGAGGAAGAAGAGGTGG
>CM045729.1:11876079-11883579 GCA_024760905.1 Plotosus lineatus
CGTTACGTGTTGAACCGTAGCTGTGATGTAATCCTACAATCTCAGGTTGTAGGATTGAGGGTAAGGTTCTGACATCAGCGATGTCTCCTCCACATCATCACAGCACTTCCTGTTCCTGGCCGGATCCACTTCTGATTACAGTGTCCTCTCCCAGGCGCAACTCCCCTTAGGGTCACGCGGAGGATGGTGCCCATCTCAGCTGACTCTGGGCGAGGGCGGGCGCTCACCATGTCATCACAGGGCCACACTCACAACCATTCACACTCACAGCTACAAATGATTTGGAACAGCCAATTAACTTAATGTGCATGTTTTGGGACTGTGGGAGGAAACCAGAGTACCCGGAGGAAACCCATGCAAGCACAAGTAGAACACGCAAACTCCACACATCCATGCTGGGAATCAAACCCAGGACCTTCTTGCTGTGAGGCGGACGTGCTAACCACTACGCTGCTGTACCGCCGGGCCATTTCGTAATACGCCAATATAGAACTAGTACAGGAACCCTAGTGATTGGTTGTAGCTACTACAGCTAGCTTGATTTGCTAATCGGGAAATGAAAATGAAAACGCAACATTTAAAAATCAAAGCCTTTAACTATTATTCGAGTAGAAATAATCTAACGATCTTCTGGTTACACATTTACTCATTTTTTTTTCTCATCGAGGTAAAAAAAAAGGGTTTTAAGTGGAAAGAAAGACGAGTGCAAATTCTGTGTCTGGCTTTTTGGACACAGTGCAGTACATAACTCAAACAACAGCTAATACACACACACACACACACACACACACCTACTAGTATTTTAGTATTTTTATAGCCGGCGGTTCAGTCAGTCAGTCAGTACAGTCTGTAGTGGATTCATGTCACTGCTGTTGACGGCGTGGTTTTGATAAATGATGAAATAAAACACTTCCCAGTGATGCGCTCAGCAAAAATATTAAACGGTTCTGAACATGTGGTTTAAAATCTCATAAAAGTTTCGACCTTTACTTTGATAGAATTTCTCACTACTTCACTAAGCGGAGATGGAAAAGTGCTGCACATGTCCATTAGCTCTGTTTATTTATAATGATCTTTTCTGCTTCACACTCATGGCAGAGGCTGGAATATAAGAGCTTTCGTTTTCCTTTCCTGATAATATATGGTAATGAAAGTGTAAGTGATCTAATATTTATGCCCAGAATCGTCTGGACTGAACCACTCTCTGTGGGAGGCGTGAGATCAGTGAGCAGATTTAAACAGCAGCGTGGGTACTGAGACAGGGACGGACTAAATACAAACCGTGTCCCTGCTGAGAGCAGATATATCCGAGGACTTTTCTCTGCTGAGAGGCATTAATTTAAACTGTCCTCTCTGTACCATTATCAGCACTGCGATCAAAGCCACCACACACAGTCCACTTACCACAGTAAGTCCTTTCATCACAGTCAATCCCATCACCACGCTCAGTCTTCTCACTGCACTGGATCTCAATATCACCGTCCGTCCTATCACCGCAATCAATCCCGACACCGCGTTCAGTTGATCACCACACTCGATCTCATCATCACTGTCCATCCTATCACCGCAATCAATCCCGACACCGTGCTCAATCTATCACCACACTTGATCTCATCATCACCGTTCATCCTATAACCGCACTCAATCCCAACACCGCATTCAGTCTATCATCACACTCGATCTCATCATCACCGCCGGTCCGGTCACCGCAATCAATCCTGACACCACACTCGGTCCTCTCACCAAACTTGATCTCATCATCACCGTTGGTCCTGTCACCGCAATCAATCCCGACACTGTGCTCAGTCTATCATCACGCTCGATCTCATCATCACCGCCGGTCCTGTCACCGCAATCAATCCCGACACCACACAGTCCTCTCACCAAACTTGATCTCATCATCACCGTTGGTCCTGTCACCGCAATCAATCCCGACACTGCGCTCAGTCTATCACCACACTCGATCTCATCATCACCGTCCGTCCTATCACAGCAATTCATCCCGACACCGCACTCAGACTATCACCACACTCGATCTCATCATCTCCGTCCATCCTGTCACGGCGATTAATCCAACACCGCGCTCAGTTGATCACCACACCCGATCTCATCATCACTGTTCCGTTCGTCCTATCATTGCAATTAAGCCCGACATCACGCTCAGTCTTCTCACTACACTCGATCTCATCATCACCGTCTGTCCTATCACTGCAATTAATCCAGACACCGCACTCAGTCGTTCACCATACTCACTCCCGTCATCACTGCTGGTCCCGTCACTGTAATCTACCCCGACACCACACTCAGTCCTCTCACCAAACTTGATCACATCATCACCGTTGGTCCTGTCACCGCAATCAATCCCGACACCACACTCAGTCCTCTCACCAAACTTGATCTCATCATCACCGTTGGTCCTGTCACCGCAATCAATCCCGACACCACACTCAGTCCTCTCACCAAACTTGATTTCATCATCACCGTTGGTCCTGTGACCGCAATCAATCCTGACACTGCGCTCAGTCTATCACCACACTCGATCTCATCATCACCGTCCGTCCTATCACAGCAATTCATCCCAACACCGCACTCAGACTATCACCACACTCGATCTCATCATCTCCATCCATCCTGTCACTGCAATCAATCCTGACACCACACTCAGTCTTCTCACTACACTCGATCTCATCATCACCGTCCGTCCTATCACGGCGATCAATCCCAACACCGCGCTCAGTTGATCACCACACCCGATCTCATCATCACCGTTCGTCCTATCACTGCAATTAAGCCCGACATCACGCTCAGTCTTCTCACTACACTTGATTTCATCATCACCATCCATCCTATCACTGCAATCAATCCTGACACCATGCTCAGTCTTCTCACTACACTCGATCTCATCATCACCATCAGTCCTGTCACTGCAATCAATCCCAACACCACAGTCAGTCTTCTCACTACACTTGATCTCATCATCACCGTCCATCCTATCACTGCAATCAATCCTGACACCCATGCTCAGTCTTCTCACTTCACTCGATCTCATCATTACCGTCAGTCCTGTCACTGCAATCAATCCCAACACCACAGTCAGTCTTCTCACTACACTCGATCTCATTATCACCATCCGTCCTATCATTGCAATCAATCCCGACACCACGCTCAGTCTTCTCACTACACTCGATTTCGTCATCACCGTCTGTCCTATCACTACAATCAATCCCATCACGACGCGCAGTCTTTTCACGACACTCGATCTCATCATCATCGTCCGTCCTATCACCGCAATTAATCCAGACACCACACTCAGTCGTTCACCACACTCACTCCCGTCATCACTGCTGGTCCCGTCACTGCAATCAATCCCGACACCACGCTCAGTCTATCAACACACTTGATCTCATCATCACCGTTGGTATAGTGACTGCAATCAATCCCAACACCATGCTCAGTTTATCACCACACTCAATCTCATCATCACCGTCGGTCCTGTGACCACAATCAATCCCGACACCGCACTCAGTCTTCTCACCAAAATTGATCTCATCATCACCGTCAGTCCTGTGACCGCAATCAATCCCGACACCATGCTCAGTTTATCACCACACTCGATCTTGTCATCATTGTCTGTCCTATCACGTTTTAATTAGATGAATATTTAAAAAAACTGCGATGCACTGAAGCCACATGAATTGAATCGTGAAGTAGCGAGGAATCCCTGTACTATTTCCTTTTTTCTGTGCAAGTACTAAGTCTGAATGTTGAGAATTTTTGAACTTGGTTTTATTCAGTTCCTCATATTTGAAGATTTTTTTGTTGGTTTCTGTTTTTTCAAGCCCAGATTACAAACTAGATTCCAAAAAAGTTGGCACACTATACAAATTGTGAATGAAAACTGAATGCAATGATGTGGAAGTGCAAAATTTCAATATTTTATTCTGAATAGAACATAGGGTCAGAAGTTTAAACTGATAAAATGTGTCATTTTAAGAAAAAAAATTGGTTGATTTTAAATTTTATGGTGTCAATAAATCTCAAAAATGTTGGGACAGGTAGCAATATGAGACTGGAAAAGTCAATTGCACTTATATGAACAGCTGGAAGACCAATTACCATTAATGAGGTTCATTGGCAACATGGCTGAGTATAAAAAGAGCTTCTCAGAGTGGCAGTGTCTCTCAGAAGTGAAGATGGGTAGAGCATCACCAATTCCTCCAATGTTACTCAGAAAGATAATGAAGTAATATCAGAAAGGTGTTTCCCAACAAAAAAAAATTGCAAAAATTTTGAAGTATTAATCTACAGTGCATAAGATCATCCAAAGATTCTGAGAGTCTGGAACGATCTCTGTGCGTAAGGGTCAAGGCTGAAAAACCATACAGGATGCCTGTGATCTTCGGGCCCTTAAGCAGCACTGCACCCAAACAGGAATGCTATTGTAGGGAAAATCACAGAATGGGCTCAGCAATACTTACAGAAACCATTGTCAATGAACACAATCCACCGTGCCATCCACAGCTGCCAGCTGAAATTCTACAGTACAAAGAAGAAGCTATTTCTAAACAGGACCCAAAAGCGCAGGTGTGGTCTCTGAGCCAGGGGTCATTTAAAATGGAATATGGCGAAAGTGGAAAACTGTTCTGTAGTCAGACAAATCACGATTTGAAGTTCTTTATGGAAAACTGGGACGCCATGTCATCCAGACTAAAGAGGACAAGGACAACCCAAATTGTTATCAGCGCTCAGTTCAGAAGCTGCATCTGTGATAATATGGGGTTGCACGAGTACGTGTGGAAAGGTATCGTCAATGCAGAAAGGTATATTCAGGTTCTAGAACAACATATGCTCCCATCCAGATGTCGTCTCTTTCAGAGAAGACCTTGCATTTTTCAACATGACCAGACCACATGCAGCATTTATTACAACATCATGGCTGTGTAGGAAAAGGATCCAGGTATTGAAATGGCCAGCCTGCAGTCCAGATCTTTCACCTAAAGAGAAAATTTGGCACATCATAAAGAGGAAGGTGCAACAATGAAGGCCCAAGACAGTTGAACAGTTCAAGACCTGTGATGAGGGATTTCCTTTCGGCTTTTCCCATTTATCAGGGGTCGTATTAGACAGGAATGGGACAGCAATCCTATTTCCAAACTTGAGAAACTTGTCTCCTCGGTCCCTAGACGTTTGCAGGCTGTTGCAAGAAGAAGAGGGGATGCATCACAATGGTGAAAATGGCCTTGTCCCAACTTTTTTATGATTTGTTGACACCATGAGATTTAAAATCAACATTTTTTTTTTTTTTGCAAAATGATACATTTTCTTAGTTTACACTTTTGACCCTGTTATCTATGTTCTATATGGAATAAAATACAGTCATACCTCACTTTACGAAAGACCCAACTAACGAAAAATCATAGTTACGAAGCACCTTTACATAAAATTTTTGTCTCTGAATACAAGAGAAAATTCAAGTTACGAAACGCAAAATCTCAAAAATGTGCGCTCGGCTTTGCTCTCTTATTGGCTATCTCCCACACCACTCCACTGGATTCCCATTGGCTAGGAGGGAGCTGCATCTCCATGCTACCCATGATGCTTTTCATGTGCCTTCGGCCCTTGTTCGTCACGGCGTTCTAACACGCGTAAAGGACAAAGTTACTGTTGTTTCGTGAGTTTTTCGAGTGTGCTCATTGCAACTTTATTCTTCATTATTCATCATGGGCCCCAAGAAAGTGATTCCCATGCGAGTGAAAAGAAGAAGCAGGCTCTGTTATCTATAGAAGTAAAACAGGAGATGAAAGTGAAAAAAATGAGAGTGGCATGTGGTTGAGTGATATCGCAAAGGAATATGGCCGAGGCCTATCTGTGATATCGAAAAAAAGAGGTCGTCACTGAACGATAAGATGGAGAGACTTTGGATAAAGAAATTGCAGGAGAGAGTGACAGAGGCGATTGTTTCTGAAAAAGCAACAGCCATATTCCATGACCTTGTGAAGGAGGGTGGGGGTGAGGGTTCTTCGGAACAGCAAGCACCCCCGGATTTTAAAGCATTGCGTGGGTGGTTAGAGAAATTTAAGAAAAGGACTGGGATCCACTCTGTCGTACGGCATGGCAAGGCATCGAGTTCAGACCAGGAGGCGGCAAAAGAATTTATAAAAAAATTCGAACAACTTGTCATGGAAGATGGGTACATTCCACAGCAAGTTTTTAATTGCGACGAGACTCGACTCTTCTGGAAGAAGATGCTTCGCCGCAACTCCTCAGCTGTGATGAAGGTGCGGCGAGGCATCTACTTCCAGAAGAGTCCAGTCTCGTCGCAAAGGGCCAACGCCAAGGCCTGGGTCACCTAACAATTTTTTTTCAGTGGGTGAACTTGGTGTTTGGCCCTTCCATGAAGAAGTTCCTCAAAGAGAACAACCTCCCCCTCACGTGTCTGCTGATTCTTGACAATGCCCCCGCCCACCCACCCAGTCTCGAAGATGATATCCTGGAGGAGTTCTCCTTCATCAAGGTGCTGTACCTTCCTCCAAACACCACCCCTCTCCTCCAGCCCATGGATCAGCAAGTCATTTCACATTTTAAAAAATTTTACACGAAATTTCTTTTTAAAAGGTGTTTTGACATCATGGAAAATACCCAGCTTACCCTTTGTGAATTTTTTAAGCACCACTTCAACATCGTTGTGTGCTTCAAGTTAATTGACATGGCTTGGCAGGAGATGACCAGACGTACCCTTAATGCTGCTTGGAGAAAGCTGTGGCCGCATGCCATGAGGCTGGAGGTCAATGAGAAGGACATTGACGAGTTGGTCGAGGAGCACCAAGAAGAACTCTCAACGAAGGAGCTGAAGGAGCTGGAGGTTATGCAAAGCTCGGCAATGCACGAGGAATTTAGCGAAGAGGAGGTCAAGGAGGAGGCAGCCATCAGTCCGTCAGCATGAATAAATGTACTTTCCGAATTCGTGGAAAAAAAAACCATCCTGAAAAAGTGTTCACAAGCCGTGCTATCGCCCACTTTGACGACGTATGCCTTGTGCATTAAAATTTTGAGGAAATTTATGAAAAGTTGTCAAAGGCAATCGTCTTTGGATCGATATTTCACCAAACGTCCGTCAACAAGCACTGCCGAAGGTAAAAGTGAGCCCAAACAGGCAAAGAACAGTGACGATAATTAAAACAAGTGAAAAATTAAATTAAATGGGAAAAAAAATCATAAAACAGAAAAATGTAAAAATATATATATATATAAAGTTTAATTTTAATTTCATGTTAACTTGTTTTGAATTCATAATTTTAAGTTAAATTTATGAATTTTAGTGGAATTAAGTTGTGTGTTTACGTGCGTGTGTACGTACATTTTCTCTGCATGTCTTATCATTTTAAAGGTTTAATAAATAATTTTCTTTTACAAAATTGGTATACTTTTATAATTTTTAAAGGGTTTAGGGGTCGTATTGGGGGCCTTGGAACGAATCAGGCCTTTTACATGTAAAATGCA
>CM045729.1:11886079-11971079 GCA_024760905.1 Plotosus lineatus
TATATGTTTGTGTATGTGCACTAGAGATAAGCTTGGGCTGTTCTGTCATTGCAGCACAAAGATGATACAGTGCAGTGCACTGGATCAGTATCCCCCGCCTGGTGTGTTACTGAATTTCATTCTGTGAATTAAATGCAATTAAAATATATTTCAATGTTTCATTATAAAAAATATCGACCAGCCCCTGAAAGAGCTCAGTTACACGAGTCACAGACGCAAACATGAAGATGCCAAAGATCTACCTACAGTCTCACACCAAGTAATTTTTTATTCATTACTAAATGGAATGGAAGGAAAATTCACAGCTGTGGTTCAGGGGCAGTGATGGCTTGGTGGTAAGGTGCTGGATTACTGATCCCAAGGTTGATGGTTCAAGCCCTGCTATCAGTGGGTTGTCACTGCTCTCCCTCTAGTGCAGCTAAGTGGGTTATCAAAGGCCAGCCAGGGCTCTCGCAGTCTGTGGTGAGAGGTGCATGTATGGCAACGTGAGTATGATGGTCTGGTGAGCTGTCCAGGATGTAGTCTGCCCTTTCCCAGAGTTGGCTGAGATGGGTGCCATCCTCCCTGCAACCCTAATTAGGATCAAGTGGTTCAGAAAATGAATAAGCTGTAGCTCTGTATAGAAAAGACCGTCCTCGGTGCAACTAAGAGGGCAAGATTCTCCAGCACCATGCTTCTAATTGTGTGGCAATTCGGAACCTTAAATGAAATTAAGATCAAAAAATGTAAAGATAAACCTTTAATCCTGAGACTTGTGGCTCATTTGAGCCAGAGCTTATCCTGCTTTCTGTAGCGTGACACGAATAGGGTTTTAACTCATCCTGGATGGGGCAGTAGTCCACCTGAGTACTTTTACCCATTTATACTGCTGGGGACACAGAACAACAGTTCTGGTTAAGAACTTGCCAAGAGTGGGCCACTTAATACGTGGAGGGAATCAAACCCATGACCTCATCACAACCAACATGAACTCAGCACCCAAAACACCACACGATAAAAATAACTAGACACCAGAGTCTCCTTTACATGATCTCTGATTACAGAAGAGATGAAATAATGTTGATGAGGTTTCATGCAGTTTATGCGTCATCCCTCCAGTAAGTCTTGAAAACTTCATTGTGAGTATGAGCTCAAAATTGGAGCATTTACATCTCCACCCCCCATAGTTTTCAGTAAAGTAGTGCTTGACTTCTTCTCATGAATCAGATGTTGGCGAAAAGAAAAAAACAGTCTTTTGTGGACTCCTGCGCATCTGCAAACGAAATCATGACAATCAAAAGATGCCTGTGAGCTTCCTACATGTTTGCTTTCCTAACATTAATAACGATGCTGAAAATGTAAGAGGTGTGGCTTTATTTCTTTATACTTAATTTGCATATAGGTATGAGGAACATGAAACCATTGATTGAGAAAAATAAGTAAATAAACATGAGTGGTTTGTGCACAAGTGTTAAAGCTCTGAAGCCTGGTGGGAGCCATCTTGGTGAGAGCAGATTGCTGTAAGACTTCAAAACAGTGAACTGTGAACATCAGTCATCATCATTATCATCTTCTTCCGCTTCTTCCAGGGTCGGGTCGTGGGGGCAGAAACCTAAGCAATGAGGTCCAGACGTCCCTCTCCCCAGCTACTTCCTCCAGCTCTTCCGGGGGGACACTGAAGCGTTCAAAGACAAGCTGAGAGACTGTCCCTCCAGCATGTTCTAGGTCGACCCCGGGTCTCTTCCCGGTTGGACATGCCCAAAACACCACACCAGAGAGGCGTTTGAGAGGACTTCTGACTAGATGCCTGAGCCACCTCAACTGGTCCTTCTCAATGCGGAGGAGCAGCGGTCCTACTCTGAGCTCTCCCCGGATGGTAGCACTTCTCACCTTATCTCTAAGGGAGAGCCCCACCACCCGGCGAAGGAAGCTCATTTCAGCCGCTTGTATCCGCGAGCTTGTTCTTTCGGTCACTACCCAAAGCTCGTGACCAAAGGTGAAGACTGGAATGTAGATTGACTGGTAAATTGAGAGCTTTGCCTTGCAGCTCAGCTCCTTCTTCACCATGAGGGACCGGTACAGCTCTGTTTTACAGCAGAGGCTGCAGTGATCAGTCTATCGATCTCCCGCTCAAGCCTTCCCTCACTCATGAACAAGACCCCAAGATACTTAAACTCCTCCACTTCAAGCAGGACCTCATTCCCGACCCGGAGGGTGCATTCCACCCTTGTCCAACTAAGAACCATGGTCTTAGACTTGGAGATGCTGATTCTCATCCCGGCCGCTTCGCACTCCAATGAGAGCAGAATCGGTGACAAATGACAGCCTTGGCGGACTCCAACCCTAACCGGAAATGAATTCGACCTGTTGTTACCAATATGGACCAAACTCTGGCTCCGGTGATACAGCGATGGAATGACCTGTAACAACGGGTCCGGAATGCAGGAGGGGAGACCCCGGTGACCCACGTCCGGGCAAGGAAAACCGCATGTCATCTGGAACTTCACCCAGGACCTGTTTGCCTTGGGTGATCCTACCAGGGGCATTATGCTCCCGACAACATAGCTCCTAGGATCATGATAAGGTGGCAATTCAAGGGGGGGGCTGTTAACGTCAGTACAGCTCAAAAATGCCACTGCTGAAAGTCTTAAATTCTTATAAATGTATCAATAATTTCACTAATAATTCAAACTATTTCTGTAAAATAAATATTTATTTTCTATAGTTGATGTGCACAGCTGAAATCTGGGGACAAAACAATTTTTTTGGATGAAACATACATGTCAGATTTTCTATACCACCTTTTGATAGCTCACCAAAATCGTGCTGTGGCTTTAATTTATTCATACATTCACTTTCTGAACTGTTTAATCCTAACCAGAGTCAGAGGAAGGCTGGTTCCCATCCCAGCCAACTTTGGGCAAGGGCAGATTACACCCTGGACAGCTCACCAGCCCACCGCAGGGCAGAAACGCACTGACGGCTATGCAGCTCTTCTTGTCAAGCGTCAGCAATGGTTCTTTTATATGAACCTCACTCCATAGACAGTGAGAGACATGGCCGGCCTTTGATAACCCAGTTAGCTGCACTGGGGGGGACAGTGACAGCATGTTGAGAGTGGGAGTTGAGAGTTTGAACCCGAAACCTCAGGATCGACAATCCAGCACCTTCCCACCAGGCCATCACTGCCTGGCTTTAATTTATCCTGTGTGAAAACACTTGGCTGTGGGATCCAGTCTTTTTTGACGCGAGTGATCTTTTTGAGAGCCTGATCTACAGTGCCTGAGTTTCCCTTCCCATAATACTCTGTGCTAAGTAGAAAGTTTGGAATATTTCAGTAATATTGGGAGTGTTCCACGTTTGTCATATTCCAAAAAAAAAAAAAACAAGCTGCAACAATTCACAGGATATCCAGGTCATAGATCTTATTGCAACGTGACATTTCTGACCCATTCTTTTTGTGTACAGTCATTTATTTAACCATCGATCCGTGGCAGGTGTCCCAATGGTTCCTACTTGACTGTCTCAGATTTCGCCAAAAAAAAAAAAAAAAAAATTCAAGGTGTTCATACACTTCCAATGGGAAAAGTCTCAAAAATAGTTTTGTTACAAGAAAATATTTTAGCAACCGAGTCATGACCCTTTTTGAGCAGCGTTTTGAGGAACCACTTTCAAATGGAAAAGATAAAATACTCAATAAGAGCATTTCCGATGTTGCCTTCACGCTCTCAAGGGTTCAAATCTGCTACGATTGTTTAAAGAATCTGGACTTTCAAAGTTATGTCTAGGATGTACCACAAGATTCTGAGGACCTACATTTGCTAATTTTTAATTTGAAACATTCATCTGTGATGACGTGGCTGGATGAAATTTCAGCTTGAAAATGGACAAAAAGCCTGTTTCTGTCCTGCACGGCTTAACTTGTGCCCAAATCCCTTTCTTCAATGAACAAAACATGTTTAAATTAATCCAATCAAAGTAATTTTGTTTATCTTTTGGAATTCTATGGCAAAAAAAAAGAAAATAAATAAATAACAAAATAAATAAAAAGCTCCCACCAACATCACACTTACTGCATCCGGTAGATTAAATGTTTGTTCTTAACATATCAAAAATTTGTGATGGTGTTCTGCTTATTTTTGAAATATTTTTTTTAATTTTTGGTATTTTTGTCCCCACCCAACATTCATGGCCCGAGCAGAAAAATTCAAAACCAACAACATAGTGTGAGATGCTGAAGTGAAACTCCACAAAATTCTTTACTGTATTGATGGTAAACTCGACTTGGATGATAAGCCCTGCACAGTCTTGAGGTTTTCTGGCGATACTGGAGCCCAAATGCAGCAACACGCTGGAACTGATTCAATTGTTCAAATATTTCTACTCTACCATTTAGTTCAAGGCAACAGTTACATTCGGAAAGACAAAAATTAACTTGCTCAGCTTCAGTAATTATCCGTGATAATAAATGTCATTGTCAGTCCTGCGGAACTGAAACTTAGGAAACATTAATCATTCCGTCAGATCTGAGACGGCCGAGAAGAGAGATTTTCTTGAATTTGTACGATTGACGTCGAATGAGCCTAAAGTGTGTCATGTTTGACGTTTCCAAGTACATTGGTACCTCACCTTACGAAATTAATCCGTTCCAGAGCCTTTTTCTTAACCTGGATTTTTTGTAAAATGAACCGCATTTTACATGTAAAACGTGTGATTCGTTCCAAGGGCCCCAATACTACCCCCTAAACCCTTTAAAAATTATAAAAGTATATCTTTTAAGACCTCCTCCTACTTCAATATTGTACTGATGGTAGACAGGTTTGGCCATATTCCTTTTCAATATCACTCAACCGCATGCCATGAGCCCGCTTCTTCTTTTTACTCACACCGGAAATCACACGCGTGTGTGTGTGTGTGTGTGTGTGTGTGTGTGTGTGTGTGTGTGTGTGTGTGTGTGTTTACGCGCGCCGTGCGTGTGTGTTGACCAAGTCTTCTTAGCAGAGTTATAATCTTACAAATGTTTTGGAAGGTTAAAAGCCTGAGTCAAAAAATAACGCAATGAGCACACTCAGAAAACTCACGAAACAACAGTAACTCTGTGCTTTACACGAAAAGCATTATGGGAGATACAGACCCAAAATAGCCAATGGGAGGTACCTGTGTCATCCCTCCTAGCCAATGGGAGGCCAGCGGGGCGGGATGTTGGAAGATAGCCAATGGAAGCAGCTTGTGCATTGTTTGAATGTTTGAATGGCGTTTTTTTAATGTTTGAATAGTGCATTTGAATGTTTGAATGGTGCGTTTGGCGCGTTTCGTAAGGAGAACTTGTTTCGTATATAGAGACAAAAAATTTTGGAAAATGTTTTTCGTAACCTGGATTTTTCGTTTGCTCGGACTATCGTAAGGTGAGGTACCACTGTACAGCATTTAGGTAAAAAAATATTTTGAGAAAATTTCAAAGCTGTCACTGCCAAGTAAATTGATCGACACTTGCAGACACAGCAAGCTCGCAGGTAGCAGTCCCATGCTTTCCAAACAAAGCAACCAACAGGATTCTGGGAAGGATGAATCGTCCCCTTTCGGAAGATTTTCTGTCACGTCTTGTTTGGTGTACAAGCAACAGAATAACAGCCTGACGTGTTTACAGTGAAGATGGCAAGACATCACGGGGAGGGTCTGTGGTGAAGCTGTTTGAACACACAGAGTGATTAAAGATAAACAGGAAACTGCTGGGTTGGAATTCAGGAGATTGTGTGATTCGTACAGTAAAGACTGGACTCGGTGGAATTGTACATTACGAGGTTTATACTGTGGATAATGTGGTCCCGGATCCACTGATGTGTAAGAAGAATCCACCATCAGTGCAACATTGGCTGAAAATCAACATATACAATCAGAGAAATCCAATGAATCTTTAATCCCGACCTCAGTTCCACCCTGAAGTTCAAATGAAAAACACAAGGGTATAATGATGTGTTTCCGCCTGGTCAGTTCCAGCTCTGCTTTAATCCTGATGCTACCGGATTGGCTACTGTATTCTTTCATGTCACATCTTCTGTTTGTTCACAAGAAATAGAATCCAAGCTCCTTCTGTCACATGATGTCTGTCACATGACACCACACTGCTTTTTCCTCAGTAGAGAAACATTTGCTTACAAATCTCTCATTATTCTTAAAGTACAAACAGCCACCAGGTCTAGGCAGCGCATCCAGATGGGGGCGCCAGAGATGGATTACAGTACACATTGCTGATTACAGAGTAGAACTGAAGGAAAAAACAGATCATTAATTTATCTATTTCCTGAGCCACTTAATCCTGTTAGGGTCATAGGGAGGCCTATGTCAGCCAACTCTGGGCAAAGACCGGGCACACCATAAACAGCTTGACAGTCCATTGCAAAGACAAACACACAAAACCATTTACAAATTGGGGCAATATGGAACAGCCAGTTAAGCTAAGGTGTATGGTTTTGGACTGTGGGAGGAACCCGGAGTACCTGGAGGAAACCCACGCAAGCATGAGGAGAACATTCACACTCCACACAGCAGCCCAGCAGGTTCACCCAGACACAAGACCTTCTTGTTGTGGGATGGACATACTAAGTAGAGATGGAAATGTTAATTTATTATTATTATTATTATTATTATTATTATTATTATTATTATTATTATTATTATTATCATCACTGACGGGTAAACAAAAGATAAGGGACACGCTTATGTGTCTTAATTCAGCTTATTTGAAGCTGACAGCATGGAACTGATTAACATCTACTTATCTCAAATACTTTCACTCAATGACTGACAGCTTTATTAGCGCCCACACACGCACACACACACACACACACACACACACACACACACACACACACACACACACACACACACACACACACACACACACACACACACAAGTTCCCAACAACACAAGATTGAATAAATGCCTCCAGGACATGAGAACGCTACACAACAAAGGAGAAGTAAAGAAAAGAGAGCAGAGAATCAAAAGGGAAAAAAAAACCCTTTAAAGCCTCTCCCTCCCACCATACACCCCCCCCCTCTCTCTCGCTCTGTCTCACTCTCTGTATCTGTCTCCCTGTCTTGCTCTTTTTTCACATCAGGTTCATTTCCTGAGACTGGTGTACGACGCCCTCCAAAGTCCTACAGTGGCTCTATTCGGGCTTACCTGATGCACTGGTCCCACAGCGCTTCCTTATATATACATGTGTATATATATATATATATATACAGGATCCCTCACTTGCCGCGATAAATTGGGACCAAGCTCCCTACATGACCATCGAAATCCGCGAAGTAGTATCACCCCCACACCCCACCCCTACTGATGTATACGTACATGTATATGTGTATATAATATCAATAAATACATATCCAAAGCTATAAATGCTTATAATAACAATTAAACATTGAAAAAATAACATAATATGTAAATGACATATAAATACACATGCTCTCCAACTCACCAACATTCATTTTTCAACATCCTGAGATACCAACATGTCCAAGGTCGAAAGTGATAGTGAAAGTGAAATGAAATTGAAGAACAAGTAGAAATAGAAATGGAATAAAATCTACAGAAAGACAGATCGTAAATATAAGTATGAAATATGATTAAACATTATTCTGAGGTACACTTAATACTAGGCTCTGACAGAGGGGGGCGTGGCTGCACAGACACAGATGCAACAATGTAAGTAGTTTTGATGGGAGGTTTTGGATTGTTTTGTGTTTTGTGTTGGTTTAGGGGTTTTTTGTTTTGTTTTGTTTTGCATAATTGGCCTTGTTTTTGTGACATTTTCCTTAATTTTCCACCTATTCTTCCTTAATTTCCTTATTTTTTAATTCGATGAATATTTATTTATTTATTTTATTTAAAAAAACGCGATGCACTGAACCCGCAATAATTAAAGCACGAAGTAGCGAGGGATCCCTGTTTCTGTCGTTCAGTTGAACCATATGACGAGTTTACACAAACAAGCATGACCAAAACATCATGCAAGGATTTCGTGACAATTGTATCATTTTCGTATGATCATCGTCCGATTTGATTCACACACTTGATCTACTTTCCACACGACAGACATGCAACACATATTTTATATGTGAACGCAGCCACTGAGCTTTCAAACCCGCCTCCCCCAAACCGACACTGGTTTCTTCTGTCGAAGCTTTGCCAAATCTGTATAGCCAAATAAATAAACAAAATAAAATTGCTAGCCCAGACAAACTAGCAGTCATTAGAACATTGGTACACTTGGCTGAGCAGCTCGATCCAGCACAAGATCCCAACAGATGACCGATGGACGCCAATAATCGCAGACTGATGATTTCCTGCTGAATAGAGAGTTTGCCTTCTCCACATACAGAGATTTAAGCAATCCATCAAAATTTAGTAGCTTATGTGGTGCTGTGTTTGTAGGCAGGATGTACGAATGTTAGATGAATGAATAAAACTCTGGGCTACGACTATCTGCTTACTATAATGATATCAGTTTATTTCTGAGATCATGATTACCATAAAAAACAAAAGGACCACGTGAAGAGAATCCAAGTCTTCTTTCTACAGGTCCCTCATCACCTCTGCTCGACTCCCTGATGTAAAGTGTGGATGGTTCTCACCGGAGACTACACAGCTCTTATATCCAGCGCTTCGCAGCAACAGAGTGTGGGCTAAATGCTGTAAATGCAAATATAAACACACAGCTGGAGACTCTTCAGCTTCCTAATCACTCCTGTTGGATGGCTCATTAGCAGGAGGACAGGGAAAAAACAACACTTGGAAATGGACGCCACTCGGCTGAAAAGATCTGCTCACAAGACAAATACAGAAAGGCCTGCAGGCTAATCTTTCTGTCTCACTTTCTCACGCCTGTCATCCTATCATTACTTGCAGGCCATAAGCTCTTCCAGATCACACTGTAACCTGTTGTGTGTGTGTGGAAACTGCGAGACTGTATTAATCCCATACGGGGAAATTATTACCTCTGCATTTAACCCAGCCAAAGGGGCGTCTGGAGAGCAGTTGGGGGTTGGGTGCCTTGCTCAAGGGCACTTCAGCCAATTAATGTAGAGGAAGGGAAGATGCAGATCACTCCTCCACCACCATACATTTTTCCTGCTGGTTTGGAAATCGAAACAGCGACCTTTCGGTCCCAATGCCACTTTTCTTACCAGTAAGCTGCAGCTGCCTTTAAAGACACCATTAAACATGCTGACCTTTCAAAAAGGTCAAAGGTTAAACAGAGAATATGGCCTGCATGCAGAATTTTACAATGAATCGCCCAGAAGTTCTTTAGAAATAGCAAACAAAATTTATGAGGTCAAGGTCATTTCAACAAGGTCAAAGGTCAGAGACCCAATGCACACCTACACATCCCAAGGGACATGTGGGCGAAATTTCTGGACATTCTGCTTAGCGGTTTAAAAAAAAAAACAACCTGTAAAATATGTGGATGCAAGCCATACAGTGATAGCTAAGGGATAAACCAACAAAATCTTCCTCAGGAATGCAGTCAACGGCCTTATTCCAGCGCTGTGTCGCCAAAAAACATTGGCCTTCGTCAGACAAAGTGTGAGACGTTCAAGGCCTAAACATCAGAAATTTTCACTTTACGTCAGACTCCAATAATTTCATAGATATTCAAATAGATTACGAGAACTGCAATAAATACAAAATACAGAAATAAATAAGAAAAATGTAATGTCCTGTAAAATGGTTTATTACCTCAAACCATTTAGCTCAGAGAACATCAACTCAACAAGATAATTTATTCATAGAGCGGCGTTTCCAGAAGAGATAATGAAAAACCTATTAATGCGATCCAGACCCCCAAAACTACCCCCACCCCCACGTATTTTATTTCTCAGCAAAATAATATAGTGTTATACAAAGTAAAGCAAAAATTATACGACTCTTCATCCAGTCGACATTATTGTGAAATAAAAGCAGGTAAATTATCCCGTTAAAAATAATAAAAAGAACAGAACATGTGACCAGAGCTCGACCTTGGAGATGAGATGAAGCTGCTTGATAGAGACCATGATGCAGATGGGGAGGAGGAAGATTGTTATTGTTTGGAAGGGACGTCCCCTTCCATTATAAGGTCTGGAACATCAACTGGAATTTTTTCGCACTTCACTTTGCTGAATCTCCCCGACGTGATTCGCTTGTGCTTTGTTTAACCGCTGCACTTTAGGTGCGTTTAGCCGCTTCGCTTACGCCATATTTAACTGCTCCGCTTTTAGTGTGTTTTACCGCTTCACTTACGGTGCATTTCGCCGCTTCGCTTGCGCTGTGTTTAACTGCTTTAACATGTCCT
Source organism: Plotosus lineatus (assembly GCA_024760905.1). NCBI lineage: Eukaryota > Metazoa > Chordata > Actinopteri > Siluriformes > Plotosidae > Plotosus > Plotosus lineatus. The sequence continues at coordinate 11,896,399 of CM045729.1, forward strand.
AACACTTGTGCACACACACACACACACACACACACACACACACACACACACACACACACTCACTAGTGAACGTCCAGGGACAGGACATTGAGACAGTGGACAGTTTCAAATACCTGGGCGTTCACCTTAACAATAAACTGGACTGGTCCCACAACACCAACGCCCTGTACAAGAAGGGCCAGAGTCGCCTCCACCTTCTGAGGAGACTCAGGTCCTTTGGAGTATGCAGACCTCTGCTCAGGACTTTTTATGACTCTGTAGTAGCCTCTGCAATCCTCTACGCTGCCATCTGCTGGGCCCCGGGCAGCACAGAGCGGGACAGGAAGAGACTGAACAAGCTGGTCAGGAGGGCCAGCTCTGTCCTCGGCTGCTCACTGGACTCTGTGGAGGAGGTGAGTGAGAGGAGGATGGTAGCAAAGCTCACATCCATCCTGTCCAACAGCTCTCACCCACTGCACCAGACTGTAGAGAAGCTGAGTAGCTCCTTCAGTGGACGACTGAGACATCCTCAGTGCAGGAAGGCGCGCTACCGCAGGTCGTTCATTCCCACCGCTGTCAGACTGTACAACGCCACTTTATAACTGTCTGTGAAAATACCGGTTATGTGCAATAAAAACCCCGTGCACTTTAATCAACCACATCTACCCCACTGACTGTGAACCATATCAACCCATCTACTCCGCCCTCAGATACATATACACTTGAATATAGGCCAGTCTACAAAGCCGTTCCCTTCTTTTCTTTTATTGTTTATTAATTTATACTATTTATGTATCTATTTATTTATTTACTTATATAATATATATGTATGTGTGTATGTTTGTATTTGTATCTATTTTTGCACCCCCTACTGATGAGAGCCTGTAACAGTGAATTTCTCCACTGTGAGATTAATAAAGCTGTATCTTATCTTATCTTATCTTATCTTAAAACGAGCGTGGTCCGATGTTGCCGGAAGGAACTACTGATGTTATACATCAGCGCCTTAAATAGATTATACCAATAATTCAGCACAGGTCCACTAACCAAAGTGGGCGTGTTCTAGTAGAAAGTTGATATCAATGCATACTTTCTGAAGAACTTAACTTCAATCTACTGGATTTTAAGACACATGGCGCTGCTACGCAGTTATCACTGTTGAGCAACTTCAGTTCGTCGACCCACCCAAGAGCTGCTCCAAAATCTTCCGCGCTCTCCCTCAGATTTTACTACATTTTTTTCATCTGTGGCCCTACGCATAAAACTGATGACCCACACGTTCATAAAAATGAGAAGATTGAATCTGAATACAATAATCTGTAATTTTTTTACTAGTCTTCCAGATGTGGATTTTAGGATTATAAAGGCTTAATATCTTATTAATGAGAAATTACACTGAAGACATTTCCAACAGCAAAGAAGAAATACAGATCTATGTATGTGGAGCATGTGGGTTATCAGGTTCATGCACGGGGGCCGCAGAACTCGAAGAGGTCGGTTTTGGACGATCCTACTTAAAATCAAATGAATCATGGATGGGCAGAGATAGCAAACTCAATGCTGTAAATAAAGGAAAGAATTAAACTCAGACATGTAGACATGGAAAAGAGAACTGGTGTGAAGTTCTAGTGTAAATACGAATTAACAGGAAATGGGTCTTTTTGTGAAAAAAAAAATATCACATAGAATTGATCCTGCTTCACTGTAAGGTAAAAGGTAAAGTCTGTTGGGTTTTTACACCCGAGCCTCGGGGCCCATCAGGCCGGTGCTTATCCCCAGTTTCCATAGTGTGAAGTGACCAGGAGTTCAAGTCCCCCTGGATGGGACATTAGTCCATTGCAGGTTACCTTCCCATTATATTTTTACTGGTACCCATTTATACTGCCAGTACCTACTCATCCACCACTGAAGAAATGTCCCCAAAAAGAAAATCCTATTCTGCGGATTACAAGCTGCAAGTACTGAAATGTGCAGCAGAAAATGGTACTCGAGCAGCAGAAAGAAAGTTTGGAGTGAATGAGAAACTTGTGAGGGACAGAGAAAAGCAGAGATTATTATTATTACTGCAATGAAGAAAATAAAAAAAAAAGCTAATCGCACGCTAAAAGCTAGATGGCCACAGCTAGACTAACAAGCTTGCATGGGGGCTTGAACAACGTGCTGCAGGCAGAAGCTAGTCAACAGTGCAGTTGCGTCTCGATGTCCAGGTAGTGAAATTATTGCATATAATTCTGTTCACTATAATAATAACAAACATAATTTCACATGTTTATTTATATACTCACAACTGCAAGAAAGCAACAAGAGGGCAGAAAAGTGGAGATTATCATTACTGCAATGAAAAAAAACAACAAAAAAAAGCTAATCGCGGGCTAAAAGCTAATCGCAGGCTAAAAGCTAATTGTGGGCTAAAAGCTAGATGCTCACAGCTAGAGGAACGAGCTTGCACATGGGAGCTTGAGCAATGTGTCTCAGGGAGGGGCCTGTCTACAGTGCAGTTGCGTCTCCACGTCCAGGTAATTGTCAAGGAGATGAATAGAAATGACTTTGCGTGAGGATTTCTTTCTCTCTCACAAACAGACAGATAGACACACACACACACACACACACACACACACACACCCACACACACACACACACACACACACACACACACAGCATAACTGAATACACACATATACAGAAGCATCTTTATTTTTATTTCTCTGTGTGTGTGTGTGTGTGTGTGTGTGTGTGTGTGTGTGTGTGTGTGTGTGTGTGTGTGTGTGTGTGTGTGAAAACTTTTAAGCCCAGTTATGGGCTCACATTTTTTGAGCTAATGAGCTCACTGCAAATTACAAGTGCACCAATTAAACACACATCTGTGTGTGTGTGTGTGTGTGTGTGTGTGTGTGTGTGTGTGTGTGTGTGTGTGTGTGTGTGTGTGTGTTGCACATCCAGGCAGAAATTTTTTAAATAAAGCCAAAACACACTCACATCTGCTAATGTAAATAAACTGCAGCTTTCATAAAGATAGATGGGAGAAGTCTTGTCCTTGAAAATTACACACACACACACACACACACACACACACACACACACACACACACACACACACACACACACACTTTTGTCACTCTAATGTTTGATTCAGTCCAAATAAAAGTGTGTCTGTGTGTGTGTGTGTGTGTGTGTGTGTGTGTGTGTGTGTGTGTGTGTGTGTGTGTGTGCGCACCAAAACTTGTGTGTGTAATTGTCAATTCTCTCACTTCATCTATGGCTAATAAGAGACAGAAAGACACAGACACAAACACACACACACACACACACACACACACACACACACACACACACACACACACACACACACAATTCTGTAAATGGAATAGAGGGAACGTTGAAAGTTCTGGAAAATTAGATGTCAGGATCACTAAACTACATAGTAGTACTGTGAACACACACATATACATACAGACACTCGCACACACACACACACACACACACACACACACACACACACACACACACACACACACACACACACGTACCTTTATTGAAGTATTTATCCTATGATCAGGTGAACTGGAGCACAGTGTAATACACACGGATGGATAAACAAGCACAAAGTGTGAGCAGAACTTCAGTACTGGACGATGCGGTAAGATTGTGTGTCCGGAATGTCCGTATGTAATGAGGTTAATAACAATATGTTAACAACACACAGTTACAGTTCTGTCATCATAACTGTTTGATATTAGCCTCGCCCCTTTTCTTATTATTTTGTGAATTGTTATTTGCTCACGATTGCACAACCACAACAAAAGCTCCTCATAAACCTCCGAGCAGTTTACCGAAGTAACGAGTTTCCCAATTTGATTGGCTGCTTGGAGTTTTTTAGTAAAAGTGCTTGTACCGGGGTTCTTGAAACATGTGCAGAGGTTTCTGAAATATGAGCAAAGCATTCAGAAACCTGGGCAGAGCGTTCTGAAACATGGACAGAGGATTCTGAAAAATGATTCTGGATGCAGTTCCTTTCTTCAGCATACAACCATAAAAACGTGCCCTGTTGTGTTCTTGGCGGCGATGAAGAAGCAAGTAAACAACCGCATCATAGCCTTTGTGGCAAAGCACAGTATGTACAACACTGCGAGTAAGTATTATCTGGTGAATGGCGCTACAATGGCAGACGAGTTCTCCAATGCTAGGCTAACAGATAAAACTGAAGTCTACAGTATATTTGGTGGGACACACTCAAAAACTGCAACGATTACTGTGGTTACACAATTAATGACGGAAATAAATAAATCATCATGCAGTGCAACATAAACTCGAGTGTCGTGTTACACACTTTAACAAAAGCCGACTTATTAAACTGCCCTCTTGGGGACGCGCTGGATGCCTGGAGAAACTCCACATAAATTAACAATCATCCAGTTTAAGTTTAAAACTGGAAGGATGGAAAGTAAACACCTGACACAACGCTCTCTCTCTCTCTCTCTCTCTCTCTCTCACGCTCATGCACAAACACTGAGAGAAGGGCAGTGGTGGTTTAGTGGTTAAGATGATGTGTTCCTGAGCTGAAGGTCAGGAGTTCAACTCCCACCTTCACCACTGTTGGGCCCATAAGCAAGGCTCATAACCCTCAATTGCACAGTTGTACAGTGATACCTCACCTTACGATAGTCCCAGAATATGAAAAATCCAGTTTATGAAAAACATTTTCCTAAATTTTTTGTCTCTGTGTACGAAACAAGTTCTCCTAAAGAAACGCGCCATTCAAACATTCAAGCAATACACGAGTTGCTGTCCCATTGACTACATCTCCCAACATTCTGCCCCGCTGGCCTCCCATTGGCTAGAAGGGATGACGCAGCTCCCTCCCACTGGCTATCTCACAACATCCCACTCCGCTGGCCTCCCATTGGCTAGGAGGCATGACGCGGCTCCCTTGAGCAGCAGCTTGTTTCATTAGTTTTTCGAGTGTGTTCATTGCAACTTTATTTTTTGGCTCAGACTTTTAACCTTGCATGAACATTTATAAGATTATAATTCTGACATAGTCAACACAAAGTAAGTACCTTAAAAGGCATGCTTTTATAATTTTTAAAGGGTAGTATTGGGGGCCTTGGAACGAATTAAACGTTTTACATGTAAAATGTGGTTCTACTTACAAAAAATCCAGGTTACGAAAAAGGCTCTGGAACGGATTCATTTCGTAAGGTGAGGTATCCCTGCATTTAAAAAAAAGATGCTCATTGTAAGTTGCTCTTGCTAAGTGCGTCCGGCAAATAATGTAAAACTAAATGAACTGACTGGGCAGTGGTGGTGTAGTGGTATAAGGCGCCGGATCGCTGATCCAAAGGTTGGGGGTTCGAGTCCCACTCTCCACAAGGTTGTCACTGTCCTCCCAGTGCAGCTAACTGGGTTATCAAAGGCCGGCCATGTCTCTCACTGTCTATGTTGGGAGGCATGTAAAAGAACCATTGCTGACTTTCGACAAGAGTAGGCTGCAAAGCCGTCAGCGTGTTTCCGCCCTGCGATGGCCTGGCGAGCTGTCCAGGGTATACTCTGCCCTCGCCCTGAGTTGGCTGGGATGGGCACCAGCCTCCCCGTGACCCTAATTAGGATGAAGCGGTTAAAGAAAATGAACTGATGATAAATGAACTGACTAAATGAGAAAAGGTGAAGCCAGACATGAATAATGTTACGGAACACCTCACGTTATAAAACCATGTAAACACAATCACTGCTTGCAGTGTGTTTGTTAGTAGAGGTAAAGATTATACATTTTCATATTGTACTGTTTGCACTACTAGACATTTACATCTTACAGATATAGTGCATCCAGTTTCTTCAGTAGCGGGTTTATCATGGCGCAAATTGCGTCTGTGTCCGTATACGCATCCTGTTCTACTGCCAGTGTGTGTTTATAAAGATTTCAATAACACAAACAAATCTCAGATCCAGATCGCACACCTGACCTTCTCCTCCTAAGACCCGGACCATAACGCCGTGAGTTTCGTGATTTCTCTACGCCACTTCTGTTCCTTTTCGCCTGATAAATACTTAGCCCGATCAACATCTTCAAACAGGAAGTTTGGCAAAAGACGAATACCCAAAGTCTTTATATGAGGAACTTACAAGGAAAGACATACCATATAGATGATGTCCTCATCAGGAAAATAAAATATGGTGTCCTCAAAAGAGGACCAGTCGGATCTCAAGAGGTTAAACTTTATAAACCCCTCATATTTCTGACTCGAATCAAACTAAGCACTTCTAGTGACTGGCAACGTACTGAACGAATGACTGAAGCACAGTGATGAGAATTATTTGAGCAGATACTATTACCGCAGATACACACCCACTACTTCCCTTTTAACGGTATTCACCCTGCTGAAGGATACGAGCTGACAATTTGTGGTTTATTTAATTTGTTCGAACATTGTAGCCACCTGACCCTCTGACTTCTGTGCCTCCACCATGCCTCCACTCGACCTTGATATAAACAGTTTAGAAAGCATAGTGTCTCCAGACAGTGTTAAATAACCCAAACCGTCTCGCTGAAGTGCACTCTAGACTCGATTTTCACCGTAAATCTATAATCTGCACTCGTCAGTAGGTTCACTCAGAGACCAGCCGAGAGAACGTTTGGTAAAAGCAGGAATAAAAAATTGATCACTGATATTTTTTTCTATCTTACGAACAGTCAGTAAAACAAGGGCAGTGCTTCAGGTGTGTTATTTGATTTGTGATTTCCTGGGAGCCAATGCCAATGCTGTGATCTCATGTGTAGTTTGCTGTACGATCACTTAAGATTTTAAGAGGTTTCAACACATTATTAAATGAAATGCTGACAACAGAAAAAAAGCACAAATTTAAAGTGTTCACGCTTTGTTACTTTGCGGTTCAAAATGAAGGCGTACACATAAACACTATTTTTCCAGTGGTATTCAAAATGTACAACTTATAGCAAGCAAGCGAAATATATAATAGGAGAAGTTTAGGAAGAAAAGAAATGCCCAAGCAGAATCACTGAGACGGTTAAGGGAATATTCTTTATTAAAAACACTTAAGAACTCAATCAGGTATAACCAAGCACCTGCTCCATCAAACACCAAGTGGTTTCCACCTGTGATCAATCATATTAATTCTGAATTATTTTATTTAGCATAAAAAAACAGCTATACCTAGAGCAGTGTTTTTAAGTGTAACTCAAAGCAAAATAATCAACTATGGGTGAAAAGGCACCGTCAAAAGATCTCAGAGGTAAAGTTTTAGAGGGGCACAGGCAAAGAGACGGATACAAAAATGTTTGGTACTTCTGGCTGTCATTCCAAACTGGATAGAAGCGTAAGAAGGAAACTAGTCAGAGGGGCAACCAAGATGCCCATGGCACCTTTGAAGTAGTTACAAGAATTTTTGGCAGGGAGGGGTCATTCTGTGTATGTGAAAACAATATCACATATGCTCCACTAATATGGTTTGTATGGGAGAAGAAAAAGCCAAAGAAATGAAGCACTGCTGGCTTAGTGTTTAATACAATGGGTTACTCATCCGAAGGTCTGCAGTTCAATCCTCACTGTTACCACTGTTGGGTCCTTGAGCAAGGCCCTCAACCCTCAGTTTCTCAAGTTGCGTATAAATTGTGTATGAAATGAAATTAAAGAATAAGTATAAATAGAAACAGAATAAAATCTATAGAAAGATATATCATAAATATAAGTATGAAATATGATTAAACATTATCCTGAGGTACACTTAATACTAGGCTCCGGCAGAGGGGCGTGGCTGACATGTGCTTTACATCAGAGGTCTGGGAAGAGAAGCAGAACCAATACATTTCTGAACTTCTGCCAAAAGTTTCAAAAAAGAAACAAATTGACTCCAGTATTATAATGAACTGGATAAGAGTTAAACTCTTTGTAAATCTGATCAGATCTGCCGTGCTGTGTTTGAGAAGAACCAGGAGTTTAAACACGGAAGATGATCAGTTCAATTGTCCAGTTGTAGTGTCACCTGTGTGTGTGTGTGTGTGTGTGTGTGTGTGTGTGTGTGTGTGTGTGTGTGTGTGTGTGTGTGTGTGCGCGCGTGTGTGTGAGAGAGAGAGAGAGAGAGAGAGAGAGAGAGAGAGAGAGAGAGAGACTATATGCTTTCAATTAGACTGAGCTCAAGAGCATCATTACACCGTGCGGTCAGTTATGTAATAACTCAGAGAGAGACAGACAGAGAGAGAGAGAGAGAGAGAGAGAGAGAGAGAGAGATTGTATACAGTACAAACTCATATAGGTTACTTATACAAGGTTTAAACATACGTTCCCCTTTAAAGAACGCCCTGTAACAACTTACGAACAAATTCACCTAACAAACGGCCGTCTGGAACCTAACTCGTTCGTAAGTTGGGGAGCGTCTGTATATGATAATGGTAAGTCGCTCTGGATAAGAGCGTCTGCCAAATGCTGTAAATGTAAATGTAACGTAAAAAAAGTAACTCCTCAGGTTCTGCCTGAACTTTGACAAAATGCACCTTAAAGATTCTGAAGTCAAATGAAAAAAATGTCTCACATCTTGGAGCAAACTGTATATCTAGTATAAAGCCAATACTGTTTACCATCCAAGGAAAAGCATGCTTATATTAAAACATAAAGGTGGTAGCATCCTATTGTTGGGATGTTAGTCTGCAGCACGCACTGGGGTACTCATAAAAAAGAAGCAAAAATACCATCAAAGTCTTGAGGAATACCTGTTGCCATCTGCCAAAAAGTAATCAATAGGAAGAGAATTCATCTTCCATTATGACAATCAGCCGTTGAATTGCAGTGACTGAAAGCAGAAATAGTGAATGTCCCCACCTTGCCTGGGCACAACCTGGACTTAAACCTTACGGACAATATGTGGAACAACTTGATTGCAGTCGAGCAACATCCCCATACAAAATGAGAATATTTTGAAGGGTAGTTTTCTATACTCACTGTAACCGCATGTTATAAAAGTAATGAAATGAAAAGCTTGGAAAATGTCTCACTCTACACACCTTTAGTCCCATGTCATTTCTGAGGTTCTTGAGTGACATTTGGAGCAGGAAGTAAATAACAAGCTCCTTTATGCATGAAATAAAAGGCAGTTCATTTAAAAGCTTCCAGCAGAAATTTCAATTACCCAGAATACCTTACTCCTGCCTTGTAACAGCAAGTATTCTTGAGCTTGGATCAGAATCCAATCTTGTGCGTAAAAGGTCTGCTGTGTGAAACTGTACATGTCAGTACAGAAAGAACAATTTTAGAACTGTGCACTAAGAGGAAGCAGGTGGCTCTGAGCTTTTAAAGCCAGGTAAAATGGCCATCAAGGGACTGACTGTAAAGTCGCAGAGATTGGATTGAACCTCAAGCATGAAGTCACAGCCTGAACATAAGAATCAAGTTAAATGCCTTCTTCACTGAAGAAGATTAGCAGCTTTTTACTTCCAGTTAGAATGTGCGCAGAGTGGCACGGTGGCATAGTAGGTAGCTAATCCGCCTCACAATGAGAATGTCCTGGGTTTGAGGCCCAGCCTCAACAAGGGTGGAATTATGGGAGGGCTACATGATTTCCCATGTGTGGGTTATCTCTAGGTACTTTAGTTTCCTCCCACATGGCAAAGACGTGTACATTAGGCTAATACCTGACCTATGCAGCTTCACAGATTGTTTTTAACCTTAACCTGCTACGATCTCTCCACTGGCTTCCTGTAGCTGCTCACATTATATTCAAAACACTAATGACTGCCTAAAAAGCCAAAAATGGACTTGCATCCTCCTTCCTCAAAGAAGTCATCACACCTCACACTACACCGCATTCTCTCAGACCCTCTCGCACTGCTAGACTTGTCCCTCCTTCATGCAAAGGAACAAGGGAGGAATGTATGTGTAAACTCTTTTCTGTTCTGGCTCCAATTAACTTCCTCTTGATATCCTGACAGTTGAGTCACTGTGTGTCTTCAAACAATGGATTCTCTGATAGTGACCTTAAACACTTCTGTATGTCGCTCTGGATAAGAGCGTCTGCTAAATGCTGCAGATACAAATCCTAATTGATTCTTACAAATTGCCCTTAAGTGCAAGTGTGACCCTGAATGGTTGTGTGGGTGTGTGATGCCCTGTAGTGGCCAGCGAGCCTTCACCCAGAGTTGGCTGAGGCTCCAACTCATCCTACTATGATTAAGCAGTCTGGTAAGCGATGGATAAATTAATGTGTAGAGGAGGAAACCAGAAGGGGAAACCTAAAAGCAAAAAATATGAGTGATCAGCCGGTGACTGGCTTTCAGAGACAGAAAGGAAACAGTTTCATTTTGGCATACAATTATATTTTAATAAATCACTTTAAACAATGGATGATTTAATAAAGCAGCTTTACAGGAAACAGGATATCGATTTAGTTTTAGATTTCACTCTAATGAGCTAAAGGAAAGAAAAACCTTCCTGAGAAGTCATGAGGAAGGAACCTTAACAGGAACCAAACTCAGTGATACTCCCCATCTGGGACACCATGCAGTGTTTGTTTTCTGTACTGTCCTTATTTTCCCAAAAATCTATCCCAAAAAATAAACACACAGAGTCCAGTGAAAGTAACAGAACTGTATGTTTGTTGATGCGTGTTTGGTTTAAAGCCAGGAGAGAATTACAGATATGCCTAAAAATCCCAATAGAAAGAATTTGCGCGTGTATGTGTGTGAGTGAGTATGTGTGTGTGAGTGTGTGTATGTGTGTATGCAGTATGTGTGCTAATATGTGTGCGTGTGTGTATGTGTGTAAATGTGTGTGTGCATATGTGTGCACATATGAGTATCGATGTGTGTGAGTGTGTATGTGTGTGTATGCGCGTGTGTGTGTATACATGGGTATGTGTGTGTATATGCAGCGTGTTAGTGTGTGTGTGTGTGTATGTATATGTGTGTGCGTGTGTATGTATATGTGTGTATGTGTATGTATATGTGTGTGAATATGTGTGTATATGTGTGTGTGTAACACGTGTTTGTATGTATGTTTGTATGTGTGCATGTATATGTGTGTATATGTGTGTGCGTGTGTATGTACATGTGTGTATGTACGCGTGTTTGAGTGTATGTGAGTGTGTCTGTACGCGTGTTTGTGTGTATGCGTGTGTATGTATATGTGTATATGTGTGTACGCATGTTTGTGTGTATGTATGTGTGTATGTGTGTGTACGTATGCATGTTTGTGTGTATGTGTGTGTGTGTGTATGTATATGTGTGTATACATGTATGCATGTGTGTGTCGCGTGTTTGTGTGTGTATGTATATGTGTGTGTGTATGTATATGTGTGTATGTGTGTGTGTATGTATATGTGTGTATGTATATGTGTGTATGTGTGTGTATGTGTGTGTCTACACATGTTTGTATGTATGTTTGTACATGTGTATGTATATGTGTGTATATGTGTGTGCGTGTGTATGTACATGTGTGTATGTACGCGTGTTTGAGTGTATGTGAGTGTGTCTGTACGTGTTTGTGTGTATGCGTGTGTATGTATATGTGTGTATATGAGAGTATGCATGTTTGTGTGTATGTATGTGTGTGTGTATGCGTGTTTGTGTGTATGTGTGTGCGTGTGAGTGTATGTGTGTATATGTGTGTACGCATATTTGTGTGTATGAATATGTGTGTACATGTGTGTATGCATGTTTGTCTGTATGTATGTGTGTGTACGTGTATATATATGTGTGTGTGTGTGTGTGTTTGTACGCGTGTTTGTGTGTTTGTATATGTGTATGTGTCTGTGTGTGCGTGTTTGTGTGTACATGTGTATGTATGTGTGTGTATATATATATATACTAGTCCTTCTAAAAAAATTAGCATATTTTGATCAAGTTCATTATTTTCGGTAATGTACTGATAAAAATTAAACTCTCATATATTTTAGATTCATTGCACACCAACTGAAATATTTCAGGTCTTTTATTGTTTTAATACTGATGATTTTGGCATACAGCTCATGAAACCCCAAAATTCCTGTCTCAAAAAATTAGCATATTTCATCCGACCAATGAAAAGAAAAGTGTTTTTAATACAAAAAAAGTCAACCTTCAAGTAAATATGTTCAGTTATGCACTCAATACTTGGTCGGGAATCCTTTTGCAGAAATGACTGCTTCAATGCGGCGTGGCATGGAGCCAATCAGCCTGTGGCACTGCTGAGGTGTTATGGAGGCCCAGGATGCTTCGATAGCGGCCTTAAGCTCATCCACAGTGTTGGGTCTGGTGTCTCTCAACTTTCTCTTCACAATATCCCACAGATTCTCTATGGGCTTCAGGTCAGGAGAGTTGGCAGGCCAATTGAGCACAGTAATACCATGGTCAGTAAACCATTTAGCAGTGGTTTTGGCACTGTGAGCAGGTGCCAGGTCGTGCTGAAAAATGAAATCTTCATCTCCATAAAGCTTTTCAGCAGATGGAAGCATGAAGTGCTCCAAAATCTCCTGATATCTAGCTGCATTGACCCCGCCCTTGATAAAACACAGTGGACCAACACCAGCAGCTGACATGGCACCCCAGACCATCACTGACTGTAGGTACTTGACACTGGACTTCAGGCATTTTGGCATTTCCTTCTCCCCAGTCTTCCTCCAGACTCTGGCACCGCGATTTCCGAATGACATGCAAAATTTGCTTTCATCTGAAAAAAGTACTTTGGAAAACTGAGCAACAGTCCAGTGCTGCTTCTCTGTAGCCCAGGTCAGGCGCTTCTGCCGCTGTTTCTGGTTCAAAAGTGGCTTGACCTGGGGAATGCGGCACCTGTAGCCCAGTCCATTGCTTCCACAGGTCCCCCAAGGTCTGGAATCGGCCCTTCTCCACAATCTTCCTCAGGGTCCGGTCACCTCTTCTGGTTGTGCAGCGTTTTCTGCCACACTTTTTCCTTCCCACAGACGTCCCACTGAGGTGGCTTGATACAGCACTCTGGGAACAGCCTATCCGCTCAGAGATTTCTTTCTGTGTCTTACCCTCTTGCTTGAGGGTGTCAATGATGGCCTTCTGGACAGCAGTCAGGTCGGCAGTCTTACACATGATTGGGGTTTTGAGTAATGAACCAGGCTGGGAGTTTTTAAAAGCCTCAGGAATCTTTTGCAGGTGTTTAGAGTTAATTGGTTGATTCAGATGATGAGGTTAATAGCTCGTTTAGACTACCTGAACATGATATGCTAATTTTTTGAGATATTGAATTTTGGTTTTTCATGAGCTGTATGCCAAAATCATCAGTATTAAAACAATAAAAGACCTGAAATATTTCAGTTGGTGTGCAACGAATCTAAAATATATGAAAGTTTAATTTTCATCAGTCCATTACAGAAAATAATGAACTTTATGACAATATGCTCATTTTTTGAGAAGGACTAGTATATATATATATATATATATATATATATATATATATATATATATATATATATATATATATATATGTGTGTGTGTGTGTGTGTGTGTGTGTGTGTGTGTGTGTGTATGTGTGTATAATAGTTTTTGCTCACCATTGCTAATAATTTTATTGTTGATTTCTAAAGCCACGACACTGAAGCTGTGAAGCCACAATGCTACCGTTCAGTAAAACAAACCCTCTTAAAGAAAACTTGAGTTTAAAGAAAATTATAGTCTCATCTTCATGGTTTACCAAAAAAACAAAAAAGAACCACATTTCCCTTCAAACCCACAATTTGGTTTGACAATAATGAGTGCAGAGTCAATCTTATAAAGAATTTCCTGTTTCAATAACACTGTAATCTGAATATTTGGCTCCTGAGTAGTGCAAAACAAAAAAACAACAAAATAAATCTTCACTCGGTCACTGTGAGCTCTGTAGGTTCGAGCCCTGGGATGATGCACACAGCCAGGAGAGCTAATTAGCTGAACTTCTGGGGAGGAAGGAAATGCATTTGCTTACTTTTCTGTCACTATCCAACCATGGGGCCCCTCAAAGGCTATTATGCTGCTTCAGACGATGGATCAGAAATAGTTAAAAAAAAAAAAAAAAATAAATATATATATATATATATATATATATATATATATATATATATATATATATATATATATATATACATAAAATAAAAAATAAATAAATAATACATTTTGGCCAACATCATATGACTCATAGGAAGAACATATCGACTTTTGTCATTTCTGGTTGGTGGCTCTCGTGTAAATGGGAAGTCCTGGATGACCTGATGAGTAGGAATCATAATGATGAAATTATTAAAAAAAAGGAAAATAAATAGTTCTATTTTACTTCCAAAAATTACTTCCAAGAATAAAAAGTCTGGAGGATTTAAAATACTGTACATTCATTCATTTGTTGAACCCTTTAATCCTACTAATCTTAGCTCAGCCAACTCTGGGTGAAGGGGTGAAGGTGGAGTACACCCTGAACAGCTCACCAATCCATCGCACACACCAATCCAATGCCAACACACACACACACACACACACACACACACACACACACACACACACACACACAACTGGGGACTATTTGGAACGCATACTTAGTGTATTGTGCATATCTTTGGACTGTGGAGGAAAACCGGAGCACCAACAGAAAAATAACAAACACAAACTCCACACGGAAACACCCTCGCTCAGCTTGGGACTGGAACCCAGTCCCTTCACACAGTGTGGTGGACATGCGTCCCACTACACCAGCATGCAGCCCATATCGAACATGGTGATGTGATGCATAATAACGTTAGACGCATGTAGCTGCACTCAAAAGACTTTCACTTTTATGTATATATTATATAATGTATAAATACACGAGTCAAATAAAAATGATAACAGCGGTGCACAGGCAGTGATTCTGTCTCATGAAGGGGACAAGTAGGACGGAGAGACTGACCTGTGCAGAGAATCAGTGATTTGCTGGTTCGTGTCAGAGCTGCGTTATCGTGATGACTCGCTACCCCAGTGCGCGAGTCAGAGAATAAACCTGAATGTAATAAAAGAGGTTTAAAGAGGATTTGGGATGTTTATTGTGGAGCTGTGGAGCTTTCCAAAGCCACACAAAGCAAAGTTTTATTGACTTCAATCTCATATAACAGTGTGTCTTCAAGAAAAGGTGAGAGAGAGAGAGAGAGAGAGAGAGAGAGAGAGAGAGAGAGAGAGCAAGACAGAGAGATAGAGAGAGTGAGAGTGAGAGAGAGAGAGAGAGAGAGAGAGAGAGAGAGCAACTCTTGATGGTTCCCTGATGGCGCCATTCTACATTTTACACATCCACCTTTTTCAGCACGGAGTTAATCTCCCTCCCACCTTCCACTCTCTTCTGCGCTCCCTTTCTCATGGCGTGTACTAATCTGTAACACTGTAGGCGCGACTCACTGCCACAGGTAATAGCCTAATCAAATTCCCCCAGTGAGAAACGACAGAGTGAGGGCGTAATAAATGCAAGGAGGTACTGATGGTATTCGACGGCGAGAGAGAAACAAAGAGAAACTGAGAAAGACAAGAGAAAGAAAAAAGAGAATCAAGAAAAAAAGAGCAATAAAGAAAATTAAAATGAGAGCAAGAACGAGAGAGAGAGAGAGTGAGCAAGAGAGTGAGAGATAGAAAGTGAAAGTGCATGAGAAACAGTGTGAGAAAGAGAGAGAGAGAACAAGAGAGAGAGAGAGAGAGAGAGAGAGAGAGAGAGAGAGAGAGCGCGAGAGAGCACGAGAGAGAGAGAGAAAGAGAGAAAGCGAGAGTGACAGAGAGAGTGAGAGAGAGTGTAAGAGAGAGAGAGAGAGAGTGAGAGAGCGGGGGGAGAGAGAGAGAGAGAGAGAGAGAGAGAGAGAGAGAGAGAGGAAAAGCAAAATCTCAGTGGACAGACAGCGAGTATCTCCGCCAGCTGGACAGATTAGAGCGTGCGGTCCCCGTGGAGCGGATGGAATTGCACATCCTTTATTGACTGCTGATCTCTGGCTCTCAGAGTTTCACATGCCCATAAGCTTCATCTGATCACGAATGCAGGGCTCTGTCGGTCGTCAGGGAGAACCCACACCTACGCTGACGCCTATCTCTGACACCGATACCGTAATTTAAACGTATCTCAGATTTTCATACATTATATTCATTCCACACGGCAAGCGTAATCTCAAACACATGACTAGATTACAAGTGAAATTTTATATATATATATATATATATATATACAGTGATACCTCAGCTCACGAACATAATTGGTTCCCAGAAAGTGTGTGTGAAGCGAAAAGTTCGTCTTCCGAACATTTATTTCCCATAAGAAACCATTAAAATGAGAATAATCCGTTCCCAGGTCCCCATAAAACATAATTTTCTACTAAATAAGCCTTAAAACTACACAAAAATATACCTTATTTTATGTATAATAAATGTGCTATTGTATTGTAATTAAAGAAATAAACTGTACTGTATAATAAAGTCGTTTTATTTACCTTTGTGATGGTAGTTGACGGCTTGATGGAATGGAGTGGGAGGAGGAGGGAGGGAGGGACTTACTGTTTGGAAGGAGTGTTTGGAAACGCCTACTGCTTGGAAACACCTTTAGCCACACGCGCACCCTTAATAGCTTCCTTGTTCCTTGTACTGGTACTGGGACGCTGAGTCACACAAACGCACACCTCGTTCGTGTTTTTCAATGATCTCCGCCTGTGGTGGGGTCTTTTTCGGTCCCATAATAGCAAAAGTACACTCAATATGGTCCAAAATGTCTATCAAACACAAACCACTTCCGCACTCAAAGAAAGGGGGTGACGAACTGTGACGCCGTGAACGTGCGTCAACTTCTCGTGGCCGCCACCGTGGCGCTGTTCGACTGCGTGGTTTGGTTCGTCCACCGAAAACTAGTCCGTCAGCAGAGACTATATGCTCGCAAATTTAATGTTCTTGAGGCGAAAAGTTCGTGATCTTAAGCGTTCGTCAGCGGAGGTTTTACTGTATATGTGTAATTTTTCTTGGCCTTGCGATGGCTGGCAAGCTCTCCAGGGTGTACCCCGTCCTTACCCAGAGTTGGTTGAGATGGGCACCAGCCTCCCTGCGACCCTAATCAGGATTAATCGGTTCAGAAAATGACTGAATGAAGAATTATTCTTGATTCTCATGGTGGCAAACTCTCAGTGTTAGCTGCGTGTGATCAGCCTCCAACTCGCCTGCAGCTTCACCTCACACCAATGAGCACTTTCAATTCAATAATATTCAAATTCAAATTCAAAAATTCGCCCCGAGGCTATGGTTCTCTGCGGGCAGAGGAGCTGCTTCACCAAAAGAACCAACTCCAGAACGTCATTGTTTTTCTTTCTGATTGGCGGGATGGAACTCCGGTTAAACGCCACATCATCATTCTGTATATCACTTACACACTATACACAAGCACCATGTGGAAATCTGCGTTTCTACAAACATGGAATAGTGATTAGAGTGCACGAAAAGCGCAATCCCCCGCTAAGCCAAAAAAAGCAGAAGGTACACAACACCTGCTCTGAGCCTGCTGAACATCTAAGCAGTTGTTGTCTCTCACAATGTTAAAGAATCCTTATAAAAATTCCTGAGTGCAAAATTTGATCCAGAGCATCTCAAAAATCAAATCCAAAGGGCCACCTATTTTCTGAAAATTCACACAGAACCTTTTGAGCAGTTCTATTAACAAACACACAATCCGCAAGTTGGGGATGTAATCGATGTCACATACAGAGGTTATCCTGAACTGATCGGAAGTCCTCCGGCTCTTTCTAGCAGACTTGATTTGACTTGGTGAGCTATTCAAGGTATACCTCAGCTTCTTCACCCAGAGTTGGCAGAGATGAGCCCCAGCCTCCCTGCGACCCTAATTAGGATTAAGTGGCTTAGAAAATGAATGAAGTACAGTATATGGTTTGGAGCCGGATCAGATCTGACTTTTGGCTTGACTCCGCCCCAGATAGAAGGACTTCGAACATTTCTATTCAGACTCCCCTCATGAAAGAACCCGGCTTCAGATAGTGTGAATCTGAATCATATTCAGGACTCGATTCGCCAAGACTCCCATGTTCATCAAACCCCGTCTCAGAAAGCCCACCATCCTCCGTGTCCTGATTACTGGCTGCATCCGTTTCCTGTTTCCTCTCCTCAGTGTGTATGAACCACTTCACTCTCCCAAGTCTGCAGCTATTTCAGATGCTTCCTTATTATTCTTCTACTGTTATTCCTGTGCGCGGTAAAAAAAAATTAAATAAAATATCTTTCTAATGTTCACAAAGATTTTTTTTCTTCTGTCCTTGATTTTTTTCGGCCTGATTCTCCTTCATTATCTCTGTTTGCCTGTTCAGCCGACATGAATTGTCTTTGTTTTGTGTTTTGTTTTGTTTTTTATTTATTTATTTATTTATTTAACCCCACACTCACATTCACCTTCTTCTGCACCATGACTGAATGCATGTGGATTTCTATTGGAAAATTGTGTGTGTGTGTGTGTGTGTGTGTGTGTGTGTGTGTGTGTGTGTATGTGGTATTTAATCTGCAAAAGTCTCGAGGCCTTCAGAGTAAAGTAAAGCAAAAAAGTAGAACGACATCGTAAAAGAAGAAAAGGGAGATGAGAAAAAGTAAACAGAAGCTGAAAACAAAATCAGGAACAATCTGAATGACCTCGACCGCATGAGGAAGCTGATGTGAACAGATGTGGATGTATGTTGTTTGATTCAATTTCGTGAAACTTTATGCTAATGTTATAAATCAGAACATACAGGGATCCCTCGCTACTTCACGCTTCAGTTTCTACGGCTTCAATGCATCACGGGTTTTTCAAAAATATTCATCGAAAAATAAAAAAATAATGACATTATGGAAAAATAGGGGAAATGTCAGGAAAATGCCACAAAACAAAGTCCAATTATACAAAAACACACAAACAAACAAAAAAAACAACCCAACAAAACTACTTACATTTTTATGTGAGGCACGCATCTGTGTGCGCGCGAGTCTGTATGTGTGTGTATTTATATTTTTTTACATCTTATGCATTATTGTTGAATGTTTGTTATTACAAGCATCTATAGCATTGACTATGTACTTATTGATATTATATACACATGTACGTATACATCCGTCAGGGAGTCGATCCTACTTTGCGGAAATTCGGAGGTCGCGGAGGGTTGGGGGGTGTTTGCTCGGTCCCCATTAACCCCGAAAAGTGAGGGATTACTGTATAAGATGAACATCAATAACTTCGTAGCTAGAATGATTTCCACATGCTGCAGTAGGACCTCAGTAAATATCAATACTCATGACTCTCATAATATTATGTTTTGTGATACTGAATCTTCTCTCCAAAACAGAATTTTTTGAATTAACGGTTTGATAGACACACGAGTTTTGTGTTGTGTTTAAACCCCTGACCACTAGATGGCGGTGTTATAATCTATAGTTAGTACTTTGACTCGTCAAGTCAATGTAAGGAAACAGGAAAGTATTTTCAAAAATCACAACAATAGAAAAAAAATATTATAGTAGTTAGTTAGTATGCGTACAATCAGCCTTCCAGCATTTTGCATATTTTTTATGATTGCTGTGATCTAAAATACCAAATTGTGCAGATGTTCAAAAGGATTGTGGTACACGGTGAGGTACAGCTCAACCGATGCAGAGGAAACTGCTCTGATTAATGAAATAATACAATGATTGGCTAAATGTGCGAACGTTGCAGTGATTGGTTAAAATTGCAAAATGTCACACAAAATGAACAATGATTGGTTGAACTGACATGAATTGATGCTATCATGATATAACAAATATCAAGAGGGTCCTGGGTTCGATTCCCAGCTTAGGCGTTTCCTCTGGGTTCTCCGGTTTCCTCCCACAGTCCAAAAGCATGCACAGTAGGGTAGTTGGCTGTTCCAAATTGCCCTTAGGTATGAGTGTGAGGATGAATGTTTTTGAGAGTGTCGACTCTGTGATGGCCTGGCGAACTGTACAGGGTGTACCCGGCCCTTGCCCAGAGTAGGCAGAAATGGGCGTCAGCCTCCCCGAAACCCTAATTAGAATCAAGCGGTTCAGAAAATGAATGCGTGAATGAATGGATGGCTGGACGATGTCACAGTATTGCAATCGCCTGAAATATATAGAACTGTGAGCCCCGTATCAGGCGCTTCAAGATAGGTATCATATCAACAGGTTCTTATTTTCCTATCACACCTGGATTCACACCTGGTTGCCTCTTCAGCAGCTGTGTGAATGAAGGCGGGTGTGAAAGAGCAGACAGGGCACGAACATGTGCAGAACAGTGCGTCCTACACGACCAGACCGGGAACATCTGGTACAGAATAAAGTCAAATTGTACAATCAGACTAGTTTTTGGTTTCTCTCATTTTGTTTGGAACAACTTTTCATCTTCTCGTAAAACGGAAACAGCTGCAAGATGCCAAAAATTACCGCCGCTGCTAATCCACTGCTTTCTCGAAGTGCTTTTATCCCCTCAATCCCAACTCAGTGCAGTGTGTGTGGGAGTCACTACACAGAAAAAAAGGTCTTTCTTCCTCTCTTCATGCACCAAAGGGCATTCTGTAGATTGGAAAATCCGACACATGTGCTTTATGTGCTATAATTTTCTGACGCGGATGTGTCAGGAAACGTGCCTGATTTAGCAGTGACGCCTTTGAAAGCGAGGTTTGTTTATTTTATTCGCTCGGTAGCTACATGCCGAGGTGGATTACGCTGTATGATGAGACTGATTCGGGATGGCGAGGGTAATCAAACAGGATTGTTCTCCGGTGCAGAAGAGCGCGAGGCGGATTCCTTGTGCTTGGTTGTGTGCAGGAGGACATCCCGGAGGCTGCTAATTATTGCTAATATTGCTACGACGAGTTAAAAACGTTTAAAAACATTCAAATATACAAACGGTTCAGAACATCTGATAAAATCGTTTAAAAAATACAACCCTCCGGCTGTGTTTTTTCATCTTCGATAAAATTGAAGCATTTGGATGAAAGTTAATAAGGCAGGAGTTCAGACGAGGCCTTTTTTCCTGAATAGGCTGTGCGAATATGCTGCTTGGCGAGATGGTTACTTGTGTACATATCTGCTCTTGAATGCCCTGCGCCGGACTTAATCTTTCCAGTTTAGCAAACTCCGAGAATCTGCTCCTAATGCGTAAAATTACACCTGTCAGAGGCAAGCGCAGTTCATTACCGATACTTCCTGACCCATGCAAATGCGCGATTAAGAGCACGATGGAACACAAAGAGCGCAGCGCCGCACTTAATTACTGCAGCGAGAGAGCGAGAGAGAGCGAGAGAGAGAGAGAGAGAGAGAGAGAGAGAGAGAGAGAGAGAGCGTGCGATGCCTTATGTGAGAGATTAAGAGCAGCCAGTAAACACTGATAGCAAAAGGGCTAAATCTATTTCAGAGTATAAGCGCAGTGGAAATTTCATCTTCTGTGAAATAAGGCGGCGGATATTTACCCGCCTGGAAACTTAATAATCTTTATTCCTGTTCATGATGTACTACACAGAGCTATTCATTATTTATCTACCTTTTAAATGTCCTTCGCTGATTTAATTAAATGTGTGTAATCGGAAATATTGGGACAATCCGACCGCACTCCGTGTTTTCGACCAAAACAAAATATTGTGCCAAATGAACCCCCCCCCAAAAATAATGAAAATCATCTACGTGGCAATCAGGAGAACACGACGGGGTTGAAAAGCCATCGTTTTGATATTCGGTCGCAGTCTCTCTTCATCGGAATGATGTGAGAAATGTAAAAACATCCCGAATGCAGTCGGACTGATTGAATAGAGACTAATACGGGATGATTAAAGCGAGTGGATTTATGTTTAAATATGACATTTGAGATTCAACTGGCAGATCATTTTTCTACTTTACAAAAATTCTGACAAGTCCAGGAGTAAAAATGACTGGAATCAGGTTCAATCGAGTGTTTACAGAAACTTTGATTTGTTTATTGTGAGCAGGTGCGCACATCACTTTCACTTTATTCAAAGTATTTTCATGTGATGTTTTGTTTTTTCAAAGAATATTTGTGGAAACAAGATCAATGCAGCTGTGAGGATGAGCACAAACAAGTGTCCGTCCTCAATCCGGTCCCAAGCCCGGATAAATGCAGAGGGTTGCGACAGGAACTGGCGTAAAACTTTTGCCAAAATATACTATGCGGACTGCCAATACTAATTTCATACCGGATCGGTCGAGGCCCGGGTTAACAACGACTGCCACCACTACTCTCAATCAACAGGGTGCTGGTGGAAATTTGACTACTGTTGGTCAAAGAAGGAGAGGCCGAAGAAGGAGAGGTGGGAGGCATGTCTGTAGGCAGAGAGAGAAGAGGAAAAGCAGAAGTCTAGGACTGAGATTAGGGACTTTGAATGTTGGCGCTATGGCAGGAAAAGGTAGAGAGCTGGCTGACATGATGCAGAGGAGGAGGGTGGACATACTGTGTGTTCAGGAGACCAGGTCGAAAGGTAGCAAGGCTAGAAGCTTAGGAGCAGGGTTTAAGCTGTTTTTTCATGGTGTAGATGGGAAGAGAAATGGAGTCGGAGTCATCTTGAAGGAGGGGTTGGTCGGGAATGTTCTAGAAGTTAAAAGAGTGTCAGACAGAGTGATGAGTCTCAAGTTAGAAATTGAAGGTGTGATGTTCAATGTTGTTCGTGCTTATGCCCCACAGGCAGGATGTGAGCTAGAAGAGAAGGAGAGATTCTGGAGTGACTTAGATGAAATGATGCAGAGTACCCCAGAGGTGAAAGAGTGATCATTGGTGTAGACTTCAATGGACATGTTGGTGCAGGCAACAGAGCGGACGAGGAAGGGATGGGCAGGTTTGGTATCCAGGACAGGAACACAGAAGGACAGATGTTGATAGATTTTGCAAAAAGGATGGAAATTGCTTTGGCAAATGCTTCTTCCAGAAGAGACAGGATCATAGGGTGACTTATAAAAGCAGAGGTAGGAGCACACAGGTAGACTACATCTTGTGTAGGCGATGTAATTTGAAGGAAGTCAGTGACTGCAAAGTAGTAGTGGGTGAGAGTGTTGCCAAACAGCATAGGATGGTGGTGTGCAGGATGATGCTGATGGTGACAAAGGTGAAGGCAAAGGCAGAGCAGAATACAAAGTGGTGGAAGCTGAAAAAGGAAGAGTGTTGTGTTGTCTTCAAGGAGGAGTTGAAACAGGCTTTGGATGGTCAGGAAGTGCTTCCAGATGACTGGACAACTACAGCTAATGTGATCAGGGAGACAGGAAGGAGAGCTCTTGGTAGATAAAGTAGAGAAGGAGACTTGGTGGTGGAATGAGGAAGTGCAGGAGTGTGTACAAAGGAAGAGGTTAGCTAAGAAGAAGTGGGACATTGAGAGGACCGAAGAGAGTAAACAGGAATACAGGGAGACACAGCATCTGGCAAAGGTAGCGGTGTCAAAGGCTAAACAGAGGGCGTATGATGACTTGTATGTTAGGCTGGACAGTAAGGAGGGATGGCCTGGCGAGCTGTCCAGGGTGTACTCTGCCCTCGCCCGAAGTTGGCTGGGATGGGCGCCAGCCTCCCCGCGACCCGAATTAGGATTAAACGGTTACAGAAAATGAATGAATGAATGAATGGATCTGGAGAAAGCATATGACAGGGTGCCGAGAGAGGAACTGTGGTATTGCATGAGGAAGTCTGGAGCAGCAGAGAAGCATGTTAGAGTGGTGCAGGACATATATGAGAGCTGTAAAGCAGTGGTGAGGTGTGCTGTCGGTGTGACAGAAGAGTTCAAGGTGGAGGTGGTTCTGCATCAAGGGTCAGCTCTGAGCCCCTTCTTGTTTGCTATGGTGATGGACAGGCTGACAGACGAGGTTAGACAAGAATCTCTGTGGACTATGATGTTTGCAGATGACATTGTGATCTGTAGTGAGAGCAGAGAACAAGTGCAGGAAAATCTAGAGTGGTGGAGGTATGCCCTGTAAAGGAGAGGAATGAAGGTTAGCCACAGTTAAAACAGAATACATCTGTGTGAAAAAAAGGACCCAAGAGGAACGGTGAGGTTACAGGGAGCAGAGATAAGGAAGGTGGAGGATTTTAAGTACTTTGGCTCAACAGTCCAGAAAGGGGGCAGTGGTGGTCTAGTGGTATAGGGCGCTGGATCGCTGATCCAAAGGTTGGGGGTTCGAGTCCCACTCTCCACAAGGTTGTCACTGCCCCCCCCCCCAGTGCGGCTAACTGGGTTATCAAAGGCGGGCCATGTCTCTCACTGTCTATGGTGAGAGGCATGTAAAAGAACCATTGCTGACTTTCGTAAAGAGTAGGCTGCAAAGTCGTTAGCGTGTTTCTGTCCCTTGCTAAAAAGGGTTGTGACAGGAAGGGCATCCGACGTAAAAATCTCTGCCAAATCAAACATGCGAATCAAGATGATTCGCTGTGGTGACTCCTGAGTAAAAGGGAAAAAGCCGAAAGGAAGACAGACAGGCTCAACATTCCAGAGCAATGGAGAGTGTGGAAAAGAGGTGAAGAAGCGTGTGCAGGCAGGCTGGAATGGTTGGAGAAAAGTGTCCGGTGTAATGTGTGACAGGAGGGTATCGGCAAGAAAGAAAGGAAAAGTGTACAAGACGTTGTTGAGGCCAGTGATGTTGTATGGTTTAGAAACAGTGGCCCTGGGGAAAAGACAGGAGGCAGAGCTGGATGAAGGGCAAAGATGAAAATGTTGAGGTTCTCTTTGGGAGTAACAAGGATGGATAGGATCAGGAATGAGTATATCAGAGGGACAGCACATGTAAGAGGTTTTGAAGACAAAGTCAGAGAGGCTAGATTGAGATGGTTTGGACATGTACAGCGAAGGGATAGTGAGTATATTGTAATAGGATGCTGAGATTGGAACTACCAGGAAAAAGGCCTAGAGGAAGACCAAAGAAAAGATTTATGGATGTGGTGAAGGAGAACATGAAGGTAGTTGGTGTAAGAGTAGAGGATGCAGAGGATAGGGTGAGATGGAGGCAGATGATTCGCTGTGGTGACCACTGAAGGGAAAAGCCGAAAAGAAAAGAAGAAGAAGAAGAAGAAGATTTTTGGAAACAAGATCAGAATGCGGTGAAGCTGTACCTGTGATTATGATTTGAATAGCGGCTACAAACACACAGAGGTACAACAAACAAACAAAAATTACATTCAATTACATTATGCCTGGAACCTTGTTGACTTTTCCCAAAATGTATTAATTTGTCTGATAGAAGAATCCTTTTTACTCGCTGGAAGATGTTTCAGATTTAATACAGGTCACCAGCTCATAGTCAAAGCCGCCGAGAGAAATTAAAGACGTGAGATGAACATGAAGAGATCTTTTATAGGGTGCAGTGTGATGACATGTTGCCGCAACTCGCAGCAAAAAAAAAAAAAAAAAAAAAAACATTCACTGTTTTATTCACGCTCACATTCCCTATGTTTTTGCTTAGTTGATAAACAAAGGTTTTTATTTTGATAATACTCTTTTTGATTACTAGCTCACCACATAGTTATTCACCCAGGGACAGGTGGATATCGCTGAATATTCCCAGTAGAACATCAAGGGGATTATTCGGAGATTTCCACTGGCCTGTGAGGTGAATACAGTTACTATTCGAGTTACGACCTAGATTGATAGGTGCAGACTTCAATGGACATGTTGGGGCAGGCAACAGAGGGGACGAGGAAGTGATGGGCAAGTTTGGTATCCAGGACAGGAACGCAGAAGGACAGATGTTGATAGATTTTGCAAAAAGGATGGAAATGGCTGTGGTGAATACTTTCTTTGAGAAGAAACAGGAGCATAGGGTGACTTATGAAAGCGGAGGTAGGCGCACACAGGTAGACTACATCTTGTGTAGGCGATGTAATTTGAAGGAAGTCAGTGACTGCAAAGTCATCGTGGGTGAGAGTGTTGCCAAACAGCATAGGATCGTGGTGTGCAGGATGACTCTGATGGTGAGAAAGGTGAAAAAGGCAAAGGCAGAGCAGAAGACAAAGTGGTGGAAGCTGAAAAAGGAAGAGTGTCGTGTTGTCTTCAAAGAGGAGTTGAAACAGGCTTTGGATGGTCAGGAAGTGCTTCCAGATGACTGGACAACTACAGCTAATGTGATCAGGGAGACAGGAAGGAGAGCTCTTGGTAGATAAAGTAGAGAAGGAGACTTGGTGGTGGAATGAGGAAGTGCAGGAGTGTGTACAAAGGAAGAGGTTAGCTAAGAAGAAGTGGGACATTGAGAGGACCGAAGAGAGTAAACAGGAATACAGGGAGACACAGCGTCTGGCAAAGGTAGCGGTGTCAAAGGCTAAACAGAGGGCGTATGATGACTTGTATGTTAGGCTGGACAGTAAGGAGGGAGAAAATGATCTATACAGGTTGGCACAGCAGAGAAATAGAGATGGGAAGGACGTGCAGCAAGTTAGATTGATAAAGGACAGAGAGGGAACTGTATTGACTAATGACAGAAGTGTGCTGGGAAGATGGAAAGAGTACTTTGAAGAGCTGATGAATGAGGAAAATGAGAGAGAAAAAAGAGTAGAAGAGGTAACCATTGAGGAGCAGGATGTAGCAAAGATCAGTAAGGGTGAAGTGAGAAGGGCATTGAAGAGGATGAAGAATGGAAAGGCAGTTGGTCCTGATGATATACCTGTGGAGGTATGGAAGTGTCTAGGAGAGGTAGCAGTAGATTTTCTGACAAGAACATTCAACAAGGTACTAGAGAGTGAGCAGATGCCGGAGGAGTGGAGGAGAAGTGTGCTGGTGCCCATTTTTAAGAACAAGGGAGACGTGCAGAGTTGCAGCAACTACAGAGGGATAAAGTTGATGAGCCATACGATGAAGTTATGGGAAAGAATACTGGAAGCTAGACTAAGGGCAGAGGTCAGCATTTGTGAACAACAGTTTGGTTTCATGCCAAAAAAGAGCACCACAGATGCAATGTTTGCCTTGAGGATGTTAATAGAGAAGTACAGAGAAGGTCAGAGGGAGCTACATTGTGCCTTTGTGGATCTGGAAAAAGCATATGACAGGGTGCCAAGAGAAGAACTGTGGTATTGCATGAGGAAGTCTGGAGTGGCAGAGAAGTATGTTAGAGTGGTGCAGGACATGTATGAGAGATGTAAGACAGTGGTGAGGTGTGCTGTCGGTGTGACCGACGAATTCAAGGTGGAGATGGGACTGCATCAAGGGTCAGCTCTGAGCCCCTTCTTGTTTGCTATGGTGATGGACAGGCTGACAGACGAGGTGAGACAAGAATCTCCATGGACTATGATGTTTGCAGATGACATCGTGATCTGTAGTGAGAGCAGAGAACAAGTGCAGGAAAATCTAGAGAGGTGGAGGTATGCCCTGGAAAGGAGAGGAATGAAGGTTAGCCTCAGAAAATCAGAATACATGTGTGTGAATGAGAAGGACCCAGGAGGAACGGTGATGTTACAGGGAGCAGAGATAACGAAGGTGGAGGATTTTAAGTACTTAGGCTCAACAATCCAGAGCAATGGAGAGTGTGGAAAAGAGGTGAAGAAGCGTGTGCAGGCAGGCTGGAATGGTTGGAGAAAAGTATCCGGTGTGATGTGCGATAGGAGAGTGTCAGCAAGAATGAAGGGAAAAGTGTACAAGATGGTGGTGAGGCCAGCGATGTTGTATGGCTTAGAAACAGTGGCGCTGAGGAAAAGGCAGGAGGCAGAGCTGGAGGTAGCGAGAGATGAAAATGTTGAGGTTCTCCTGGGAGTAACGAGGATGGATAGGATCAGAAATGAGTATATCAGAGGGACAGCCCACGTAAGATGTTTTGGAGACAAAGTCAGAGAGGCTAGATTGAGATGGTTTGGACATGTACAGAGGAGGGATAGTGAGTATATTGGCAGTAGGATGCTGAGGTTGGAACTACCAGGCAGAAGGCCTCGAGGAAGACCGAAGAAGAGATTTATGGATGTGGTGAAAGAAGACATGAAGGTCGTTGGAGTCAGAAAAGAAGATGCGGAGGACAGGGTGAGGTGGAGGCGGATGATTTGCTGTGGCGACCCCTGAAGGGAGCAGCCGAAAGTAAAAGAAGAAGAAGAAGAAGAAGATATATATATATATATATATATATATATATATATATATATATATATATATATATATATATATATGTATACACTGCACAGAAACACACAAAGCCTCAAACAATATTTTCAATATTTTACTCAATTTGTAGGATTTTAGAATAAGTGACTGTCAGAGTCCAGGAGTTTTTGTCCGCCGTTTTGATCCAATCACTGTCCCGAGTGTGTGAGGTGAATAATAAGCAATTATTGAATGAGCTGAAGTATGACAGACAACCCTCTGAGGCCAAATAACTTTCAACCTCATACAAAAGTAAGCTATACGTGGTTTACTCTGCCCAGAGTCGGCTGAGATGGGCACCACCGGCCTCCCCACCACCCTAATTAGGATTAAGCGCTTCAGAAAACAAACAGCTGAATGAATCATACAAAAGCTACATTTTTAGGTTATTTATTCAAAATATTTTCAGAGTGGACCTTCTGGTATTGTGTTGCTCATGACAATCATGTAATAATCATTCAGCACCAATAGTAACGATGCAATAATTGGTGTTGTACAAGCATATTAAACATTATTTGATGGCTTTCTAACAATCAGAAACTTTTTTTTTTCAATGTATAATCACCTCCATTATTCTGAGAGGAATCCAATCAGATTACACCGTTTCTGTGTAGTCTCAATTCAATGTTAATATATATTTTATTAGAGATCACTTTTTAACAACTGGAAAAGGGTAGAACGCCCCAGGTCTTTTCCAGGTCTGGGATGAGGTCCTGCCTCAAGTATCTCAGTGTCTTGTGCACGAGTGATGGAAGGATCGGGAGGGAGATCAACAGGCGGATTGCTGCAGCCCTGCTATAAAGCGAAGTTTGTGACGGTCCATCGTGGGGAAGAAGGAGCTGAGCCGGAAGCCAAAGGTCTCAGATTACCAGTCGATCTACGTTCCAAACATCGCCTATGGTCACGAGCTTTGGGTAGTGACTGAAACAACATGATTGGGAGCAGCCGTAGTGTAATGTTTAGAGAATCGGCTTTGGGACCGAAAGGTCGCTGGTTCGATTCCCAAACCAGCAGGAAAAATGTGTGGCAGAGATGGGAATGAGCTGCACCTTCCCTTCCTGCACATAAATGGCTGCCCTTGAGAAGGTGCCCCAATGTGTGTGCAGCAACCTACTGCTCCAAGTGTGTGTGTATATTTCTGTGTGTGTGTGTGTGTGTGTGTGTGTGCACGCTCACTTTGGATGGAATAAATGCAGAGGAAATAATTTCCCTTATGGTATTAATCGCAGATACAAGCGGCTGAAATGAGCTTCCTTCACAGAGTGCCGAGGCTCTCCCTTAGAGATAGGGTGAAAAGCTCATCAATCTGGGAGGAGCTCAGAGTAGAACAGCTGTTCCTCCCCGTTGAGGAGGCTCGGCATCTGTAACACCTCATTGGTCTGGTTTTGTGAGAACAGGAAACTGACCCCAGGGTAATCAGAACACGCTGGAGGGACTGTGTCTCTCGGCTAGTATGGGAGCAGTGTCGTAGTCAGTGTCCCTCCAGGAGAGCTGGAGAAAGTGACTGAGGAGAAGGACGTCTGGACCTAACTGCTTAGGCTGCTGACCCCGCGACCCGATCCCAGATTAAGCGGATGATGTCGATGACTTTTTAACCTCATAAATATTTAAGGATTTTTTTCCTTTGCCAAAAAAGTTTGCACCTCAACTCCCTTTTGTCATTCAATCCTTTTGAACACTTGTAAATAAATCCCCCAGGGATCACCAGGCTCTTCTCAAACCTTAATTGTGCAGGCAGGAAAGATTAGCAAAGCTGACAAAGCTAATTTAACTTGTCCGTCATTGCATTTCCACCCACCAAAATCACACAGAGAAACCAGCTGGGTCGTAATTACTTGCTTTAAAAGAGAATAAAAACTCTGCTGCACTGTAATAATAAATTAAATAAATAAATAAATAAGAAATGTCTCTATGCCATCCAGTTTTTAGCATCACAAGGATCCTTTCTGTAAAAATTTGGCGAGTAATCCGAATTGACTCCACTTGACACGAGCTGCACATAAAGTGGACATCAGTGTGGATCGAGACTTTTTTCAGCTCAATCACATCTCAGACCACTGCGGTGAAACAAAGAGTTTGTGACCTCCAGTGGGCGGGAAAAGGGCAAACCAAGCAAGGTAGCAGAAAAGCAGGAGAATTTTTCACTCGCCGTTTTCATTTGGACGAGGCTCGGATTCATGACCTCTGTTGGACTCTTGTTCGATTTGGGAGAAAAAAAACAAGCCGTGTTTGTGGTGTTTTTTTCCCTGCTGAATCTCATTTGTGAATGAAAACCCAGTCAGAGGTGTTTGGGAGAGAGAACAGACTCATGAGAAGGAAAAATAATTCCATGTTTTAGCTCGTGATGTTCACCACCATTGCCTGAGGCTCACTGAACATTTCAGTTTACTCAGATGAAGTCATGACACGCTGAAGAAAAAAACCCAGATCTCGTTCTGTACTCAGGTATGGTGCTTTATTCTCTCCGTACCTACTGCATATGAACAACCCCATGCTCTGATTGACTAATACATGACTCGGACTTCAGCGCATTTACTATTAGAGTAACAGCACTCCAGAATAAAAAATTAAGAAACTAATGCTAACAGCTAATGCTTGCTCCATTCATTTTACATATATGGCAACAGCAAAATATACTTACAGCGGAATGTTAGCGTGGGGGAGGGGAGTCTGGGGGCGGGGTCCAGGCCAGAGCCTGTTTGCTATCTACAGTTGGTCAACATCTACCATAGACTAATTGGAATATAATTATTTGTAAACATATACAGTCGGCCCCCAATTTACAAAATTAATCCGTTCCAGAGCCCTTTTCATATTGCGGGGATTTCATAAGTAGGGGTCGCATCTTACATGTTAAATGCCTAATTCGTTCCAAGGCTCCAAAGATTTTAATAAATAATTTTCTTTTACTTTTAACACATATTTCATACGTGTTAAAAGTAAAAGAAAATTATTTATTAAACCATTTAAGCACTTTATTAACTTATTCTTAACATCCTTATCTATTTGTGACACGCGGGATTCCTCTTCTTTCATTAAAGTTCGCACCATTTTAAACACAACACGCTGCAAATTTGCATTGAGCTGAGTCACTTTACATGAAGCTTAAAACAGCCAATCACCGAGCGGCTTACAATATGTGAGACGCTCCAGCGAAAGTGGGCACTTGAAGCAAGTTCACTTGCTTGTACTTGAGACAAAGCATGGGTTATCCGGCCTTCCGGTCTTTCAAGTGAGCAAGGGCGCCGTTGAACACTTGTTTAGTACTCAGCCTTCACTAGATTTAGACAATTCACAGAAATGACCAATTTGAGATAAAAACCACGGAATTCCGTGGATCCGCGGAAAATTGCCATGTATGATTTTATACTCCGCCGCTGCAAGCTATCAGTTCATATACTGATGAGAGGATGTGGAAAAACTGTTAAATAATTTATTTGGAAATTATTTCATAAAATTGTTTATTATGTATCAGTTCAGAGTTACAAACCCCTGTTAATACACCGTAGCACCTTCTGACTTTTAGAGCATCCGCGATGGAAAAACGATTTCGGTACAATCCTACCTTCACACGACAGTTAAAACAAACATCTTTGAAGTGGTGTCTGAGTTAATATCAGGAACTCCACCTGGGAACTGAGACAACTGACCTCTGAGCGAAGCTGGAATCTTTCTTCCGACAGTGTAGGGTGACAACCCGGTGACCTTCAATCCTAGCATCCTGACTGATCATCCACAGCATGGGGTTACAGGGCCGCGCTCCCAGGAACGTCACGCCGTCTTTGAGCTTCACCCTGTGAGGGAGAATAAGGAAAGCATTAGCACATGATGTGTGATGAAACTGGTAATCCTGACGAGATCTGTCCCAAAGAAGCTTCACGTGGTGTTAGGATTTCATTTAAAGGAACTTTACTTCCTACCCCTGATGCTGGGATGTCATATTGGGGGGATATGTGTGCGTGTGTATATATATATATATATATGTGTGTGTGTGGGTGTGTGTGTGTGTGTGTGTGTGTGTGTGTGTGTGTGTGTGTGTGTGTGTGTTACTGCAGTGGTGAGTTGATTTGTGGGAGGTTAGCACTGTGTAACACTTTCATTCATTATGAGAGAGCTGATTCAGTGTAATGCTCATTGTAGGTGTGAATAAGAGTCAAGGATTTTCAGGTCAATTGAACAAAATTAACATTCATTGTATGCTCCGAAACTCTTGACACGTTTTTCTTTGCTTCCTCCGCTGAAGTTCTTTCAGGTGATAATCTTCGTCCATCACATTTTCTGCTCTCAGAAGTTTTAAAGATGGAGAGGGCAGAATAAACTTGTACAGGCGCACACCTGCTCTCCTCTGTTTTACAAAACCCACCTTTATCCAGACTGACATGTACATGATGCTGATAGGTAGAGATTGAAACACCACCTACACAAAAACTGACAGAAATACAAAGGCCACACCTTCTTCACTGAGATGGATTGCTAAGCCGCAGAGGCCACACCTCTTTCAATCTTCTTCTTCTTTTCCTTTCGGCTTTTACCTTCAGGGGTCGCCACAGCGAATCATCTGCCTCCATCTCACCCTATCATTTGCATCTTCTTCTCTTACACCAATGACCTTCATGTCCTCCTTCACCACATCCATGAATCGTCTCTTTGGTCTTCCTCTAGGCCTTCTGCCTGGTAGTTCCAGCCTCAGCATCCTATTACCAATATACTCACTATCCCTTCTCTGTACATGTACAAACCATCTCAATCTAGCATCTCTGACTTTGTCTCCAAAACGTCTTACATGTGCTGTCCCTCTGATGTGCTCATTCCGAATCCTATCCATGCTCGTAACTCCCAAAGAGAACCTCAACATTTTCATCTTTGCTACCTCCAGCTCTGCCTCCTGTCTTTTCCCCAGGGCCACTGTTTCTAAACCATACAACATCGTTGGCCTCAACACCGTCTTGTACGCTTTTCCTTTCATTCTTGCCGATACCCTCCTGTCACACATCACACCGGACACTTTTCTCCAACCATTCCAGCCTGCCTGCACATACTTCTTCACCTCTTTTCCACACTCTCCATTGCTCTGGACTGTTGAGATGAAGTACTTAAAATCCTCCACCTTCCTTATCTCTGCTCCCTGTAACCTCACCGTTCTTCTTGGGTCCTTGTCCTTCATGCACATGTATTCTGTCTTACTGAGGCTAACCTTCATTCCCCTGCTTTCCAGGGCATACCTCCACCTCTCTAGATTTTCCTGCACTTGTTCTCTGCTCTCACTACAGATCACAATGTCATCTGCAAACATCATAGTCCATGGGGAATCTTGTCTAACCTCGTCTGTCAGCCTGTCCATCACCATAGCAAACAAGAAGGGGCTGAAAGCTGACCCTTGATGCAATCCCACCTCCACCTTGAACTTTTCTGTCACACCAACAGCACACCTCACGACTGTCTTACATCTCTCATACATGCCCTGCACCACTCTAACATACTTCTCTGCCACTCCAGACTTCCTCATGCAATACCACAGTTCCTCTCTCGGCACCCTGTGATATGCTTTCTCCAGATCCAAAGCTCTGTCTGACCTTCTCTGTACTTCTCCATTAACATCCTCAAGGAAAACACTGCATCTGTGGTGCTCTTTCTTGGCATGAAACCAAACTTTTGTTCACAAATGCTGACCTCTGCCCTTAGTCTAGTTTCCACTATTCTTGCCCATAACCTCATTGTATGGCTCATCAACTTTATCCCTCTGTAGTTGCCACAACTCTGCACGTCTCCCTTGTTCATAAAAATGGGCACCAGCACACTTCTCCTCCATTCCTCTGGCATCCTCTCACTCTCTAAGACCTTGTTGAATGTTCTTGTCAGAAAATCTACTGTTACCTCTCCTAGACACTTCCATACCTCCACCGGTATGTCATCAGGACCAACTGCATTTCCACTCTTCATCCTCTTCAATGCCCTCCTCACTCCACCCTTACTAATCTTTGCTACTTCCTGGTCCTCAACAGTCACCTCTTCTATTCTTTTTTCTCTCTCATTTTCCTCATTCATCAGCTCTTCAAAGTACTCTTTCCATCTTCCCAGCACACTTCTGTCATCAGTCAATACATTTCCCTCTCTGTCCTTTATCAATCTAACTTGCTGCATGTCCTTCGCATCTCTATTTCTCTGCTGTGCCAACCTGTATAAATCATTTTCTCCCTCTTTACTTTCCAACCTATCATACAAGTTATCATACGCCCTCTGTTTGGCCTTTGACACCGCTACCTTCGCCTTACGCTGTCTCCCTGTACTCCTGTTTACTCTCTTCGGTCCTCTCAATGTCCCACTTCTTCTTGGCTAACCTCTTCCTTTGTACACACTCCTGCACTTCCTCATTCCACCACCAAGTCTCCTTATCTACTTTCCTTCCAGATGACACACCAAGTATTCTCCTACCTGTCTCCCTGATCACATTAGCTGTAGTTGTCCAGTCATCTGGAAGCACTTCCTGACCACCCAAAGCCTGTTTCAACTCCTCTTTGAAGACAACCCAACAGTCTTCCTTTTTCAGATTCCACCACTTTGACTTCTGCTCTGCCTTTGCCTTCTTCACCTTCCTCACCATCAGCATCATTCTGCACACCACCATCCTATGCTGTTTGGCAACACTCTCACCCGCTACTACTTTGCAATCACTGACTTCCTTCAAATTACATCGCCTGCACAAGATGTAGTCTACCTGTGTGCTCCTACCTCCGCTTTTATAAGTCATCCTATGCTCCTCTCTCTTCTGGAAGAAAGTATTCACCAGAGCCATTTCCATCCTTTTTGCAAAATCTACCAACATCTGTCCTTCTGCGTTCCTGTCCTGGATACCAAACCTACCCATCACTTCCTCGTCCCCTCTGTTTCCCACAACATGTACATTGAAGTCTGCCCCAATAACCACTCTTTCACCTCTGGGGGTACTCTGCATCACTTCATCTAACTCAGTCCAGAATCTCTCCTTCTCTTCTCGCTCACATCCTGCCTGTGGGGCATAAGCACTAACAACATTGACCATCACGCCTTCAATTTCTAACTTGAGACTCATCACTCTGTCTGACACTCTTTTAACTTCTAGAACATTCCTGACCAACCCCTCCTTCAAGATGACTCCGACTCCATTTCTCTTCTCATCCACACCATGAAAAAACAGCTTAAACCCTGCTCCTAAGCTTCTAGCCTTGCTGACTTTCCACCTGTTCTCCTGAACACACAGTATGTCCACCTTCCTCCTCTGCATCATGTCAGCCAGCTCTCTACCTTTTCCTGCAATAGTTCCAACATTCAAAGTCCCTACTTTCAGTCCTAGACTCATGCCTTTCCTCTCTCTGCCTACGGACACGCTTCCCGCCTCGCCTTCTTCGACCAACAGTAGTCCAATTTCCACCAGCACCCTGTTGGTTATCAGCACTGATGGCGGTCGTTGTTAACCTGGGCCTTGACCGATCCGGCATGTCATTCTTTCTTGTGATTCGCATATTTTATTTGGCATTTGTTTTACGCCGGATGCCCTTCCTGACGCAACCCTCTGCATTTATTCAGGCTTGGGACCAGCGAGAGGGAGAGACACTGGTTTGTGCCCCCCTCCCCCCACGGCTGCATTGCCACACCTCTTTCAATATGACTGTCATATACAAAGACCACACATATGGCACTTCTCCATTATCTGGGACTGACAGAGGCCACATCGCCAGCAACTAGATCGACAGGCACAGAGCTCACACGTGGCTTCGATTAACATAATTGAGGTGCACGCACCATGCAGCTGCAGCAGCACCAGATCACATCCATCCTGCGCAGAGTCAATGCAGGGAAAGCTACACATCCAGGTAGAGTAACAGAAAAGGTATTCAAAGCGTGTGCAGATCAACTAGCGGAGGTTTCACCACCATGTTTAACCTCTCGCTACTGCATTGTATGGTTCCCACCTGCCATCCTCCCAGTGCCTAAGAAGAGCAAAATGCCTACACAATTATTGCCCGTTTGCCCTAACCCCAACCATCACCCAATGTTTCGAGACTTGTCTTGTTTCACATCAAGGCTGCCATCTCTGCTGATCTCGATACACATCAGTTTGACTGCAGAGCAAACAGGTCAACAGAGGATGCCATCAATACAGCCCTCCAATCAGCTAACACGTGGACAGCAGCAACTCATGTTTATAGACTTCAGCTCCTCTTTTAACATAGTCCAACCCCATAAACTGATTCATAAGTTGGGCAGTGTGGGCCTAGGGAGCTCATTGTGCCCCTGGATACTGAACTTTCTCAGAAACAAACGTCTGCAACGTTCATCTTTATGCACAACTGTTCCGCCACTTACTTTTCTGCCATCAAGAGCCTCCTGACCTACTGCTGTACAGTGTGGTTGAGTAGCTGTACTGCAGAGGACAGGAAGGCCCTGCAGCGGGTGGTGAGGACAGCAGAGTGGGTAATTGGAACTACACTATCCACCTGAGTGACATTTCCACTGACAGACTTCAGAGGAAAGCCAGTGCAATTATCAGGGATCCCAAACATAATGGACACGCCCTTTTCTCCCCTCTGGAAAAATGTACAGGACACCACAAAAAAAAGACTAACAGACTCAAGAACAGCTTTTACTCACAAGCTGCCATACATGCTACACATGTAACAATACTAAGTAAAAGAGTGATACCTCGAGATATGAAAACCTCTGCATCTGAAAAATTCAAAGTCCGAAATGGACCACGAAGATTTCAGGATAAAGAAGCAAAACCGGGGGATTTAGCTCAGTTGGTAGAGCGTCCGCTTTATCCTCCGGTAGGTCGGAGTTCGAATCCGGCCGCGTCATACCATAAGACGTTAAAATTTGGCAGTTGTTGCTTCCTGCTTGGCGCTCAGCATCAAAAGGATAGAACAACGCAATAACTGGCGCTGCACAGTGGCGACAGGTGCCTAGCGCACAAAGCAAATTTCAATGTATGTAATGTACTTTGACAATAAAGAGTTGTTTGTTTGTGTTGTTTGTTAAAAATAAGGATATAGACTCTAAAAAAATTGAAAATCGAGTTGCAACACATGATCATATTTTTAAATCAACCACCATACAACCTGCTCTTCCATCGGTTATTTCCCAACCAGCTGATGTCCCCAGAATCTCCCATGATGCTTCATCATGGTGTCATGATGTGCAAAACAATGAAAGTGAAAGTGCAAAACAAAATGCACCAAAAAAAGAAATTAAAATTAAAATTTGAAAAAAATTCAGTGTTTAGTGTACAGTTGTAATTATGCAGGTTAATTCATTTAAATTCAGTTTCATAAAGTTACATATAATTTCTGCTGTTTGTGAAAACTCCGTTTGCTTTCTCTTCCTCCTCCGACACATTTGCCACACTCGAAAGGTTCCACAGATTCGTAACACCATTGGTTATTTGTCATTGATATTATTATTTTCTAATTGTTTTGTTAACATTTATTTAAATGATTATGTTGTGTTCAATAATCATACTGTATTTCTTTCACGTTTTTAAAATATTTAAAATTTATACGGATGTTTTCAGGGGTGAGGGGTGTTAGCTGGAACGGATTACGCTGTTTACATGTAAAACGTATCCCATTATATGAAAAAAATCAAGATATGAAAGCCCCTCCGAAATGAACTAATTTCATATTTCGAGGTATCACTGTACACGTGTTTAGAGCAGGTTTCGAACATCATAATTTTTTTAGCACTATGCACCTCATAATTAAACTCTAACTCTTATCCAATCTACATCAGGCACCTTTGACATCATTCACCCTGCTGTATGTGTGTGAATAGGTATGATTATGTGATTACATGTATATGTATGACACATCTGAGTATACTGTGTATATATATATATATATATATATATATATATATATATATATATATATATATATATATATATCATCATCATCATCATCATCTTCTTCCGCTTAGTCCAGGGTCGGGTCGCGGGGGCAGCAACCTTAGCAAAGAGGTCCAGACATCCCTCTCCCGAGCTACTTCCTCCAACTCTCCCGGGGGGACACCGAGGCGGTCCCAGACAAGCCGAGAGACATAGTCCCTCCAGCGTGTTCTAGGTCGACCCCGGGGTCTCTTCCCGGTTGGACATGCCCGAAACACCACACCAGGGAGGCGTCCGGGGGGCATTCTGACATATGCATATATATATTTATATATACAGTATACGCACATATGTGTGTGTGTGTAAATGTGTATGTAGGTATATGCCTACTTACAATAAAGAAAAACTTAATTAACATTGTTTTTTAATCTGTACCAGAAAATATTTAAAGTGCACTAATGTGACTGAAATTAAAAAATACATCCTTATTTAAACTCATTCAACTTATTTCAACTTATTTATGGCTTAATATCTCCGTCTCTCTCCACCTTTCTCTTCATTCCATGTTTTTTCCATGTTGCTTCTTGAGGTTTGTTTACTGCAACTTCATATCGTTTGCTCATGCAAAAAGTTGCTACACCATCACGTGACAATGAGAGCGCCACTGCCAACATCACACTGCCCCGGGCATCATACCGCACACCCCACTATTTGAGAAGCTGATTTATGCACATGTATAGTTTAGTTGTCTTTTGTGCATTTCCTTTTTAAAATTGTCATATACAGTATACATAAATGAGCTGCCAAACTACATTTCATTGTCCACAGTAAAGATCTCTTCATACATGTATTTATGTTACCAGCACAAAGGCCTCCTTGTTTTGTTGGAAGTAAAACCAGGTCAGGACTTTTTCACTTAAACTGACAGACACACAGGCCACACTTCTTTCACTGAAACTGAAAGATTCCAAAAGGTCCCACCTTCACTATGGGGGACAGACACAAACGGCACACCTCCGATTTATGGGCGTAAGAAAGGTCATATCCCTTTCATTAAAATCAGCCAGACCGAAGGCTACTTATTGGGTGCAATAACAGGCCACACCTCTTTCACTTAAATTCGCAGAAATAGGCCCCACCTACATTACTGGCATTAATAAGCACTGCCCAAGAAAATATACAATGTATTCGACATGATAAGCGCCCAGGGTGCTTTAAAATGGGCGTGGGTGGGCGCTTATTAAAATGTTAACAGCAGAGTGGAACGGTAAGTGCTTTTTAACATCGAGGTAGAAAACATGAATAATAACAAAACAATAAAAGAGTTTTACTGGTATTTGTGTTATTCATTTTGAGTTATCAACCAAACTACTTCCATAAAAGCTGAAAATAAACACAAAACAGCATAATTAAAAAAAAAAAAATCCTTCACTTACTTTTCCCTCCCAGTGCTTTTCCTTTAAACATTTCCTTTAAACATTTTCCCAAGTAAAATGAGCCAATCAGAATGTCAACTTTAGCACAGTTGAACCAATCAACACGAGTATAAACAAAACCACATGGCCAGGAACGTCTTTAAATTTATGACGTTAGTGGGTGAAAAATACTCGTCATCAGTTTCTGATAGGTCTATATCTGGCTCATCGCTCCATTCATTCAGAGCATCCCATAGTTTTGCTGTAGCAGTTTCTGTTTCATCTCGTTGGACATTTACCAAGAGAACATAGCAAAATATTTTCCTGTTTTTTAAAGCACGGCGGAACAATCAAATGTGTTGTTACCGATGAGCATTATAGACAATCCCCAGTGGCAGGGGGTCTTGAAATACCATGTAAACTCACTTTTACACGCAGTGAACGCCTCATTTTACCGTTACAGAGACTGATCGAATAAAATTGGCATGTTTGATCTACAATTTTGCTCCCAGTACACATGGGCGGTTAGATGTAAGATCCAAAACATTGGGGGGGGGGAGGTATTGGAGCAGGGCGCTTATTACGTCGAATACGGTAGTTCTCATTGTAATAAAAAATAAAGTTTTGTTTATTAGACTTGACTACTGACCATCTATTCTTCATTACCAAATAAGTTTCTGGCCAAACAGATGACTCCAATTATTCAGTGTTTAGACCCATAACAACTCCTCTTCCTGTTCGTGTCTAAATAGGGCGTTAATGTAGTTAATATTAAATTAAAAAATAAATAATTATCTCTGTCATCATTATGTTTTGCCCTTGACCTACAGCGTAACGAGCCTCAGTGCTCCTGAGCTTCTCATTATGCTGAGTGACAGATTAATAGCTGCCACATGCTTTTCTTTAACTTTCAGTCAAGTAGCACTCACTTCACTGAAGTGAACACTAGGCTCAGTCCTTCCCTGTCACTAGTGACGCCGCTCAGGGCTAATGTATAGCACCGTTTGCCTCGAGCGCCATTAGTGCTTCTACTCGCTGTTCAACTCTAATAGAGGCGTGAGTCATAACGGAAACGCTTCATCATCTAAACAAGCCATCGGAGAGACTACTTTCCTCGAAACCCTCTGGATTTTACTGACATTTTCACTACATTTTTACTCGTGCAGCAGGAAAAAAAAAGCTTTTTTTGCTCTTTCAGCTGCTCCTCTGGGACAAAATTGCCATAATGGTGCACTTGTGAATACTGTATTCAATACCCACAATACCAAGTCAAATTACACCTTCTCCTTAAGCAAAGGAAAAATACAAACATGAAAAACAAGTCTGAACGATGAAGAGGTCCTGTAGTTGTGTACTAAATTAAAGCAATTACTGAATTTTATGGAATAAATCTGATATAAAGATGCCCGAAAACCAGATTATTAAGAAAATGTGTGCTATTCATTTAGCTTTTTTACCCACGCAGCAGTTTCATAGGGTCGAGCCTCTCGGTGACTATAAATGAAAGAGTGATTGTTATTTCTCATTAAAAAAAAAACCCACTGGAATAAAGGACTGTCTGGAAAAGAGCCAAGAAGATTATTCCAGGAAAACTTTCTAAGATGAATCGGTTGAAAAAAAAAAAAAAGTAAAACAAAAAACTTTGAAACACAGTTCAGACACAACAAAACTCTCATTCATTTTATAAACCACTTAATGCTAATTAGGGTCGCGGGGAGGCTGGTGCCCATCTCAGCCGACTCTGGGCGAAGGATGGGTACACCCTGGACAGCAACAACAAAACTCATTCTATTAATTATTAAATTATACTGTACTCGGTTTTAGCCCTGGCCCCGCCCCTACCCGCCATTCGTCTGCAACTGAGTGTATTCACCTGTTGTGAGCTTAAATTTTTTTTTTTTTTTTTAAACTATGTGCTGTGCTTCAAGTTCTTCACCATATTTAGCTTTTTTTTTTTTTTTTAACACATTTCTGAGGCGTGCTCTTGCCGTTATGACATTACATCCTGCTACTACAATCACAGTGAGCTGAACGCTATACACTTTTACACGAACATGTTGGTCATTTGCTGAGTGCGACTCGACTGAAAGGACGAGGTATAAAACACTATTTGCAGTTTACTGCTGAAGAAACTGAAAGTCGATGCTCCTGTGCAACTTCCAGCTGGTATTTCGGCCTTTGGCAAATGTCAAATGAAAGTAAGTTATTATTGCACTTAAAACGTAAAGACGCTGGAACACTGGAGACTCCGAGGCAGATTGAGAGCTCATGTGAACGAGATTTAAACAAGCACAGTGTAAACTCCGAGCCTATGCAACAGCCAGTGGAGGTTTCAGCTTAGAGCAGTTCAATCCATCCATCCATCCATCCATTCATTTTCTGAACTGCTTAATCCTTATTAGGGTCACGAGGAGGCTGATGCCCATCTCAGCCGATTCCAGACAAGAGGTGGGTACTCCCTGGACAGCTCGCCAGGGCATTGCAAGGCCAACACTCACACAACCATTCATACTCACACGTACACCTACAGGGGATTTGGAACAGCCAATTAACCTACTGTGCATGTTTTTGGTCTGTGGGAGGAAATCGGAGAACCCGGAAGAAATCCACACAAGCACGGGGAGAACAAGCAAACTCCACACAGAAACACCCAAGCTGGGACTCAAACCCTGGACCTTCTTGCTGTGAGGTGGACAGGCTGACCACTACACTACTGTGCCACTCTCCATCCATTCATCCATCTGCCAAACCGCTTCATCCTACCTCAGCCAGGAATGGGCAAAGGTGGGGTGCACCCTGGTCACATCATCACCAAGTCATGACAGGGCCAACACACACGCACACATACACATATACTCACAGGAGGAAAACCTGGAACAGCCAGCAAGCCTGGGAACTGTTGGAGGAAAATGAATTACCAGAAAAAAAAGCCCACCGCTACCACCCTAAAGCAGATCAGTCTGGGTCTAAAGATAATTCAGAACCAAAACCAAGAAGCAGAGCAAGTGTCAAAGCTGATAAAAGACACCACGACAAGAACATCTTAGAACCTGAATGGAAATTTGAAGTTGGATCGGCGACATCCTGGTGAAAGTTATCATCAAAGAACATGAAAATATGGAAAACCCTTACATTACACATTATGCTGGGGTGATGGGGACACGGTCGGTGTGGCTGTGACCCTGGAGCAGGACACCCTAAATTAGCTGTAGGAGAACAGTGAACATGAGATCTGTCAGAACACTAAGCTTTGGGTGAGGATCTGCTACTGTAGACTAAGTTGCCTGGCCTGGCGAGGTGCCCTCACTTGGAGTTGGCTGGGATGGGCATCAGCCTCCCCACGACCCTAATTAGGACTAAGTGGATCAGAAAATGAGCGAATGAGGTCCGATGCTGATGGTCTGATGAATATCTGATTCTGTTCCTTCTGAACCGTTCAAGTGTTAGAAACAGCTGAAATCGCTACGGTGCAGATAAACATGAAAGGCTGGACACAGCTCATATATCTTGTCCATGACACCACGAGAAGATTAATGAAGGCCCAAAAATAACCATTGGAACAAAAATAGAATATTTACCCACATCACTCGCAAACTGGTGAGATTTTAACTTAAAAAAGAAAGGAGGGCAGTGGTGGCCCGATGGTAAGGTGCTGGCTCACTAATCCCAAGGTCGGGGGTTCAAAGTCAACAGGTTGTCAGTGCCCAGCCCAGTGCAGCTGACTGGGCTATCAAAGGCCGGCCATGTCTCTCACTGCATGTAGTGGGAGGTTCATGTAAAAGAAACATTGCTGACTTTTGTAAAGAGATGCTGCAGAGCCGTCAGTGTGTTTTTGCCCTGCAGTGGCCTCACGAGCTGGACAGGGTGCACTTCGCCCTCGCCCAGAGTCAGCTGAGATGGGTGCCAGCCTCCCCGCGACCCTAATTAGGATGAATCGGTTCAGAAAATGAATGAATGAATGATGCCCCTAGTCTTGTAGCTCAGCACAAAGATCTGAGTTTGGTTACAATCAGGTAGCCAATCAGGAGGTGACGGGTCAGGAGTGTACAATCAGGAGTGTAAAATGTAACACACTTTATTATATACATACACCGTACTTTTACAAAGTAAACAAAAAAGATGACTATGGAGCTGCTCAATAAACTGCTGACATCTCTGTTAATTATATTTTGCTTCATATAACGTGCTGATCATCATCAGTTTCATTACATTCATTCAGCCATTCATTTTTGTAACTGATTAATAATAATTTGGGTCGTGGGGAGCCCACCTCAGGAAACTCTGGACAAAGTTGGGATCACCTTGGACAGCTCAGTAGGCCGTCGCATACAGACGCTCCCCAGCTTACGAACATTCGTTTTGTGAACATCCGGAGACACAAACAGGGCTATCCAAGGTTGAAAGTGAAAGTGAAATGAAATTGAAGAACAAGTAGAAATAGAAATGGAATAAAATCTATAGAAAGATATATCATAAATATAAGTATGAAATATGATTAAACATTATCCTGAGGTACACTTAATACTAGGCTCTGGCAGAGGGGCGTGGCTGACACACATGGGCGGATCGCAATGTGCACACCTGATCCTACTCACCAATCTACTGTGCTTTAACACCATACGGAGGTCTGGGAAGAGAAGCAGAACTTTCTCAACTCGCGCCAAAACT
The DNA here is from genome assembly GCA_024760905.1 of Plotosus lineatus. Lineage (NCBI taxonomy): Eukaryota > Metazoa > Chordata > Actinopteri > Siluriformes > Plotosidae > Plotosus > Plotosus lineatus. The sequence continues at coordinate 11,940,355 of CM045729.1, forward strand.
TTCAAAGAAGAAACAAATTGACTCCAGTATTATAATGAACTGGATAAGAGTGAAACTGTAAATCTGATCAGATCCTCTGTGCTGTGCTTGAGAGGAACCAGGAGTTTAAACACAGGACATAATGATATTGACAATGTACAGTGTTCATTTTATGATTGAATAATTTTATATTTTTAGCATTTTAATGTTTATTATACCCATTATGTGGGTTTAATTTAATTTGACACTATTTTATATATCTTTTTAATTTATGTATACTACATTTTGTAAAGAATTTTAATAAAGTTTACTGACATTGTTTCCCATCTACCATGCTATAAAGACAAGCAGCGCGCTCATCTATGTGCTAGAAGATTGTCCCTCTTCACGTCCCCGTTTTCCTGTGATCTCCCTGGCTCCTGGTTTCAGCGCCGCACTCAACCAGTTCCCGCTCCATAGTTCCCATATCTAAAGTTTTCGTGTTTTTCCTTGTCACTAGCAGTGACTACGTTTCCCCCTTTGCTCACGTGTGTTACTTATACAAGCTCTAAACATATGTTCCCCTCTAAAGAACGCCTTGTAACTACTTACGAACAAATTCATCTAACGAACGGCCGTCCAGAACCTAACTCGTTTGTTAGCTGAGGAGCGTCTGTACTCACACTCATACTTATGGGTGATTTGGAACACCCAGTTAGCTTACTGTGCATGGTTTTGAACTTAGGAGGAAACCGGAGTACCCGGAGGAAACCCACACAAATATGCAAAGAACGTGCAAATTCCACACAGAACTGCTCGAGTCTGATAATCAAACCAAGGACCTTCTTGCTGTGAGGTGGACGTGGTAACCACTATGCCACCATGCCGCCCTAGTTTGATTACATTAATACTCTATTCTGATTGGTCGATTGCACCGTTTAGTGGTCTGGTGTAACAGCTGTGTTGATTTCCATATTGTGAAATACGAGGAATATCACCATCGGGGGTGGCAAATGTCTGCAGTGCATCATGGTCCTAATCCTTCTGTTGTTTTTTTTTTTTTTTTTTTTTTTTTTTTCTGTAATCAGGACAGAATACACCATTCCTGAAAAAAAAAAAAAGATAGCTGAGTGTTGCTGGCTGAGAGCTGGAGCGCCCTCCATCTTCAACTTGAGTAGTTACAGGTCCTGACGTCAGATATGGTTCCAGTGGGTGCACGGGAGGCCCACACTGATGTATCACACTCATAGATGACTTTTGTAGGTAGTCAGTCATCTCTGTCGTGTAGATTTGTCCCAGACGGTGTACTCTGTGCTGTGTGATGTTTTAATTGGTTACACCTCATTGTGGCGCTCCTCATTGGAGACATGATTTTGCCAGCACACCTCCTCAATTCTCCTAGGAGCTCAAGTCTGAAAGAACACCAGTAACCAAGGACAATTACTCAGAGGCTCAGCGTCCATAAAGTTACATTTTGTAGACTAAAACCAATCCAGAAAATATTTGAAATGCCTCACGTCCTTCTCTGACCTCCAGTTCTGAAGTCAGCGGGAAGAATTACCCTGTTCATTTTGGTTGTATCCTGTGAATTTCAGTGTGGTGAATTTATTACACCCTGAAAGCTCAAGGCTGGTGTAATTTAGGACCGCTCTCAGGGTTGTGCAGGGGGGTTTTCGAGGTCCTGCTGGTCAGCATGTGTCTTAAGGAGAGCTTTCATTCTTTCCACAGAGCTCCTTTTCTTTTTCTTTATCCATGTTGCTCACGAAGGGATGAGAAGAAGAACCTGAAGATTTGCTGCTAGGCTTTAAAAGCTTAACCTGGTTAAAGAAAAAATGTTTCTCTCGTACACTGTGTGCAATATTTGCAGAATAAAATCAATAAGAGCTGAACATATGGTAATAAAAAACTTGTCTAGCTTTTAATGTGCTTTATTTATTCTATTATTATTATTTGGGTTTTTTCCTGTTGTTTTTTTCATATCCAGAGTTTTACTGAGAGTTAAAAAAAAAAAAAAAAGCATAATCTTTCTCTCTTGCTGTCTGGAGGTTTTCTTTATAAATAATGAGGAGATAACTGAAATGGGATGCAGTTCCCCAGGTGGCCCTAAGAAGAAAATCAAAACAGTAGCAGATAAAATCCAATAAGCCTGCTGTCTGAGCGCTATCCTGCATCTTCTACAGGGGCACGACGGCTAAAGTGGACACACACTCTTGTCCCCGGGAATGCAATTTTCTGCCACGGGAACTTAACGCCAGCCTCAGGATGACCAAAACACAGAACACGACTTCCAACAATCCGAGCTGTGCCTTCTGGGATTTGTGTTCTAAGTGAATTAAATATCGTCTCACGCCTTCCTCCGAATGGTTTATTAAATCTTTATGATATATGAGAGCACGCTCAACTGTGTCTCTTTAATTCACCAGATAAAAATTTCCTTAAATCGGTTCACAGTGAAGACTGCAGCTCTTCTCCTGCAGCGTTCAACTCCGCGTTAAATCAGTGGGGAAAATCAGGTCGCGTTTATTTCTCGTTTTGTTCACTTTCCTCCACCTACAAAAGCCTTTGTTGGGATTTTATGTAAAAATCACAGGGTTATTATGAACACAAGCTTTCCCGTACGTGACAGTTTCCATAGTAACAGCTCGCTGACTGGATGATGTTCTGGAGAAACGTGGTTTTAAGTTAAGAGATGCTAATATATCCAGAAGGAGTCTCCAGTGTCAGTTTCTCTGCCGTATTTTGGAATCCGAACAAGCGGAATTTTTAACTGATGGGATGAAAACATGTGGGCTGGAAACCGTGCGGATGAAAATGGATGTGAAGTAGAACACGGTGATGGTTCATCTTTATCATTCATGATTTATCATTTACCACACAAACCTGTCGTTTATCATTTAAGGATAGTGGCCTCGGGGATGAGGGTGAAAAAAAAAACCCAACGAAATAGATAAAATTGGAGCTGAAGGAAATGTATCACAATGCAGATGGATGTAAAGACGGAGTGATAAATTGTTTCACTGACAAAAAGTGCTCACTTTAAATGATAAATGTGAGTGGAGTTAATTATCAGAGCAGCACGGTTTCAAATAAAACATCAATCAACTTTCAAATCCAATCAAATCCATGGAAATGTATCACTTCATCTTAATTCTTCTGCCTTTTCATCACCCCTGATTTTATTATTTAATCATTGTTACCTCCACCTTTCATATCTATTAGCTTCAACCGAGAGAAAGAAGAGAGGTTGGTTTAAAAGGTCAGAGCTGAAGTGTTGGATCGAAATGATTAAAACATTCAATGGTTTCATTCTTTAATAAAAAAAAACCCTGCAGTTGTTGATAAGTTGTTGTGGTGTAAGAGGAATAAAACAGCAGGGTGTTCTGTTAGAGCAGAAGAATCCACTGGGTGAGGAATATTAACTTCAATAGTAACTTTATCATGAACTTCATCATGAACTTCAATATTAAACCACAACATGAGCTTCATCAACAACTTAATCATGAACGTCATCATGGACTTCAATATTAAACTTCAACATTAACTTCAACACAAATTTCAATATGAACTTCAGCAGGAACTTCATCAAGAACTTCATCATGAACTTCATGATGAACTTCATCATGAACTTCAACATTAACTTCAACATTAACATCATCAGAAACTTCAGCATGAACTTCATCAGGAACTTCTACATTAACTTCAACATTAATTTCATCATGAACTTCATCATGAACTTCAATGTTAACTTCAATGTTAATTTCAACAAGAATGTCAACCTTAACTTCATCAAAAACTTCATCATAAACTTCTATATCAAGGAACATTATCATGAACGTCATCATGAACTTCATCATAAAGTTCAACATTAACTTCAACATTAAAATCATTAGAAACCTCATCATGAACTGGATCAGAAACTTCAACATTAACTTCATCATATACCTCATCATAAACATCATAAACTTCACCATAAACTTCATCAGGACCGTCATCATGAACATCATCATGAACTTCAACATTAAGTTCATCATGAACTTCAACATGCACTTCAACAATATCTTCAACATTAACTTCACCATGAACCTCAACATGAAGCTCAACATTAACTTCAACAATAACTTCAACAATAACGTCAACATTAACTTCAACATGAACTTCACCATTGATTTCAATATTGACTTCAACATGAACTTCATCACAAACCTCAACATGAACTTCAACAATAATTACATCATGAACGTCATCAGGAACATCATTAGGAATGTCATCAGGAACGTCATCATAAACATCAACATGCACTTCAACAATAACTTCAACATTAACTTCAACATGAACTTCATCAAGAACTTCATCATGAACTTCATAATGAACTTCAACATTAACTTCAACAAAAACTTTATCATTAACTTATCACTCTACTTCCTCTGTTTCCTCATTCCATGTCATCACGCCACTTTCTCAGCCCCCCTTCCTCATACCGCATCATCACTCTGCTTTCACAGTCCGCTTCCTCACTCCCCTTCATCGCGCTGCTTCATCACCTCACTTCATCACCCCCTCCACCAACCTGTTGGTTTCTCCTTCATTACTCTACTTTATCACTCTGGTTTGTTACCACTTTATCACTTCACTCCCCTTCATGACCCTGCTCCGTCACCAGGCCTCATTACCCCCTGTGTGACCTCACACTTCATCACCCTGATTCATCACTCCGCATCATGACATGGCTTTATCAGGCCACTTCACTACGCTTCCTCAGTCTGCCACAGCGCACATTTTTTTTTTTTTTTTCTGTAGAAATACTATGTGGGTTATTTTATTTATCACATGTTCTTTATAAAGTTTTGATTCCAGTTTTGTGTTCAGAGAGCATTCCTGTTGCCTTTGTACTTTTTGTGTAAACAACTAAACTGCTATAAATTAAAATGAACATGTCGACTGCTTCTGAATTCTGGTGAACACTTTGTCTTTCATTAATTACTTGATGTTAATTAAATCTGCAGTTGTTTTGCACTGCACCCTGCATTACTAACCCACCGCACGCTCCAGAGTACCCCCCACACACCCACACACAGAGGGACGGGGGGGGGGGGGGGGGGGCAGACACATCCCTTTGGAATCAATTTTCCTACATTCTGTTTGTAAATGAAGATCAGTTATTGTTTAAAGTTCTGACGTGTCATTGTTGAGCCTCAGAAGGCTGGACTTTGTTGATATTTTAAACCCTTTTGAGAGACGCACGTAATCGTTAGTCACATGAATAAACTTTCACTTGCCTGGTGGTACACTACGGTACACCAATCATTTCTATGAATACAGAAGGATGCATCGAGTGCTGAGAGTTTTAAGCCAACTATAAACAACAGTAACGTGTGCTAATTATAGCTAAAAGCAGCCTGATTTCTGTGCTAATGCTGCCTGCATTTAATTAGCTGCTAATTTTCCTAAGCTTTGTGGATCAATGCCAGACCACTGTAGAAAACTTAGCCGTTTTATTTAAAGCTGTATTCACATCCGACATCATATTAACTGCTCGTTCCCTCACTGTTTGATCTATTGATTTTTATTCGCCTGGTAAGTGCAGCACTAGTCACATCATTAGTCTAGAATATCTGTGCTAGCATTAATTCCTCAGTAGGAGCCTCATGCATAAATGTATGTATATATATATATATATATATATATATATATATATATATATATATATATATATATATATATATATATTATGAACCAGTTCATCCTAATTAGGGTCATGAGGAGGCTGATGCTCAGCTCAGCCGACTCCAAGTGAGGGTTGGGTACACACTGTACAGCTCGCCAGGCCATCGCAGGCCCAACACTCACACAACTATTCATACTCACACTCACACCTAGGGCTGACTTGATACAGCCAATTAACTTACTGCGGGAGGAAACTGGAGTACCCGGAGGAAACCCGCACAAGTACGGGGAAAGCATGCAAACTCCACACAGAAACTGGAATTGAACCCAGAACCTTCTTACTGTTAGTGCTAACCACTATGCCATTCACAATATATATGTATATATATATATATATATATATATATATATATATATATATATATATATACACATATATATATATATATATATATATATATGTATATATATATATATATACACAGGGATCCCTCACTTTCCGTGGTTAATTGGGACCGAGATCCCCACACCACTATTGAAATTCGTGAATAGAATCATCCCCCCACCCTCGACGTATATGTATATGTATATAATATCAATAAATACATATTCAATGCTATAAATGCTTATAGTAACAATTAAACATTAAAAAATAACATAAGATGTAAATACAATATAAATACACACACATACAGATGGTATTGCATGAGAAGAAGACGACACACATACATACGCGCGCGCAGATGTGCGTGTACAAACAGATGCAACAATGTATCCGGTTTTGATGGGAGATTTTGGGTTGTTTTTTTGTTTTGTGTTTGTTAGTTTTTTTTTTTTTTTTTTTTTTTTTGCATATTTGGCCTTGTTTTTGTGGCATTTTCGTTAATTTTTCCCTATTCTTCTTTAATTTCCATATTTTTTAATTCGATTAATATTTATTAATTTAAAAAAAAAAAAACACAATGCACTGAAGCCGCATGAATCGAAGCGCGGCATAGTGAGGGATCCCTGTACATATATAAATGAGTGTGACTTTTATTATTAATAAATCTTCATGGATCTGCTTCAGGATGCGAGAAAGCTACAGCCATGAATAAAGCTTAGCCTTCTGGACAAAAAAAAAGCATTGCTCGACTGATCGCACATGTCCATATTTATTAGACATGTACCTATGTGTGTCTAATTTTAAACGACTGTTGTTAAAAGTGCATTATAAATAAACTAAATGAATCTGATTTGAAATGAAATACGAGTTGGCAGGAGTCCGAATCCTCCTCTTGCCAACAATTTATGGTTCTTTTGTGGTCAATGACTTTGTTCTGTATTATTGATGATCCATCTTTCATTACTGATTACATCTGGAAATACTTTAGCTGCTTGCACATGTAACTAATGTCTTTAAGTGCTTGTATTATAGGCTTTCTCTTTTTTCAACGTTTTTGCAGACACTGAATTAAGTTCCATTAAACAGTTTATTTTGAAAACAATACCCGAGACATTATTTCTTAAATAACTGTTTGCAAGCCGAGGTACAGTATGGTCCATACTGAGACATACCTGGTATCATAGAAATGTCTTGAAGAATCATTGACATTTTTCTCATATCACAAATCAATAATCTTTTAATCAATAATTATTATAAGAATATTGGTGATACCCGCAACGGAGCTGGAAGTACAACGAGACACATGTAACGAGAGCATTAGTATTATGCTATATCATCATATGGTTTGGACCTGGAGTTATTATGGCAGATTCATCCTGGAGTGAATATATCATTAATGTCACTGGTATCGTTTGTGTTTGGGCTCCACCACCAAATACCATTCAAACCATCAGAACAACCAAAAACCTGTAAACACTACTGGTAACTGTCAGACACCATCATCCGCTAGCAATGTCCATCAAACACAAACACCATTAAACTCCATCAAATTCCACCAAACACTATCACAACCAATCAAACTCCACCAAACATCATCACATTCAAACCCCCACAAATACCACCAGATACAATCAAACCACTATTAAAAGATGAAAGTTACCAAAAAACAATCAAGAATGGTTCAGTTCAGTTCATTTTCTGTACCCGCTTAATCCTAACTTGGGTCGTGGGGAGGCTGGCGCCCATGCCAGCCAACTTCGGGTGAGGGCAGAGTACACCCTGGACAGCTCACCAGGCCATCGCAGGGCGGAAACACGCTGACGGCTTTGCAGCCTACTCTTGTCGAAAGTCAGCAATGGTTCTTTTACATGCCTCACACCATAGACAGTGAGAGACATGGCCGGCCTTTGATAACCCAGTTAGCTCCACTGGGGGGGGGGCAATGACAACCTTGTGCAGAGTGGGACTCGAACCCCCAACCTTTGGATCAGCGATCCAGCGCCTTATACCACTAGACCACCACTACCCCCCAATCAAGGATGGTGAAACATTAAATACTGCAAAACACCATTACACACCATTAAAGACCATCACATTCAATATGACATCACAAAACAGAATCACAATCAATCAAATACCAAACTCCATCCAAGTCAAACCTTCAAATTCCATCATATTCAAATATGAAACTCCATCAAACACCTTCACATTCAAATCCACCACAAACAATCACATTTACTCAAATACCGAAATCCATCAAAATCCATCACCTTCAATTCTATATTCCAACTCCATCACACACCACATCATTCCATCACATTTAATATCAAACTCCATTAAACACAATCACACTCAAACTGCATTAAACACCATCACATGCATTCATTTTCTGAACCGATTCCTCCAAATTAAAGTCGTGGGAATGCTGGTGCCCATCTCAGCTGACTCTGGGCAGAGTACACCTTGGACAGCCCGCCAGGGCAGAAACATGCTAAAGGTTATGCGGTTGCTCTTGAAAGTCACACCCTTGACACACACACACAGTCTATGGTGTGAGAGACATGGCCGGCCTTTGATAACCGAGTTACTGTACTGGGGGGACAGCAGTGACAACAACCGTTAACTGTGGGGCTTGAACCCCCAACCTTATGATCGGCAATCCAGCACCTTACCACTGGGCCACCACTGCCCTCCATCGCATTCAATCAAATACCAAATTCCATCAAAACACCATCACATTTAATCAAACTCTACCAAACATCACTACATACAATCAAACATCATTGAACACCATCGCATTCAATCACCATCACACATAACACTCAATCAAACCCCAGTAGAACCCCATCACTTTTAATCAATTCCATTAAACACCATACCATTTAATACAACAATCAAATTTAGACCAATAAATGCCATTAAACAATAAAAGCCACGAAAACAATCCAAAACCAATAAACACCATCAAGTACCATTAAACACTTAAACATTATTACCATCGAACACCTTAAACACTTTAAAAATCATCCAAAACCTTTAAACATCAAACCACATTGGGCTTAATTCAGAATCACTAAACTCGATCATAAACCATCAGAAACCACTGAAAGCTGATAGAAGGCATCGGATCCCACCGTACACACACCATCAATTACCATCTTACAAAATAAAAACCTCACACCGGATTAAGGTAAAGTTACACCCGAGCCATAGTGGCTCATCAGGGCAGTGCTTATCCCCGGTTTCCGTAACATGAAGCTTCCAGGAGTTCAACTCCTCCTGGATGGGCCGCTAGTCCATCGCAGGTTACCTTCCCAGTATATTTTTACTGGTACCCATTTATACTGCTGGGTGAACAGAGGCACACTTGTGGTTAAGACAGTGCTTCCCAATTTTCTGTGGCGCCCCCTGTAGGAAGAAAAAAAATCACGCCCCCACCCACTGCCCCAAGAGTGACTATAAATAGAAAAGAAAAGAAAAGAAAATAGAAAAGAAAGAAACTATATTTCTTTCTTTTTTGTGTTTAATGTTAATAAAGATACAATGTTATGCAGAGGTGTACTAATAACAATTTTATAAGTACACCTCTGCATAACATTGTATCTTTATTAACATTAAACACAAAAAAGAAAGAAATATAGTTCAACTTACAATAAAGAAAACTTCATTAACTTGTTTTTTAATTTGTAATAGAAACAATTTAAAGTTCACCAATGTGCCTGAAATAAAAAAAAAAAAAAAAAACCTCCGTCTCCCTCCACCTTTCTCTTCGTTCCTATTAGAAATGTTTCCGTGTTGTTTATTGAGGGATTGTTTACTGCACTTCATATCGTTTGCTCATGTGGAAAAACTGCTACACCATAGTGTGACAATGAGAGCGCCACTGCCAACTAGTGGAGTGAAGGTGCAATTACACTTAATTTTCATATCCAATTCCAGAAAAGCATGTTCCTCAGGGTCATACATACTTCTCTCGGCATCATACTGCACCCCTCACGGGGGATCCCTACTATTTGAGAAGCACTGGGTTAAGACCTTGCCCAGGGGTCTTAGCACAGTGGAGGTCTAACTGGGATTTGAACACACAACCTCCCAATCATGAGTGCAGCACCCTAACCACTACGCCACCAACTCCACTAATCGGATTAAACACCATAAAACTTCAGCAGGCTTTATCAAAAACAATCAGCAGTAACCAGCCAATCATGTGCATTTGTGAGCTCATGCATACAAGGGCGGATAGCGCTTTGCCTCAGATTGTGTAAATGTGTGTTACAGCCGGTGGCAGCATGACGTCTCTCAGAGGGTGGACACAGAACCATGCTTTAGAAACTGGCTATTACTAAAATTAGGGGAGAAAAGTCTCGCTCGCCCTTAACCCTGAATAACACGCCAGGGATCCTTTAGAACTTTCAAACCCTAATTATGTCAATGACACATTGTCCTGTTGTGAAAAACAAACCCAGTGTAACCAGGTGAGCTTTTACATGACAGAATTGGTCCTAAAGAAGCATTCGTCTCAATTTGCGTTCGTCTCATTCGAAACAAAAGAGACCTGAACATCCATCCTTTCTTCCTCACAGTGACCAAGAAATAATTACAGCACACTAACAGTAATAGCATCTTCAGCACGTAATGGCCATCCAAATGTCTACTCTGCATGGTGTGTGTGTGTGTGTGTGTGTGTGTGTGTGTCACTGATTAGGTCCCATATTATGGTGAGAAGCAGAAAATAGCGATGCTCAACACATTCATTAAGGGTATGCTGGGGTATATGGAAACACTGCGGCATGTCATCAATGGCGGTGTAGCGATAAAACGACACAAAAGTATAGTGTAGCCTGGTGCTGTGATCAGAAAGAATTAATACACTTAGGCACATTCTGTTATTGAAATAAAATCAACGTTGCCATGGTAACTCCACTTCATCATACCACCCTTGATGTGGATTAATTTCTATGTTTATGTTTTATTCGTTAAATGTAGTGTGTTTTTTTTCTTTGTTTGTTGCTATGCTGCATTAATGTCACAAGTAGAACTGTTCACTTCTGTGTTGTAAGCACACACACACACGGAGCAGTGGGCTGCCACACACATTGCGATGCCCAGAGAGCAGCTGAGCATTAAGTGTCTTGCTCAAGGATGCTTCAGCCTTGAATGTGGAGGAAGGGGAGGTTCATCCCCCGTGCCGCCGAACATGTTCTCTGCTGGAACTGAACCAGCAACCTTTTGGTCCTGACGTTGTTTCTCTATCCATTAGGCCATGACTGCTCCTGTCTAATATAAAACACACCCATAAATACATCCACTGTTATCATGGCAACTGGCTCCTCTCGCTCGCCTAAGTGATGATGGGGTGTTGCGTGAACGATGCGTTTTGCAAGTGCGTGACTATTAACCCAGAGATCACCACTGGATCACAGCTGTCGGTGGCCGTGAGTCCACGGGAGCTGTCGGTGGCAGGGGGCCCGGGGGTTGTATGGTAACACTTTCCCTCCGTACATGTTAAACGTCCCCAAATGCAGATGCGCCGCAGTTCGAAAAGAGGTTTACATGTCATGTAGGGGTCGTGTGTATGCCCCCCCCCCACACACACACACACATACACACCTCTCTAGACAGTGGTGATCGTTTTATAAGGAAGGTAATACTTGATGAGTGGGAATTGGACACGACTATTTTAGGGAGAAAACGGAGAGGGAAAAAAAAAACAAAAAACACCAACAACAACAAAAATCTGTTAGTTTCGCCAGAGCGGTGACGTGACGTGTGAAATCCTCATTGTAATCTTATCTCTGCAACCAGGATTTTGATTTGCTAATTTATAACTAAACGAGGTTTGCTCTTCCTGTTTGACGCCACAGTAATGATAAACCCAGCACGGAGGTCACGGAGATAGCGGTGGGCTCGCAGTGCGAGAATCGGGGCGGACGCACCGCATAAAGAAGATAAGCTGGCTCAGCTAGTTATCAGTCGACCTGAGATAATGAACACCATCACACACCATCCCTCGTTCTCTCACCCCATTCCTCTCTCAATTCATGATCTTTCACATTCTCTCTCATTCTCTCGTTCTCTCTCACCCCATCCCTCTCAATTCATAATCTCTCATTCTTTCTTCACAATCTCTCCCATTCTCTCATTTCTCATTCTCTCCCTCACCCTATCTCTCTCTCTCTCTCATCTCTGTCTCTCATTCTCTCTGTCACACCATCCCTCTGAATTCATAATCTCTCTCTCTCATTTCTCATCCTTCTTCTCTCATTTCTCTCTCTGAATTCATAATCTCTCTCTTTCTTTCTATCACTTCGCCAACTCTCTTTTCCTATCACTATCATTCTATTTTTCTCTTTCTCCATTATTTCCCTGACTCTCTAATTCTCACTTCTCTCTCAGTCACAGCAGTAATTTTTTATTCAGAATGATAAATAATTTACTCATTTTTCTCCTTCACACCATCTCCGGCGTGATTATCAGAAAGCAATCAGAATTCCTGGAGTGTAACACTTAGTCAATGTTTCTCTCCTTTCAACCATTTCATGAATATTTGTTCTATCATTTCTTCTAAATTGGCGTACAAGCATAGTGCATGTATGTGTGTGTGTGTGTGTGTGTGTGTGTGTGTGTGTGTGTGTGCACGTGAGTGTGTGTGTGTGTGTGTGCACGTGAGTGTGTGCGTGTGTGTGTGTGAGTGTGAGTGTACTAAGCCTGAGGCAACCTGAAATAACCTGAGAAAAAGTATGAGCTCTCTCTCTCTCTCTCTCTCATTTTGCCATAATATAAATGTTGGAGTGTATTTTCCTCCCGCACTCATTTTTCCTCATCTCTTCTCTCCTCACATATGCTCAAAAGAATGAAGAACGAATAAGTCATCTAATTTTCTTCCTGGCTCCAGATTGCTTCTATTGTCAGGAAATTACAAGTTTGAGTCCTAGAGGAGACCGCGATAGCGCCATTGTCCTGGAAAAGATAGCTTTCATCTCTCCTCTGTCAATCAAAGCAATATCACGATCTGGTGTCATGTCAGATCGGTGCCTGGTGTGCAACCGCTGAGACCTCGGGACATTGAGGAGACACTGGGAGAAAATTAATGTTAGCATGCTAGTCGCTAAATCGTTAATAATGGCTCACGGCGTCAGCGTTCACGACGTGTTGTTCTTGTTGTAGGATGAGCGGTAATCAGCTTAAGAGTCATTAGGCTAATTCACACCATCACGCTCCGCCGTTGATAAGTTTCCTGTTGCACACCACAGGCGGCGTTTTATCCAGTCAGCGTGTGTGAACCTGTCAGCTCTCAGAGGCAGGATCTTCAAATCCCTCTGCATGCTTGGAGTGAAGTGGTTTCACATGAAAAAAAAAAAAAGGCAAAGAAAAGAAGAAATCTGAGAACCTGTGATCAACTCGTTCTTTACGTGAAAACACATCTTGAAGTTCACATCTGGAGTTGTCGGAGGAGCATTTTATCAAACGCGCACAAATCTGGAGAAGATACAACCGGGCCTTCTAGGTCTGTAATGGCCGCGGGCAGTGCTCGCTTCTTACTCTTAATCCAAGCGTCTGATCTATAATGAAGAAAAGGGAACAGTTCTGTGCGCTTCCCTGTTTGCCAATTACAGCAGTCTGTCAGTGTAAACACGGGGGAGGACGACGCCAGAGAGGAAGGACATTAAGAATTCAATTCAACCTCGTCTCGTTTTTTTTGTGAGGAGACCGAGAGATTCCGCTGAAAAACAGTGCTAGGTAATTGTATTTGGCAGAGAGACAGACAGGCGGACAGGAGGGCCATGTGGGAGGGAAAGAGGGAGACGGTGAAACATAATAAAAACGTGCCATGCCATCCGTGCCTCCTGCTTTTCTATCCAAACGTCTGTATCCCTGGCTCTTTGGCATTTCCTTATTAATGATGAGCAAGTCTCGTCAGCGGCGCAGGGCCGAGACATTGAAATGTTGACGTGTGTGAAGTAATCTGTCTTGTTAAGGACATCCTGAACTTTTGCCACACCCTTTTCAAATATTTCAGCGTGATTGTAACGTGAGCTGTTTCTCGGCAGAGTGATGAGGACACAGTGACTCCTGTCCTTCCTCAAACCTCAAGAGACCGACATACACTCACCGTATTCAAGATCACGCTATCCAGGACCGTGATGTTTATAATCGCAACATTTACGTTTATCCTGATTGGTCACAGTGGAGGCCACGCCAGGACTCCGATGACGTCTAGCTTTAGGATCTTTAGAGATTCTCCAACCTTGAGCTTTGGATACAGTGATACCTCACCTTACGATAGTCCCAGAAAATGAAAAATCCAGGTTATGAAAAACATTTTCCAATATTTTTTGTCTCTGTATACGAAACAAGTTTTCCTTACGAAACATGCCAAACGCGCCATTTAAACATTCAAACGCGTCATTCAAACATTAAAGCAATGCACGAGCTGCTCTCCTATTGACTATCTTCCAACATCCCACCCCGCTGGCCTCCCATTGGCTAGGGGGGATGACGCAGCTCCCTCCCATTGGCTATCTCCCAACATCCCGCCCCGCTGCCCTCCCATTGGCTAGGAGAAATGATGCAGCTCCCTCCCATTGACTATCTTCCAACATCCCACCCCGCTGGCCTCTCATTGGCCAGAAGGGATAACGCAGCTCCCTCCCATTGGCTATTATGGAGCTGCAGCTCCCAAAATGCTTTTCGTCTAAAGGACAGAGTTACTGTTGTTTCAGGAGTTTTTTGAGTGTGCTCATTGCTTTAACCTTCCATAACCATTTGTAAGATTATAACACTGCTCAGAAGACATGGTCAACACACACACACACACACACACACACACACACACGCATGCGCGCGCGTGTGTGATTTCTGGTGCGAGTGAAAAGAAGAAACGGGTTCATGGCATGCGGCTGAGTTATATCACAAAGGAATATGGCCAAACCTGTCTACCATCGGTACGATATTGCAGCAGAAGGAGGCATTAAAAGGTATACCTTTTAATCCTTGGAACGAATCACACGTTTTACATGTAAAATGCAGTTCAACTTATGAAAAATCCAGGTTAAGAAACAGGCTCTGGAATGGATTAATTTCGTAAGATCAGGTACCACTGTATTTCACAATGACGGCACAGAGATGTTTCACTGCGTATATCACTCGACTCGACAACTTCAAATTCCACCTACCTGTTCGAAACGCTTACGCTGGGGCTGTTCGCCACACGGCCATCAATACTTTTCAGGCATCGTGGCTTGTCAGATGAAGATAACAAGAAAGAAGTGAGCGACTGTGGCTTTTTCAGGATCTCTGTCATTTATATTATTGCAGCAAAATAAAACAAAACATCTGACCGTCCTTCATTATTTTTATATCTCACGTAATCAGGAAGAATTTGGAACAGCAACACATTCAAGGTCATGCAAGGTCATGGTTACAGTCACGTTGACAATCGAGAGCAACAGCGTGACCCTGAGTGTCACTCACTCACTACTCAATCCTACCATGACCACAAGGAGTGCCGACAATGGACGAAGGTGGGGTGCACCTTGAACAGGTTGCCAGATAATCGCAACACACGCAATTATTTCCAGTCCCTCTTACATCTGGGCAGATTAGTCTACTGTGGGCATATCTGGAGTGTCGTGGGCACCAGTGTATCCAAACAAAAAACACACAACCACAGTGAGAACATGCAGACTCCACACGGAAACGTCCTCGCCATGGCTGGGACTCGAACCAGGACAGACGTGCTAACCACTAAGCCAGTGTGAGGCCTGACCTTGAATGTGACACTGTTCACAGGATTCCTACTTCCATACTTCGGTGTTCAATGAGATTTCTTCTGTTTTCTCCTCCCACTGGTGACTTGTGATATCCTGGGAACCAGGAAATATTCACACCCCATTCGTGGTGGAGGTGGGAAAGATCCTGGGCACCCTAAATGATTTACTTTTAACGGAATACTAACGTTCCAAGCACCAGAGTGCGCTTCAGAGTTGAAAATAATGCTCAGGTACACGCGTGCCCTCACACAGCCTTCCGCCACGTAGAAAACCAATCCGGGTCCAGCCAGGTTGAGTCGGAGCACGTAGTGTAAAGCTCAGCCACAGCCAAATGAATAGAACCATGCTGGCTGAAAGGGGTCCAAGTTCTGGTTTATCATGACTGATCCAAATCCAGCTCGAAGTTCACAAGAGTTCATGCCAGTGCTGCCTGGTAAAGTATCGCCGCTCGCTTGCTGTGTGGGCTTCGTAGATGTGATTGGATTTAATTCTACGCTGGTAGATTTCCCAGGAAGCCCCGCCAGAGTCTGAGCACGTGAGTAATTATTTCCAAGAAGTCTTGCCGCTTGAAACGGGACACGGTAAGGCCTGTGACATTTGCGTGGAATATAGCCAGCGTTAATGTAACCTCCCCCTGCTGCTGCTGTTGCCCTCGGGAGCAATGCTCTGAAAACTATCTGCAGATCTACATCATCAATTTCACAGCGAGGGAAGAGTGTCGCGCCGCATTTGGCTGTGTCTGTGATTTAAATAAATATATACATTCTGGTGTGAAGCATCAGTCACAGGAAAAGCTGCGTGTCGCTGTGTGCGAAGGTACACGACGGGAGGGTTATATGTGTTTACGCTCTAATACATCTAACCTTCTGATCACCGCCATTCCACAAAACACATTATACGCACTGATACCTTTCGCACACGCACACACACACACACACACACACACACACACACACACACACACACACACACACACATATAAATCCTTCAGCATAAATGGCGACTGTCCTGCTCTAAAGAAAGCGTGGAAAGCAAAGCTAAACGCTAATAAATAAATACTTTACACCGTTTTTTTGTTTCATTTCTCAATACGCGCGACAGGTTGGCCCGTCCTCCTTACGGCAACAAGGTACTGGGTTCGATTCCCAGGCCTGGGCGTTTCTGTGTGGCGTCTGCTTGTTCTCCCAATGCTTGTGAGGGTTTCCTCCGGGTATTGTGGTTTCCTCCCCCTGTCCAAAAACACACACGCACAGCAGGCTGTTCCAAATTGCCCCTCGGTGTGAGTATGATTGTAAATGGCTGTGTATGTGCTAAACCACGCAAGGGCTTGATGGGCTGTCCAGGGTGTAACCCGCCATCGCCCAGAGTTGGCTGAGATGGGTGCCTGCATCCCCACAACCCTAATTATTATTAAGTGGTTTAGAAAATGAATGAATGAATTTCTGAATTAAAAATAAGCTTGGACATGTTTAACGTGTTATTTTCCTATTTATTTAGACACATTTTTCTCATTAAAAAAAAAAAAAAAAAGTTAGCTTGTTATGAAAATTGCTCGCACTGACATGACCATTAAATCATCATTACACCTAATGAGCCGCTCAATGTTTTAACGTCTCGTACCGCTGTGTCTAGTTTCTCTTTGTTTAAAAAGCTTAAAATGTTAACGACTTATGACACTGCTGGCCAAATTAGCTTGCTAGCTGTGGATCCTTTTTAGTAAGAAGTAATATTAATAATAATAATACTCTAATAGCAACAAAACTACGGCCTCAGTACGATAAAACAAACTGGAGTCAGAGCGGCATGAGAGTAGCGGCTGGTGTAGAGTAGCGCTGTGCTGCCACTGGATATGAACTCCAGGAAGAGTGTCATAGGGCAGAAACACGTTGACGGCTATGTAGCTCCTCTTGACGAAAGTCAGCAATGGTTCGTTTACATGAGCCTCTCACCACAGACACTCACTCGAAGGCGCAATTCGGAACAGCCGGGTAGCTTAATGCGCCTGTCTTTGGACTGTGGAAAAAACCCGAGTACCAGGAGGAAAACCACACAAGCACATGGAGCCCGTCACGTCAAAGCCTGGACCTTCTTGCTGTGACGCAGACATGCCACCCACCATTGCCATGTCTGTTGTCAGAAATGGTTGACTCTGCCCTGCCCTCTAGTGGATGTATTATTTATGCGAATGTAAAAAAAAAGATTCATGGAAGTTTACCGACAGCATCTATTGAGATAAAAGAGCCCTAGGAATCCTTTCACATCACCCATGATGGAGTGATTACATTATTCAGAGTCGGTGATAAAAAAAAAAAAAAAAAAATGAATACAAAAACCTCTGGGAATAAAACGCAGA
This sequence comes from Plotosus lineatus, assembly GCA_024760905.1. NCBI lineage: Eukaryota > Metazoa > Chordata > Actinopteri > Siluriformes > Plotosidae > Plotosus > Plotosus lineatus. Next base: position 11,958,488 of record CM045729.1, read on the forward strand.
GTTGTGTGGGTGTAAGCCTGATCTTTTTTTTTTTTTTTTTTTTTTCTGTACCATGTTCTGAAGTACTAATAAAGCCTGTAGTGGCCGACCACCTCACCTCCAGCTGTCTCGTATCAGATTTAACACTTTTATCCTGTAAATCTGAGCGATGGATTTATACAGATTCAGAAACACGGTCGTGTGAAAAGTTAGCGCGGGGCAACAAATCATTTCCGAGAGTGATGGGGCGTCGACCCCAACCTTACTCTAAAGTGTGTAATTATCTCTCGGCTCCGTGTTGAAGTTCAGAGTGTGCGTATAATATCATTTACATGTTCTCATATGTGCTCACACACACACACACACACACACACACACACACACACACACACACACACACACACACACACACACACACACACACAGCCAAGAGTGCACTTACTGGCTGCCTCCCAGTTACACTTACTCTAATGCTGACTGCAAATTGCCTTTAATTGGTGTGTGAGATTGAATCGATGGAGAATGAGAGCAATGTTTCAGAGAATGAAGTAAAAGAGGAAATGAGGGTGGAGAACAGTGTTGGTAGGCGTAGGAAGCCTTCTGAGGGTAAAAATGTAAAGTATAAGTATAGAAGGAGTGTAAATGAGTGCATGCGGATGGAGGGTATGAGAGGCGTGAGAAGAGTATGAGGCGTGGGTGTAGGTTCGAGGAAAAAAATGAAACACACGAAAGGATGAGGAAGGTGGAGGCATGCTGAAGGTGTAGGGAATAATGTTATAGGTATATACCTGGATAAATTATGTGTGGGTGAAGAAAGAAATGAAGAGTGGGTTAGAGGTAAAGAAGAGAGGATAGAGAAAGAAAGGTGGGGTGTAAGACAAGAAACGAGGGCGGAGAAAAACCTTGGAGGGGCTAAATATGAAAGATGGAGAATAGAGGAAAAATAGGTAGAGAACATGAAAGCAGCAATATTGGCAGGTGGAGTAATTTTGGAGGTGTTATAGGTGGTGGGGTTGAGGACGGAATAATTAAAAGGCGGAGGGTGTGGGCAAAGAAATAAGAGTGGGATAAAAGCTTCTGTTCTGAGTAGAGAAACGAGGCGCGAATGAAACAGTGCACTGATGGACACAGAGTTATCCCTCCATCTATGGGCTTTAATAGAGGAAAAGGGAGGGAGGTGACTCTAATCAGTGCAACAGGCAAATGCAGGACACACCCGTGCACACAGACACGCAGGCACACACGCACACGTACGCACGCACGCACGGACCCGCTGGAACGCGTGCGCACACACGTGCATTTTTGTATGGATATTTCATGCAATTTTAAGCGACTGAATTGACCTTTACAACGAGAAACAAAGACAAGAGTCATATTCAGCCCACACACACATGCCTCGTGTTAGAGGTCACAACAGAGAAAAACAAAGATGATAAATAAATGAGAGCAAAAACAAGCAAAGATGTGAGAGCCAGAAAAAAGTGCAGTTTAAATACGGCAAACGTCAGAGAAACAGGAACAACAACAACAGCATCATCATCATCAACAACAACAACAAAAAAAAATAGTGAGAGAGAAAAGGAAGAGTCCCGGTTTTCTCCTGCACAGAGGACAAGATTGATTTAGCAGCATGAGGGGAAACAAACAAACAAACAAACAAACAAACAAAAAAAAAAAACAAATGAGAACTTCAGTCTCAGGGCCTGAAGCTGTAAATTTATAATCTCGCGGTCATCCAGCGTTGTGCTCCTGGGAGACGGACTGGGGCACAAATGAAAAAAAGCACTTTCCCTCCCTTCCCTATTACTTTAAACAGGTTAATATTCCAATCCTCCATTTCCGAGCGCTGAGAGAAAGCGATTACGGCTAAACGCTTGGGTCAATCGCATTAGCATATTGCTGAGAGGCGGTACGAATCGACAGGGAGAGCGAGCCGAGGGGATCCTTTTCTCTGCTGTGAGATAAAAGCAAATAGATAGATGCAACTGTGCCGTCTCTGCATTTATACTTGAAATGTAATACGGTTTAATGATTACAGATTGTTCCATCTTTATTTGTATTTAGACTTAAACTTGTGGGGCGTGGCCTAAAGCACGTGGTTTGTTATTGTACCTGCACACGCTTGTGAAGTTTTCTGTCAAATTCACATAGTTCTACTTCCCAAAATATAAAACAAACTGTAGTCCGGTCTGGGGGAAGCTGTAGCCTAATGGTGGAAGAGGCGACTTTGGGACCGAAAGGTTGCTGGTCTGATTCCCAAACCAGAAAGAAGAATGTGTAGCGGGGAGCAGCACCTCCCCTTCCTTCATGACTTAACTGGCCCTGGGCACGGCACCCAACCCCCAATTGCTCCCCAGGGGTCATAATGTGTGAGGCAGAGCACTGCTGTGTGTGTGTGTGTGTGTGTGTGTGTGTGTGTGTGTGTGTGTGTTCACTGTGCATGGGTTAAATCCAAAAGTCAAAGTTTCCCTTTCGGAATTACAGTGGTACCTCACCTTACGATATTCCCAACAAACGAAAAATCCAGCTTACGAAAAACATTTTCCTAAAATGTTTGTCTCTGGGTACGAAACAAGTTCACGTTACGAAAGCAACATCTCAAAAATTCAAACAATGCACGAGTTGCTCTCCCATTGACTATCTCCCAACATCCCGCCCTGCTGGCCTCCCATTGGCTAGGAGGAATGACGCAGCTCCCTGCCATTGGCTATTAAAAAAATAAATAAATAAAATCAGAGCACTATAACTGCTACATGGGCAGCACGGTGACAAAATGGTTGGCACGTTCCCTCACAGCATGAAGCACCTGGGTTCGAGTTCGGTTCTTCTCACAAGGGCAATTCTGTATGGAGCTTATCCAGGTACTCTGGTTTCCACTCACAATCCAAGAACATGCACATTGTGACATGATACGAAATATACGGTGGAGTTGAAACATGAGAACCGTTTCTGGGATTATTGCGGCCATCATCATCATCATCATCTTCTTCCGCTTAGTCCAGGGTCGGGTCGCGGGGGCAGCAACCTTAGCAAAAAGGTCCAGACATCCCTCTCCCGAGCTACTTCCTCCAACTCTCCCGGGGGGACACCAAGGCGGTCCCAGACAAGCCGAGAGACATAGTCCCTCCAGCGTGTTCTAGGTCGACCCCGGGGTCTCTTCCCGGTTGGACATGCCCGAAACACTACACTAGGGAGGCGTCCGGGGGGCATTCTGACCAGATGCCCGAGCCACCTCAACTGGCCCCTCTCAATGCGGAGGAGCAGCGGATCTACTCCGAGCTCTCCCCGGATGGCGGAGCTTCTCACCCTATCTCTAAGGGAGAACCCCGCCACCCGGCGAAGAAAGCTCATTTCAGCCGCTTGTATCCGTGATCTTGTTCTTTCGGTCATTACCCAAAGCTCGTGACCATAGGTGAGGGTTGGAACGTAGATCGACTGGTAAATTGAGAGCTTCGCCTTGCGGCTCAGCTCCTTTTTCACCACAACGGACCGGTACAGGCACCGCTTAATAGCAGAGGCTGCAGCGATCCGTCTGTCGATCTCTCGCTCCATCCTTCCCTCACTCGTAAACAAGACCCCAAGATACTTAAACTCCTCCACTTGGGGCAGGACCTCATTCCCGACCGGAGGGTGCATTCCACCATTGTCCGACTGAGAACCATGGCCTCGGACTTGGAGGTACTGATCTTCATCCCGGCTGCTTCGCACTCGGCTGCGAATCGCCCAATGAGAGCTGGAGGGCCCGATTTGATGAAGCCAAAGGACAACATCATCCGCAAAAAGCAGAGACGATATCCGATGGCCACCAAACCAGAACCCCTCATCGCCTCGACTGCGCTTAGAAATTCTGTCCATAAAAATTATGAACAGAATCGGTGACAAAGGACAGCCTTGGCGGACTCCAACTCCCACTGGAAACGAATCCGACCTGCTGTTACCAATACGGACCAAACTCTGGCTCCGGTGATACAGCGACCGAATCGCTCGTAGCAACGGATCCGGAACGCCGTACTCTCGGAGCACGCCCCACAAGATCTTTCGAGGGACACGGTCGAAAGCCTTCTCCAAATCCACAAAGCACATGTGGACAGATTGGGCAATTTTTTATTGCGGCCATTCCGTGACCATTTCGGCAGTAATGGATAGCATGGATGTCATCGCGTTGATCCTGGGGCTTGAACCAAAGAAATTTTCAACAAACTTTACGCGAATGAAAGCCACACCCACATGCCTCTCGAGGGAGCGTCCTGGCTCTGACATATTCCATCAGCAGTGCGCGGAACACGAGGCTCACACCGGTTGACTCATCAAAGGCAGGTCGCAGTGGTCTGAGGCAAAGGGCAGTGAATCGGTCACAGGCTTTGTCTCAGATATTCTAGACACAAAATTAACAAATGTTCCTTTAGCTTAGCTCTGCCAGAAGAAAAAAAAAACTGAATGAAGATTCTGGAACCATCACACATTTCATACCAGCGTTCACCAACCCTTTTGAAGCTGGGCGCTATTTCATGGGTAATGAGTAGAACGAAGGGCTACACGGGACCTTCATGGTACACACGTCCCAAATAACAAAACCATTGACCGCTATAGTCGTGGTACTGGTGATAATAATAGCGGTAGTTATTACTATGGGAACCGATCGCTCACATATCAATGGTAATTATTTTCCACAATTATAATCAACAATTCAGGATTCACACAGTAGTAATGATAAACATGCATAAACATGAATTATTTATTTATGTTTATCTGCTCATAAAGGTGACGGTCAGGAGGGACGCCTGCCGTATTTGTAGTGCAAAAGATCACGTCTAACATTTCTTAAGCCAAGGAAGTGGGCGGCACGGTGGCGTAGTGGTTACCATGTCCGCTTCACAACAAGAAGGCCTGGGTTCGATTCCAGGCCTGGCTGTTTCTGTGTGGGGTTTGCATGTTCTCCTCATGCTTGTGTGGGTTTCCTCTGGGTACTCTAGTTTCCTCCCACAGTCCAAAAACACGCACAGTAGTTTAATTGGCTGTTCCAGATTTCCCGTAGGTGTGAGTGGGTCCTGATGCGGCCTGGCCAACCATACGGTTTATCGTTGTGATCACAGCCACAACAATCTCTGTATGAGCATCATTCGAGCTTCAGGGATCGAGGTCCGTTCCTCGTGATTGGATGTAGACGCCGAGAGAGATAAGCGAAGGAAATCATCAGTCTTCCTGTCAGAACAAGTTATTCAGTTCTTTGAACGTTTCCTGAATGAACATTTGGTGCAACATTTTTAGCTTTAATATTGTTTGTTTTATTAATGAAAATAGTCTGTGTGATTTGTTTTCTCATTTACTGGTGGGAGGTCTGGCACCGCGTTCTGCTCCCCAGTGTATTATACTGTAATCTGGCGAATAATTTAACACTGCAGTTCTCAGTGAGTTTTGTAAATGTGCATCAATAATGTGCATCAAATGTGCAAAAAAAGTTCATGTGAGGAAAAGGCTGATTCACAGAGATAGGTTCAACCAAAAAGCAGGGAATTTTCATCGCTGCCGTGGAAACACAACTGTACTTTTCCTTGTCCACAAGTGTTATGAGTATGTATGTATGTATGTATGTATGTATGGATGGATGGATGGATGGATGGATGGATGGATGGATGGATGGATGGATGGATGGATGGATGGATGGATGGATGGATGGATAGATAGATAGATAGATAGATAGATAGATAGATAGATAGATAGATAGATAGAGCTTTATTAATCTCACAATGGCGAATTTCACTGTTACGGGCTCTTGAGGTACCATCAGTAGGGGGTGCAAAATAGAGACATATACAATAATACATATACATACATACATCCATATAAGTAAATAAATAAATAGATACATAATAGTATAAAGTAATATACAATAAAAAAGAAAAAGAAAAGAACAACTTTGTGTAATTAATACATGTAAATATAAACATAATGAATGTATAAATGTTATGGGTATGTAATTACAGTCCGTTAGTGTGCTGTAAATGGTAACACATGCTATTACTATTTACAGCACGCCAACTGAATATAATGCACAACCAGGTCAATCTCGAACTTGAGTTCAACTGAGTCACAGTTGTTTTGCCTGCAGAGTCTAATCAGGTCTAGAACTTTCCCACATATTATGGAGGCTTCGAGATTGGCCTGGTTGCGCATGTGCCCTGTGACTGGTCATGTGATTAGAATATCCGAGAAAAAGAACATTCCTGAACTTTAGAAAGTCTATACTGTGTAAGGACCAGTTGTCGACCGGCTCGGCGCGGATCATCCAAGGGGGCATCATTCAAAGCGCTCATCCTCTGAGTTCATCCTCCAAGATCATCGTTCAAGTCCATCATCAGCGTTCTTCAATAATCATTGCACAGATTATCATCATTCAAGACCTTTGACGAGTGTGATTCCATACTTTTGACCGCCAGCGATCGCGCAGTCGCTAAGTTTACCTGACTGCAGCTGCTTGGTGAATATCCTTATTTTAGTGACCTTTGTTCTATTTATATTTTGTTTAGCTTTAAACTGTAAACTATTATTTTGCTTTATTTTGTTTATATTATTAAATTGTCTTAAATGTATAGCTTTGTTTGTCTTGTTTTGCTGGTTTCACGGGGACTTTTCCTATTCTAAATTTCCATACATAACACAAGGCACCAAATGTCTGGTTCAGACTGATGAGCTTTGAGGTGGAGGAGGTCATTTTGTTAAGATTTCTATCTCCACCTGACCAGCATCCAAGTTAAACAAAGCACTGAGCTGCTCAGCGGTGGGCGTCATGTCCACGTGAATGAAGAGATTTGTAATGAATGACACACGTGGCTCCAGTTGCTCAAAATCACCAAACCTGTCTTCAGATTCCTGTCCTGGTCTGTTTATGACTTTTTCAAAGCTTCACCCAAAGCTGCAGATGCAGAAGCATTGTAATTGAACGCGGCCTGCGGAGAGGGAAACGCTGCATTTTTTCCCCTCTTTCTACTTGCACAAAGAACACGTTCATCTTGGCTTTGAATGCGTTTACTGCACTTGTGATGTCTTTACCTCGCGACTCACCATTCAAACGGTTCAGTTTCTCAGTCAAATCCGTTAAAAACGTGAGGTCGAGTATCCCCTCTGTGTCCTCAAGCAGCAACGCGTCTCCCCCTTTGATTGTGTGAGCTCTTTGATTTCACCCAGAAGTGACAAAAAACGCTGCAGAATACGCCCCCTACTGAGCCATCGGATTTCTGTGTATAAAAAAAGCTCATTATATTCAGCAGACAGCTCATCCAATAGAACCTGCAACCTTCTCATCCAATAGAACCTTAAAGATTCCGTGGTGTTTAGCTTTGGAGCGGATGCTATCTATGATCTTCACGAAACTACAAGCAGGCCAACTCCTCGTCATCGCTTCACTGTGTCAGGAAAGAGGTGTTGCTTACCGCGCACTAATGACCTTTGACTTCAAAAGAAGAAACTTCATTATCGCCTATATATATATATTTTTTTAACATTGTATAACACCGTTTAAAAATCTGCATTAATGTAAGCATTTGTTCAAAAAAATCAATGCAACTTTTTAAAAAAAAAAATTATATTAAATTCTATTGTGACCAGTGCTATTTTTCGAGCATGCCGTGCGGGTGCCTTGAGTGGTCCTCGCAGGCGACCATGCGCCCGTGGGCACTGCATTGGTGACCCCTGTTTTATACATTTTATAGTGAGCGTCGCTCACAATGATTTCTACATTCCAGCAAAAGTCATTTCCTTTTAAGGTAAGAATGTGTTTCTTTCCTTCTATCCGTAAAAAAAAGTGATGTTTATAACGGCGAGATTTCTCAGCGTACTAGAATACAAACACTCTTGGAACTTCACACGTCCAATTACGTCAGATTAGTGGAGCAGAACTAACTGTTGTATAACGAAGATTGGATGGCGGGAAGATGTTGTGATGGACAGAGAAGGAAATGATAAACAAACTGAGCATTGTTGCCTCGGGGGATTTTTTTTCAGAGGCGTGTTGATGTGAGCTCGATTTCAAACCGAGCACACTTGAGCTGCTCAGCGAGTGACCCTACAGATGCACAGACACTCGGTTATTAAAGACGCAAGCACACAGCGCACCGGCTACCAGTGAGAATGTCCAGATGGAGAAAACGAGAATAAAAACGAGAAGCTGTCGCTGGAATTCTGAACACCATCCTGCTGCTCCGTCTTTACTACACATCTGCATTCGTATCGCTCCGTTTGGAGTGTGATGTCTTCCTCATGGTAGGGTTCCATTTTAAGGACTGCTTGGATTCTAGACTTCAATTGGCTGAGATTAGCCGCAGTAGAGATTCTGTTAGGGCACCGTGTACAGGTTCCCAGCGCGATCCTCACTCTACGCTCGCCAAGCAGGCGGGGGCTCTCATTGAGGCTGGCGCGCCCACTGTAAGCCAGATCCGGATCGTGACCCTACAAACGATGACGACGATGCTATTCTTTCCCAAACAATTATACACCTCCGCTAATGGTATTCTGGGTGTGGTTTTTCAATGGATTTTCTTCAGTTAATTAAAGATTCTTGAATTCTAATACAGAAATAAACGGGGGAGTGAGAAAGGTGCCCAGGTCTATTAATTTAATTGGGTAGCCTTGTACAAAAAGTATCGGATGAAAAAGTCGTCGACCGTGGCGGCGTTCCCCCTTTTCAAGCTGATGAGATTAACATTTACAGATGCCTGTGTTAATCCTAATGAGCGGCGTTTGATTCGCTGATTCCCACCGTGACTTGATTAGGCAGATGCAGCGCCATTAGTGAAATCACCATCTGTTCGCTACAAACAACACCATCCCTGTGATGCCTCCTGAGCTCCAAGCTTCTGCTCAAAAGCACGCAGGCTTCAGCGACGCTGATTAGCGCTATTCCCTTCGTTAGGGGAGCTACTGAGATCTATTTCTGCTCGTTACCATTGGATGCAGTCTGCTTCTCCACACACACACACACACACACACACACACACACACACACACACACACACACACAGACATCACACAACTGAAGGTAAACAACTAAAACTGCACAGTATTGCACGTACTTGTTCCCTGTCAGTCGGATTAAAGTTGAATTTGTAACTGAGGATTTATTCCAATGGCAAAATATTATTTTGATATTACAATTACAATAATGTTTTTATGTTATAACAAAAAAAACTTAAACAGTTAAATGAATAGATACGGTGTTACCTGTAACATTCTGCAACATTACTGTTAGCAAATAATAAAATGCCACCAAAACTTTTGATCACTGTCTATAAAACAAAAGCGCTGACAACAAATCAAGTGATTTTTTTAAAAATTCATTTGACGAATTACCGTTCTTCCTATCAGCCAATCATCTATCACCATTTTTTCTGATCATCCAATCATATATCACCATTTTCCCCCGGTCATCCAATCATCAATTACCCTTTTGCCTTACATACAATGGCAGGCACTGTTCTTCCTCCCACCCAATCACTGCTCACTAGTCTTTCTATCGCCCAATCACTGATCACCGTTCATCTCACCAACCAATTATTGATCATCATTTTCCCTAATGCCCAATCACAGATTACCCCTCCTTGAATCACCACCTTATCGTGGTGGAGAGTTTGCATTTGCTAATGATCCTAGGAGCTGTGTTGTCGGGGCATTATGCCCCTGGTAGGGTCACCTAAAGCAAAGAGGGCCTTGGTGAAGGTCCAGACGAAATGCAGTTCAAAAGACCTCGATGAAGAAAGAATAAATGAGGACAAAGTTTCCCTTGTTTGGATGCAGGTCACCGGGCTACCCCATGGAGGCAGAACTGGGGGCGGGCCTCAAAAGCGAGTGCCTGGTGTTCGGGCTTCCGCCCATGAAGCCCAGCCGCACCCAGCCCGAAAAGGAGGCATGGGTCCGCCCTCCCGTGGACCCACCACCTGTGGGAGGGGCTATAGGGGTCAGGTGTGAGTTGGGTTACAGCCGAAGGCATGGGTTCTGTCGAACTGATCCACAGCTCCTGACTCTGACTCTTGGGACATGGAAATATCACCTCTCTGGTGGGGAAGGAGCCTGAGCTGGTGAGTGAGGTGGAGAGATACTTACTAGATAATAGTCAGACTCACCTCAACATAGCTTGGGCTCTGGAACCACCCATCTTGAGAGAGGATGGACCTTATTCCATTCTGGAGTTGGTCATGGGGAGAGACGCAAGTATTTGTGGTCATCTTTGTTGCACCCTGTCTCAGTGCCCACATGTTAGGGTTCACCCTGGTCGACAAAAGGGTGGCTTCCCTCTGCCTTCTGGTGGGGGATGCTTATGCATGAAATGACAGTTCAGAGTGCCCAACCTTCTTGGAGTCTTTAAAGGGTGTGTTGGAGCGCACTCTCCAAAAGACTCACTCCTTGTCCTGGGAGACAATGGCCTCTCAAGTCCGAACCCGAATGGTTATTTGCAAAGCTACAACCACGTCCCGAAGGAAGCGGGTGACACGGAATTTAAAAAGGCCATGTTTCTTGCCTCCGTTGTGTAGACAGCAGCCCATAGCTGTGGCTGGAAGATCATTGATGCCTGTTGTGGCAGTAACCCCCGAATCCAGTGGTGGGCACCTGCGGTGAAGAAGGCCATCCAGCTGAAAAAGGGGGTATCTGCAGACCAAACATGCTGCAGCCCGAACGGTCAATGATGCAAAATCTCGGGCATGGGAGGGGTTCGGTGAGGGACTGGAGAGCGCTTATCAGTTGGCCTCAGGAGGGGGAAGCAGTTTTCCACAAATACTGTTTACAGTGGAAGTGGGGAGCTGCTCGCCTTGACTAGGGATATCGTTGGGAGATGGAAGAAATACTTCGAGAACTTCCTCAATCCCACCAACATGCCCTCCGTGGAGGAGGAAGACCCTGAAAGTTTGGTTGGGGGTCCTCCCATCACTGAAGCAGAGGTCATTGAAGTAGTTAAAAAGAGGGGACCGGAAGGTGTGTTCCAATTTTCATGGAATCACACTCCTCAGCCTACCCAGGAAAGTCTCTACAGGGGTATTGGAAAGGAGAAGTTTGGTCCGTATTGGGAACAACAGGTTGAATTTGTTTCTGGTGAGGGTTGGAGTCTGCCAAAGCTGTCCTTTGTCACCGACTCTGCTCACAATTATTATGGGCAGAATTTCTAAGCGCAGCTGAGGCACTGAGGGGTTCCGGTTTGGTAGCCATCAGATCTTGTCTCTGCTTTTTGTGAATGATGTTGTCCTTCTGGTTTCATCAATCTGAGACCTCCAGCTCTCATTGGAGCGATTCGTAGTCGAGTGCAAAGCAGCCAGGATGAGAATCAGCACCTCCAAGTCCGAGGCCATGGTCCTCAGACAAAAAACGGTGGCATGCACCCTTCGAGTTGAGAATGAGATCCTGTTCGAAGGGGAGGAGTTCAAGTATCTCGGGCTCTTGTTCACGAGTAAGGGAAAGATGGAGCAGGAGATCAGCAGGCGGCTCACTGCAGCTTCTGCTGTGAAGTGAAGCCTGTACCGGTCTGTCATGGTGAAGAGGGAGCTGAGCTGCAAGGCAAAGCTCTCAATTTACCAGTCGATCTACGTTCCAGCCCTCACCTATGGTCACAAGATTTGGTACCGAAAGAACAAGATCACGAATACAAACGCCTGACGTGAGCTTCCTTCACCAGGTAGCGGGTCTCTCCCTTAGAGATAAGATGAGAAGCTCAGCCATCCAAGGACAGCTTGGAATAGAACCAACGTTCGTCCACATTGAGAGGAGCCAGTTGATGTGGTTTGGGCATCTGGTTAGAATGCCTCCCGAACACCTCCCTGCTGTGGTGTTTCGGACATGTCCAATGGAGAAGAGACCCCGGGGTCAACCTAGAAAACACTGTAGTAATTATGTCGTTTGGCTGGTCTGGGTGTCCCCCAAAAGAGCTGGAGGAATTGGCTGGGGAGAGGAATGTCTGGACCTTCTTGCTTAGGCAGCTGAACCCGCGACCCGACAAGAAGAGATGATGATGACCAATGACTGGTTTTCACATCAGTCAATCACGTATAATCATTCTTTCTATCACCTAATCACTGGCTACCATTCTTCTCATCGCCCAATCACTGATCACCAGCCTTTCCATTGTCCAACAACTGATCTCCATTTTTTCCACTGTCTAATCACTATTCTACTACCGTTCAATCACTGATAACCATTTTACCTACCGCCCAATCACTGGTCACTGTTTTTATCCATAAAACAGCTAGCAAATAAAAAAAGTAGATGGAACAAAGTAACAGACAAATTAGGTGTGTAGACACCTCAGCACTACACACACACACACACACACACACACACACACACACACACACACACACACACACACACACACACACACACAGAGCACCAGAGGTTTACTTGTTAAGGCCAATTTAGGTCGTTTTTACAGTGGATTCAATATGGGTAGGTTATATACATTTTGTTGCTTATGGTTTGACCATCTCAATTTCATAAAAGTTTTTAGCACGAGGCCAAGATCACTTTTCCATGATTAAATACATTTTAATCTAATAAGTGAGAAGGTAAAGATTTACATGAGTAATACAATCCAATTCAGTTTACAAGTGACACATAATAAATAATAACAAAATAA
>CM045729.1:11981079-12008579 GCA_024760905.1 Plotosus lineatus
GCTATGAGGCTCTTGACAATGCGCGGTGAGTGGTGCTGTCCATGGTGCTGAAACACATCATTCCTTCAGGGACTGAAAGATGTGGTCGGCGTAAAGTTCCCCCACCTACCCCCAGTGCCCCAGTTCTCAGTCTTATTAGCTGGTACACATGAAGTACATGTTCCTTGATAGAAATGTCCTTCATAAAGAGTGTTACTGACTTTGATTTTTCTCCTTTATAAAGGGTTAAAAATTAAAAAAAATAATAATTAATCAGCTGATTACATTGTGTGTCAGTGTTACCTGTAGGTATGATTCTCCGGGAGGTATGATTCTAACAGTTACACTACAGTTACCATGACGATAAGATGCTTTATTTTTCTGGGTAACAATCAAGGAAAACAGATCTGTGCATAAAGTGAATTCAGGGATGAGAAGTATGACAAAAATAATACATTTCTCTATTTAATTTATTGACAATCACAAAAATTAATAAATAAATTACAACTACAAATTTATTAATTATAAACATGTGCACCCTGCTATGGCCCGGCGAGCTGTCCAGGGTGTACTCTACCCATGCCCAAACTCAGCTGAGATGGGTACCAGCCTCCCCGCGACCCTAAGTAGGCTTAAGTGACTCAGTAAATGAGTGAACGAATCTATTCTTCCCAATACAGAGCTTCAGTAGTTTCACTCTATTTTAAATGTTTGCTGAGAAATAATAACACAATAAATACAATCATGATTTTTCCGTTACACAAACATGGAATCCTGACAAGGGAGAGAGAAAAAAAATGAGAGTGAGAGAGAGAGGGGGTATACAGAGAGAGATAGAGAGAAAAAGAGAGAGGGAGAGGAGACATACAGAGAGAGAGAGAGAGAGAGCAAGAGAGAGAGAGAGAGAGAGAGAGAGAGAAAGACATACAGAGAGAGATGGGGGATACAGAGAGAGATAGAGAGAAAAGAGCGAGGAAGAGAGAGACATACAGAGAGAGAGAGAGAGAGAGAGAGAGAGAGAGAGAGAGAGAGAGAGAGAGAGGGAGAGCGAGAGAAGGATACAGAGAGAGATAGTGAGAAAAAGAGAAAGGGAGAGAGTGACATACAGAGAGAGATGGGGGGGATGCAGAGAGAAATAGAGAGAAAAAGAGAGAGAGAGAGAGAGAGAGAGAGAGAGAGAGAGAGAGAGAGAGAGAGAGAGAGAGAGAAAGACATACAGAGAGAGATGGGGGATACAGAGAGAGATAGAGAGAAAAAGAGCGAGGAAGAGAGAGACATACAGAGAGAGAGAGAGAGAGAGAGAGAGAGAGAGAGAGAGAGAGAGAGAGAGAGCGAGAGAAGGATACAGAGAGAGATAGTGAGAAAAGAGAAAGGGAGAGAGTGACATACAGAGAGAGATGGGGGATGCAGAGAGAAATAGAGAGAAAAGAGAGAGAGAGAGAGAGACATACAGAGAGAGAGAGAGGGGGAGAAAGAGAAAGAGGGAGGGAGAGACATACAGAGAGAGATGGGGAGATACAGAGAGATACAGAGAAAAGAGAGAGGGGGAGAGAGACATACAGAGAGAGAGAGAGAGAGAGAGAGAGAGAGAGAGAGAGAGAGAGAGAGAGAGAGAGGGAGAAGGATACAGAGAGAGATAGTGAGAAAGAGAAACGGAGAGAGAGACATACAGAGAGAGATGGAGAGAGAGGGATGGAAAGATAGAGAGAGAAAAGAGAGAGGGAGAGAGGGGATGGAGAGAGAGAGAGAGGGGGGGGGTGGAGTGAGAAGATGGAGAAAGATAACATTTATGAAGAAACTGACAGGTGAGTATCAGGATGGAAAGCTGGAAGGTTTAAAAGCAGATGATGTGATATTCCAGTCAGGACGCTGCGACCCTCCTCCTGAGCGTTGATCTAACTCTGAGCCGAATCGACTCGTGTTCATCGTGAAGAGAAATACACTCTCAGCAAAACGCTCTCAGTGTGACCTGGAGGACGCGACTCGCACAGAATGACGATTAGAGGAATTACAGGTGAATCAATATTTCTATTCGTTGCTGAAAGACTCACGCCGATGACTCGGAATCCAATACTAGACTTTCTGTAGGATCACAAACGCACAACTGCACACCAGCAGACTGTCACCGTTCTGGAAGAAGACCTCTGTGTGTGTGTGTGTGTGTGTGTGTGTGTGTGTGTGTGTGTGTGTGTGTGTGTGTGTGTGCATGGATGATAAGAGAGGCTGAAATGACCTTCAGAATAAAACCACAAAGAGGAAGTGGTGGAGTTGTTTGACATGAAGCTGTAAAAGATCTGATAGTACACTCGGAAGAATAAACCCAAGAACGTTTCCTCTCGAAAACACCTTTATATGTTGTTTATTTTCACAGAAAGTGTGTCAAAACGCACAGCAGGGTGAGATGACGATGTAATACAGCGGTACCTCACCTTACGATAGTCCCAGCAAACTAAAAATCCAGGGTACGAAAAACATTTTCCAAAATTTTTTGTCTCTGTATACGAAACAAGTTCTTACGAAACGCGCCATTCAAACATTCAAACAATGCACGAGCTGCTCTCCCATTGAATCTTCAAACATCCCGCCCCGCTGGCCTCCCATTGGCTAGGAGGGATGACACAGCTCCCTCCCATTGGCTATTATGGAGCTGCATCGCCCATAATGCTTTTCGTGTAAAGGACAGAGTTTCTGTTATTTCATGAGTTTCTTGCTTTCATAAACATTTGTAAGATTATAACTCTGCATAGAAGACATGGTCAACACACGTGCACACACACACACACACACACACACACACACACACACACACACACACACACACACACACACACGCGTGTGATTCCTGGTGCGAGTGAAAAGAAGAAGCGGGCTCGTGGCATGCGGTTGAGTGATATTACAAAGGAATGTGGCCAAACCCATCTAGCATCGATATTGAAGCAGAAGGAGGTCTTAAAAGGTATACTTTTATCATTTTTAAAAGGTTTAGGTGGTAGTACTGGGGGCCTTGGAACAAATCACATGTTTTACATGTAAAATGTGATTCAACTTACAAAAAATGCAGGTCAAGAAAAAGGCTCTGGAACGGACTAATTTCGTAAGGTGAGGTATCACTGTACGCAGATATACAGACTGAACACAGATCATCTGACTGAATTTGGATGTCGTCATATGTGTCCTCTAAAAAGAAACCTTGAGTTAGACTGTGAATCCCTGGTCTGAAACTGTCATGTGACCTTTCACTAGTAGGTGGAAATTAGCCAAGCCAACAAAGGCCATTAATTGCTGAATTAGTTATCGTTAATTTCCTGTGGGGGCGTGATTACTGAGCCAGTTCTTTACTAAACATTCGGAAAATCTTCATGTCACATGCATCTCTGTTATATAACACAAGGCTCTGTTGTGACTACGCACTTCCAGCACGCCACGTCCGGTAAGATCACACATCAGATCAGACACCTGTTTGTGTATCAGGCAGCTGAAAGAATAAACATGGCACCTTTATCCGAACCTCTGGCCTTTGTCAGCTGGAAAAATTTACATTGGAGCTAGCGGGCGCGCGCAGAAAGGCCGTGACCTTTCTCAAAATGCCAGCCTATTGAATAACCTCGTGAAATTTGAGCGTGTATGTAAAATGCCACGGTGTTGTACACCGTGCCTTTCTAGCCGCTAATTCCCTTATCGCCAAAGAGAAGCGGCTCTCGTTAAAGTTAGCGATCACATTCTTGGTCTCTTTTTCAAAAATAAATAAGGATTTTATTTTCACTCCTCGTTTTAAAAGGTGTGTTTTACAGCTGGAGTGAGATAATATTACAGTTACTGAGGCTCCCATCTAAACACTGCCGGACTCATCTGATTTCTACCAAAATACGTAAACACCGAATGCTAATTATTGCTCCGTTCAACACACAACTGAGAAGAGCAACACTGATTCAGACGAAACTAACAGGCATTGATTCACATTCTGCCCAGAAGATAAAACCCAGACGGTATTATGGCGTTGGGTTTGTAATTGCTTGAGTTTATATTCCGCTCCAGGCAGCATTAATTGCAGTTTATTGTCTTGTTTGTGCCATTTTAAAGCTGAGAGTCTCTTACAAATTTTCATTACGCGTGAACATAATGCCGAAGACTCTTGAATCTTGAATCTAGCGGTTGGCACATCTACCTCACGGTGGTTGACTCAAAAAGATTTTGGGTTCGTGCCCCGGACTCAGTGAGAGCGTTTCTGTGTGAAGTTTGCATGCATTCCCCATGTGTGTGAGGGTTTCCTCAGTGTATTCTGGTTTCCTGACACAGGCGCAAAACATGCGCATCATGCTAATTGGCTGATCCCTATTTCCCGTGGTGTGAGTGCGAGTATGATTGTTTTTCTAACGTCTATTGGACTATTGGCAATGCTCTGGCAAGCTGTCCAGGGTGTACCTCGCTTTTGCCCGGTGTCGGCCGAGATAGGCTCCAGCCTCCCCATGACTCTTACAGGATTAAGTTCTTGGCAAATGAGTGAGATGAGACAGAGACTCAGCCATTGATTCATATTCTTGTTTAAAACAAACAGTCACTAATTCATGTTTTGTTCCAATGTTTGTCTGAGCAAAGCAAAGAAAAGGGTTTGTGGTTTTCTCCAAACAGTGCGCTGACAGTTTCTCACGATCACGGATCACCATCGCAGAACAACGCTGTGCTTACTGAGTCCTTTAAATGTCTTCCAAAATTAATCAATAACATCAATGATCCTACACGTTAAACATCAAAGTATATTCTAACCCTGTTCATTGATACATGCTTTATTTGTATTTACCTGCATTTCTGCATAATATGCCCACTCAGCATCTGCAAGCTGCTAACTACTACAAAAACAAAAAAAAATAAACACTGCAATTTCCCTTTATAGCACAAAAGCTGCCCTTTGTAACATAATGAAGTTAAGGAATGAGCGGGGACAAATAAAACTGGTGAAATAAATAAAACTGGTGAAATATGTCAACGCGACATTTTGCAATAAACATAGAGGCTGATATGATATACATGAGTGAGAGAGAAGGAGAGACACAGAGAAAGAATGAATGAGAAAGAGATAGAGAGAGAGAGAGAGAGAGAGAGAGATGGAAAGACATAGAGAAAGAATAAGAGACAGAAACAGAAAAAGAATAAGAAAAAGACAGAATGAGCGATAGACATTCTGTGAGTGAGACAGACAGTAAGAGAAAGCATGTGTCTGAGTGACTGTGAGAATGTGTGAGAGAGAGAGAGAGAGAGAGAGAGAGAGAGAGAGAGAATGAGTGTGAGAGAGTGACAGAGAGTGAGTGAGAGAGAATGAGCAAGAGAGAGTGTGTGTGTGTGTGTGTGTGTGTGTGTGTGTGTGTGTGTGTGTGTGTGTGTGTGTGTGTGTGTGTGTATGTGTGTGTGTGTGTGTGTGTGTGTGGGTGTGTGTGTGTGTGTGTGTGTGAGTGAGAGAGAGAGAGAGAGACAGAGAGAGAGATAGAATGAGTGAGAGTGAGAAAATGAGCAAGAGTGTGTGAGCGAGAGAGAGAGAGGGGATGAGCCAGAGAGTGAGTGAGAGTGTGTAAGTGAGAAAGAGCCAGAGAGAATGAGAGAGAGAGAGAGAATTTCTGTGTATGAGCGAGAGCAAAAGAGAATGGGTGAGATTGTGAGAGAGAGAGAGAGAGAGAGAGCGAGAGAGAGAGAGAGAGAGAGAGAGAGAGAGAGAGAGAAAGTGAGCGAGAGAATCAGCGAAAAAGAGAGTGTGAGAGACTGTGAGTGAGAGAGAAAATGAGCAAATGAGAGTGTGTGTGTGTGTGAGTGGTAGAGTTCAAGAGCGAGAAGGAGATCGATTGAGCATGAGAGAATGTGTGTGAGAGAGTGTGAGTGAGAAACAGTGAGAGAGAGAATGAACAAGAGAGTGTGAGAATGTGAGGGAGTGTGCAGAAGAGGCAGAATTTGGGGAGAAGCAGTGTGGGCAAGAGAGAGAGAGAGAGAGAGAGAGAGAGAGAGAGAGAGAGAGAGAGAGAGAGAGAGAGAGAGAGAGAGAGAGAGCGAGAGAGAAAGTTTAAGTGAGAGATAGAAAATGAGCCAGAGAGAATGTGAGTGAGAGAGAACAAGAGTGAATGTGTGAGAGTGTGTGCAAGAGACAAAGAGTGTAAGTGTGAGTGAGAGAGCGAGACAGAATGAGCAAAATAGTGTGTGAAGAAGAGAGATTGTGTGTAAGAGAGTGTGTGATTGAGAGAGACAGAGTGAGTGAGAAAAAGTGTGAGTCACAGAGAGAATGAGGAAGAGAAATATAGTGCACGAGAGAGACTTTGAGTGAGAGAGAGAGTGTGAGTGGGAGAATGTGAGTGAGAGAGAGCAGCAGAGAATGAGCAAGAGACAGAGTGTAATAGAGCATGAGAGAAAGTGTGAGTGTGTGTGAGAGAGTGTGTGAGAGAGCGTGTGAGAGGGTGTGAGTGAAATAAAGAGTGTGAGTGGGAGACAGAGAGAGAGGGTGGGAAAGCGTGTGAGAGAGTGAGAAAGAGTGTGAGTGAGAGTGTGAGTGAGACAGAATGACAGTGTGTGTGAGAATGTGTGTGTGAGAGAGAATGGGCAAGAGAGCGAGAGTGATAATAAGTGAGAGAGGAAGAGTGTGTAAGTGAGAGCGAAGTGAGAGAGAGAATGAGCGAGAGAAAGTGTGAGAGTGATAGAGTTTGAGGGTGTCAGAGAGTGTGTGAGAGACTGTAAGTGAGAAAGAGAGTGTGAAGGCCTGAGAGAGAGTGTGAGCGAGTGTGTCAGAGCATGTGAATGAGAGAGAGTGTGAGTAAGAGAGAATGAGCAAGAGAGAGAGAGTGTACGTGAGAGAGAGTTCAAGTGAGAGAGAGAATGAGCAAGAGAGAGTGTGACTGAGAGAGAATGTGAGTGAGAGAGCGAGAGAGAAGGAGCAAGAGACGATGTCAGTGAGAGTGTAGGTCAGACAGAGTGTGTGAGAGAATATCAGAGAGAGAGAGAGAGAGAGAGAGATAGAGAGAGAGAGAGATAGAGAGAGAGAGTGTGAGAGTGAGAGAATGTGTGAGAGTGAGAGAATGTGTATGAGAGAGAGAAAGTACATGTAAGAGAGAGAGATTGTGTGAGTGAGATAGAGAGAATGAGAGAGAAAGAGAGAGAATAACAGAGTGAGAAAGAGAGTGAAAGAGAGAGACGGTGTGACAGAGGGAAAGAGGAAGAGTGTGAATGAGAGTGTGAGTGAGAGAAAGTGAATGAGAATGTGTGTGAGATAGAGTGAGAGTGAGTGAGAGAGAGTGAGAGTGTGAGTGAGACAGAGAGACAGAGTTTAAGGTGAGTAAATAGTCTTCATACAGCTATTCCTTCCCTGGTGATGATTTCACTATGTAGGTCGAGGCAGGAATTGAAATCCCACTTTTGCTGCTTTTCGATGTGACACACAAACCATGGAGGCTGCCATGACAACGACCTGAGCCGGAGCTGAGAGTAGATGAGATGCGAGGCGGAGAAAGGTTGAGGGATATAAAGCCTGCGAAGCCGAGGTGAGATCGTGGCCGAGGTCAAGTGGAGTCCAATCTGTCCTAAATAAAACTAATGCTCTACAAGTATTCAGAGAGAGAATGAGACACAGATCACTGAGGGATACATACACAGATAGACCAGTCGATGGATAGAGATAAACAGACTGGAGGAAGGACAGACAGACAGACAGACAGACAGACAGACAGATAGCTAGATACTGTAGATACATATATAGATAGATGTATATTGTAGACAGACAGACAGACAGACAGACAGACAGACAGACAGACAGACAGACAGACAGACAGACAGACAGATAGATAGATAGATAGATAGATAGATAGATAGATAGATAGATAGATAGATAGATAGATAGACATAAATATATTCCTATACTGGTTTGTTAGAACACAGACTAAGTATACCTCATGTCAAACTCAGTGGGTAGTTGTGTGTGTGTGTGTGTGTGTGTGTGTGTGTGTGTGTGTGTGTGTGTGTGTGTGTGTGTGTGTGTATTTTGTTTTTGTCTTTGTGTATGTGTGTGTGTGTGTGTGTGTGTGTGTGTGTGTGTGTATTTTGTTTTGTTTTTGTCTTTGTGTATGTGTGTGTGTGTGTGTGTGTGTGTGTGTGTGTGTGTGTGTGTGTGTGTGTGTGTGTGTGTGTGTATATAGTGCTAATAGGAGTACTACCAAAAGTTTTCAGGCATTGTCTGAAGATATCCAGTGACTCAGCTATCCAGATGAAGTTAATTTTACCACCCTGGATTTAGAACAATGACGATTTGAAATGCATTTTTCCTTTGTCCTTTGGTAGAAGGAGGTACCAGTCTAGCAGTGCTAGAGGATCTGAGAGACCAAAGTGTACTACGGGGTGTAATAAGTGCTTTGTATGCAAGCATTAGTATATTAAACTGAATGTGAGCAACTACAGGAAGCCAGTGGAGAGATCATAGCAGCAGTGTGCAAAAATTTGGGAAGGATGAAAACAAGGCCTGCAGCTGCACTCTGGATCGGTTGCTGAGGCTGAATGGCACTCAAGGTTTCGTGCAGTACTTGAGAAAGAGATCACAGCATTGTCCAAGGATACGACAAGATCTTGATATGGGGATGAGTCAGCTGGGATGAACAGCAATTCAGTCTTGCTGGGATTAAACTTAAACTAGTGAACTGCCATCCATGAGATACTTGCCAGAAATGCAGATATACAGGCAGAAACATCAGTGTCTGAGAGAGGAAAAGACAGAAGTTGAGTGTCATCTGTATATGACCATGTGTATGAGGTGTGTATGGGCATCTGTCCCCTCCATGTAACTTCACATGAGTGACGTTCCATGTAGGAAGCAAACCACTGCCATGCTACACCACAAATTCCTAGATTCTTGAGGATGAATAAGTGAGTCCATCCTCAGGAGTCTAGGAATTTGTGGTGCAGCACAAGTTGAGATTTCTTCCACTTTCAGCTGTTCTGAGTTGTCTATGCATGCTTCACAGTACCTCCGAAAAGTCAAGGAGTAGAACAAGAAGTCCACTTGGATTCTGTAAGTAAAGGGCAGAGGAGATCCATAGAAACAGAGAGGGAAGAGAGGAAAGTGTCAGTAGCAGATTCTAGTGGGAGATAAGATAAAGTACAGGAAGCAACAGATGAAGGAGATACAGTGTGGAGGTTTTGTTGAGTGGGGTAAGAACACTGAGAGCGAGTGTTAGAACAGGACTGTTGATAGTAAAGGAAACCAAGTGGTGGTCAGAGATGTGTAGTGGAGTGGCATTAATATCTATGATTGGGGAGGGATGACTGAAAACAAGATCCAGCAGATTGCCTCCTTTGTGTGCGGAACAGTGGTTGTTAAAAATTAAATAAAAGGAATAAAGAGGAGGGAGAAGGCAAGAGGACTGGAGATTATCAGAGTGGAGATGAAAGTCTCCCAGAAGAGTGAGAGGGGAAAGTGCTGCAGAGTGTGTCCATTTCTTCTAGAAAGTGTCCTAAGGGTCCAGAAGGGTGGTAAATAACAATAATGAGAAGGTTGATTGGAGAGGAGACTTTTACTGCATGAAGCTCAAAGAAGAAGATGGCTAGATGAGACAAAGGGAATGGTGTGAAGCACTAACTCCGAGACAAGAATAGACCTGTACCACCACCTCTCACAGTAACTCGTGGAGGATGACAGGAGTATAAGCAAAGGAAAGAACTGCTGGTGCAGCAGAGTTGTGTGAAGATATCCAGGTTTTGGTTAGTGCAAGAAAGTCTAGAAAGTAATGAGAAACAATGGCAGAGACAAAATCAGCCTTTTTCACAGCAGATTAGCAGTTTCAGAGTCCTTTTTCCACAATCATTTGAGACTGCGACAACAGTGGAGAGTAGGTACGGTTGCTGAGAATGTCCTCTGGCTTGTTGATATGATTCTCTGGGTCTAAGAGAAGTGAGAACACTAATGGGCTTAAGGATCATGACTGCAATCTGTTCTATATTCAAGACCATAGGCCTGACAGTTCTACTTCAATGAAGGCAAGAAAACTATCAAATTAAGACAATTCAAAGCACTTGTTTTAAAAAATGGTCTGTGTTTCTAACCGCTACAAACGTGACAGTTGTAGCGGATGATCCCCTATATACTTTTTGGGTCCTGACCCTAATTCACACCTTAAGGAATCCGGAAACTACTGCTGATTGAGCACCACAATGAGACTAAAGAACCACAACAATACTTAAAAATATTAGTGACAACAACTAATTCGGCGGCACAGTGGCATAGTGGTTAGCATGTCTGCCTCAGAGAAAGAAGGTCTTGGGTTTGATTCCCAGAGCGAGTGTTTCTGTGTGGAGTATGCATGTTCTCCCTTGTTTGCATGGGTTTCTTCCGGAGACTCCAGTTTAATCCCACAGTCCAAAAACATACACAGAAGATTAACTGGCTATTCCAAATCACAGGTGTGTATGAGTGTTAGTTTTGCGATGGTCTGGAGAGCTGTCCAGGGCGTACCACTCCCTTGTCCAGAGTCGTCTGAATATTAAGCGGTTCAGAAAATCTATGAATGAATGAATAAACAACTATGTCCAACTGAGTCAAGTAAACAATAATACAAAAGTCACAATTCAACCTTACCAGAAGAGAAGAAAATGAGGATATAACAAAGCATACGGAAAAACTGATATGGGTATACAGATACAGTTGTGCTCTAAATAATATTAGTCAGATATCACTAACCTGATCAAGCAGTGTTTTTGGTAGAAATTATATTTCTATATGGCAATAATTCAGATTCATCCGTTCATTCATTCATTCATTCATTCATTCATTCATTCTTTCCTTCATTCATCTTCCTCCGCTTTATCCTTGGTCGGATCACGGGTACAGCAGCCTAAGCAATGAGATTCAGATGTCCCTCTCTGCAGCCACTTCCTCCAGCTCGTCCAGGGGACACCGAGCTGCTCCCAGACCAGCCGAGAGACATAATCTAGCCGGCGTTTTCTGAGTTGACCCCGGGATCAGTTTTAGGTTGGACATGCCTGAAACAGCACACCAGGAAGGCATTAGGGAGGCATTCTAATGAGATGCCTGAGCCACCTCAACTGGCCCCTCTCACTGCGGAGGAGCAGCGGTTCTACTCCAAGCTCTCGCCGGATGGCTGAGCGTCTCACCTTATCTCTAAGGGAAAGCCCCGCCACCCAAGCAAGGATCTTGTTCTTTTGGTCACTACCCAAAGCTTGTGACCATAGGTGAAGGTTGGAATGTAGATTGACTGGTAAATTGAGAGCTTTGCCTTGCAGCTCAGCTCACTCTTCACCACGATGGACCAGTACAGGCTCTAACAGCAGAGACTGCAATGATCCGCCTGTTGATCTCCTGCTCCATCCTTCCCTCACTTGTGGACAAGACCCCAAGATACTTGAATGCCTCCACTTGGGGCAGGACCTCATTCCCAACCCGGAGGGTGTATTCCACCCTTTTCTGACTGAGAACCATGGCCAGCCGCTTTGCACTCGCCTGTGAATGGCTTCATTGAGAGCTGGATTACCCAGCTTGATGAAGCCAGAAGGACATCATCTGCAAAAAGCAGAGACGAGATCTAATGGCCACCAAACCAGAACCGCTCAATGCCTCGGGTGTGCCTAGAAATTTATGTACATTATGAACAGAATTGGCAACAAAGGACTCCAACCCTCAACAGAAACAAATTTAACCTGTTATTCCAAATACGGACCAAACTCTGGCTCCGTTTAAACATCAACCGAATGACCCGTAGTAACGGGTCCGGAACGCCGTACTGCAGAGCACGCCCCATAACATAACCCGAGGGACACGGTCAAAAGTTCTCTCCAAATCCACAAAACATATCTGGACATGGAAGAAAAACTATCATTCAAATGGATGGAAAAAGCCCAAATGGCAACAACTCAGCCAGCACCTGTAAGTCCTGGTACATTTAGAAGACATTTTGTGCACTGATGAAAGTAAGATTATTCATTTTGGGTCTACTGGCCTCCTAGACGAGCCCCAAACATCGAATTCAAGCCACAGTGTACTGTGAAGACTGTGAAGCCTGGTTTCTCAAGTATCATGATATGGGGATGTTTCTCATTCTACAGTATCGGGCCTATTTTTCACATCCCAAAGATCACGGATCAGTTCAACTGCATCAGAAAAGTTGAAGAGGCTGTGCTGCCTTATGTGAAACAGGAAACGACCCCGAATACGCCAGTAAATAAGAAACATCTTGGTTCCAGACCAAGAAGATTGATGTTATGGTGCAGCGGCCCGATGCCTGACCTTAATCCAATAGGAAACTTGTGGGTGACATCAAAAATGCAGTTTCTGAGGCAAAACCACGAAATATAAAAGAACTGTGGAATGTTGTCCAATCATCCTGGGCTGGAACACGACTCCATGCAACACAATTGCCCGTAGTTCTCAGAAACAGTGTTTATACAACTAAATATTAGTTCAGTGATTCAAAGCAAAACAAAACCTTAAACCATTTTTCAGTATACACAGTGAACACTTGCGTTTGTGGGCAGTGATGGCCCAGTGGTAATGTGCTAGATTACCAAGCCCAAGGTTGTGGGTTCAAGCCCCACTGTCAATAGTTGTCCCTGCTGTCCCCCCCACTACAGCTAACTGGATTGTCAAATGCCGACCATGGCTCTTGTTATCTGTGGTGAGAGGTTCATGTAAAAAAACAAACATTGTTGACTTTGGTCAAGAGGACCTGCATTGCTGTCAGCATGCTTCTGCCCCGCGATGGCCTGGCGAGCTGTTTAGGGTGTACTTTGCCCTCGCCCAGAGTTGGCTGAGATGGCTGCTAGCCTCCCCCTTACCCTAATTAGGATTAAGCGGTCTATTTTTTTAACAGTCTAATATTCACTGTTCTTACATTTCTTTAACGGAATAACACAAATTTGACATATTTTTCTTCATGTTTTGATTTGGAATAGAATATGCAGTGTTTCCAATGCACTTGTGTGTATTAAAATAAAAGAGTTATAATCATTAATTACTATAAGTTTTTAAACACTCTTCTTGATAGCTACATGGATGGATATATCTATGTGATGTGGGAGATAGATAGACAGATAGATAGATAGTGTAGAGATACAGAATGCTGGACAGAAAGGCAGGAAAACATACAAGACAGGCAGACAGATATACATATACATATATATATATATATATACACACACACACACACACACAGTCGGCCCTCTACTTACAAAAACCTCTGAATACAAAAAATCTAGGTTGACAACAAAAACAACCTCTTTTCACAAAAAGCACCAAACGCGCCATTCAGAAATTCAAACAATGTGCGAGTTGCTCTCTCATTGGCTGTTTCCCAACATCCCGCACTGCTGGCTTCCCATTGGCCAGGAGGGAGCAGAACTGTACCTATATTTCCTGTACCCATACTTCCTGTTTGTCACACGCGTGAAGGAGAGTTGAACAGGACTGTTGGCTCATGAGTTTTTTTGAGAGTGATCATTGCAACGTTATATTTCGTTATCCATCAGGGACCCCAAGAAAGTGATTCCCGGTGACACAGAAAAGAAGAAGCGGGCTCCATTATCAATCGAAGTGAAGCAAGAGATAATAAAAAATATGAAAGTGGGATGCTGTTGAGCGAAATCGCAAAGGAGTATGGTCTCTACAATCGGGGCGATATTGAAGCAGAAAGAAAGCTTAAAAGCAAAGATACAGTGATGGAGGCGATTATTTCGGAATGATATTGAAGCAGAAGGAGACATTAAAAGCAGAGATACAGAGAAAAGCAGAGTGCTCCGTGGGATAAGACCTCCGATCTCGCAAGGAAGCAAGTTAATATTGAATCCGGACCTCAGATCTTTCAAACAGGTACTGGAATTCCACTTTAAGTACAACACCCCATCTCAAAAGCTTCGTCGGCTGCGCACTACATTTGGGCGGAACCTGCATTCCGCAAAACACGCCACTGCAAAAAACACACCAGAGAGAGAGAGATAGAGAGAGAGAGTGAGAGGGAGAGAGAGAGAGAGAGAGAGAGAGAGAGAGAGAGAGAGAGAGTTTTGTGTGATAGAGAGAGACAGAGAAAGACAGAGAAAGAGACAGACTGTGTGTGTATGTGCATTAATAAAAAATGCGTAAAAATGTAATGGTTTGATTAATAAATATGTTAATAAAATGGTTTATTCTGTTAATAGAATGTTTAAATGGTTTAATAAATAATTTTCTTTTACAGTCGGCCCCTAAATTACGAAATTAATCCATTCTAGAGCCTTTTTCGTATAGTGGGGATTTCGTAAGTAGGGGTCGCATCTTGCATGTTAAACGCCTAATTCGTTCCAAGGCTCCAGTCTTTGGACTGGATAAACCCCATAAACCCTTTAAAAATGATAAAAGTACAACAATTTTGTATGAAATGTGTTAAAAGTAAAAGAAATTTATTTATTAAACCATTTAAACATTTTATTAACAGAGTAAACCATTTTATTAGCATATTTATTAATTAAGCCATTATTAAACATTTTTTATTAACACACACACACACACACACACACACACACACACACACACACACACACACACCTCTCTTTTTCTCTATCTCTCTCTCTTTTTTTCTTGCTCTCTCTCACTATCTCTCTATGTCTCTCTCTCTCTCTCGCGCGCGCTGCGGGTCACGCCCACAAGACATGGAATTCAAAGCGCATTCCCTGCTTGACTAACTCAACTTTAATTTGATTCCCTGAGGGATCGGAATTCCAGATGAGCTCAAATGTGCCCACATTTATTCATCATTTACTGAATTAAAACAACTTAAAAAACTAAACTAAAAACTAAAGCGTTATTCCTTCTCTCTCTCTCTCTCTCTCTCTCTCTCTTTCTCACGCGCGCGCACTGCGGGCCACGCCCACAAGACGTGAATTCAAAGCGCATTCCCTGCTTGACAAACTCAACTTTAATTTGATTCCTTGAGGGATCGAGATTCCAGATAAGCT
This sequence comes from Plotosus lineatus, assembly GCA_024760905.1. Taxonomy (NCBI): domain Eukaryota; kingdom Metazoa; phylum Chordata; class Actinopteri; order Siluriformes; family Plotosidae; genus Plotosus; species Plotosus lineatus. The sequence goes on from CM045729.1 coordinate 11,996,014, forward strand.
CAAATGCGCCCACATTTATTAAACATTTACTGAATTAAACATCTTTAAAAACTAAAAACTAAAGCGTTATTCCTTCTCTCTCTCTCGCTCTCTCTCTCTCTCGAGCCACGCCCACAAGACGTGAATTCAAAGCGCATTCCTTGCTTGACTAAGTCAACTTTAATTTAATTCCTTTAGGGATCGGAATTCCAGATGAGCTCAAATGTGCCACATTTATTCAACATTTACTGAATTAAATAACTTAAAAAACTAAACTAAAAAGTGAAGCCTCCTTCTGTCTCTATCTGGGAGGCCAGTGGGCGGGATGTTGAGAGACAGCCAATGAGAGAGCAACTCGTGCGTCGTGTGAAATTTTAATTGGTGCGTTTGAATTTTGAATTTCTTTTTGTAAGAGGAGGTTGTGTCGTATCTCGGGGTCGGAAACTCAGGAAATTGTTTTTCGTAACCCGGGGATTTCGTACACAGGGGTCTTCTAAGTTGGGGGCTAACTGTACTTTTAACACATATTTCATGCATATTTCATACAAAATTTGTGTACTTTTATCATTTTTAAAGGGTTTATGGAGTCGTCTTGGGAGCCTTGGAACAAATTACGCGTTTTACATGTAAAATGCGCCTCTAATTACGAAAAAGGCTCTGGAACGGTTAATTTCGTAAGTAGAGGGTCAAATGTATATATATATATATATATATATATATATATATATTATTGATAAATAGACATATACATACAGACAGACAAACATACAAGATCGACAACCAGGCAGACAGACAGTTAATGAGCCGGTGATCATGTTGAACCTTACTATCTTTTCAGGCATTTCAAGTATCACATCCACACCGTTACACTCGGGTCCTGATGAGAGAAAGCATCCGTGAAATAAAATGTTGCCACCCAGGTGAGCAGGGGAGACAAATGAACATGAAAATGGAATGTGGAGTGACACAGCATTACCCACGTGCAGATTTTAAATCCTCTTAATGCACCTGAGGTGTTCTTTATCTACAGTGATTCCCACAGAGCACGAGATGAATATGAAATCACAGAGAACTCAGCGCTGGGTTGTAATGTGTGGTTCCTGTTCACGCTGTGACTCATTCTCCTCCCGCCGTTCCTCCATTTCTGCTCTCGACCTCTTTTATACGTGGAAAACATCTGAGATCTGAAGGAGTGTACACAGAACTCTCAAAATAAGCAGATCCAGCGAAAGAATGTGTATATGCATGTGGAGACACATTCCATTCCTGATGAGGATTTGCACACCGCCAGCAAACCTCAGGAGAAGACGTGCGGCTCGGACTGAATGCCAGACCGCCAGAAATCTTTTGGATTTGAAGATAAATCTGATGGTTATTGTTGCTGTGTTACAGTTTAACAATAGCATCCTTTCCCGGTTCATTTCCTTTCTAAAGCTAATTAGGCGATGCTGTATGTGGCGTGCTAAAACATTTATAACCTCACAGTACATTAAAAAGTGCTCGTGTAATCACAGCCTGCGTCTGATTTTCAAACGTGCGCTCTGTTCTAATAACCCGAGGCTCAGACCTACATGAGCTGAGCAGGAGGAATGTAAACGGCGCTTAGAGTTTGGTGGAAGTGTCGGGTGAAATATGAGCAGTAAGATTTTATTGGAAACCTAATTAGAATGTGAAAAACGCTTCGGTTGGAATCAGTGTTTATTTCGCCGCTCAGTGTTTCTGCCTTCGTTAAAGTGAGAGGGAGAAATATGTTTGTTATAATTGGGTAGATAGAAACCGTATCTAATTACTAAATCAGTGACAAGTGTGGGATGTGAAACAGATCACACACTTATTTTATGGACTGTAGTGAATCGGACTAATCAGCACCGCATTACAAGCGTAATAAAGCTAATGAACGTTTAGAAGGAGGTTTGATTTCAGATGTTTGATGGAAAGCAGCAGTTTGAACCATGTTACACATCGTTCTCGAGTCATTTATACTCTGCCACCGAGACTACACGTTGTTGGCAAAAATCAATGAGATGATTTTGGAAATCAGACACACAGACTCGCAGTCTATAGACTCCTTCACCGTGCCAAAGTCACTACGAGTAAAGCCTGATGTCATAACGACGAGAAGCAAGGTCATCAATCTGTCAACGCAACGGGCAGGCGAGAGCTGGCGAGAGCAAAAAGGCTTTCTGAGTGTTCTTACACATAATTACACTCGATGAAACACAGAGTGCTACGGACAGCTTGCGATCCTACATCCAAGACTTTCAGTAGCTCAGCATGTTGGTGTTCCTTGTGTTTTAGCCAGCATGCTAACGGTTTCTGTCTAGCTTGCTACCTGTCCGTTTCACAAGAATTACCTCCAAACAGAAATCCACTCCTGACATCAATCATGCTTTAAGTAACGGCGTGCCACGTTTACATTTTTAAAATCTCAAAATTTCTATGCAACACACATCTCTTTCATCTGCCAAATACACCTTCATCTGGAAAACCCTGCCAAAGAGCACCTAGATTCCCAAATCCTGCTTCCTCTTAAAAACAAACCCCAACTCTCCTTATTATGAGCGTCACAGGGGTTTCGTTTGTTTTAATAAAAGAAAAAAAGAAAAACAAGCAGAAATGTGCAGACATACTTCAAAATATTTGCACATCAACCATTATTGATCTGTTCATTTACCATCGGAATCCTTGACTAGTTATGTTGCTTAGCAACCAACACTTACAGTAAACAGATACACTGCATGGCAGAAAGAATTCTCTGTACCTTACATCACTGGTAATATTCATGTATTCATTTTCTGAATTGCTCGATTCTAACTACTGTCGCAGGTAGGCTGGTTGTCTAGTCCAGAGTTCCCAACCACCGAGCCATGGACTGGTGATGGTCCATAGGAAATTTGGTACTGGGCCCTCAGAAGGACTGAATAAAAAATAGATATATATAGGGATTCCTCACTTTCTGCGGTTAGTTGGGACCGAGATCCCCGCCCACCACCGAATTCCGCGAAGAAGGATCAACCCTCCCACCCCCAACTGATGTATATGTACATGTATATGTGTATATAATATTAATAAATACATACTGAATGCTGTAAATTCTTATAATAACAATTAGACATTCAAAAAAAATGCATAAGGTGTATAAATACACACACATACAAATGCGCGTGCACGCACTCAGATGTGAGTATTCTATTTTTATGCACTTTGTTTTTTAGTTGTTTTTATATTGGTCCGTGAAAATATATTGTCTGACATGATGTTATGGTCTGTGCCGGCGGGCGCATTAATTCTCTTCTCTAGTCATTGCAGGCGATGGCGAGGGGCGTGGCGGTTGCCGGCAGGCGAGTTCCAGCAGAGCACACCTGGTCCCAATCTGCATTCAGCAAGCAGCCAGCTATAAATGGGAACGGCGCGCTTCCCTCCGCTGTCAGAAGATCGTTTTCCCCGTAATTCTGCTCCTCGGCTTTCTCTTTGACCCCTGGTTCTTGCTTCGTGCTCGGCCAGTTCCATCGGCTTAGTATCCCCGTGAGTTACATTTCCTAGTGGTTAAATAAACCGTTTTGATCCTTCTTTTGGTCTCTTGCATCTCTGGGTCCAACGCATACACTCCAGGCTTAACAGAATCTTCTGGACCCAGCGGAGACTGCGCAGCTTCGGCAGGCACTATCCGACCACGACGCCCTGCTGGGATGACACAACACCACCTTGCATCAGATGATGGACAATCTCCAGCACATCACCATCAGCTTGGCGCAGCTCGGCGGAAGGATGGACGCCGTCGCAACTCACCCCGCTGCCCCGACCCCACCCCCTCACCCTTCACTTTCCACTGCGGCAGCCGCGCCAGCACCAGCTATACTCCCCGTGCACTGAGAACCACTCATCCCCATGCCAGCAAGGTATTTGGACTGGATCGGCTCCTGAGCACAATTTCTTCACCAGTGTTCGCTCGTCTTCAGCCAGCAGCCGCTCACATACTTCACTGATCAAGCAAAAAATGCCTTCATCATGAGCCTACTCAAGGAGCAAGCCTCGTCCTGGGCGCTCGCGGTCGCCACCCATACCCCGGAATTATGCTCCCAGTTAGACCAGTTCATGCGAGAAATGAAGACGGTTTTCGATTGTCTGGCGAAAGGGGAGGAGGCGAGCTCCCAGCTCCTACGAATTCGGCAAGGCTCCCAGTCGGTGGCGGAGTACGCCATCCGATTCTGGATTCTCGCCATTGAAAGCAGCTGGAACGAACCGCTCTGGGGGGCTTTTGTGCAGGGGCTTAATGAACGGCTGAAAGACAAGCTCGCGGCCCGAAACGAGACGACTACTCTTGAGGAGTTAATCGCCTTGTCCACCAGACTGGACAACCAGCTGAGAGAGAGGTATAGATCCCGGAAGGGGGCCCCACCTCGAACTCACTCGCCATTTCCCCCTCGTAGTGAGGCTGACGGTCAAGAACCCATGCAGGCGAACCGCACCAGAGTGACGGCTGAAGAGAGGCACCGGCGGCTGGCCAACGGTCTCTGCATTTACTGTACCGAGAAGGGTCATTACCTCGCCCAGTGCCCCGCGCTGCAGGGCCCGACAGCTACGAGAGTATCCTCTACGACACCCGGAAAGCACCTGCAAGTTCAAGGTACGCTAAACTCCGCGCAACACTGTCATCCTATAGACGTATTTATCGACTCAGGCGCTGATGCTAACTTTATCAATCCGGGGATGGTTGAGCTCCACAAACTGCCCGTGTATGAACTCGAGACCCCCAAGGAGGTAGTGGCCATAGATGGCCGACTCATAGTTTGCATCACGCAAAAGACCAAGCCACTGAAGCTCACTTTGTCCGGTAACCACCAGGAACATTTGGAACTGTTTGTTCTCCCTGCCTCTCTCTCTCCCCTAGTGTCGGGGTGGTCATGGTTGCAGACCCACAATCCCCACATTGACTGGTGTACCCTCACCATATGCAGTTCCTTACCTCCTCATCGACCGTACGACTGCGCCATTGACCTACTCCCAGGTTCCACGCTCCCTTCCCAGCAACTATACAACCTCTCTAAGCCGGAGAAAGATGCCATGGAGGCATACATTAACGAATCGCTGGCTGCAGGTCTCATTCGGCCCTTATCTTCCCCGGTAGGTGTGGGATTCTTCTTCGTCGAAAAGAAAGACAAGACCCTGAGACCTTGAATTGATTACACGGCCTGAACCAGATCACCATAAAAACAAGTACCCTCTCCCCCTAATCGATTCAGCCTTCACACTTCTCCACGATGCTATCATTTTTTCCAAGCTGGACCTGAGAAATGCCTACCACTTAGTCCGAATTCTGGAGGGGGACGAGTGGAAGATAGCTTTCAACACGCCCCTGGGGCACTTCGAATACCTGGTCATGCCAGTCGGACTAACCAATGCCCCGGCGGTTTTCCAAGCTCTGGTCAACGATGTGCTGAGGGACATGCTGAACCGCTTTGTATTCGTATACCTGGACGACATTCTGATCTTCTCTAGAGACCAAGACAAACATCTATGCCACGTGAGAATGGTACTAAAGAGGCTCCTGGAGAACAGATTGTTTGTTAAGGCAGAAAAATGTGAGTTTCATGTCCCCTCAGTCTCTTTCCTGGGGTTCATAACACATGAAAACGTCCGTAGAGTAAAAGGTTGAGGACCGCTGGATCAGCCGACTCCGTGCGAGGGCAGAGTACACCCTGGAGAGCTTGCCAGGACATCACTGCATTTATTATTATTATTGCAGGGATCCCTCGCTACTTCACGCTTCAATTAATGTGGATTCAGTGCATCGTGGTTTTTTAAATAAATAAATAAATATTCATCGAATTCTAAAATAAGGAAATTAAGGAAGAATAGGGGGAGAAGAAAAGTTAAGGAAAATTCAACAAAAACAAGGCCAATTATGCAAAAAAAAAAAAAAAAAAAAAAAAAAAAGACCTGAACCAACACAAAACAAAACACAACTTAAAATCTCCCATCAAAACCAGCTGGAGATATGAACAGGGTTGTCCGAGGTTGAAAGAGAAAGTGAAATAAAATAAGTATGAATTAAACATTATCCGGGCAGTGGTGGTCTAGTGGTATAAGGCACCGGATCGCTGATCCAAAGGTTGGGGGTTCGAGTCCCACTCTCCACAAGGTTGTCACTGTCCTACCAGTGCAGCTAACTGGGTTATCAAAGGCCGGCCATGTCTCTCACTGTCTATGGTGTGAGGCATGTAAAAGAACCATTGCTGACTTTCGACAAGAGTAGGCTGCAAAGCCGTCAGCGTGTTTCTGCCCTGCAATGGCCTGGCGAGCTGTCCAGGGTGTACTCTGCCCTCGCCCTGAGTTGGCTGGGATGGGCACCAGCCTCCCCGTGACCGTAATTAGGATGAAGCGGTTACAGAAAATGAACTGAATAAACATTATCCTGAGGTACACTTAATACTAGGCTCCAGCAGAGGGGCGTGGCTGACACTGAGGTCCAGAAAGAGAAGCAGAATGATACATTTCTGAACTCGTGTCAAAACTTTCAAAGATGAAACAAATTGACTCCAGTATTATAATGAACTGGATAAGCGTGAAACTCTCTGTAAATCTGATCAGATCCGCTGTGCTGTGCGTGAGAGGAACCAGGAGTTTAAACACGGGACATAATAATGATTTGTACAGATGATTATGTAGATAGAGAGAGAGAGAGATTGTATACAGTACAAACTCGTATAGGTTACTTATACAAGGTTTAAACATACGTTCAGTGGGGAGGTGATCCTACTTCGCGGATTTCGATGGTCGCGTGGGGATCTCGGTCCCAATTAACCGCGGAAAGTGAGGGATCCCTGTATTATTATTATTATTATTATTAATATTATTATTATTGTTGTTGTTGTTTGTTATTACTGAAATTGGTTGCTCAGTGGTTAGCACTCTTGCCTGATTCCAGGTTTGAGCATTGCAACCGATTGAATCTGATACAGTGCACATTTTGCATGTTTTCTCCCCATGTTTGCAGGGTTTCCTCTGGATATTCTGGTTTCCTCCAAAATTCTATCATCATGGGCCGTATATTAGGTTACCTGGTGACTCTAAATCCCGCGTAGATGTGAGTAGTGTGGATGGCTATGTGTCTATGTTAGCACTGGGTGACTTGTTCAAGGCGTAACCCCGCCTTTCACCTGAAATCAGCTGGGATTGGCTCCAGCATCCCTATGAGCCTGTTGGATTTTAGTAGCTGTTCCAACTGATTGTGTACAAGCCCAGTGATTCGGTGCCACCTTAAAATTAAATTCCCCTTATCTGTAATAAAACCAATGTACCACACTCTCTATACCTTTCGCATCTCTGTAAAACCAACGTGATCTTGTATAGTGATCTATTCGTCCTGCGTCTGTAATTAAAGCTACAAGAGCTGACTCACTTCTGCTTGAACCAAGTGCCAAGTGGTAACACTACCATCGCTAATCTTTCCTCATGCCTTCTTAACCATGCGTGACTCTTCATGCTAATGAACATTTGTTCAGGCAGGTCCGTGTTAACAGAAGGCCACTATGGACAGCCAGGTTGCTGCAGGATCTGTGCGATGGGATAAAACTAGAGGATTCGTATACTGCTCTGGAATCTGTGAAAACCAAGTTCACAGTCTTTTTTCATGCTATGTCCTCAACATGCCCTCAGGCTTCTGTGAATTTCATTAACTTATCTCACTGGTTAAGTGCCGGCTCGTTTAAAACCATGAGCAGAAGGTCATTGAATCGCGGGCGTCAAAACCTCGACAGGGTTCTGAGAAGCTTGGCAGGAAGATCTGATAACAAAGAGACGCGAGCTCTTGGAACGGACGTGGCCCTCGTGTTCTGCAGTCTGCCCGCTAATAAAACTGTAAGCACTGATTGGGCTCAAGTCCAAAGCACGTCCTGAGCATTAAAATGCTGCTTTCGATCTCTCGCGTCGGGGCGGTTGCCAGCGTGTTATTAGTTACGTGGGGAGAATAGATGGTAAGCTTCCTCTTTGCCACGATGAAAAAAGCGAGGCTCTGGGTTTTAAATGATGTTTGTTTCGCCTTTACGTCTACAAACAGATATCCGAGAATGAAACATTTGTCCAGAGTGAGTAAATCCTCCTTAATGCTTGGCTGTTAAAAAAAAAATCATATAATACCCTGTGTGTTTATACACAAAATGAAATGAATGCTCCTCTTCTGAGCAATAATCGGAACATTGGTGGCAATATTCTGCTGAAGTTCTTGAAATATTAACACTTCGTATTCGGCTCATACAAAATACTGGTATCGGTTCCTGCTAGGAATGGAATGCTAATCTTCCTTTAGAGTACCACCTGATATGCAGTAATTAAACAGACTTTTGCATTAATTAATTAATGTGGCGATTGGCTTGTGATTGCGTAGTGACTGATCATGGATTTAAAGCAGTTTTTCTTGTCCAGGAGCTGCCAGGAAATGTATTAAATCAGGATTACATGCATGGGTCATTCACAAGTTCATATTCAGGCTGTACAGACTCTTCAGTCTTTATGCCTTTCCCTAGATCGTGGTTGACAGCAGTAGCTTTACTCGATGCTTTTATCCAGAATAAATCCAGTAGCGTGAGTCCAAACAAACAACAGCAAAAAAACAGGTTTAAATGCAGAGGATTGAAACCAAATTAAGAACTTGGCGAGCCACTTTTCACATGAGTTTAGACTCATTTTTAAAATAAAGTTAGAGTTTTGATGAAGAGTTAAGAAAAAAAAAAGTTTCAGACATGAGTTTAAACAGAAATTGAGTCCGTCTGCCCCCCCACTGCATATGCAAGTCTGAATCAGCCAATCAGGAGTAATTTAGTAAGCACAGAGTTCACCAATCAGAAGAGGATTGGTGAAGAGAAGTTGGGTTGGGCCTAGAACATTATATAAAATAAAAGAACAGAAATTGCATCTACTTTTGGTTGGAATTCATTCAGGTATAACTGAATATGGTTACCATTGTCCGTGAGAGCATATGAAAACTATTTTGGGAGTCGGGGGAATTAGTCAGGAATGTCTGCATCATTGATCAGCATTCATGTGGGAGTGGAAGAGATTGGTCGGGATTACAGTGCGACTGGAAGAGATTGGTCAGAATTCATATGAAAGTGGATCGGATTGGTCAGGATTCCTCTAGGAGTGAGTGGGATTGGTCGGGATTCCTCTGAGAGTGGGTGAGATTGGTTGGAATTACTCTGGGAGTGAATGAGATTGGTTGAGATTCCTCTGGGAATGGGTGGGATTGGTCGAGATTCCTGTGGGAGTGTATGGGATTAGTCGGAATTCCTCTGGGAATTGGTAGGATTGGTTGAGATTCCTGTGGGAGTTTGTGGGATTGGTCAGAATTCCTCTGGGAGTGAGTGAGATTGGTCGAGATTCCTCTGGGAATGGGTGGGATTGGTCGAGATTCCTGTGGGACTGTGTGGGATTGGTCGGAATTCCTCCGGGAGTGAGTGGGATTGGTCGGGATTCCTCTGGGAATAGGTGGGATTGGTTGAGACTCCTGTAGGAGTGGAATAAATATGGAAGAGGGAAGAGTATGTTACGTATGGAATTTAGAAGATGGAAATTGCCCCGTGAAACCAGCAAAGCACGACAAACTATGACATAAACTGTATACAATTTAAAAATATCAACAAAGTAAGGCAAAATAATAACTTACAGCTTGGAGCGAAACAAATTGCAAATTGAACAAGAGTCCGAAGACAAAGATAGTCACCAAGCAGCTGCAGTATGGCAAATTTAGAGGCGGCACGAGCTGGCGGTAAAAGGCTTGGAATCCCGCGTTAGAAAGAAACAAATGATAAAAAATCCTCGCATTGGCTGTGGATGAACATGGATGATGGGCATTGGTGATGAAGTCTTGAACGACGAAACTTGGGTGAAGCGCATACCATGATCCGCCATGGATGAGATGATTCGCCGCGATGAATTTCCTTAGATGATCTGCCACAGCTGGTCGACAAGAGGTCCTTAATATAACATCCCCAAAGTTTGGGAAAATTTAATTGTAGAATTTTCTAAATCACCTGACTCGCTACAGGGCGCATGCACATCCAGGTCCATCTCGAAGGTTCCCTAATGGAAAATTCCAGATCCAAAACAGCCGAGTCATACCATGTCACTATTTACAGCACACTAACTGAATCTAATTATATACAACCTTCATCCAGTCACATTTATATTTACATTTACACATTTATTTACATGCCCATTCATTTTGGACATGTACAGAGGAGGGATAGTGAGTATATTGGTAGTAGGATGCTGAGGTTGGAACTACCAGGCAGAAGGCCCAGAGGAAGACCAAAGAGAAGATTTATGGATGTGGTGAAGGCGGACATGCAGGTCGTTGGCGTAAGAGTAGAAGATGCAGAGGATAGGGAGAGATGGAGGCAGATCATTTGCTGTGGCGACCCCTGAAGGGAACAGCCGAAAGAAAAAGAAGAAGAAGATTACATGCCCATAACATGTAGTTTTAAGGAGCAGAAGCAATAAGGAGATTAAAAGGAACCATGATCATTCCAAATGATATCAGAACAATCAGAAAGTTTAATTTCTATTACACGCATATCCTGTATGAATTAATCATTAAAATATTTCAAGACAACATGCGTACATTTATAAATGCTAATATGTAAATCATTTGTTGGGGGCATCCTGACCCCCCCCCACACACACACTCTTGAGACGTAATGAATCACAGCATCATGACCACAAACAGGAAGAAAAATCATTTCAGCTTGTAATGTTGAAGGCCAACCCACATTACAGCAGCAGAGAATTAAATATACCCACTAACTGGCACCAGGAGACCATTAACCAGAATTGGGCACGTGCCCAGAGAAGAAAAGAAACAGGAGGATGATGGGAACAGGAACAGTGTGAGGGTATTTTTTCCCTATAGGATGAGTTCATGAATTCATGAATAATTAATGATTCTGGGTCTTGATTTCAGTATAGCCCTGGTAAATATGGCAACAGGAAAGTAATAACGATCCTCCAGCACAAAAATTAGTCACCACCACGTCCACAGTCTTGTATTATCATCAAGAACTAACTGACTTCTCTTAGTTAACCAAACTGGAGAACAGGAAAGTTGCTATTAAAACAGTTATTCATAATGCTGTCGTCAGGTTATTAAGCTGAGTTAGCTAACCTTATATTATCAGAGACGACTGCCTTCATTTTACTGTAATAAAAAAAAAAAAAAAAAAAAAAAAAAAGGAACAACCTCAGCAATAAGAGAGAAAAATCATTCCAGGTGAGTGTAGCCAGCTGATAGCATCACTTTACCTTCGTGCCTTTCTCTGTTATTATTTTTCCCCCCAGTTCTCCCCCCAATTTAGTTCTATCCGATTCCCACCCATCATGTGCTTCCCCTATGATATGACCACTGCTGACCAGGGAAGGCCAAAAACATGCACGCGCCTTCTCCGTGACATGCAATGCTAGCCACCAGCCTCTTTTCGAACTGCAGCACATGTGTATTTTGGGGACGGTCTAACACACTCGGAGGGAAACCACTATCCGCTACCTAGTACGAATAAGCTCACAGATGCCCATGATTGGCTGGCGATCAGTGTGAATGACAGGGTGTAATGACAAAGTGAGTGTATGCCATCCCTTCCCTGCCGTGGAGCTCGGGAACTAGCTCCCATGGATTCCTGACTAGGGACGTCTGCGGCATTAACCCAGATTCAAACTTGTGATCTATGGGTTAATAGCTACACACCCTCTCGATGTCCCATTTGAGAGCCTATATTATTATTATTATTATTATTATTATTATTATTATTATTATTAACTCAGTTAATTCCATTTTCATTTCTATAACGGGGCTGCTGGATTTGGTCTAGTATGAATGATGTGGAGATATCTGGAATAGGGGGAGGTTTGTTTTTCAATTTGGAAGGACTCTCCAGTTTCAGTATTCAGAGCTTGGATTTGTGTGTTTGTTTATAAATTGTCATTTACTTTTATTTCACATAATGATCCCAAACGTCCTGGTGTGGTATTTCAGACATGTCCAACTAAGAAGAGACCCTGGGGGTCAGCCTAGAATGCGCTGGAGGGTTAATGTCTCATGGCTGGTCTGGGAACACCATGGTGTGTCATCATTGTCGTCGTCATCCTCAGAAGGGCTGGAGGAAGTGGCTGAGGAGAGGGACGTCTCGTCTGGACATTAATGCTTAAGCTACTACCTCCGTCACCCGACCCTGGAACAAGCGGAAGAAGACGGCTGACTGATGTCCGATGTATGACCGAGTTCAACTATTGAGATATATTTCTCACCACTGGGTTTCATTTTAGTTGTAGTTTCCTAGAGGAAAGAATTTATTGTTTATAGTTCCGTTTCCATTATGAAAAATTTTGGAATAACTGAATAAAAGTATTGCATTAATTTCTAATAAATGATGAAATTGTAATTGTAATTGTAGTGGAAGTGTTGGCCTGGTGGTAAAGGGCGCTGGATCACTGATCCTAAGGTTGGGGGTTCGAGTCCCACTCTCCACAAGGTTTGTCACTGACCCCCAGTGCAGCTCACTGGATTATCAAAGGCCAGCCATGTTTCTCACTGTCTA
>CM045729.1:12013579-12083579 GCA_024760905.1 Plotosus lineatus
ATCCACCTCTCAACGACATCCCCGGTCGACTTGAGCATATCCCCACTTCCACTGTAAACAGTATTTGTGGAGAATTGCTTCCCCCTCCTGATGTGTCGGATGTTGGTCCAGAATCTTTTTGAGGCCAACCGATAATCGCTCTCCAGGCCCTCACCAAACTCTTCCCACACCGGACATTTTGCATTTGTGACAGCTTCAGCTGCAGCACATTTGGCCTACTTGTATGCTGCCTCGGCAGTCCCACAGGCCAATAAGCTGAAATCAAAAATTAGTTGGATGGCCCCCTTCACCACAGGTGTCCGCCACCAGGTTCGGGGGGGTTGCCACCACGACAAGCAATGACGACCTTGAAGCAATGAAGGCACGAAACATGGCCCATTCGGATTCCATGTCACCCGCCTCCTTCAAGACGTGGTTGCAGCGCTGCTAAAGGTGGGAGTTAAAGGCCTTCCCAGGAGACCAGATACACTGTTAGACCTGTCAGGTCTGGAGGGCAGTCTCCCCTGCCATCAGAGCCAGCTCACTACCAGGTTGACAGCTCAGCTCCCCTCTTCACCTAAGTGTCCAAAACATGTGGCCGCAAAGTCGATCATCAAACTGCAACCTAGGGTGTCCTGGTGCCAAGTGCACTTTTGGACACACTTATGATTGAACATCTTGTTCATGATAGACAACCTGTGATGAGTACAGAGGTCCAACATGGAAACACCATTCGGGTTCAGACTGGATAGGCCGTACCTACCGATCACACCCTTCCAGGTCACATTACCGTTGCCCAAATGGGTGTTCAAGTCTCCCAGAACAACGATCGAGTCTCCCGGGAGAGTGTTCTCCAACACACGCCCTGAAGACTCCAAGAAGGGTGGATACTCTGAACTGACATTTGGTGCATAAGCAAAAATAACAGTTCAGGATCCGTACCCCCAACCAAAGGTCGAGGGAAGCTACCCTTTAGTTAACCAGGGAGAGCCCCAATGTGTGGGCATCAAGACGAGGGGCAATAAGGATGCCCACACCGGCTCACCACCTCTCCCCATGAGCAATTCAAGAATGGAATAAAGTCGAGCCCCTCTTTAGATGGGTGGCTCCAGAGGCCAAGCTATCTGTTGAGGTGAGTCCAACTAGATATCGTCAGTATCTCTCCACCTCACACACCAGCTCAGACGCCTTTCCCCACCAGAAAGGTGATATTCTATGTCAGTAGCCAAGGATCGGTCAGACAGAACCCATGCCTTAGACTGTCACCCAACTCACAATGCACCCGTCCCGTATATCCCCTCCCACAGGCAGTGGGTCCATGGGAAGGTTGCTGATTTGTGTAATTTGGAGTTAAAATATGCGGTTCATATGTGAAATGGAAAAAGATTATCGTGTGAAAAATAGGGTTATATGCTGCGTTCCATTCCAGAAACTCAAAGTGTAAACGAGTGACCTTATTGAAATGAGGTGCACGTGCTATCGAAAGAGAATTTTCCTCCTGGTTCTTTTCTGGGGTTTGGCGGAGCCGTGCGGTTCGGCCGCGTGTATAATGAGCCAGCGGCGCCCATAATGTGTGCAGTCATGCTTTGCCTTTCTGAGATGAAGCTGTGGCTCTCGGAGCGTCGTCTGATTCTAGATGAGCCGTGTTGTTGCTTGATGAGCATGTGCACGACAGCATGAGCATGCACGCACACGCACACGCACACACACACACACACACACACACACACACACACACACAAAAAAAAACCCTTCTCATTAACGACGGACGAGATGCTATGGTGTTATTTTGATGCTCAGCATGCAAACACTCTACTCTATAGCCCATGCAGTGACAGCGAACAAAACCAATCCATAAGCACATGCACAGCATGAATGGTGATGGTGAATGGTGAAATCCCCACGTCAACTCAGACACATAATATGAATTATTCCTGTGTATATTGTGTGTGTGATGTACAGCGGCGCGGCTACGCTAACGTTAATGATGTTTACCATCACGGTGAATTTTATTTTCTTACTTTCCTGATTATGCCTTCAACACAACCCCGTACATAAACACTGGCTGAAGGAATGATGTCAACACCGTAATTTATTACTACACGTTTGATATGTTCTATAACTCTTCTTACTTGTGAAGCTAGAAGGTAGATTCTTCATTCATTCATTCATTCATTTTCTATAACCACTTAATCCTAATTAGGGTCACAGGAAGGCTGGTGCCCATGCCAGCTGACTCTGGATGAGGGCAGAGTACACCCTGGACAGCTTGCCAGGCCATCACAGAGCAAAAACATGCTGATGGCTATGTAGCCTACTCTTGATAAAAGTGCAATGGTTCTTTTACATGAACTTCTCACCATAAACATTGAGAGACATGGCCGGCCTTTTATAATCCAGTGAGCTGCACTGGGGGGACAGCAGTGACCACCCATTGAGAGTGGGGCTTGAACCCCCAACCTCAGGATCAGTGATCCAGCACCTTTACTACCAGGCCACCACTGCCAAAGTAGATTCTCTTTTCTTAGTTTAGTCAATTGGACGGATCTGATTGACCTGATAATCATCTTAAATATTTTAAATGCTGTAACTCAGACGAGTCATTAAACTCCGCCAGCAGATGTTTGTGTTACGATGTTCTTAAACGCAAAGTCCTGGCACCTTGTTTTGTTCGTGTTTTTAATATGATTAACTTCCTGCATTACACTGATTTTAAAAGTGTTCCAAGTTAATACATTTATTCAATTTCAGGTCTCAGTGTGGAACTGAGCTGGTTTAACTGGGCACAAACTGGAATGTTCCAGATGTGAGGTGTTGATGTTTCAGCTGCACTGCTATTACAGCTTTATGTTTACACTCCTGCAGGTTCTGTCTGCTTGTTAAATCTGTGGTCATCAGGCATTTCTGAGCCAAATACTTCTTCATGATCATCAACTTAGAGTTCTTAGCTTATTTCTGTGACTTTGTAACACTCGTTTACTAACCTTCATAAAAAAGAAAAGTCTCATGACAAAGCTGGTCCCTTTTACAGCACACATCAGTAATTATCATTAAACTCAGTTCAACTATTCAGTTCACAACATGGCTGCCAGTGCACGTTTGTTTGAACCACAGTGTACAATAGGCTCCTGTTATTCGCGGGGGTTCGGTTCCAGCCCCTCCCGCGAATCAAGATAATCCGCAAGTTCTGTACCCGGAAGTAAAACCCGAGGTATCATATTACATGCACTAAAATATGCCTCTTAAACACATTCTATAGAGTCTCACTCATTAATACAGTATTAATGTAGTAAAATGTAGTAATTAAGTAAAAGCTTTTTAATTTGGTACTGTGATATTTATTGATAAAATTATTTATATATATATATATATATATATATATATATATATATATATATATATATATATATATATATATATATATATATATATATATATACATACATATATAGGATTTTCTGAGTAGATCCTTCCGTAGGAGAGTGCTCAATACTTTTTGGTAGAGCAAATAACAAAAATAAAATAAAAGGACAGGAATTCTACAGAAGAATTCTTCTATAATCACCTGAAGAGAGAGGATAGTTTCACCACCCCTCGAAACAGATCTGCGTACAACAGTTGTTTGCGCTGCCAGCAGCACCAGCATCTTAAAAGGCCAAGCAGGAGATGATTCAGCTTCACTTTCTAACTGCTCAGAGCATATCTATTCATGTACTTTCAATGCCACGTCACTGTGGCGCGAAGCTGAGAGTCAATCCTTTCTGTGTGGGCGGGTCCGATACCTTGAAACTCTAATTTCATTGGACTCACACGCTGCAGTGTTTATGTGACAGGAAGCGCGTCCCAAGTTTTGGCAATCAGCTGGTCTGCGGGTTGAAGTTTTTCCATGTCTGTCCATTTGTGTTTGCTTGCCAGCTGTGCTTGGCTTCGTGGAAATGAGTCGATCAAAACATGGGAAATTTATCTCTTTACTCAAACAACACGCACAGTCTGCGGTTGTTGTTATAATCCAATAAAATTGCAGTTTGAAGGTATCGGACCCACCCACACAGTGGAGTACAGAAAGGAATGGCTCTCTGCTGCGTGTCACAGTGACGTGGAATTGAAAATAGATGTATAGATTTAAATGCGTGAGATTTATTCATCTGTTTTTGTTTGGCGTAAGTGTATTTAGATGGAAAGTTGACTTACAACTAGATCAAGTTATGACCGGTCTGCCGGAACCAAACGCGGTCGTAAGTCGACGACTCACTGTATGTATGTATATATATATATATATATTTATATCTGTCACTGGTCTACATGCACCTGGACCAGCTGGCGAGCACTGTGAGGATCATGTTTTTTTACTTTTCTTTTTTAGCATGACCCCATCTGACCAATCCTTGGTCACCAGAATCTCATCCAACCAATCACTGATTGCTACGTTCCCTTCCAACCAATCATCGATAACAACAATCCCATCTGGCCAAGCACTGATCACTACAATCCCATCCAAGAAATCATTGATCCCGAAGAACCGATCCAACCAATCACTGGTCACCATGACTCCATCTGACCAATCACTGATCACCATGATTTTGGTGACAGCCTCAGTGCATTGCTGCATTACTCTTTTTCCTAAACAACAGCAGGCCGAGCTCTCAATTAATTTCATAATAATTCTCTATTCATAATTTGAATGTTTTGTTCTTCTGATTTTTTTTTTATTTTAGAGAAAGTGTTGCTTAAACAATTCAGTGTGAGTAAAAATTCTCATTTACCTCCCACCATGGCTGATAGAGTAAAACATTAATTTTAGACATTCTGAAAAGGAAAAGAAAAATATACCATATTCATATTAAAAATACACACACACACACACACACACACACACACACACACACACACACACACACACACACACTGCACTTTTGGCCTATTTTCTTTTCAAAATGTAAAACATCGCTACGCAAGCGGCTCCATCTTCAAACACGGAATTTAAAGGCGCTCGACAGAACGAGGCGGGAATGAGCGGATCGGTTTTACTCCTACAGGATCTCATAACCGCACTGCGAATGACAAACCTCCAGCGTAATCAGATTTATCGCGGCTCGCCTCACTCCTCGTACTGTTATTAAATACGACTCGTTTTTACATGGCTCTGAATAGCAAGCACCGAGTCAAAGTCATGTGACAGAAGGTTACTTTTTGTTCTGTGGAGACAAGCAGCGACTGTTTCCACTGATCTGCACAAATAATTCCAGTCTCTCTGAACCTTATTTATAATTCCAGACTGAGTGAGCTTCCCGTTTCCTGTAAACAAGTAAAATGTTTTCCTTTAATTCATCTCCCCCTTCTTTCTCTATCTATTCTCTCTTTCTCTCTCCACCCTATCTCCCTCTCCCTTTCTCCACTCGCTCCTTATCTTGCTCCATTCTCCCTTTATTTCTCTTCTATCTCTCCCTCCACTCTGTCTCTCTTCACTCTCCATTTCTTTCTCTCTCCACTCTCCCTCTACTATTTCTTCCTCTCACTATTTTCCTTTCTGATCTCTCCCTTCATCTCTCTCTGCAATCACTCCCCTCGCTCCTCTCTCTCTCTCTCACTCTCACACACACACACACACACACACACACACACACACACACACACTCTCTGTCTCCCTCTTGTTCCACTGTCTCACTGTCCACTCATTCTCTCACAACTCTCTCGCCTCTTTCTCTATCTATTCTCTCTTTCTCTCTCCACTCTATCTCCCTCTCCCTCTCTCTCCCTTTCTCTCTCCACTCGCTCCTTATCTTGCTCCATTCTCCCTTTATTTCTCTTCTATCTCTCCCTCCACTCTGTCTCTCTTCACTCTCCATTTCTTTCTCTCTCCACTCTTCCTCTACTATTTCTTGCTCTCACTATTTTCCTTTCTGCTCTCTCCCTTCATCTCTCTCACTCACTCCCCCTCGCTCCTCTCTCTCTCTCTCTCTCTCTCTCTCTCTCTCTCTCTCTCACACACACGCTCTCTCTCTCTCTCTCTCTCTCTCTCTCACACACACACACACACACACACACACACACACACACACACACTCTCTCTCTCTCTCTCTCTCTCTCTGTCTCCCTTTGTTCCACTGTCTCACTCTCCACTCATTCTCTCACAACTCTCGCGCCTCTTTCTCTCGATGCATTCTGACAGTGTGAGTGTGAGTGTATGTGTGTGTGTGTGTGTGTGTGTGTGTGTGTGTGTGTGTGTGTGTGTGTGTGTGCAGGGGCATGTTTGTTTGAGATGAGCGTTATTTCTCTCCATTTTCTTCATCATACATTTCTCTTATCTTGTAGTTTTTCTTCATTATCTGAATGGAGTGTGGTGAGTAGACGTTGTGGTGGACGTGAGCATGTGTGCTCAACAGAACAACAAAAAAGCCTGTTGGCTCCGAGAAGAGAAGTTGACTCGCCGGCACACCATAAAAATGGCACCGACAGTCAGCTGTGTTCTACTGTGTATCAAAGGGAACCAGGCTGTAGAGAACGGGGTTGTGGTTCAGCGAACTTTCACCCCTGTTCTCTCCCTGGTCAGGCCTACCAGGAGGATCACCATGTTCAATGTCATTCCATTCATGGGTTTTGGAGAAGGAGCCATCCCGGTACAATCAGCTCCTGTCTCCAATTAAAATGATCTTGGTAAACTGCACCTGAAACATACTGTCTCCTTCAGACATCAGGTGCTGGCGATTTAAAAAAATTCCGAAGGCTCAATCTCGCCCTGAAATTTAAATTAGACAACTTTGATTGTACATTATATTTACATTTACAGCATTTGGCATACACTCTTATACGTTATAATTTTTTAATAGCGCTGAACAATCGAGGGTTGAGGACCGTGCTCAAAGGCCCAACATTGGTGATAGTGGGGATTGAATCGCTGACCTTCGGATTAGCAACCCATTGTCTTATCCACTAAACCACCACTGCCCTGACATGTGACATCGGGAAATATGAAGTGCTTTAGGTGTGGGATGGAGGGACGTCTTATTCAGTCATTCCCGGAGGGAGACGAAACAAAGAGGCCGGCTGCTACTAGTGATGTGGCATCAGTTTCCCTTCCTCCGCGGAGCAGGGAGCGGAGCCAGCAATCGCGGCAAGCATTCACAGCCCAGAGCCATAGACAGTATGTAAAATGTTGCAGACAGCTTGGTGGACACAGAGGTATCAAGCACAGACACACAGGTGGAGGGTGAACGGCATGTAGATAATTCAAATAGTGAACAGATGGAGACAGAGGTACAAAAGGAACAGGTGGGCAATCATTGATCACAAGGAATGTGTATTTCAATGGAGGACAAAATTTAGCCACCGACCCACCAACACACACACACACACACACACACACACACACACACACACACACACACACACACACACACACACACATTTTCACGCTTAAAATCATTATAATCACACATAGGTGTATCAGATGAGCTGAACTTTATCAGAACATCATTACCCAGCATTTTGAAGAAGACGTGCCCTGTGCCTGACCTCAGCTCTTGCGTGTTGAAGTGAGACGGAAAACACCATGGTGAGATCCAAAGTGCCGTCTGAGGCTGTCAGAAAGAAGCTTGCGGCTGTTTATGAGTCTGGTAAGAGATTTAAAAAGATATCAAACAAATTTGACATCAGCCGTTCCACCATCCAGAAAACTGTTTACAAGTGGAAGACATTCAAAACAACTGCTCCATACCAAGGTCTGGCCGTCCAAGCAGGTTCATCCCCAGAGCAGTCTGTAAGATGCTAAAAGAAATCATCAGCCTTGCTACTGTCACTGTGAAAGCACAGGACTCTACTATCAGAAAGACATGACACAAGGTTGACATTCATGAGAGGGCGTGCGAGGAGGAAACCTTTGTTCTCTGAAAAGAACATTAAGGCCAGACTCAAATTTGCTACAGAGAACACGGACAAAGACCAGGTCTTCTGGAATAATGTTCTTTGGACAGATGAGTCTAAAGTAGAATTATTTGGACACCAGAACAGAAGGCATGTTTGCTGGAAACCAAATACAGCATTCCAGGGAAAGAACCTCACACCAACTGTGAAGCTTTGAGATGGAAGTGCCATGGTTTGGGGATACTTTGCCACAGTAGGACCTACCCAGCTCACCATCATAGAATCCACCATCAATTCTACTGTAAGGGGGCTTGAAGACCATGTGAAACCATCTGTAAAAAAATAAATAAATAAATAGAAATAAGCTGAAGCGGAACTGGACACTGCAACATGGCAATGACCCAAAATATACCAGTAAATCAACCAAGCATTGGCTGAAAACAGAAAAGGAGAGTCCCGGAATGGCCCGGTCAAAGTCTGGATCTTAATCCCGTTGAGCTGCTGTGGGGTGACTTGACAGGGGCTGTACATGCAGGAAACCCCTCAAGCATCTCACAGCTGAAAGAATTCTGCATTCTTGTTTGATTGGCGCGTTTGGCGCATTTCGTAAAGAGAACTTGTTTCGTACACAGAAACAAAAATTTTGGAAAATGTTTTTCGTAACCTGGATTTTCGTTCGCTGGGACTATCGTAAGGTGAGGTACCACTGTATTTTGTTTAATGAGTAAAATATATAATTTTATAATGTTTAATTAAAACTAAATCACTTTATTTTCCAGGGAAAAAAAACAAGCTCCGACAGTGGTATGTGAACATGTCTTAATAAAGACTTGCCTGTTTAATGGCGTGCCCGATTTTTTTTTTTTTCACACGACTGTAAAATGGCAAGAATAAAAAAAAAATCCTTGCAAGACAGAAAAAGTTTTAGAGTGAAGGTTGAAAATTTCTTTCCCGACCTCAAACTGTTTTTAGACTCTGTTTTGCTGAGACCCAGGTGAGCCTGGACAGCCAGGTTTCACAGATCAAGTGATTTTTTGACAGAAAAAATAAAATAAAATAAAATAAAAATAGTCTTGAAGGTGAAAAACCAACTCGCTGAAGCTTATTAATTCTGTGTGTTGTTTGTTATAAATTCAACGTGCTTTTATATCTGTTACTCTGTTCTCACCTCCTTTTTTAAACATCTGCACTTTTAAAATTGGCACAATAAATGTAAACAGAGTAAGACGAGAAATAAAGAGCTTCTATTTTTAGTTTGAGTGGTGTTAAAAAACGGAATGTTATTTTTATCGAGGAGACTCAGCGCGGTGGAAAAGGAAAGCGAATGGAGGAGGGACTGGAACCGACAGGTTTATTTTAGTCATAAAAGTAGCAGTAGTGGGGGAGTGGGAGTTTTATTTTCTCCAGATTTGATCCCGGTTTCTGTTGATGTGGAAGATGTGATGGCAGGTCACATTTTAAAAAAAAAATCACAGCAAAACTGGAAAAGATTTAAAATGTTTTGTTTGTTTGCTTTTTTTTTATTATTTATGTGTAGCTCCAACCGCATGCACAGAGAAAGTTCTCTTTTCCACACCGGACGATGAGATCCAGATGTGCAGTCATGATGAGTATCTGGTTATTGGAGGAGATTTGAATTGTACAGAGAATCATATTTTACAGGGGCAGTGGTGTTCTAGTGGTATAGGGCACTGAATCGCTGATCCAAAGGTTGGGGGTTCGAGTCCCACTCTGCACAAGGTTGTCACTGTCCCCCCCAGTGGAGCTAACTGGGCTTTCAAAGGCCGGCCATGTCTCTCACTGTCTATGGTGTGAGGCGTGTAAAAGAACCATTGCTGACTTTCGACAAGAGTAGCTGCAAAGCCGTCAGCGTGTTTCCGCCCTGTGATGGCCTGGCGAGCTGCCCAGGGTGTACTCTGCCCTCGCCCGAAGTTGGCTGGAATGGGCGCCAGCCTCCCCGCGACCCAAGTTAGGATTAAGCAGGTACAGAAAATGAACTGATGAACTGAATCATATTTTAGACCGAAATCACCCTGAGCCCCACACGGCCGGACAAAAGAGGTTAAAGAGATTTGAGCTTTTAGAGGTGTGCAGAAAAAGCTGGACTACTGTCCATGGCCAGGATCAGCAGATTTTATTGTTTTAAGCATCATTTTCTTATTCAGAATTGTTCCACTGGGCTGGTGGGCTTTTTGGACCATTCGTTGGTCAAGTGCTGTATTTTAATCAGTAACATCAGGTGTGGATGTGCAAATTGGCATTTAACACAGCACCATTACTTTTTAATTTTTTGGAATGATTTTAAACAAGATCAGGTCTTAGTTCTTTACAGAAATGGTGGGACATCCGGTAGAGTAAAATTAAATCTCTTTACACTTGCAATGTCTCCAGGGACAGCGAGATCTATTAAGGATTTGCACACAGAGACATGGTGGAGCTTCAAAACTTTGGCAGACGACACAGGAGAAAGAAGACATGTTGTTGAGGACCTGCTGGATGTTCTGATGGACAGTCTGGTGAAAGTCCGTTTGCCCCTGAACTGCAGAAAAGCATTTCTCAACCTCCTGTCAAAAAGAGGGGACCAGGGTCCTCGCCAAGATCCTGAGGAACGTGATGGAGCAGATCATTCATGTAAACCAGACCTACTGTGCACCAGGCGGACTGATAACAGACAATGTCTTATTAATTTGAGATGTTTTGGATCTCTCAGTTCATTGGGAATGAAATTTGGTCTTATTTCTATGGATCAAGAAAAGACATTTGACTGGGTGGAGCACGCATACCTCTGACGGACTCTGCAGGGTTTGGGGTTCAGTTCAGGTGTGTTGTGTATTTGTAGGTGGTTTGTGTTCTCCTTTTAAAGTGCACAGGGCTATCAGGCAGGGTTGCCCCCTACTGGTCATGCTGTACTAGCAATAGAGCCTCTTTCACACCAACTCAGAACAAGTCTCTGTGGTTTTCATATTTCGAATTGGGATTCGGTTGTTAAACTGTCTGCATACAGAGACAACGCCGTTATTGCTGTAAAAAAATCATATCGGCATCGTCTCTCCTGTAACGACCCCACTGTGACCCTACTCGCAAAAGCCCAAGCAGAGATCATCGACTGCTTCTGGGACCGGATGTTCTCTTCCTCCCCAAAGAAGAGCGGGACATGGTGTTGTACATCTGGCCAGCAGGGGAGGAACTTTCAAGCTCCAGTTCGTCCAGAGGCTGCTGTCTGGACCAGAAGACCTTGTGGAGGCCGACAGCTCGCGCTGTTCTGGCTCGGTGGTGGGAACCAGGACTGCAGGACTCGGTTTTTAATGGACTTGAGAAAGAAATTGTAGCACCAAGCCACCACAGTCCTGGTTTTCTAATTATATCAACATCAAGTTGGCGAATTTTTATGTTTGTTTGATTTAATTTAATATTTCTTCAAGTTATTGATATTGTCAAAATGTTTGAATATAAACATATAAGTGAATCTAACACACCTTTTGTGATGGAATGTAAAAATGTTCCTTTTTTTCTGCTTGACAAATAATACTCAGTTTTTCTTTTGTTGAAATAAAGTTGTTTTAAGAAATCTACATCTAAATCTCTCTCTCTTCACTCTCTCCCTCTCTATCTCTCCACTCTCCTTTTCTATCTCTCTCTCCATTCTCTCCCTCACTCCCTCTCTCTCTCCCTTTCTCTCTCCCTCTCTATCTCGCTCCACTGTCCTTTTCTATCTCTCTCTCTCTCTCTCTCTCTCCACTCTCTCCCTCACTTCCTCTCTATCTCTATCTCTCTCTCCCTCTCTATCTCTCTCCACTCTCCTTTTCTATCTCTCTCTCCACTCTCTCCCTCACTCTCTCCACTCTCTCTCCCTCCCTTTCTCTCTCTCTCCTCTCTATCTCTCTCCACTGTCCTTTTCTATCTCTCTCTCCACTCTCTCCCTCACTCTCTCCACTCTGTCCCTCACTCTCTCTCTCTCTCTCTCTCTCTCTCTCTCTCTCTCTCTCTCTCTCTCTCTCCTCTCTCACACAGTCTCCCTTTCTCTCTTTCTCTCTCTCTCTCTCTCTCTCTCCTCTCTCTCCCTCACTCTCCCTTTCTCTCTCTCTCTCTCTCTCTCTCTCTCTCTCTCTCTCTGGCCTTGTATAGCTATAAAGTTCTTTTTCTAAGCTCACCCTCTTCGGTATCCTTGCAGCGAATTTTCAGTTGTTCTTGTTGCCTTGAATATCCTTATAGGGCGCCACGCTCAGAAAATAATTCCTGCCCCACTCCCTGTTTGACTACGGTCGAATTGAGTCACACAACTTACAACTGTACATGACATTTTTGAAATAAAATTCCGATAGGAATCTGTTTATAGTTTTAGGCCCAAAATGTGCGATATGCGAACGGAACGATGATCGTTACTAAACTAATATGTGAATTTTATTCTTGATGATTCTTTTATGTTCTGCTGTTATTTGATAAGAATTTGCCCTTTACCTTCATATGCTGCAAGCGTGTAGCAGCCATGTTGCAAAGAGTCACGTCTCTTGTTCCAACATCAACCATCAGATGTCTCAAGTGTTTTCATGCAGAGCCAACACATGTACAATTGTGTGCTTGGGTACTGAAATTGCCCATTGTGGAATCTGTGCTTCTGAGAGGGCAAAAAAGGCAGATATACAATTGTTTGTCCAGCTGCTGAAGAGGTATACAGATACAGCTAATTATACAGTAATGAAACAATTCTTTCAGGCACTTTATTTCTCTTCTGGCAATAAACCATAATACATTTTACACACCTTTAACGTCATTCTGAGAAAGTTCCTCTTATTCAGAGTCAGGTTATGGATGTGATTAAGAGCTGATGTCCTGCATTCGTTATTGAGATAAAAGAGAATCGCTCATTCATTTTCTGGACCACTTAATCCTAATTAGCACCCTTCTCAGACAACTCTGGGGAGGGCAGAGCCCGCCAGGCCATCACAGAGCAGAAACTTGCTGACGGCTGTGCAGCTACTCCTGTCGAAAGTCAGCAATGGTTCTTTTACGTGAACCTCTCACCACAGACAGTGTGAGACATGGCCAGCCTTTAGTAATCCCATTAGCACTGCAGCCATCGCCAGTCGAGCCTGAACCCCCAAAATTGGGACTGGTAAGCCAGCACCTTACCAGCAGGCCACCACTGCCGTATTACTGAGAGATGTTTTGAGGGAAAGGACTTTTGAACCATGCTGTTGAACACAACTCCTGAATCATACCAATATTGAGCCAATAAGTTTAAAACAGAATTCAAGCTTCAACTTGCTCTGATTTGAATAAAACTCCAAAACAATGAAGAAGACAAATGTGTGAAACGAGTGAGAGATACACAGCGGGAATCTTGTCTCATAAGGCTTTTATAAATTTTATAGAACAAAAAACACCTTATGCACCAAACATATTAAAGGGCCTGAGGAACTTTTACGTCGTCCCCTGCGGTGCGTTTTGCACACACACACACACACACACACACACACACACACACACACACACACACACACACACACACACACAAAAAGGATATAACATATATAGCTGAGCAGAAGGCATGAGACTATAGCTATTGATCTACACCCAAATGCTTATTGCAGAGTGCAGTGCTGTTATGCTGCGCCCTCAGAGAATGTAATGGCTATTAGAGAGATTAGAGATGGAGAAAAGGTGAAGCGTAAAAACATAAAAGCGAAATGACTTTCCTGTGCTCGATCGCAGTGCCCTATAACTATAAACCTGAGAGAGAGGGGTGGGGGAACACTCGCTTTTATCGGCAATTTATCTGGACCTTTATTGACTTTCGTTACTATAAGGAAAGAAGCAGTAAGATGCAGTGTGTGTGTATGTGAGAGAGGAGGTCTTTAGGGCGGAGTAAGTTTGTTGCCATGACAATTCAAGTCGAAGTGTTCCTGTTATCGTATTCAAAATGAACTCGTTTTGAAAGAAAGCTGTTAATTGGAGAAGTGAACGGAGTTGTTATCATTTCATTCGGAGCCTGCATTATAAATGTTATTTTCAACAAAGTTCAAGAGGAATAGAGAAGAAGGTTTCAGCGGCGGTATCGAGAGCTTTTAATGCTGCATTCAGAATTAGTATATCTCCCGTTTCACATCCCAGTCCCTGAGTACCTGTGTGTATGGGACCAGAAATATTCAGTTCAGTTCTCATCCATCTGTGGACCATTTTCCAAAACAATTTTTTACAGTCATTTTACAAAAATAATGCCCACAGGAGTCCTCCAGCTCAGTAGGGGGCGATATCACATCATAAATCATTCTACACCACACACACTGCGTATTCACATTTGACGAGATGAAATGCATTTTCAAAAATGATCAAAACGTTAAAGTCACCAAGGCAAAATAATGATGAGGACGTCCATAGATGAGGCGTGTCCAATACTGACTGTTTTTGAGAGGTTTGGAGAACCTGACCAAGATGTTTCAGATGCGGTACACAACAATCATACTCCAAATATGATTAGCTGATTACAGGACTTTACACCCGATGTCCTTTTTACTTGCATGCAGTCTGCTGGGATTGGCGCTACTCCACCCACAACTCTGAGAGGGAAGTGTTGTAGACAATAGAAGGATAGCTGGAGGTAAAAACTAATGGATCGATGGATGCATGGTGGATGAACAGACAGAGACTCATTCACTCATTCAATTTCCAAGCAGCTTAATCCTAATTAGGCTTGCAGGGAAG
The DNA here is from genome assembly GCA_024760905.1 of Plotosus lineatus. Classification (NCBI taxonomy): domain Eukaryota; kingdom Metazoa; phylum Chordata; class Actinopteri; order Siluriformes; family Plotosidae; genus Plotosus; species Plotosus lineatus. The sequence goes on from CM045729.1 coordinate 12,028,121, forward strand.
CTGGCGCCTATCTCAGCCATCCCTGGGTGAGGGTGTGGTGCACCCTGGAGATCAGGCCATCACAGAGCCGACACACACACACACACACACACACACACACACACACACAACAATTCACGCTCAAACGTAGGGATGATAATTAACCTACTGTGTATGTTTTTGGACTGTGGGAGGAAGTCGGAGTACCAGGGGAAGCCCACACAAGCATGGGGAGAACATGCCAACTCTACACGGAAACACCCCGAGCTGAGCATCAAACCCAGGACCTTATTGCTGTGAGGTGGACCACTACCCACTACCCCATCTTGCTCCACCGACAGACAGATGTCCTTCCCTCATCTCATGTCCTTGGCGTAGATGGAAAAAACCAATGAGGTCAAAGAAAGTGCATTTTGACTCAACAATGAAATGACGCCATGGTGCACGTTCTTTAAATGTTCCTTCCATGAGGAATCAGGAGCAGCATTGCCATATTTTCATTCATAAAGGATTGCGCTGTGTACTCTCTGCTAATAGAGATAAGACAGGATGCTTTAAGCGACCTGTAACCGCTCGTACAGAATCACAACCATGACCTGGACACATGAGGGCCGTTTCACCTGGTGAAGAATCTTCCGAGGAAATGAGCAGAGCTGTGATTTACATTCCTCCACACCACAACCACTGAAAAGCCCATTTTAAAACGTATACACCTTTAATTGTTTTCACACCTATAGTAAGATTAAAAAATCGCTATAAGCCAAAGTTTCTGCGGTAAATATACGACTGAGTGCAAAACAAACAATTCAGAATGGGCAGGGCTAGGGATCAGGAACCAATCAGAATGATCGGCTTGGATGTCCGTTGCCTGATTAGCTCCGAGCACTGAACCTGAAGTGACTTTTTTCTTACTTCGCCTTGATCTTCCTTCAGGCAGAGTTTTAATGACGATGATGATGATGATCATGATGATGATGAGGATGATGAAGATGATGAAAAAGATGATGATGATGTGTTTGGTTGATTCCAAGTGCAAGTGATTTACATCTGTTTAATCCTCTTTTCCTCTTTAAATCGTTTAGCAAGCCCTTGATCCCTGCCAATGGGGGCGAGGTCATCATATGAGAAACCACGCTGACTGGGAGAAAAATAATTCGGTAATATATTGCAGTGGTGATTTACAGCGACGATTCCCTCTAAACGAACAAATGGAGATAAACCATGGCAAACCCAAACGAACAAACCAACAAACAAACAAGTACACAATTAAGACAACATGATGCAGGTGCTGTGAGTGCAGAAATTCTTCAGGGAAACGTGTCCGTTGTTGCTCTTTTTTTAATCATGTCTTCTGTGTGCAAAGCTCCTCAGTTGAACGCTACACTTTGGCTCCTGTAAGCGGTGTGTTGAGAGGTCCGTATTTCCCTGGGCAGAACCAGCCACGGTTCTGACCCTGTGTGGGTGAAAAGAGGGCTGACAATCTGGTGTTTTAAACATGCAGGTCTTCTACAGTAATAATGTGTGGAATCATGACGTGTGTGTGTGTGTGTGTGTGTGTGTGTGTGTGTGTTTGTGTGTGTGTGTGTGTGTGTTCTGTGTGTGTAGATAAGCAGCTCAGAAGTCTGGTGGTAAGCTCATCGGAGCTGGAGTGTTTACTTCGGGCACTGGATGATTGCTGTTTTAAAAGTTTGCCACAGGATGTTTTATGCGCACTCGATTCAAACCGCTGGGCAGAAACGCTTTGACACGGTACGCCACAGGAAAATTAGGGAAGGATGGTGCAGGATGGAGAAAGCAGGAGGCAGCTCGGGCTGCTCTGCATTAAACTAAATGATCTTGATGCGGTTTTCAGAGGTCATGGTCGATGTCCAGACACAAAACAATGAGCACCTGAAGTAGCCACAAAACACTATCCCAGCCAATCAGCAACAGGCATAACATAAACACAGCCTGTAACCGATTGGCTGGAGTGGAGATGGGGGTGTATTTTTGAGTGTTGTTGCCCAGGGAGTGTACCTCCATGAACATGCGCCATTGAAAAGGACAGAGATTTGAAGAGTCAAAGATTAATACTCCCATTTCACTGGAGCACAGCAGACTTACGGAAGCAAAACTGTGTTCCGCTCCTTTCCGCCATGATCATTGCATGCCGTGATCCAGTGAAATGGGGGTATCAGGTTCTGGATTAGTGATCTGGAAATCTGAGGCCAAAGTCTCAGTACCACCAAGCTTCCACTGTTGGGCCCTTAATCGTCAATTGTTCAGTTATATTAAAAAAAACTAAAGCGTTAACATGAGATTTAAAGGATACCAATGGAGTACATGTCAAAATTCTTAATTCATTCAAGCTGCTTAATCATAATCTGGGCCACAGAGAGGCTGGTGCCCATCTCAGCCGACTATGGACATCTCACAGAGCAGAAACATGCTGACGGCTCTGCAGCTCCTCTTGACGAAAGTCAGCAATGGTTCTTTTACAGGAACCTCTCAGCACAGACTGTGAGAGACATGGCCGGCCTTTGATAACCCGGTTACAAGCCAGTGACAAGCCAGTGAAGGTGGGGTTTGAACCCCTGACTGTGTGCCGCTTTCCCACATAATGAGAGCCACAGAACTGAACACAAGGGGTGCTCAGGAGGACATTATTACAGTGGTAGCTCACCTTATATATATTGATAGTCCCAACAAACAAAAAATCCAGTTTACGAAACGCATTTTCCTAAAATTTTTATCTCTGGATACCAAACAAGTTCACGTTACGAGAGCACCATCTCAAAAATTCAAACAATGCACGAGTTGCTCTCCCATTGACAATCTCCCAACATCCCACCCCGCTGGCCTCCCATTGGCTATCTCCCAGCATCCCGCCCCACTGGGCTTCCATTGGCTAGAATGGATAACGCAGCTTCCTCCCATTGGCTATTGGAGCTGTATCTCCATAATACCCATGATGCTTTTCGTGTAAAGGACAGCGTTACTGTTGTTTCATGAGTTTTTCGAGTGTGCTCATTGCAACTTTTTTTTTTTGGCTCAGGCTTTTAACCTTGCATAAACTTTTGTAAGATTATAACTCTGCTAAGACGACATGGTCAACACGAAGTAAGTACCTTAAAAGGTATGCTTTTATCATTTTAAAGGGTTTAGGGGGTAGTATTGTGGGCCTTGGAACGAATCTCACGTGTTTTACATGTAAAAATGCGGTTCTACTTATGAAAAATCCAGGTTACTAAACTGCCTCTGGAACGGATTAATTTCATAAGGTGAGGTACCACTGTATTTAGAACTTGGCTCAATAGGTATCAAGGTTTCCTGTTAATAAATACATTCAGAATCTTTAAAAAAAAATGAGCAAACAATCTTGAGCCATTAATTTTAATTCCACAAATTCCTGAGTAAAATACGGTAATGGGTTCGGTCATAGATCTTACAGGAGCTTTGTATGAAATGCAAACCCTGTTCATTTCAAACGCCACATTAAAACTTCAGAAATGTTAATTGCGCTGGATAAAAACCACCTCGATCTCCTGCCGCTACGACTAGCAGCCCTGAGGAACTTTGCGTTCTTTCCTCCTTCCTTATATTCTGTCGTGTTCTTTCCGTTCTCGCCACTCTGTAATAACGCATGATTGATTGGCCTTCAGTGCGTGACAGCGTGATTCATACATCCTGTCAAAGTGTCACCGAGTGTCCTCCGAGTGAAATTCCTACCGTTTAATGGATCATATTTCATCATTATACATCAGCGCCATGCGTACTGTGCTTTTATTGCATGCTGTCAGTCTACGTGCTTTAATTCCCCAGAACAGGTTCCTGCCCGTCACATTCCTTACTAATCCGTCTGACCCGCATCGGAACTCGGACGCTGCTCTATTTAAGTGATCCGCGCTGATCATTTTATATCAAATGAAATGAATGGTCGGGTTTCTGAAGATTTAAAATTGAGCTTTTTTTTTTACAAAGTGTGATGATGGCACTATAATCATGTTGTACATGAGAAGATCTGAATCATTTCACTGAGACCACAAGGGGTTTTCAGAGCATACACCCACACTCACACACACACACACACACACACACACACACACACACACACACACACACACACCTGGCAGAGCTTGTTATACAAACCCACAGGCCAAGGACTATCTTCATCTCTCAGCTGTGAGGCTGGCAATCATAAGGATGATTTGGATGGCCGTCAGTAGTCTCACACACACACACACACACACACACACACACACACACACACACACACACACACACACACACACATTGTGTTTACAATATTATTCATGTCATTAAAATAATTGCTCAGATTTAGGTCAGGAGATCATTTCTGAATGAACTGATTAACCTCAGTAAACAGGAATCCTGAGGCGATCCTGCAGTTCACCTTTTGATTAAAAAAAGAATCAGTGTATATCATCTATACTTAGACATTTCACAATGTGTACTATAGCGATTATAAGGAGGGTATTGAGGAGTTGTGAAACCCGTCCTTTATCATCATGCTGTTTAAAAGCCAACTGAATAATTTAACAATTATAATCGAACACGCTACAGACGGAGAATCTCACTCTGAGCTCCAAGTTAACTGGGATTTAACTTAGTTTATATTATAATGTGATTACATCATCTAATCTCATTGGTCAGAAAGTGTCCTTTACTCTTGTGTCATTCATGAATAAATTAAATCAAGTAGAGTCTTTGATTTCCTACGGTGCTTTAATTGCGAACATTTTAATGATTACAAAAGATGCTTTTTTTTTTTTTTCACTAATGCTGCGGTCCATAGCAACAATGTGTTATGCATAGCAACAGCCTGTTCAGTACAGCAACAGCCCGGTATGCACAGCAATGGTCCGTTATGCCTAGCAACGGGCTGTTAGACATAGCAACGGTACACAAAAATACTGTAAGGACTGTAGGAATTGTTTAATTGACCAATCAGCATCAGTATTCAAATGAGCCATGTAATAAACAAAAATAATGGACTTCAGTACCAACAATTTTTGTGTCCTGAAGCTACCTCCAGGCTTCACGTTTAAAAAGTAGCTAGCTAATTCATTCTCTTTGATAATAATATGCACAATTTATTTTTCCTAAATATAGAGCTAGGTCATTAATACACAATTTGAAAAAATGTTGCATGATGTTACTGAAAAAGGTACATTTAAATTATTATGAAAATACTTCAAGTGCACCTAAATATTAATAAATATAGTTACTATTTAGTTGCTACATCATCACCCTGCCAACACTCTCACTCACCATTTACACCAACGCTATATCAGCCCTCCACCAGGGCTCTAATCAACTTTACATTAGCCTGCTAGCATCACGCTCGCCTCTCTTTCTTCATGAGGGTTGACAGATTAGCTTAACCTCTTGTCCTGATGTTGTCTCTGTTGGTTCATAAACGTTCAACCCCACTGTGATTGCAATCTGAGGCTCTGGCAGTCGTTATGCTAATAGACTCACATTCTAATTGATGACATCCCCATTTGTGTTGTGTGTTAATTACCCGAATCATTTAGCTGCATCTGCAAACTCTAATTAAGGACCGTTCTGGATGTTCTCCCTCAGGGATGACGATGAAGCAAGGTTCTGGGCTACGTCAAGTCAGAGTGCATTGTGCTGCAAATGCAACGTGGCCAAACTGTAATGAGAGTTGCCAGAAAGTAGCGAAGAGCACAACAGAGCAGAGCAAGAGGAAGAAAGTGAAAATAAATAAATATGAGCTATTACTTCCACAGACATCGAACCCTGAGCGATGGCCTGGGAAAGGCCTCGTAGTAGGAACACAAAGTGGCTGAGTTGACTCCCAAAGTCTAACTCAAGTAGCCAGGGCAGTTGTGATCAAATAAGTGAAAATGTATTTCCTGTATAAGGATCCATTATTAAACACATGTCGGTGGTCTGAGAAATCATTCCAAACCTTCCAGAAACCATTAAAAGAACCTCCATCGTTCAGGACCACTGAAAGCCCTCCGCTGTGGTCACTTCAACCATTTCAGACTGCTAGGTTCTGATCATTTATCTTTTTGTTGATTTTTTTTTTTTTTATTTAATAAAAGTATTAATTCAAATTCAAAACAAATACTCTTGCAGATTTTGAATAAGACTACAATTAATACTTGTGGTTGATATGCTACATGGTATAGATAACTGATCAAACCAAAAAGAGAAAAGAATCAGATTCTGAAAACTCACTGAGCACAAATACACTTATTTACTCACTCATTCGCCAGGCAACTTTATGCTATTAATGGTTGTGGGTGGAGTCTATCTTATCCGACACCAGGCAAAGGCGGGTTACAACCTAAAAAGAACTCATCAGGCCATCAGAGGGTCAACACCCCCAGCCCAACACACACACACACACACACACACACACACACACACACACACACACACACACACACACACATTCCCAGGGGCAATTCGGAACAGCTGATTGGCTTAATGTGCATGTCACTGTGCTATAAAAGCAAACCAGAATATCCGGAGGAAACCCATACACAAGACAATAAACTCTACATGAATACAGGAGCCCCAGACTCGAACCCAGGACCTTCTTGCTGTGATGTGGACATGCTAACCATTATGCCACCGTGCTGCCCTGTATGAATACGGCGATGGAAGCCGACTGGGGTTGAAGATGGAGGCACCCTGAACGGCTGCAGAGTTTAGTGGTCCTGCAGAGTTGACTCCAAGTCGACTCCCTCTCTCAGTGCACTGGGATTCATTATTGAGTGGCTCTGAGTATGTTGTTCAGAAGTGTGTTCACAGTGTGTTCACCCATTGAGAGACCTGACGTGAACTCCAGTGTTCTGTTCAAATGTGAAACATTACGTACATAAAATCGTACATGAAAGAAAACTGTCATACTGCGAAACTAACTGATGTTCTGCCGTTAAGAACGCGGCACAACTTTCTGCACTTCATGGAACAATCTCAGCGGGGCCCTGTTGGAAATGTTCTGTATCAGGATAACATTATTTTAAACATTCTTTTACAGTGAATTTTTCATCAGCCTTACCTCAGAGTGAACATCTCCACGGGCGAGTATGGAGAAGTAGCAACGTAAGCCGATACACTTTCCCGTGGCCTAACTGGTGCCGATGGCACGAGTACCGCAAAGTTCCCGTCCACTCTCTGTTCTGATAATTCCGGGACAGTGGGAGTCCTAAACAACCTCACGGTTCCGATCCTCTTCATTGGAGTTGATGTGGTATATCCGAACGAATCTTCCTGGCTTCCTGGATGTCCGGGATTCCTGAACCCCGGATCTTTTCCAAGGCACTGGCCGTTCCGTGCTGATCGTAAAGAGTAATAAAGCGCCACTTGGTTTCCCTCAGGAGGATCCGAGATTTTCTGCCGTCCAGGAATGACAGTGGGTGGGGCAAACCACGATGTGGGAGGCTCCAGCTCAGCGACGCACAACCCCAGCTCCCCCATAAGCTGGCAGCTCCCGCGAACTTCTTGGGTTTCATGGAATGCGAACATACGTACGCAGGGCAGTTTGTCCACCACACTGTAGTCGTCCCAGTCCCTCCCGGAGACGTAGAACAGCACCTGGATCCTGGGCTTGTCCAGGTGTATCTTCTCCTTCAGGATGAAGGCCTGAACCTTCCAGTTGAAAGTGAAGAGGGTGGAGGAGGTGATGAATGAGCCTGGAGGTTGAAGGAGCTCTGGCGGGACAGGCTGCTCCACAGACAGCGAGCCGTAGCTGGCTCTGAGGGTGGGAGGTTTCCTGGCCTGGTGGATAAAGAAGGGTTCGGTCCTTGCGAGGAAGCTCGAGTTGCGCATGAAGTCCTGCGTAGCTTCCTTCAATAAGAACGATGACTCTGAGTTGAGGAGCTGGTAATTGACAGGCAGGTAAGTGGGCGAGGAGGAGTAACGCGGAAGCGTCTCTGGGATTCGGCTTTCTGTAACTGACAAAGAGAAGAGACGTGAAGGTCAGAAGTCTGGTATCATGGCAGCACCTAAAACAACCGTCTCAGCGAGCGTGAGGAAATGGACAGACGTTGGTTCCCATGACATTTTCACAGACAACATTAAATTTTGATCGGTGTCTTCCCACAGTCCAGGCTGTTCTAAATTGCCCCTAGCTGTGAGTGTGAGTCTGCGGAATGCTTATGTGTGTCTGTTGCTCTGCGATGGATTGGCGAGCTGCTCTGCGTGTATGAGAGTGTACTGAGATCATAACCCTAGTAGGATTAAATGGTTTAGCAAGTAAACAAATAACTGAATGAATGAATGGATACAGAAACTTTTTCACTTGGCTCAGACATTTCAAAATAAACTGCTCTGCTGTAACATTCCTGACATTGTTTTCTCTGTTTACCTGAGAAGCTTCATCAGTTCTCACTGACATACAGGAGATGACTGTCGGACTCAGGTCAACATTATCTATCTTGGCTTTAGCATGGAGCTCGCTAAACAGCTCAGCCTTGACTGATAGACAAATGGTTTTAATACAAAGTTAATTCATTAATTTATACATAAAAGCCGCTTAATTATAATTAGGAGTGCGCGGAGGCTGGACGTCCTCACACTCACACCCTGGGGTGATTTAGAAACAGCCAATCAGCTTACTGTACATTTTTTTGGATTGCAGGCAGAAACAAGAGCACCCAGAGGAACCCCACAAATGAACAGGGAGAACATAAAAACACACAGAAACATGCAGGCCGTCTTGATGTGAGGCAGATACACTTTCCAGCAATTTTTTTCATCTAGACTAAAAAGCTACAGCTGATAAACTGGAGCAAAAATTTGATTTGATGGTCATGATCTTGGGCAGTGGTGGCCTGGTGGCAAAGGTGCTGGCTCACTGATCCCGAGGTCAGAAGTTCAAGCCCGACTCTCAACTAGGGCTGCAACGAATGATTATTATATATATATAATAGTCGGTCGATTGTTTTATAAATGAATCGGAAAGAACACAAACATTTTTAATTTCCATTTCTATATTCAAAAATAGACCATTTGTTTTCAAACTGCAAGTCCATACGTGAGTAACTAAGTGTACATCTCGTCATTTGCTAATTCTGTGATAGGTACTTAATCATAGTTCAACATATTCATATAAATCTACTCATATATATGTATATATATATATATATATATATATATATATATATATATATATATATATATATATATATACATACAGTGAGTCGTTGACTTACGATCTATGCGAGTTACGTCTGATCGACTTTACGGCCGCAAAAGTGGTGAAGCATGATTCATGGCAGTACAGTGCGAGTGTTGTGTACGACAGTTGTTTGATGACGGCAGTGCCAGCATCTTAAAAGGCCAGGCAGGAGATGATGCAGCTTCACTTTCTAACTGCTCAGAGCAAATCTATTCATCTACTTTCAATGCCACGTCACTGTGGCGCGAAGCGGAGAGCCAATCCTTTCTGTGTGTGGGCGGGTCCAATACCTTGAAACTGTAATTTTATTGGACTCATGCACTGCCAATGACATGGAAGAAACACGTCATTGCACGCTGCAGTGTTTATGTGACAGGAAGCGCATCCCAAGTTTTGGCAATCAGCTGGTCTGCGGGTTGAAGTTTTTCCATGTCTGTCCATTTGTGTTTGTTTGTCAGCTGTGCTTGGCTTCGTGGAAATGAGCCGATCAAAACGAGGGAAATTTATCTCTTCACTCACAAACAACACGCGCAGTCTGTGGCTGTTGTTATAATCCAATAAAATTAGACTTTGAAGCTATCGGACCCACCCACACAGTGGAGTACAGAAAGCATTGGCTCTCCGTTGCGAGTCACAGTGACGTGGAATTGAAAATAGATGTATAGATTTAAATGCGCAAGATTTATTCACCTGTTTTTGTTTGGCGTGAGTGTATTTGGATGGAAAGTCAACATATGACCAGATCAATTTACGACCGGTCTGTCGGAACCAAAAGCGGTCGTAAGTTGACGACTGTCTGTACACACACACAGACACAAACACACACACACACACACACACACACACACACACACACACACACACACACGGTTATTATTTATTAATATAATTTTATACATGCTGTAGCTTATAATTACATGTTGTTTGGTTCTCAAATGCAGACTTAATTTCATCTAATTGTGTACAAAACTTAAATTTAGTTTTATAAATTAAAATTCATATATTTCAATTTTCATGCAAATTGTGTATTCTAAAGAATCTGTCGAGATGTTTTGTTCTACGCTCTATTAGCATCGCCGCATTGCTCATCATGAACGAGGTCTATTGCTTCTATAACTAATCCAGCAATTTCTCAGCACTCAACATGAGTTTCTAATGCTAACGTAAACAATTATTAAATGCAAATGAAGAGAGCGCGACAAACAACCTTAACATTTCAAATAGTTCAATCAACTTTTGCAATCGTACAACTTTCCTCCGTGCATTCCGGTAAAAGTTAAACAACCTCGCCAGGAACTGACTGCTGCCATCTTGACTTGCCGGACCTACTTTAGGTCACATATCAAGCAAACACGCTTGTGTATTATTACTTTTAGTCCAACATGTGCCGCCCAGGCTGGGTGCCGAGATTAATTCTCAATGTACGGAAATGGCGGAATGAGCCAATATTTCATAATAAACTATCATATACAGTGGTACTTTGCTTTACGCGTGTCTTTTCTAACAAGTTTTTCCATGATATAAGCTTTGATCCCACCAAAAATCTGCCTCATCCAACAAACAAAATTTTGATTTCGGGGCTATGCTGGAGAAATGGCTTTTTTCATGGCCGATCTGCGCTCCGAGAACGCCTTGTGCAGTGCTTTTCAATTATTTTCTGTGATGACCCCTATAAAAAGAAAACAATTCTTCACCCCCTCCCCTGAATATAAATAGTGTTTACTGCACTTCATATCATTTGCTGGGTGCACCTACTGTAGAGGATGCACAATTACACTTAATTCTAGTACAGTATGGTAAAATCCCCAGCATCACACCGCGCCCCTCAAGGGGGGGGGCACTATTTGAGAAGCACTTGCCTTGTGGAAGCTCACCACAGCCCTTTCCTCACTGACATTTGTTGCATGCACATATACACGTTTATCTTTAATATATTAGGTCAAATATCCGTGTTTGTGGCAGGTTATATGTGTTTGGGAGAGGGTTGGAACGGATTAGTTGGTTTTCTATTATTTCCTGTGGGAATTTTTGTTCTATCTAACGAACATTTTGACTTACGAGCACGCCCTCGGAACCGATTAATTTCGTAAGTCAAGGTACCACTGTATATATATTTCCCCCGCCTTCGAAACAGAATAAATTTAGGATTCTGTAGTCACTTACCCTGCTGATGGCCGGCTTCCTCATTAATAATAATTCCTACATGTTTTCTTTTAAAATACCCCTGGATCACTGTAGCGCTCCCATGCCAAGCCATCTCACTTTTACAAAGCTTGTATTCAACACATTTTCGAGGACTATGGAGTTTAAAATGCTCCCAAACTTTCAAAAATTTCGGTTGAACACGTTTTTCCATCCCAGTGCCATTGGCAGTTGACCGAGCCATGTTTTGTAATGTTTATGAAGGTGAAAGAACGAGGCGCACGTATGACACGTCCGTTCAACTCCGTACTGAGTGACACTCGTCTGTAATGGTTGGCTTGAGCAATAAGCGTGAGACTATTTGACGAGATTTGTTGCCAACACTTTTAATAATCGATTTTATCAATTTTATCAATTCGTTGTGGCAGCATTACGCTCAACGGGTTGTCACTACATGGCCGGCCATGTCTCTCACTGTCTACGGCGATAGCTTCATGTAAAAGAACCATTGCTGACTTTCATCAAGAGGAGCTGCATAGCCGTCAGCATGTTGCTGCCCTGCGATGGCCTGGCAAGCAATACAAGGTGTACTCTGCCCTCATCCAGAGTTGGCTGAGATGGGCACCAGCCTCCCCGCAACCCTAATTAGGATTACGCAGTTCAGAAAATTAATGAATCGTCTTGATCGTTGACTGGGCCAACCCCCTTTAATATTTGCTCTTTGCTAGACTTCTTTGTCAGGGGGCAGTGGTGTTCTAGTGGTATAGGGCGCTGGATCGCTTATCCAAAGGTTGGGGGTTCGAGTCCCACTCTCCACAAGGTTGTCACGCCCCCCCCCAGTGCAGCTAAGTGGGTTATCAAAGGCCGGCCATGTCTCTCACTGTCTATGGTGAGAGGCATGTAAAAGAACCATTGATGACTTTCGTAAAGAGTAGCTGCAAAGTCGTCAGCGTGTTTCTGTCCCTTGCTAAAAGGGTTGTGACAGGAAAAACCTCTGCCAAATCAAACGTGCGAATCAGATGATTCGCTGTGGCGACTCCCAAGTAAAAGGGAAAAAGCCGAAAGGAAGACAGACTAGACTTCTTTGTCAGAAATGTAAAACAATATTTAAAGAAGGAACTTATCTGTAAAAGTTTATGCTTTTGTTATTGAAATGGTGTTTATTTTAACTTCAAGCTTGATGTATTGAGAAATAACACCCACTGAAACACAGGCTAGGATGCAGTTCAATATACTGTACAAAAATAAAACATCTCAGCTGTGACTCATCTCGCACAAATATAATGGTAAACAATGAAGCGCAGGAAGAATCAGGCACGGGCCGATAGTGGTATTAACGTGTGTGGGAGGAGGAAGAGGTCATAGACTCGGTCATGGCTAGGGAAAAGAGGGTAACTTAAAAATGCCAATTTTGTAAAATGTGCCAGACATATTTTTAGTCTGAATGTGTAAATTTCCTCGATCGGGGCGTTTCTGTATGGAGTCCGCATGTCCTCCCCATGCATGTGTGAGTTTCCTCACACAGTCCAAACACATGCACATTGAAAGAATTGGCTTTTCAAAATTGCCCCTGAGTGTGAATCTGAATGTGAAAGATCATGTGTGTGTGTGTGTGTGTGTGTGTGTGTGTGTGTGTGTGTGTGTGTGTGTGTGTGTGTGTGTGTGTATGTGTGTGTGTTGGGTGTGTGTGTGTCTTTGCATCAAGTCTGGGGTGTGTACCATGCCTCCGGCCACAGTGTACTTCAGCCTCCCCACAACTAGGGTTAAGCAAATCAGCAAATGAATGAAAGAATGAAATAATAATAAGAATAACAGTATCAACAAACAACAACAATAATAATAATAATAATAATAATAATAATAATAATAATAACAAAAATAAAATAAATAAATACAAATAGATAATAATAATAATAATAATAATAATAATAATAATAATAATAATAATAATAAAATTCTTATATTGTGCACTTCCATAAAATGATCAGGCGTACATTACATGATGGCTGTCTAAAAATATAATACATAATATATACTTATTCAAAAAACATACTGTAAAAATTTTAATATATAATATCTAATGTTAAATACTGACAACAATGATTATAACAGTTAATGGTAAGCTTCCTTAAACAGACTTCAGACAGAACTTCTGATAGAACTTAAAACTCTTAAGATCTGTTATGGAGCGAATCTCACATGGCATTCCAGAGTTTTGGAGCCGTGACCTGGAATGACCCATCATCCAACGTAACCCAACTTCTAGAAGTTGGTGCTGCAAGTAACAAACAATCTGATAAGACCTAATTTATAATTTCATATTTTTTTAACTGATACAAGTTCTCTTAAATAAGTTGGTGCGCTTCCGTGAAAAGCCTTAAAAACAAACATCAGAATCTTAAAACTAATGCATTGCCTAACCGGTAGCCAGTGAAGCATTCCCAGCGTTGGCATTATGCGACAGTAATGTGGCGCATGACAGACTATTGTTGCTACGGCATTCAAAACATGCTGAACCTTATCCAGGTGAGAAGCTGGCAAGCCATATTAACGACTTTTACAGTAATCAACGCGTGAGGTAACAGACGCATGTACGATGGTTTCAGTCGTCTCTGTGCTTAAAAATCTATTAAACAAATGATATAATTCTGAGGTGCATTCTTTACTTATATAAAAAAACATATCTCGATTACAATGCAGCTACTATATGATAATACAGTAATAGTATATGAGGTGATATTCCGGCAGTCGTTTAGCCAATAAAAACATGCACATGTTCATATCCTGCAGGTATGAAGAGAATATTTCTAGATAATCATCCTAAATATTAAAAACTGCAAAAATTTGTCCTCGGCTATATTTGGATGTAAAAAGTATTGGCTGTCTTTGTTTCTCTAGCAAAGTGCAGCAAAGCAGGGGTCCCCAACCCCTGGTCCACTGGACCGTGGATCATATGATACCGGTCCGCGAACAAAATCTTTCATGGTACAAATTATAGTTTTTGTTTTGTTTTGTTTTTAATTCGAGCTTCCGGATCTTATTTTGAAAAATTACTGTTTTTGACATTGCCACAGAAGCACTGAAAGCCCTTCTTCCATTTCCAACCACATATCTGAGAGGTGGGGTTTTCTGCAGTTACAGCCACCAAAACACATAACGGAGTAGACTAACCTGTCCGCGAAAACATTTTCATCTATAAAACTGATCCCTGGTGCAAAAAAGGTTGGAGGCAACTGCAGCAGAGGACGGGAGATCATAGTCATAACATAGTCTTTCTCCCTATGCACTGCAGGCGCTGGCAAGGGGCGTGGCTGTCACATGCAGGCGGAGTCCGGAGAGCACACCTGATTCCACTCAGCCATCACCAGGCTATAAAGATGAGCGGCACACTCCTCCCAGCGCTAGAAGATTGTTCCCTCCATGTGATCCCGTTTCCCCGTGATATCTCTGGCTCCCTGGTTCTCAGCTCCGTGCTCGATCGGTTCCCGCTTGGATATTTTCTCTTAGTGATTTCGGTTCTCGGGTTTCCCCTCACCTCTACGGTGATCACGATTCCCCGTACTCCAGTGCCTGCTCTGTGTGCAATAAAGGTCATTTGTATCATCATACTCAGTCTCCTGCATATTTTGGTCCGACTGAAAGCTCCCCGCATCACAAATAGAATGCAATAGAGTTCATTCATTTATTCATTCATTTTCTAGGCTGATTAATCCTAATTAGGGTCACGGGGAGGCTGGGGCCAATCTCAGTAATCTGGGGCCAAACTCTGGGTGAGAGCGAGGTAAATCCTAGACAGTGAGCCAGGCCATTGCACGCATCCATCCATTCATACTCATAATCACACTCCCACCTCAAGGAGGTCTGGAACAGCCAGTTAGCCTATTGTGCATGGTTTTAGACTGTGGGAGAAAACTGGAGTACCGGAGGAAATCCACAAAAGCGCAGGGAGAACATGTAAGCTCCACCCCGAAACGCCTGGACATCAAACCCAGAACCAATAGGGTAGATAAAAATCATTATTCTTATTATGATTTGTCATTTTTAATACTTTGAGTGCTGAGGAATTAGCATTTGCGCTTTAGGCATCATCCCCGTGGTTTGGATGTGAGCTGTTTATTGAGTGTAATCATCCTCGCTGAAGGCTATCAAACCCTGTGGATCACGGCCGACAGCACACACATCGATCTCACGTCAGTCACACGGCGCACAGGGGACTGATGAGTTCAGTGATCCTGACACACTTCACACACACACACACACACACACACACACACACACACACACACACACACACACGACTGATATCAGAAAAACTCCTCAATTAAAGTTTAGTTGGAGCCTCTAAGAGGATTTTACCGATTATGTTTTCACATGTGTTTGCCTGAAATGTGTCTCTGTCCCTCACACACATTCATTACAGGCGGTTTTCTTACAAACATTCAGCCCTGCAGTTTCACGTGTGTAATTATCGAGCTCCATGATGGGAAACATGGGCAGGTTCTAAACAATGATGGATTACAGCAACAAAAAAATCCATAACTATATTTTAAGTTGCATTGTGTTTATGGACTTTTCAATAAGAAAGAGATTCCAGTTTATTCTCTGGGTGGGTTTTGCATGCCTGATCTCTGGGTGTGTTCTCAGAAATTGCATTGATTATTAAAAAGAAGATGACGAAGAAAAAAAAAGCAAGAAATAAAACTACAGTACAAACAAATAAAACATGCAAAATGAGAAAATGCTGTGGAAAAAAAAAAAAAAAAGAACTACAGAAGTCAAATAAAAATAAATTACAGACACTCCCCGACTTACGTTCATCAGTTTTATGTTTTTTCGATTTTACGGGGGGTTTCAAAAAAAAAAGGCAAATTTTGATTTTAGACGTACCTACGTAGTACGCTGACGTAATGACGCAATGATGTAATGACGCTATGTCCATTGTTCACAAACGACAGACTGAACGTGCCCCTCCTTCTTCCCAGTTCAGTAATATATATATATACATATATATATATATATATATATATATATATATACATATATATATATATATATAAAATGGTAATGGAATGGCTCTGCTCTTCCATTTCAAGATAGTGAGGAGTTAGTATGGAAGGTGACATGTCCTGAAGTGGCTGTGAAGTTCTATTCTGGATCTACAACCCCTGCGACACTTGGGACATGTGTAGATGTTCAGTGGTTGGCATAGGTTCTGACTTGGGTACTGGTTCTGGTGCTGTCTGTCCTTTCTTTGTTGTCATTTGATGTTGGCGTAGGTCACACGGCCCTCTTCAAAAACTTTAGCTGCCTTGTGTTTAGTCCCTCGCCACTCCTCTCTGATTGATGCTAGTTGTTCCCAGTTGTTATGGTTAATTCCAGCTTGAGTGAGCTCTTTCTTGAATTGATCTTTAAATCGCTTTTGAGGTGATCCATGGTGACACTTGCCTTGTTGAAGCTCACTGTAGAAAACGACTTTCGTAACGCAACTGTTGTCCATTCGTGAGACGTGACCAGCCCATCTTAGATGTCTTTGCAGGAGCATAGCTTCTATACTTGACATATGTGCTCTGTCTAAAACTTCTATATTTGTCACATAATCCTGCCATTTTATGCACATGATGTTGCGGAGACAACGCTGGTGGAACCGTTCTTCACTTGCTTCCTGTAGAGTATAGATGCATCCTGTAGAGATGCAGTTGTCTACATCTTTTGCTGAGGAGGCATCATTTGATATCACACTTCCGAGATACGTGAACTGTTCGACAGTATTCAGTGAATGGCTATCAATGTTGATGTTGGGTGGAGTGTAGGTACCCTGGGGCGGTTTTTGGTACATCACCTCTGTCTTCTTTAAGCTGATGGTCAATCCAAATGCTTTGGCGTCTTGGGCAAATTTGTTCACAATGGTTTGGAGTTCTTCTTCAGTGTGTGCAAGGAGTGCACAGTCATCAGCCAACAGTAGATCAACTATAAGAGTCTCAAGTATCTTGGTATGTGCTTGAATAAACTTCCATCTGTGTGAAATCGTATGTAGATTCCCTCCTTCAGGTCTTACTTTGCTTCATACAGCATCATGCTGAAGGATATTGAAAACAGGGTAGGGGCTAATATACACCCTTGCTTCACTCCATTATCAATAGTCAGAAACCAACCCTTGCTCTAATTGCAGATAGCCATTAAGTGACTACTCCATTGTCTGTATCCTTTTTACCTGCTGCTCAAGGAAGATTTAAAAGAAGACCTGTCTCCCCTCCTACACTTATACAGAACAGTTCATTAGAAATCATTGAAAGTTCAGTTATTGATCCAGATGGTTCATTTGATCTTATTACATAAAACGATCTGCTCTTGTTGCTAAAAAACTTGTGCGAATGGACATTGATATTGCTGCAGTAAGTGAAGTTCGGTTTGCTGAACAAGGATCACTTGTAGAGCATGGAGCTGGCTACACCCTCTTCTGGTCCGGTAAAGCCAAAGACGATACAAGATCATCTGGAGTAGGTTTCATGATAAAAAACCAAATCGCCAATAAACTTGGAAGCTTACCTATCGGCCACTCTGACCGCCTCATGTCACTTCATCTCCAACTACAGGACAAACAATTTGCCACTATCATCAGTGTTTATGCCACTACACTGCAAGCTGACCCCAACACCAAAGAAACATTCTACTTAAATCTCAGATCTCTCCTTCAGAATACAAACAGAACCGGCAAGATCTTCATCCTCGGAGACTTCAATGCCCGTGTTGGTAAAGATCACTCTATTTGGCCTGGCGTGCTCGGTCGACATGGAGTCGGCAACTGTAATGAAAATGGACGCTTACTTTTTGAACTCTGTGCTGAACACTCACTGACCATCACCAACACTCTGTCCCAACAGAAGGCCAGATTCAAAACAAGATGGCGATATCCCCGCTCCAAACACTGGCACCTTCTTGATTATATTCTTGTGTCCCAGAAGAAGAAAGATATGTTACACACCAGGGTAATGCCAAGTGCTGACTGCTACACAGATCACAGACTTGTTCGTGCAACTATAAGGATGGTCATCAAACCAAAAGCAAAGCGCAAGACACCACCAATCAAGACTCTTCAAGTGAATCAACTCTCAACACAGAAAGAAATGTTCCATACAGAGCTTGAGAAGAGACTTGCAACCATCAAAACTGAAGACACTGAGCCTGAAATACTATAGCAAGAGATAAGAGATGCATTGCAAAAAACATCAGCTGAGACTGTAGGTTTTGCCTCCAAGAAAAACCAGGATTGGTTAGAAGAAAACGACCAAGTTTTCATACAACTCCTTCAAAATAAGAGATCCAGTTTTCATAAGATGCTTCAAAATCCAGAAAACCAAGCTGCAAAATCCTCATACAAGCAGGCTTGTAGTATCCTACAGAGGAAGTTAAGAGAGATCCAAAACGAGTGGTGGGTGAGTCTTACAGAGAAAACTCAACTTTATGCTGATACAGAAAACATTAGAGCCTTCTACGAAGCTCTGAAAAACGTATATGGTCCAACACACCAAACACAGGCTGCCCTCAGATCTTCAGATGGATCAACCCTTATGACAGACAAGAAAGACATCCTGAAGCGCTGGTCCGAACACTATGGCTCACTGTTCAGTGACATTCGCACAGTTGATGACAAATCCATTGACCGTATCGCACAGCGTGAGATCAAAGAAGAACTCGATGAACCTCCCACCAATGAAAAATTGGAGACTTCAGTAAACCAGATGAAATCCCGCAAAGCTCCTGGCATAGACTGTATTCCTGCTGAAGTGTACAAAGAAGGGGGTGAGAAACTTCTGTAAATGCTGACAAAATTCTTCAGTATTTGAGGGAAAAGGGTGTATTACCAAACAATTCACTGAAAAAAAACAAAGGTTACAAATCATATTGCTCTAACTACCAAGGCATTACCTTGCTTTCCATTGCCGGCAAAATCCTGGCTCGAGTTCTCCTAAATAGACTCACCCCAACCATCGCAGAGGAAGTTCTTCCTGAAAGAAAGAACTCTCCGCTATGCTGGTGATTCACATCAGTGCAGGCTGAGCACTAAACACGTTCAACAGTGCCCTTGCTCACTTGAAAGACCGGAAGTCTGTATAACCCACAGCAAGTACACTACTTTCGTTGTTGAGCGCCTCACATATTGTAAGCGTTGATTGGCTGTTTTAAGCTTCATGTAAAGTGATTCGGCTGAGCTTCATGTAAAGTGACCATCCGTCAACCATCGGAAAAATTTACAAGCAGAAAGATCGCATCATAGAGAATGTTAAAGGTTATATTTGATACTGTATTTGATATTTGATGAGTGAATTTAATTAAAATTTATCTATTTGAAATTATTTTGCTTGAATTTAATTTATTTGAAATTAATGTTGATATGATTTGATATATTTGATATTATTTTACAACGTTATGTTTATAATAATTGATTTAGGGGTGTTTTATGAAATATGGTAATGGTATTTATGGATGTATAGTACAGTATGTGCGTCATACGTCACACGTCAAACGTCACTGTAACGACTTACGTTCACTTTCAACTTACGTCCGGCTGTCCAGAACCAATTAAAAATGTAAGTCGGGGAGCGTCTGTAATAAGCAATAAATTAATCAATTTAAAAAAGTAATTAAAATACCGGATTCGATGCAATCAGCGCCCTTCACCAATAAGCCCCTCCCCCCCCCCCCCCCCATAGTTTTTGATCTTACGCCTAATAACCACCCATGTGTACTGGGAGAAAAATGGTAGATGAAACTTACCAATTTTTATTTTATGTCTATAATGTTCATCAGTAACAACGCATTTGATTGTTCTGCCGTGCTTTAAAAAACATGAAAATATTTTGCTGTGTTCTCTTGGTAAATGTCCAACAACCGATGAACCATTAGAAACTGTTACAGCAAAACTATGGGATGCTCTGAAAGAATGGAGCGATGAGCCAGATATGGACCTATCAGAAAGTGATGACGAGTATTTTTCCCCAGATTCTCCTGCTCACTGACTTCATACATTTAAAGACGTTCCTGGCCATGTGCTTTTGTAATTTGTCATGTTCGTGTTGATTGGTTCAACGTGTCATGTGCTAAAGTTGACATTCGTCTTGATTGGCTTGATTTTATTTCAGGGGAAATGTTTAAAGGAACAGCACCGGGAGGGAAAAGTAAGGTGGTCATTTTTTTTTTTTTAATTATGCTGTTTTCTGTTTATTTTCAGCTTTCATGTAAGCAGTTTGGCTGATACCACAAAATGAATAATACAAATACCAATAAAACGCTTTCATTGTTCTGTTATTATTCATGTTTTCCAACATTCATTATTCATGTTTTCCAACTTACCGTTCCACTCCGCTGGTAACATTTTAATAAGCGCCCACCCACTCCAATGTTTTAAGCTCCCTGAGCCTTTATCACGTCGAATACGGTAATGACTAATATCAACTATGAAATATTACTTATTAAAGATTTAGATAGAGAGACAGACAGCTTGATAGATAGAGAACATGTACACTGCCCTCCATAATTATTGGCACCTCTTCCAATAAAGTGTAAGTGGATTAATGGATAGTCAGCTGGATAACAGGATAGATTAATACCTAGATAGATAGTAGAATGGTGGATAGATCGGTAGATAGATAGATTGGCAGACAGACAGACAGACAGACAGACAGACAGACAGACAGATAGACAGATAGATAGATAGATAGATAGATAGATAGATAGATAGATAGATAGATAGATAGATAGATAAGCGGACAGATGTCAACTGAAATAAAAACTATTCCAGATATTCTATTTAAAATAAACATTAAGATTTTCTTGTGAGTCTTGAAACTTTGATGCTGATTTTGACCTGCGTAGCAATAAAATAAACAAACAAACAAACAAACAAATAAATAAATAAATAAATAGCACAAATTGACAGAAGTAAAACCAGACCCAACTAGAGCAGCTGGTAAATACAATCATTACATCTTAAAATAATGAGATAATTGCGAGTGATGAACTAGTTGAACTGCCTGCTGTCATTATGAAGTCACTCGGAACATCTGTCCACTAAACCAAATGTAAATTAACTTAAAAATAAAAATCGACTGCCTCATGTGATGTGTTGCATCCTACAGATATTTATGCTAATCACACTCACCCAGAATCCTACATTTCAAGAACTGTTTCCCAGAGCGATGTGTTTATTCTCATCTATTTGAAGTGGAAAGATTTTTTTTTTTCCCCCACTTGCAGCGAGGACTACGTCAGTGTCTGCTTCTTCTTTGCATAAAGTTAGGCGCTCAGCCCTGCCCACTTTGGTGCCTCTATCCACAGTAGTGAGTCTGAAATCTGTTCACATTCATACGAGGCTAAAATAATCTCGTTTTCTAATAAGGAGAGTGTCGCTGTCCGTGTGAAGGTTCACACCTCCGGCGGGTCCTACAATGCTTATAAATCCGGTACTAATTACGACTGAAACACGCACCGACCTGGCGGATCGGTGGAGGGTCATAGTGTCGCTGTCATGCAGGTGCTATTCCTAATGATATAAAATTATTGAGAAAAATTAAAAATACACAGAGAGAGACAGAGAAAGACATTTAAAGGCAGAGAGAGTAAAGAACAAAAGAACAGAGGACAGAGACAGGAAGTGACATATGTAGAGACAGTCAGACAGAGAAGCAGAAAGACAATGTGGCTGAGAGTGAGACAGAATGACAGAGTGGAATGCAATGGGAGAGAATAAAAAACAAGATGAGACAGTAAAAGGCAGGTAGAGAGAGCGAGAGGTGAGACAGAGTCTAAAACAGAGGCAGAAAGAGACAGAAAGAGGCATCAACAGCCAAACAGAGTCAGAGATAATCAAGAGTAACAGATAGAGGCAGACAGAGAGTGAGTGATACAGAGAGAGAGCGAGAGAGAGAGAGAGAGAGAGAGAGAGAGAGAGAGAGAAACAGAGATATAACAGTGATATATGAGAGTAATGATCGTTTGCAGAGACTCAAGGTCACATGACATCGATTGTGTTATCGATTATTGGAACACGTCTAGGCCACAAAACAGCGCCTGATTATCGCTCATATCCCACCCATTTTCCCTCGACCTGGACATCAAAGCACATCACACTGCGAGCACTAATTTCTGCCGGAAAGCTCGAGCGAGTGTGTAAATTCCTGCGGAGATCATTCAGAAACTGTTGGGAACGTTTGCCGGGAGTGGAGAAAAAATAGAAGGCAAACAGTTAAGGTTGAAATGAAATTACCAACATGACCAGCATCCTGAAAGAAAAAGAAGAAAAAAAACCCAAAACAAAACAAAACAGAGCAACACAGAAAAGCATTTCTCCGAAACCCTTTAATCGAGCGTCTGGCAGGATTTCAGGAGAAACGCCACAGTACAGTGATCCGCTCGTCTGAGGGAGATAATGAAATAACGCACGTCAATGGTTCGAAATTTGCCGGAACACCGTGGAACCAAATATTCTGATGGAGAGTAAGTGTGCATCGGTACTATAATTCAATAAGAGGAATAAAAGTGTGGTGGAAGGTCGTCTTCTTCAAAATCTCTGGGCTGTGTGTGTGTGAAATCTACAGCACGCATTTACTGATATTAAATTATAACTATTTAATCACGAGGGAAAAAGACAGAGAGACAGAGAGAGAGAGAGAGAGAGAGAGAGAGAGAGAGAGAGAAAGAGAGAGGGAAAAGGGGAAAGAAAAATATAGAGAAAGAAAGAGAGGATGGGAAAGAGAGAGAGAGAGGGAGAGAGAGATAGAGAGGGAGAGGAAGGGGTGCGAGAGGAGAGAGGGAGAGAAGCAGAGAAAGAGATGGGGGATAAAGAAGGGGAGAGAGAGGGGTGAGAAAGAGAGAGGGGTGAGAGAGAGGGGAGGGATGAGAGAGAGAGATGGAAAGAGAGAGATTGATGGAGGGAGAGAGAGAGAGAGATGGAGGGGAGAGAGAGAGTGAGAGAGAGAGAGAAAAGGAAAAAGGGAGAAAGAGAGGTGAGAGAGAGGGAGAGAGAGAGCGAGGGAGAGAGGGAGAAGGAGAGGGGAGAGACAGAGAGAAAGAGAGAGAGAGAGTGGGGAGCGAGAGAGCGAGAGAGAAAAAGACAGACTGAAATGGAGGGAGAGAGAGAGTGGGGGTAGAGAGGGGAAGGGAGAGAGAGGGGGATAGAGAGAGGGGGGAGAGAGAGAGAGACAGGGGGTGAGAGAGAGAGAGCAAGACAACTAAATGGAGGGAGAGAGAGAGAGAGGAGGGGAGAGAGAGAGAGAGAGAGAGAGAGAGAGAGAGAGAGAGAGAGAGAGAGAGTCTGTGTGGAATCAGGTGTTTTGTAATGATGAGTAATCATGTGGTGCTGATGATGTGATCTCGTGATCTGTAATCCTCTCAACGGTTTAACGAAGACAAAAGCTGCAGGTTTGTTTATAACATTCTGTAAATAATTATGAAATGTTTTTTTGAACCAGCGCAGGTGCTTTCATTATAAATACTATTTATGTAAATAAACAAAGAGAAAGAAAACATATGGCTGAAGGAAGAAACATGAAAGCTGAGTAGAAGGTTGAGAGATAAAAGAGAGAGACAGACGAAGGGAGAGAAGGAGAGTCTGTGGGAGTCAGGAGAAATAAGCAACACTCAGTGGACGAGTCCATGAGAACCGGGGAGCCTGTGAGAGTCGCTGAAAGTCTGTGACAGTCGGTTAACTCAGTGAGTCACTGACAATCAGTGAGAGTCCGTGAGAGTCAATGAGAGTCAGTTAGAGTCAGTGAGAGTCCGTGAGAGTCAATGAGAGTCAGTGAGAATCAGTGTGACTCACTGAAAGTTGGTACGAGTCGGAGAAGATCATCGAGTGTCACTGAGTCAGTGAAAATTCATGAGAGTATATGAGAATCGGAAAGAATCAGTAAGACGCTCACTTCCGTGTCACTCACAGCGATCGCCAGTCAATCATAGGTCACTGTGCGCTCATTCAAATAAGGGGGTGGATAGCACTTCTGCTCCACATGTGTTACACCAACCCAAATATGCATGCGCTACAGTTCAAAAGGAGGCGTGTGGCTCACATTGCATTTCAAGGAGGGGGCGTGTGCATGCTTTTGCCCCTCCCTGGTCGGTGTTGGTCATGTGTTCAAAGGAAGGTAATCCCTCATAGGTGGGAATTGGATATGACTAAAATAGAGAGAAAATGGGGAGAATAAAAAAAGAGAATCAGTATGACTTAATGAGAGTAACTGACAGTCTGAGAGGATATGTGAGTCAGTGAATGTCAGTCAGAGTCAGTGAAAATCAATTAGAGTTGGTGAGTCAGTGAGAAACAGTAAAAGTCGATAAGAATTAGGGAGAGTCAGTGAGAGTCGGTGAGACTCAGTGAGAGTCTGTGAGAGTCAGTGAGAGTCTGTGAGAGTCCGTGAGAGTTGGGGAGAGTCGGTGAGAGTCGGTGAGACTCGGTGAGAGTCAGCGAGACTCAGTGACAGTCGGTGAGAATCTGTGACAGTCAGTGAGAGTCTGTGAGAGTCAGCGAGCGTCTGTGAGAGTCAGTGAGAGTCAGTGAGAGTCAGTGAGTGTCAGTGAGAGTCTGTGAGAGTCAGTGAGAATCTGTGAGAGTCAGTGAGAGTCTGTGAGAGTCAGTGAGAGTCTGTGAGAGTCAGTGAGAATCTGTGAGAATCTGTGAGAGTCTGTGAGAGTCAGTGAGAATCTGTAAGAGTCAGTGAGAGTCTGTGAGAGTCAGTGAGTGTCTGTGAATGTCAATGAAAGTCAGTAAGAGATTGGGCGAGTCCATGAATATCAGTAAGAGTCTGTGAGAGTCACTAAATGTCAGTGAGTCAGTAAGAGTCTGTGAGAGACGTTGCGAGCTGGTGAGAGAGTACGGGCTGTGGCCCTGTCCTCAGTCTTATGGCATTACTCTCTCCATATTTTCCATCAGCTGTAATTAATAAGCCGTATTGACTTTGTGCTCCACTGTCACAGATAATGCATGAGACTTTGTGTTTTCAGAGGCCTGCGCTACAGGAGTGATGTATGGGCGCTCGTCTAAAAGCCAACACAGGACGCCGCAAACATAACCACACTGGATGATCCATATCCATATCCATACACACACACACACACACAGACACACACACACTCTCTCTCTCTCTCTCTCTCTCTCTCTGTGTGAGAGACAGAGAGAGAGAGAGAGAGAGAGAGAGAGAGAGAGAGAGAGCGAGAGAGAGAGAGAGAGAGAGAGTCAGGCAGTAATGGAGGGAAATAGAGGTAGGTAACCCTGAGGTCCATCTCAGTTCTCTGTGTCAAGGGATTTAAAAAACGGATGGAAAATGACTTCTTTTCAATCCAACAGCTGTCTTTAAAAACCCACAACACACTGAGGAGAGAGCGAGAGAGAGAGAGAGAGAGAGAGAGAGAGAGAGAGAGAGAGCGAGAGAGCCGCTTGTCTTTTTCTCCGCACTGAGATTTCATTCACCGCATGTTTGTTTCTATTTCTATAAATGCAGGTAGAAAAGAAAACACCCATCTCCAAATCGAAAAGAAACTGTTAAATGTTCATAATGCTGTGAGTTGGGATAGATGGTTACTGAGAAACTTGGGATAAGGTAGAGTAAGGGAGAATAACATTTCATGTGAAGCCAATCAGAATCCGTGTTTACATCAAACCATCGACTTACAGCTGTCTCACAAACCCAAGCTAGTAGAAGTAAGCAGCAGCGATGGCTAGTCTGGAGCAGTTGGCATTTGTAAAATGAAAGTACAGCCACTGTTTTCACCTCCATGAGATAAAAGATGTACATGTAAAGTGTATACTGAGATGTTACTAATGTGTTGGGTTACATTTTATGTGAGTAATTAGTAATGGTATGTTGTGTACATTGTGTGTGAGATGTTGGTAATGGTGTGTTGGGTTACATGGTGAGTAAGATGTTGGTAATGGTGTGTTGGGTGACATGGTGTGTGAGATGTTGGTAATGGTGTGTTGGGTTACATGGTGAGTGAGATGTTGGTAATGGTGTGTTGGGTTACATGGTGTGTGAGATGTTGGTAATGGTGTGTTGGGTTACATGGTGAGGGAGAGGGTGGGAAGGGTGTGTTGGGTTACATGGTGAGTAAGATGTTGGTAATGGTGTGTTGGGTGACATGGTGTGTGAGATGTTGGTAATGGTGTGTTGGGTGACATGGTGTGTGAGATGTTGGTAATGGTGTGTTGGGTTACATGTTGAGTGAGATGTTGGTAATGGTGTGTTGGGTTACATGGTGAGTGAGATGTTGGTAATGGTGTGTTGGGTTACATGGTGTGTGAGATGTTGGTAATGGTGTGTTGGGTTACATGGTGAGTGAGATGTTGGTAATGGTGTGTTGGGTTACATGGTGAGTGAGATGTTGGTAATGGTGTGTTGGGTTACATGGTGAGTGAGATGTTCGTAATGGTGTGTTGGGTTACATGGTGTGTGAGATGTTGGTAATGGTGTGTTGGGTTACATGCTGAGTGAGATGTTGGTAATGGTGTGTTGGCTTCCATGGTGAGTGAGATGTTGGTAATGGTGTGTTGGGCTACATGGTGAGTGAGATGTTGGTAATGGTGTGTTGGGTTACATGGTGTGTGAGATGTTGGTAATGGTGTGTTGGGTTACATGGTGTGTGAGATGTTGGTAATGGTGTGTTGGGTTACATGGTGAGTGAGATGTTGGTAATGGTGTGTTGGGTTACATGGTGAGTGAGATGCTGGTAATGGTGTGTTGGGTTACATGGTGTGTGAGATGTTGGTAATGATGTGTTGGGTTACATGGTGTGTGAGATGTTGGTAATGGTGTGTTGGGTTACATGGCGAGTGAGATGTTGGTAATGGTGTGTTGGGTTACATGGTGAGTGAGATGTAAGTACTGGTATGTTGGAATGCATGGTGTGCGAGATGTTGGTAATGGTGTGTGTTAGCTCTGAGCTTATCATGATTACCATTCCACTGAACCTCGTGACTGATACATTTAATTCCAAATATTTTCTGACTTTAAATTCATATTAATATAAGGGCAGTAACCCCCCCCACACACACACACACACAGAGCTGTTACTCACATGCCGGTCTCTCTCACAAGGATGGCGGAAGGGAAATATATGGCAGGGAGAGCTTTATTGACATTTAGGAAATGAGCTGTGTTCATTAATCAGAACGTGATACGCCCATTTGTCACTGTTCCGAGCTACAGCCTGATTTACACACTCACCCCCACCGAAGGAAAACTCTTTCACTTCCTCATCAGAAGAAGATGATGGGGGAATGTGAGTGTGTGAGAGAGAGAGAGAGAGAGAGAGAGAGAGAGAGAGAGAGAGAGAGAGAGAAGACAGTGAAAAATACAGACAGACTCAGCTGTTCTGATTCAGAAATGTGTGTGTGTGTGTGTGTGTGTGTGTGTGTGTGTGTGTGTGTGTGTGTGTGTGTGTGTGTGGTCATTAGTATTCTCATCTCCTTCACTGGACCTCACTAAAAAGCTGCACAGGCTCCTAATGAATGTCTTTCTTCACGTTGGTGCCCTTTACGGCCATGTGACATCATAAATCAGCACCGCACAGAAGCCCGACCTCGGCCTCCGCCTCTAGACCGCATCTTCCCCATGACTACTGATGTCAAATTAGCATGGGGGTGGCTCCGTCTTTCTCAGAGCTGTCGGATTAGTAATCAAGAGAGACGTCTGAGTGCGGCAGGGAATGTGCGAGACACGTGCGTTTAAAATGAGGATAAATAAAACACCACGAAAATAAAGAAAAGAGAAGCAGCATGTTCATCACAGCTCCTCAATAAACTTGTTCTGACAAAGTGCTGACACTGGTGACTCCTTACATGACTGTTAAATAACCTTCTCATTGTAACAAAGGTGTTGCAATAGAAACCATTGCTTGATGGATAGAGCGCATTATGGGCGGTCCTCACTTAACGACAGGGTAACGTTCTGTAGACCCCGTCGTTAAGCAATTCCATCGTTAAATGAACCTCACTTTAGTAAACATTTTGCTTGGTTTGTATTTGTACAGTAGGCTACTGTATAGCATACGTATAGACCGTTGAATGAGAAGCCGTAACTGCTAGCAATCGCTTGAACTCTCTTACCTAGCAGCGTTGTAGACTTCCGACTGAGCAGTGAGTGCGTGCGTGCGTGCGTGAGTAGGGGGGCAGGATGGGAGATGAACATACGCGCACACTGACAACTCAGCTGCTTTGAGTCTGCTGTGACTCGTTAACAGTAAAAGTATGCTTTTGATAATTTGGCAATTTTTAACAGTCCGTCGTAAGTCCGAACCGTCGTTAACCGAGTCCGTCGTTAAGTGAGGACCGTCTGTAACGTAAGTGTGGGTTTGAAGAGCAAGAGAGAGAAAAAGGAAAGAGATGGAGAAAAAGAGAGAGTGATGGTAATAAGGAGCAAGAGAGACAGAAAAAGAGAGAGAGAGACAGGAAGAAAGAGAGTATGAGATAGAAAGTGAGACAGAGAGAAAGAGATAAAAAGGTGTGAGACAGATGAAGAGAGAAAGTGAGGCAGAGTGGTAGAAAGAAAGTGAAATAGAGACAGATATGAGGCAGAGAGACAAAGTGAGATAGAGACAGACAGAGAGGAGGTCAGGCTGATGGTGAGAGAGAGAGAGAGAGAGAGCGAGGGAGAGAGAGAGAGAGAGGGAGAGAGTAGACTGAAAAATGAAGGACGGACAGAGAGAGTGAGTGCTCCCTCCTGTCTCACTCTGGTTCTATTTATCTGTCTCTCTCTCGCTCTCTCTTTCTCACACACACACACACACACACACACACACACACACACACACACACACACGCAGAATGACTTGTGAAGAGTTCGCCTCCACGCTCGTCTCAGTGACGGCGGTAAAACCCAATCCCTCCCGTCTGTATTGCAGCCGATGCCGATGACGGCGCTCTGAGCTCAATAAAAGGCCGTCGCAGCAATTTGGCAAAGCGGATGTCGAGCAAGCACGATATAAATCTACACAAACACGCACTGTTGAACTCCGTCTGACGCGCTCCCTTCTTCCTCCTGCTAGGTTCACTTGGGCGCAGTTATACGCTAAGCGCTAGTTCACGGTACACATTTTGGCCAAGACTTGTGTTTCGTGTTAAACCGTAAACAATACAACAGTAGAATATTACAATATGATATAAATATCGCACGTGATATCTGCTGATGAAGCGAGCAACGTATACATTTTGACATCTGGAACACGGCATGTGTAACGAGCACTGTTTTTAATCCTTTATAAAGGTTTATGAAGCAGAATCGGCACTTTGATCCCCAAACAGCACTTCGCCCGGATATTTAACACAGAGTTTGTGTGTGATTTCGATCGCAGTACAAGTCTGCTGTAGCGCTCACACGCTGTTGCTTTTGCAGCCAATTGCGGACGGAACATAACCCCACCCCACCCTTTCTCTCCTGTCACTCAAAACAACACTAGCCAATCGTGAGTGACTCTGAGCTCCTACATGCATGAATGTAGAACAGGGTGGACAGCACTTCCTTTTGAGACTGTGAACTAATAACCTAATGATGATCATGGCGGCAGCTTCGGAATCGCTCTTGCGAAATGTACGAGCCAAAGACGCACAAGGTGTTGTGGACCATGGGCAGCGGTTGAGAGGTATAAAAATAAACAGCGATTTCTAATAAGCCAGCGGCTAAATTACAGTGTGGTTTGAGGATGCTGCAGCAGGCGGGGAGGAACAGGAGCAGCAGTGGGCGGGGGGGGGGGTAACTACATCTGAAAGAAGAGCCGGACAAAGGGCTGATACAAAAATTCTTATTTCTCTTTGAATCACAATTAAATGTGGGTTCTATTGTGCACTACTGTACGCACACACACACACACACACACACACACACACACACACACACACTTTACTCGAACCCCTCTGGCTCTGATATATTGGTAAAGTTTGTTCAAGGTCACTGATAAGAGGTGCAATAAATATTACTTTCAACTTATGGCACCCTCTGTGCTCTTAACACACACACACACACACACACACACACACACACACACACACACACACACACATACACACACACACACACACACACACACACACACACACACACACACACACACACTTTCTCTCTCTCTCTCTCTCTCTCTCTCACACACACACATACACACACACACACACACACACACACACACACTTTCTCTCTCTCTCTCTCTCTCTCTCTCTCTCACACACACACACACACACACACACACACACACACACACACACACACACACAAACACACACACACACACACACACATATACGCTCACACACACACACACACATATACGCTCACACACACACACACACACACACACACATGCAGTAGACATTTCTTAAACTCTATACTGTAGAATGGAGTTTCCCTCCTCACATGTAAAATTTAAAATAAAATCAGTACAAATTATTTCACGATTCGTAAATGTAAAAATAAAACCCTGTGAAAAGTCTTTGCCCTAAATTTATATTCAGCTGTTTTCTGGTTTCATCATTTATGTATACATATATCCCCTTACATCGTTTCTTAAATGTTTCCACAGTTCATCCACAAACGCCGTACGCTCAGGGTCTCCTGTTAGCTCAAGGCGACGGTCTGGCTCTTCTTCAGCTGAAGGACTTTGCTGAAGTACCAAAGTTTCCCAGAAGGTTGTAGTTACAGACATTTATTCAGTCTTTCATTTGCCGCTTAATCCTATTAGGGTTGTGGAGAGGCAGGAGCCTAACTCAGCCGACTATGAGCGAAGGTGGGGTATACCCTGAGCAGCTCACCATTCCATCACTGAGCCAATATACACACACAACCATTCACATTTGCACCAATCTGGACATGTGGTGAGAGAAAACTGGAGAACCCGGATTAAAACCAGGACAGAACCGAGAGAACATGTAAACGCCACACAGAAATACCGCTGTCGAGCCCAGGATATTCTTCCTCTGAGCCATTACGCCACTGCACCGCTCCTTAGGTACACACGGTACATACAATAATATGATTTGTCATTCATACAGCCGACTGTAGGTGAGGGCAGAGTACACCCTGGACAACTCGTCAGGCCGTGGCAGGGTAGAATCACGCTGATAATGTTTTTTTTTACATGAACCTCTCACCAGACCGTGAGACACAAGGTCGGCCTTTGATAACCCAGTTAACCGCACTGGGTGGACAGCAGTGACAACCATTGACAGTGGGGATTCGACCCCCCAACCTTAGGATCAGTAATCCAGCACCTCCGCACTGGGCCACCACCGCCCATAGTTCGATCTGTTGTTCCTTAAATCTCACAATGTTTTGGAGATGGTGGGTAAATTTAAAATCCTCTTTCATGGAGCTGTACTGAGCCCGTTCGACTTCTCACTGCACTCTGTATGGGTCAAGTCCTGTGAGTGGACAGTCCATATTTCACAGAGATGCGTCCTGTCAAAACTTGAACCACCACCAAAATCATAATTCTAATGGGTTCAGATTTCTGCACCAAATTGCTGGCTGGTCTTTGTTCTAATACAGGTGTGTTTTGTATCTTCATCCTTCTGTAGAAGATCAGCACAAATAGATCACTGAAAGCTCAATGATATCATGATGTTCACCTTCCGAACTCAACTGCACTATAGTCTGTGTTTAAGACTAATAAAGAGTACAGTGGTCTAAACATGCTTTACAGCGCAGGTACACAACTACAGGTGTATTCATGCTCTACCCCACAGCATGGATAATGTTGGAAATAGGCCTTATACGGGTATGAGTTTTAATCTCTTTCTCTTTTTAAAGGGCTTACAAGATATGTGGTGTTTTACCTTTCTGTGTCACACAAGATCAAAGTAAATGCCGGAGTTCCTATTAGTGTTTCAGGAGCAGCACACTCATCAGCAAGTTAAAAGCAGTTTACCAAAAGAATGTCTTGACCTTGCTCTGACCTTCACATTAAATCTTGACATTCCAAAATCAGGTTATCTTAGACTGACAGGGTAGCATCCCTATGATATGATGTTCGAGACCTACACTAAACGTGAGTATTGCACTTGAAACTTAAGGCCAGGCTTAAAAAATTCTTTGTTGGCAACAACATGATAAAAAAAAAGACTCACCCGGGAGGGAGGAAAATTGTTTTTTTTTTTTGCCTGTGGAGGCCACCCGGGATTCGCAGGTATTTTTTTTTCATACATCATGCTATATTATGTATGTGATGTTGTTAACACAGTAGAATGAAATAAATATCTTTATATTTGTTTCGGCAGTACGGTGGAGTAGTGGTTAGCACGTCCACCTCACAGCAAGAAGGTCTGGGTTCGATTCCCGGCCTGGGCATTTCTGTGTGGAGTTTACATGTTCTCCCCATGCTTGCGTGGGTTTCCTCTGGGTGCTCTGGTTTACTCCCATAATCCAAAGACATACACAGTAGGTTATTTGGCTGTTCTAAATTGCCCACAGGTTTGCATCGTGCAGAAGGCAATGGCTGCAGTGCACTAATCTTGCCAAGAAAACCTCCATGAAGATGATAACCAGGGTGTTATCCTTCATGGTGGGTCGCCAATGATCGTCCTATGACTCAGGCACTAGATAGATAGATGGATAGATATTTGTTTCTTCAACATATCAACTTTTAATATTGAAGTCAACAACTAACAAATACCTTCGTCATGCTCCGTGCCATTTCTGGCATTGTATAATTAACTTGTATTTGTTCGAAAATGTCAGCAAATGTGTTGCTCAATTTGAAACAAATTAATTTATTTATTATTTTCACGTTGGGACCTTAAATAGTGACAAGAGAACAGTTTTTTTGTTTGGTTTGTTTGTTTGTTTGTTTTTTTGCCTAATCATTGTCTCCTTCCATCATGCTTTCCACCTTTGTTGTTATGACAGTACTGTCCAATGAGAATCGCTGTTTCACTGAATTGGTGAAATTGACCAATCACAAGGCGCAGTTGATACTGATTTCGTTTTGGTCACTTTTTAGTACGGTGTATGATAGGGGACACACGTTTTTTCAACACAACCAACTGGTATATTTTTATTTTCTGTTTCTGTGAATGCTCAGGCAGGGTTTTCATGTACAATTTCAGCCCAACCGGCCGTGTTACCGCCAACAAAGATATTTTTAAGGCTGGCCTAAACGTGAATATTGCACTGACCAGGTCGACGGTCTGAATGATGGTTACTCAGTGAGTGTGTTTGACAATGGTGATGGTGGTTACACATTTAACAGCTTGTGAGTAAAAGTTGTTCTTGAATCGCTTAGTTTTTGTTTTCAGTGTCCTGTACCTTTTACCGCAGGGTAGAGGAAAGGAAAGGGGCATCCATGGTGTGCGGGGTCCCTGATAATTTCACTGGCTTTCCTCTGAAGTCTGTCAGTGTAAATGTCACTGAGGGAGAGTAGTGTAGTTCCAATTACCCGCTCTGCCGTCCTCATCACCCGCCGCAAGGCCTTCCTGTCCTCTGCAGTACAGCTGCTGAACTACACTGTACAGTAGTAGGTCAGGATGCTCTCCATTTACTTTGTTAGTTTAATATCTGTATACTGATATTATTGCTAATAACTTGCCTTTTATGTCCTGAAAGGACTGATGTCATATTCTCATGACTTTGTTTTCTCAAAAGAGTGAAACAGACTTTTCAAATTGGCTAAAACAAACTATCAAACAGATTTTTGCAGGTTGCAGCTTCAAAACTGCAAGAAAAAGACACCTCATAATAAAAATATGTGTAAGATTTGTCCCTCCAACCCTTAACACATGTCCATGAGAAATAAGAGTTTGAAAGGCTTGCCTGTTCAGTTCACCATAAAAGAATTTTCCTCTTTACTTTATTTAATATGAACTGTTAGATCATTTACTTTATATAATCACAACATATCAGTGCCAATGAAATAGCATTCAAGAAATATGATTTCTCTAAAAGAATACAAGAATTTAAAAAAAATATTCGATTACAGGTGGTGCTGTATAACCTATTGTGTAATGTCTGTGTATGTACAGTAATGGTGTAAATCTAGCAGGAGACATGGATCAGGTGACCAGCAACATTTCTGAATGATCCTGGGAGCTATGTTGTTGGGGGCATTATGCCCCTGGTAGGGTCTCCCAAAGCAGACAGGTCCTAGGAGAAGGTCCAAACTAAGTGCAGTTCAGAAAACCCCATGACAGAAAAACTACAAGGATTCAGTTTCCCTTGCCCAGACATGGATTGCCAATGTCCCCCATGGAGCCGGGGCTGGGGGACGGGCTCGAAGTTGAGCACCTGGAAATGGAGAGGAGACCTGGTCTGCCCTACTATGGACCCACCAAGTGTGGGAGGGACGACAGGAGTCGGGTGCAGTGTACGCAGGATGGCAGCCAGAAGTGTGGGTTCTGCCAGACCGATCCTTGGCAACTGACTCTGATGCTTGGGACATGGAATGTCACCTCTGTGGTGGGGAGGGAGCCTGACCCAGTGCTATCCACATGCGCTTTGTAGATTTGAAGATAGGGTGAGAAGCTCAGCCGAGAGATGGTCGGAGTAGAACTGCTGCTTCTTCTTGTTGAGAGGAGGCTCAGGTACCTGGTTAGAATGCCTTCTGAATGCCTCCATGGTGTGCTGTTTCGGACATGTCCAATTGGAGAAAGATCCTGGGGTTGACCGAGAACATACTGGAGGGACTAAGTCTCTAGGATGGTTTGGGAATGCCTCAGTGCCCCCCCCCCCTCCCTCCCCCGGAACAGCCTGAGAAAATGGCTAGAGAGAGGGACGTCTGGACCTGGTTGCTTAAGCTTCTGCCCCTGTGACCCGACCCCAGTTTAAGCAGACGAGGATTAAGATGAAAAAGACTATTAATGTCTAGAGCCTATCTCAGCTGACACTACATAATACACAGCTCACGAGTCAATTGCAGGGCCAACAAACACAATCATTCACAATACGTAATGCACATGTCTTTGGCCTGTGAGAGAAGAAACCAGATTACCCAGAGAAAACCCACGCAAGCATGGCAAGAACATGCAAACTCTAAACAGAAACAGCTGAGGCAAGGATTTGAACCCAGAACCTTTTTTTCTGCAGCGTATGTGCTAAACACTATGCCACCTTGCCGAAGGAACAGTTGGACTGATCTGACAAAATCAATCTAAACAGTTCTGAACATTTTGATGAATATGGCAGCTTTCATAAGCCTGAGACAAAATACAATGATGGAACTCAAGGTGAGGAAGTGGACAGAGGGCAGCTATGGCCTAATAGTTAAAGAAGTGGCTTTAGGACCAAAAGATCGCTGGTTTGATTCCTGAACCAGCAGGGAAAATGTGTGGCTGTGGGAGGAGTAAGCTACCCACCTCCACAGCCATGGATGAAGCGTGCTTGAGCAAGGCACCTAACCCCCAACTGCTCTTGTGGTACAGCAACGCATAGCAGCCCACGGCTTCATGTGTTTGTGGGCTCAATGCTTATGTGATCAGTTTGGATTGATAAATGCAGAAGTCGAAGTTTCCTTTGTGGAACAATATATATATATAAAGAAAAAATTCTATTGATCTAGTGATGTACGGCCTAATTCCTCATTCCTGTGTTTATTTCTGCTTGCTGGTGGTAGCATCATGTTGGGAAGATATTTCACTGGGATTTTTCTTGGGATTGTCAGATCCACAGATTTATAGGAACAACACTATTCTAAAGAATCTCTGATGAGAGCAGTGTTTCTAAACAGGATTCTTTTTGTCTCTCCTGGAATTTTCATCCCATCCAGATTTTTTTGAAAGCATGTTTTAAAAAGAATATAAAGGTACTTTTGTGTCTATAAACTGACCAACAAAAATGCCAGGCATGTGTGTTGGTCAAGTTTTTCTCTACCTCTATCAGTCCTAGCTGAGAAAAATATCAAACGGAATGATGATCAACTAATAAAGAACTACATAACACTATCCAAGAACAAATAATCCAGCAATGAGTCACCCAGAAGAAGTCTGAGATAAGCTCTTCTGGATTTAAAAAAAAATCAGCTAAATGAATCAACTCCTCAAAATGTCCGTGCACGAGACATTACCCAGCTGCTTTGTTTTCCTTGGAAGCACCAAATGTTTCATGATGTGTTACTAAAACCTGTGAAGGGATGAGTTTTAAATGCTTTCTCCACCCACAGCTATCCTTTAAAGCATCTCATGTTGCTTTTACTCCAGCTGCTGATTGTGTCTACCTCAGACGCGAGTCTCGGATACACCGCTTCACAAAAAGCTCCAGATGTGCGCCAAACGACTCCTTAAAAGACAGTGGAGACAACAAAGTCTGAAAATAACTTGGTGAGCTAAGATTGCGTGTGGGAGTGAAGTGAAGCACTGGAGCGATTATACAACATAAACAAGAGAAAATCACACACATCTGAAATGGACAAGAAAGACCGTGGCAGGCAAGGGATCTGACCACTGGCCTTTAATCAAGGAATCAAGGGAAAGTGTGTGTTTGTGTGTGTGTGTGTGTGTGTGTGTGTGTGTGTTTGTGTGTGTGTGTGCGTATGTGTATGTGCATGTGCAAATTTGTTTGTGTGTGCGCATGTGTATGGGTGTGTACTTGTGTATGTTTTCATGCGTGTACGTGTGTGTGCATGTGTATGTTTGTATGTGTGTGTATATGTGGGTGCATGTTTGCTTGAATGTGTCTGGATGTGTGTATGTCCGTGTGTGTGCTTGTATGTGTGTGCATGTGTACTAGTCCTTCTCAAAATATGAGCATATTGTGATAAAGTTCATTATTTTCTGTAATATCCTGATAAAAATTAAACTTTCATATATTTTAGATTCATTGCACATCAACTGAAATATTTCAGGTCTTTTATTGTTTCAGTACTGATGATTTTGGCATACAGCTCATGAAAACCCAGAATTTCTATCTCAAAAAATTAGCATATCATGTTCAGGTAGTCTAAACGAGCTATTAACATAATCATCTGAATCAACCAATTAACTCTAAACACCTGCAAAAGATTCCTGAGGCTTTTAAAATCCCCCAGCCTGGTTCATTATTCAAAACCACAATCATGGGTAAGACTGCCGACCTGACTGCTGTCCAGAAGGCCATCATTGACACCCTCAAGCAAGAGGGTAAGACGTAGAAAGAAATCTCTGAGCAAATAGGCTGTTCCCAGAGTGCTCTATCAAGGCACCTCAGTGGGACGTCTGTGGGAAGGAAAAAGTGAAAGAAGGGCCGATTCCAGACCTTGGGGGACCTGTGGAAGCAGTGGACTGGGCTACAGGTGCCGCATTCCCCAGGTCAAGCAACTTTTGAACCAGAAACAGCGGCAGAAGTGCCTGACCTGGGCTACAGAGAAGCAGCACTGGACTGTTGCTCAGTGGTCCAAGGTACTTTTTTCAGATGAAAACAAATTGTGCATGTTGTTCAGAAATCAAGGTGCCACAGTCTGGAAGAAGACTGGGGAGAAGGAAATGCCTGAAGTCCAGTGTCAAGTGCTCACAGTCAGTGATGGTCTGGGGTGTCATGTCAGCTGCTGGTGTTGGTCCACTGTGTTTTATCAAGGGTGGGGTCAATGCAGCTAGCTATCAGGAGATTTTGGAGCACTTCATGCTTCCATCTTCTGAAAAGCTTTATGGAGATGAAGATTTCATTTTTCAGCACGACCTGGCACCTGCTCACAGTGCCAAAACCACTGCTAAATGGTTTACTGACCATGGTATTACTGTGCTCAATTGGCCTGTCAACTCTCCTGACCTGAAGCCCATAGAGAATCTGTGGGATATTGTGAAGAGAAAGTCGAGAGACACCAGACCCAACAATGTGGATGAGCTTAAGGCCGCTATCGAAGCATCCTGGGCCTCCATAACACCTCAGCAGTGCCACAGGCTGATTGCCTTCATGCCACGCCGCATTGAAGCAGTCATTTCTGCAAAAGGATTCCTGACCAAGGATTGAGTGCATAACTGAACATAATTATGAGAAGGTTGACGGTTTTTTTGTATTAAATCACTGTTTTATTGGTCAGATGAAATATGCTAATTTTTTGAGATATGGATTTTTGGTTTTTCTTTACTTTTTTGCCAAAATTATCAATATTAAAACAATAAAAGGCTTGAACTACTTCAGTTGTGTGTAATGAATCTAAAATATATGAAAGTCTAATGTTTATCAGTACATTACAGAAAATAATGAACTTCATCATAATATGCTAATTTTTTGAGAAGGACCTGTATATGCTCGTATGTGTGCGTGTGTGATGCATGTGTACTTGTGTGTGTTTGTGTGTGCATGCTTGTAGTGTGTGCTTGTGTGTGTGCATGCATGTGTATGTTTGTGTATATGTGGGTGCATGTTTGTGTGTGTATGTGTGCGTGCTTGTCAGTGTGTATGCTTGCGTGTGTGCACATGTGTTTGTGTGTGTGTGCTTGAATGTGTGTGCATGTGTGTATGTCCGTGTGTGCTTGTGTGTGTGCGTGCTTGTGTGTGTATGTGCTTGTGTGTATGTGTGAGTGCGTGTGTGTGTGTGTGTGTGTGTGTGCGTTTGTATGTGTGTGCGTGTGCTTGTGTGTGTGTATGTGTGTGTGCATTTGTATGTTTGTGTGTGTGTGCGTGTGTGCATTTGTATGTTTGTATGTGTGTGCTTGTGCATGTTTGCGTGTGTATGTGTGTGCTTGTATGTGTACGAGTGCGTGTGTGTGTGTGTGTGTGTGTGTGTGTGTGTGGTTTAAATAAGCGTTTGTGGAAGCACCAGATGGAGTCTCTAAATCTGTGGTTAACCTCAAATGCTGTTAAAGTGGATGAGAAAGTGGAGGAAAGGGGGAGGGGGAGAATTGAGGAGAGAGGGAAAGAGAGCAACAGGGAGAAAGACAGACAGTAAAAGAGAAACAGAAAGACAGAGTGGGAGAGGCAGACAGAAGGGATGAAGGAATAAATTGAGAGCACCGAGAACAGATAGACAGGCAGGGAGGCAGAAAGAGAAAGAAAGACAGGAAAAGACAAGCCGACAGACAGGAAGAGAGGGAGAATGGAACAGAGAGTCCGACAGGAAGGCAGAAATAGACAGAAAATCAGGAATGGAGGGAGTGAAAACAGATAGCAATGAAGAAGAAGAAGCAGGGAGACAGACAGGCAGGGAAAAGGACAGAGACAGACAGTGAGAATAAACAGGGGGAGATTGATAGGGAGATAGAAACAGAGCGAGGAACGAAGAAAGAAACAGGGTGTGACTGAAAGAAAGATGAAAAGTATGTCAGTCAGTCTGTCTGTCTCCCCCTCAGCGTGAACCTGTCTGTTGTATGTTTACATTATATGCGAGAGGTGGATAATCTCAGCCCTCACGGTGGTCATGTCTCCACACTGTACGCTCTCTCCTCATTTTAAACCTAAAATCATTTCGAACACCTCCTCCTCCAGCGCT
Organism: Plotosus lineatus; assembly: GCA_024760905.1. NCBI lineage: Eukaryota > Metazoa > Chordata > Actinopteri > Siluriformes > Plotosidae > Plotosus > Plotosus lineatus. The sequence continues at coordinate 12,067,770 of CM045729.1, forward strand.
CACGCCGAAAGCCTGCGATAGAAAGTACAATAATAAAGACAGATACATGTGTTTTTACTGAAAGTGACGTCTAAGAACAACCAGACAGGAAGTAAACATCAGGTGAGACAGGCGGTAGTGACACGTCTCTTTGCTCCTGTGAACACAACACAATATCTCGACAAATATTTCACATCAACCAAAAGTGCTGTCAGTTTCATTAATCTCTCTCTCTCCCTCTCTCTCTCTCTCAGACACACACACACACACACACACACACACACACACACACACACACACCAGTGAAGCCACTAAGGTAAATGTGTGGAGTGTAACAATAAAGAAATTAAAATACACGACTCCTGTACCGTTCACTCATTCCCCAAGTTTATTAAACCTCTCCGCTCTCGAACAAATACAATTTCATTCGCCTGCACTTCATTTCAGCTAATCTGATCAAAACATACTCATTACAACTGTGCGTATGTAGTGTATACACACACACACACACACACACACACACACACACACACATTTTATATATATATATATATATATATATATATATATATATATATATATATATATATATATATTTTTTTTTATATATATTTTCCATTCGGCTGTTCCCTTCAGGGGTCGCCACAGCGAATCATCTGCCTCCATCTCACCCTATCCTTTTCATCTTCTTCTTTTACACCAACTGCCTTCATATCCTCTTTCACTACGTCCATGAATCGTCTCTTTGGTCTTCCTCTGGGCATTCTGCCTGGTAGTACCAACCTCAGCATCTTCTTCTTCTTCTTCTTTTCCTTTCGGCTGTTCCCTTCAGGGGTCGCCACAGCAAATGATCTGCCTCCATCTCTCCCTATCCTCTGCATCTTCTACTCTTACTCCAACGACTTTCATGTCCGCCTTCACTGCATCCATAAATCTTCTCTTTGGTCTTCCTCTGGGCCTTTTGCCTGGTAGTTCCAACCTCAGCATCCTACGACCAATATACTCACTATCCCTCCTCTGTACATGTCCAAACCATCTCAATCTAGCCTCTCTGACTTTGTCTCCAAAACATCTAACATGTGCTGTCCCTCTGATGTACTCATTTCTGATCCTATCCATCCTCGTTACTCCCAAAGAGAACCTCAACATTTTCATCTCTGCTACCTCCAACTCTGACTCCTGTCTTTTCCCCAGGGCCACTGTCTCTAAACCATACAACATTGCTGGCCTCATCACCGTCTTGTACACTTTTCCCTTCATTCTTGCACCGATACTCTCCTATCACACATCACACGGACACTTTTCTCCATCCATTCCAACCTGCCTGCGCGCTTCTTCACCTCTTTTCCACACTCTCCATTGCTCTGGATTGTTGACCCTAAGTACTTAAAATCCTCCACCTTCTTTATCTCTGCCCCTGTAACCTCAAAGTTCCTCTTGGGTCCTTGTCGTTCACACACATGTATTCTGTCTTACTAAGACTAACCTTCAATCCCCTCCTTTCCAGGGCATACCTCCACCTCTCTAGATTTTCCTCCACTTGGTCTCTGCTCTCACTACAGATCACAATGTCATCTGCAAACATCATAGTCCATGGAGATTCTTGTCTAACCTCATCTGTTAGCCTGTCCATCACCATAGCAAACAAGAAGGGCTGAGAGCTGACCCTTGATGTAGTCCCACCTCCACCTTGAACTCTTCTGTCACACCGACAGCACACCTCACCACTGTCTTACATCTATCATACATGTCCTGCACCACTCTAACATACTTCTCTGTCACTCCAGACTTCCTCATACAATACCACAGTTCTTCTCTCGGCACCCTGTCATATGCTTTCTCCAGATCCACAAAGGCACAATGCAGCTCCTTCTGACCTTCTCTGTACTTCTCTATTAACATCCTCAAAGCCAAACACTGCATCTGTGGTGCTCTTTCTTGGCATGAAACCAAACTGTTGTTCACAAATGCTGACCTCTGCCCTTAGTCTTGCTTCCACTATTCTTTCCCATAGCTTCATTGTATGGCTCATCAACTTTATCCCTCTGTAGAATTGCCACACCTCTGTACATCGCCCTTGTTCTTAAAAATGGGCACAAGCACCCTTCTCCTCCATTCCTCTGGCATCTGCTCACTTTCTAAGACCTTGTTGAATATTCTTGTCAGAAAATCTACTGCTACCTCCCCTAGACACTTCCATACCTCAACTGGTATGTCATCAGAGACCAACTGCCTTTCCACTCTTCATCCTCTTCAATGCCCTCCTCACTTCTCCTTACTAATCTTTGCTACTTCCTGCTCCTCAACTTGGTCACCCCTTCCTACTCTTTTTCTCTCTCATTTTCCTCATTCATCAGCTCTTCAAGTACTCTTTCCATCTTCCCAGCACACTTCTGTCATCAGTCAATACATTTCCCTCTCTGTCCTTTATCCTCCTAACTTGCTGCCGTCTTTCCCATCTCTATTTCTCTGCTGTGCTAACCTGTATAGATCATTTTCTCCCTCCTTACTGTTTAACCTATCATACAAGTCATCATCGCCCTCTGTTTGGCCTTTGACACTGCTACCTTCGCCTTACGCTGTGTCTCCCTGTACTCCTGTTTACTCTCTTGGTCCTCTCAATGTCCCACTTCTTCTTGGCTAACCTCTTCTTTTGTACACCTCCTGCACTTCCTCATTCCACCACCAAGTTTCCTTATCTACTTTCCTTCCAGAGGACACACCAAATACTCTCCTACCGGTCTCCTGATCACATTGGCTGTGGTTGTCCAGTCCTCTGGAAGCACTTCCTGACTACCCAAAGCCTGTTTCAACTCCTCCTTGAAGACAACCACGACCTCTTCCTTTTCAGCTTCCACCACTTTGTCTTCTGCTCTACCTTTGCCTTTTCACCTTTCTCACCATCAATGTCATCCTGCACACCACCATCCTATGCTGTTTGGCAACCTCTCACCCACTACTACTTTGCAGTCACTGACTTCCTTCAAATTACATCGCCTACACAAGATGCAGTCTACCTGTGTGCTCTTACCTCCGCTTTCATAAGTCACCTATGCTTCTGTTTCTTCTGGAAGAAAGTATTCACCACAGCCATTTCCATCCTTTTTGCAAAATCGATCAACATCTGTCCTTCTGTGTTCCTGTCCTGGATACCAAACCTGCCCATCACTTCCTCGTCCCTCTGTTGCCTGCACCAACATGTCCATTGAAGTCTGCTCAATGACCACTCTTTCACCTCTGGGGTACTCTGCATCACTTCATCTAACTCACTCCAGAATCTCTCCTTCTCTTCTAACACATCCTGCCTGTGGGGCATAAGCACTAACAACATTGACTATCACGCCTTCAATTTCTAACTTGAGACTCATCACTCTGTCTGACACTCTTTTCACTTCTAGAACATTCCTGACAAACCCTCCTTCAGATGACTCCTACTCCATTTCTCTTCCCATCCACACCATTATAAAACAGTTTAAACCCTGCTCCTAAGCTTTTAGCCTTTCTACCTTTCCACCTTGTCTCCTGAACACACAGTATGTCCACCTTCCTCCTCTGCATCATGTCAGCCAGCTCCTATCTTTTCCTTGCATAGTTCCAACATTCAAAGTCCCTACTCTCAGTCCGAGGCTCACGCATTTCCTCTTCTCTCTCTGCCCTACGGACACGCCTCCGCCTCTCTCCTTCTTGACGTCTTCGACCAACAGTAGTCCAATTTCCATCAGCACCCTGTTGGTTGACAGCACTGATAGGCGGTCGTTGTTAACCAGAACCTCGACCGATCCTGTATGAATTTTGTTTTGATCATTTGCATTTTTAAATGTGGCAGAAGTTTTACGCCGGATGCCCTTCCTGTCGCAACCCTCTGCATTTATCCGGGCTTGGGACCGGCATAAGGGGGAGAGACACTGGTTAGTGCCCCCCCCGCCTCATGGCTGCATCCTACTACCAATATACTCACTATCCCTCCTCTGTACATGTCCAAACCATCTCAATCTCTGACGTTGTCTCCAAAACGTCTTACATGTGCTGTCCCTCTGATGTGCTCATTCCTGATTCTATCCATCCTCGTTACTCCCAAAAAGAACCTCAACATTTTCATCTCAGCTACCTCCAGTTCTGCCTCCTGTCTTTTCCCCAGGCCCACTGTTTCTTAACCATACAACATTGCTGGCCTCAACACCATCTTGTACACTTTCACACATCACACCGTACACTTTTCTCCAACCATTCCAACCAGCCTGCACACGCTTCTTCACCTCTTTTCCACACTCTCCATTGCTCTGGATTGTTGAGCCTAAGTACTTAAAATCATCCACCTTCCTTATCTCTGCTCCCTGTAACCTCACCATTCCTGTTGGGTCCTTGTCATTCATGCACATGTATTCTGTCTTACTGAGGCTAACCTTCATTCACCTCCTTTCCAGGGCATACCTCCACCTCTCTAGATTTTCCTGCACTTGTTCTCTGCTCTCACTGCAGATCACAATGTCATCTGCAAACATCATAGTCCATGGAGATTCTTGCTTAACCTCGTCTGTCAGCCTGTCCATCACCATAGCAAACAAGAAGGGGGTCAGAGCTGACCCTTGATGCAGTCCCACCTCCACCTTGAACTCTTCTGTCACACCAACAGCACACCTCACCACTGTCTTACATCTCTCATACATGTCCTGCACCACTCTAACATACTTCTCTGCCACTCCAGACTTCCTCATGCAATACCACAGTTCCTCTATCGGCACCCTGTCATATGCTTTCTCCAGATCCACAAAGGCACAATGCAGCTCCTTCTGACCTTCTCTGTACTTCTCTATTTACATCCTCAAGGCAAGCACTGTATCTGTGGTGCTCTTTCGTGGCATGAAACCAAACTGTTGTTCACAAATGCTGACCTCTGCCCTTAGTCTTGCTTCCACTATTCTTTCCCATAACTTCATCGTATGGCTCATCAACTTTATCCCTCTGTAGTTGCCACAACTCTGCACATCTCCCTTGTTCTTAAAAATGGGCACCAGCACACTTCTCCATTCCTCTGGCATCCTCTCACTCTCTAAGACCTTGTTGAATGTTCTTGTCAGGAACGCTACTGCTTCCTCTCCTGGACACTTCCATATACCACCTCAAGTGACAAACATAATTTAGAGTACCGGACAGAAAACTCACAGATCAGTTTATAGGCATATAGGCACTGCCTAAACGAAGCTGAAGAGGATGTGTGTATGTATGTATCTATGTATGTAAGCTAAGCTAAAGCGCTAAAGCTTTACTTTGAACCTAGAGAGGTGGAGGTATGCCCTGGAAAGGAGGTGAATGAAGGTTAGCCTCAGTAAGACAGAATACATGTGTATGAATGCCAAGGACCCAACAGGAACGGTGAGGTTACAAGGAGCACAGATAAGGAAGTTGGCGGATTTTAAGTACTTAGGCTCAACAATCCAGAGCAATGGAGAGTGTGGAGAAGAGGTCAAGAAGCGTGTGCAGGCAGGTTGGAACGGTTGGAGAAAAGTGTCCGGTGTGATGTGTGATAGGAAGGTATCGGAAAAAATGAAAGGAAAAGTGTACAAGACGGTGTTGAGGCCAGTGATGTTGTATGGTTTAAAACAGTGGCCCTGGGAAAAAGACAGGAGGCAGAGCTGGAGGTAGCAGAGATGAAAATGTTGAGGTTCTCTTTGGGAGTAATGAGGATGGATAGGATCAGGAATGAGCACATCAGCGGGACAGCACATGTAAGACATTTTGGAGACAAAGTCAGAGAGGCTAGATTGAGATGGTTTGGACATGTACAGAGGAGGGATAGTGAGTCTATTGGTAGTAGGATGTTGAGGTTGGAACTACCAGTCAGAAGGCATAAAGGAAGACCAAAGAGACGATTCATGGATGTGGTGAAGGAGGACATGAAGGCGAAAAGGTGTAAGGGAAAAAGATGCAGAGGATAGGGTGAGATGGAGGCAGATGATTCGCTGTGGCGACCCCTGAAGGGAAAAGCCGAAAGGACAAGAAGAAGAAGAAGACTCGAGGTGGTATATGGCATTACTGATTAGATAGATTTAGTGCTTTAGCGCTAGCTTGAGCTTTATGAGGGTGATACATACATAGTACTGTATCAACAACAACTAATCAATGGACTTCCCCAAGACAGCTTTATTAGGGTGATACATAGTATAAACAACTTCCAGACTTCCCCAGAACATACATAGTATCAACAACTTGAGTAAGTTCACAAATCAGTGAGTGAGTGAGCTAGTCAGTGAATCAGTGACTCAGCCAATTTTAATGTATGACTAATTGAGTGAGGGAGTCATTGAGTGAATTAGTAAGTGAGCAACTGAGTGAATCAATAACTGAGTCAATGAGGGAGGGAAGCAATGAGTGAATGAATCAGTCAGTGAATCAGTAAGTCAGAGCTGAATGAGTGAATAAGTGAGAGAGTCATTGAGTCAGTACACAAATCAAGGAGTGAGTTAGTCAGTGAGTGAGTGAATCATTGAGTGAGTGAATCCGTAAGTCAGTGGCTGAATGAGTGAATAAGTGAGAGAGTCATTGAGTAAGTACACATATCAAGGAGTGAGTTAGTCAGTGAGTGAGTGAATCATTGAGTGAGTGAATCAGTAAGTCAGGGGCTGAATGGGTAAATAAGTGTCAGTGAATAAGTGCATTAGGGCAGTGGGCAGGTCTTTTGGACCTGTGGTGGGGTTAGGCATCCCAGCCACCACAAGTCTCTTGTGTGCATGCCACAAGACAGTTGGTAAGAGTAGGACCTGTCTACCTACGCATCCGGCTGATTGTGTGGAAGAAACCACCAAATCGGTTCAACAGACAAGAAGGCGGACCTAGCAAAGCATCGCTAGGAACAGTGAGACACACAGGACACTGCTGACCATCCACTGCATTCTGACCTATCTCCAGCCTGCTCGACTATGTCGTGCCACTGGACACAGATAGAGTGGGACGAGAAAGCGAGGCTGACGATCTGCGCACACTCTCCCTCACTTAAATCCAACTCAAGCACACGTTATGACTTCAACCATATCGCAGATCATCAATCTGATATGACGTCATGGTCATCTTCGACCTCGAAGGACGACCAACAACAAGTACATAAATCAGGGAGTGAATAAGTGACTGAGTGACTGAGTGAGTGAGTCAGTCAGTGAATCAGTGAGTGAGTCAGAGAGTAATTCAGTGAGTGAATCAGTCAGTGTGTAAATGAGTGAGTGAATCAGTCTGTGAGTGAATCAGTGAGAGGTTGAATCAGTGAGTGAGTGAATCAGTGATTGACACTGTAAGTAATTTTCCCAACCTGCATCACTCACATCTCTGATGCATCTGATATTCTCAAATACACAGAGTTAGCAGTAATAATTAGTGTAATTTCATCACTATTAGAGTTCATGTTGAATTTTATTACAGAGCCTGATGAAAAATTATAATGACAGAACATTATCGCATGTTACAGCAGAGAGGTGTTTCCTTCACAGTCGTTTTAATACGAGGGATGAAACCATGAAATGACAAGAAAAGAGTGATTTCTGATTTCTCCAAAGAGATTTTAAAGATGGAATTGTTGTGAAACTAAATAAAGTCAAAATGAGTTGGTTAGATAATCATTAAAGTGCAGCTCAGTGTATAATCATCATGGACCAGACGGGGATCAGAGGAGAACAGAGACATGACTATACGGGGTAATGACACGGGTTTTCCTCGATGACTATCAAACCAAGACATCGTTACACAAAGCCTCCTGTAAATGAGATCCGATCCACAGCATGATTCAGATAATCGCACTACCTGGTGAAAATGATCAGGTGCCTGCGTTTGGGCTCCTGTAGGAATGAACATCTGGTGCTCGAAATATGCTGCGTTTCTTTCTCTTTTTCAGTAGAAATGGAGAAAAACAACTGATGAAGATTTCAAGGTTTCATGGTTGGTCAACGGCGTGTAACGACATTTCTGTGCGTCCCTGTCTGTACCTTTAATGAACGAGTGAGTGGATCAGTTGATGAATGAGTAAATCATGTAGACTGCTGATCTAGGAACTAAATTATTACATGCTCAAGGAAGCAAGTGAATAAATCAATGAGTGGGGCAGCCGTAGACTAAAGGTTAGAGAAGTGGCTTTAGGACTGAAAGGTCATGGGTTTGATTCCTGAACCAGCAGGGAAAATGTGCGGTGGTGGGGGAGTGAGCTGCAACTTCCCTTCCTCCACCTTCATGGCTTCAGTGCCCTTGAGCAAGGCACGTAACCCACAACTGCCCTGTGGGTGCCACCAATGTGTGCTGCCCACTACTACAAGTGTGTGCTCACTGTTGACGTGTGTGTGTGTGTGTGTGTGTGTGTGTGTGTGTGTGCTCACATTGGATGGGTTAAATGCAAAAGTCAAAGTTTCCCTTCTAGCATAACACAGTACAAAATTCATTCATTTCCTGAAGCAATTCATCTTAATTCAGGTTGCGAGGAGGCTGGCACTCATCTCTGCAGATTCTGGGCGAGGGCAGAGTACAACCTATACAGCTTGCCAGGCCATCGCAGGGCAGAAACACACTAAGAGCTATACTGCTACTCTTGACAAAAATCAGCAATAGTTCTTTTCCGTATAAAAATGTAAAAATAACTAAATTAATAAAAATAATAACAAATGAGTGATTGAGTGAGGCAGTACCTGTTGGTAAAGCTGGATCATTGATCCCAAGGATGGGAGTTCAAGCCCCACTCTCGACATGTTGTCACTGTCCCCCCAGTGCACTTAGCTGGGTTATCAAAGGCCATGTCTCTCACTGAATGGCGTGAGGCCATAAAAGAACCATTACTGATTTTCGACAAGAGAAGCTGCATAACCGTCAGCGTGATTCTCCCCTGTGATGGCCTGGCGAGCTGTCCAGAGTATGCTCTCCCCTTACGCAGAGTCGGTTGAGATGGGCGCCAGCCTCCCCGCGATCCTAATTAGGATTAAGCAGTTCATAAAATGAATGAATGAATGATTGAGTGAATCAATTAATAATCGAATGAATCAATAATGGAAATTTTGTGATTAAGGAACTTGATCGGTATACGGTCGGCCCTCGACTTACGAAATTAATTCATTCCAGAGCCTTTTTAGTAACGCAGAGGTTTCGTAAGTAGAGGTGCATTTTACATGTAAAATGCGTGATTTGTTCCAAGGCTCCCAAGACCACCCCATAAACCCTTTAAAAATGATAAACGTACAACAATTTTGTATGAAATATGTGTTAAAAGTAAATGGAAATTATTTATTAAACCATTTAAACATTTTATTAACATATTAAACCATTTTATTAACATATTTATTAATTAAACCATTATTAAACATTTTTATTAACACACACACACACACACTGTCTATCTCTCTATATATATCTCTCTCTGTGTCTCTCTCGCTCTCTCTCTCTCTCTCTCAAACACACACACACACACACACACACACACACACACACACACAACACACATTTGTGGCACTCCATGTGGGCATTTTAAGACGGGGAATTCAAAGCGCATTCTCTGCTTGACAGATCGGACTTTAACTTGTTTCCTTGAGGGACCGGAGGTCCGGATGAGCTGTGCTTTGCTGACATTCGGCGGAGTGCGCCACATTTATTAAACATTTACTGAGTTAAACAACTTAAAAAACGAAAAATAAGATGCAATGTGCACTCTCGAAAGACAGTTAAAAGAACGCCTCCTTTCATCTCTAACTGACTCTATATGCAGTCTCTCTCTCTTTCTCTCTCTCTATCTCTCACAAACACACACACACACACACACAAAACTCTTATCTGTTGTGTTTTGCCGAATGCAAATTTGGGCTCTGCCCACACGCAACGCACAACCGACGGAGCAATTGTATTTAAATGTTTAAATGGACAGGATGTTGTATTTAAAGCGGAATGACAGTACCTGTTTGAAAGATCAGCGGTCCTGATTCAATATTAACTTGCTTCCTTGTGAGATCGGAGGTCTTGTCCCACGGAGCACTCTGTTTTCATGCTCCTTCTGCTTCAATATCAAGCCGAAATAATCGCCTCCATCACTGTATTTCCGCTTTAAGATCTCCTTCTGCTTCAATATCGTCCCGATTGTAGAGGGGTTTTGGGGATGACGAAATATAACGCTGCAATCATTAATCTCTAAACAAGCCAACAGTCCTGTTCAACACTCCACGCGTGTGACAAACAAGAAGTACGGGTGTAGGAAGTATGGGTACAGGTCAGCTCCCTCCTGGCCAATGGGAGGCCAGCGGGGTGGGATGTTGGGAGACAGCCAATGAGAGAGCAACTCACGCATTGTTTGAATTTTGAATGGTGCATTTGAATTTTTGAATGGTGCGTTTGGTGCTTTTCGTAAAAAGAAGTTGTTTTCGTAAAAAGAGGACGAAAATTTAGGAAAATGTTTTTCGTAACCTGGATTTTTCGTACTTAGAGGTTTTCGATTGTACTGAATGAGTGTGTTATTCGATAATGTAGGGTGTAAATCAGTTATCAAATGTTTGAGTGTATGTATTAGTAAGTGGTGGATTCAGTCAGTAGTGAATAAGTCAGTAAATTAATTAGTAATTATAGAAGCTGATTTCTAGTCATTGAATGTGTGACGAATTCATCATTCAGTGAGTGGTTGAATCAGCTGATGAATGAGTGAGTACTGTAAATGAAGCAGAACGTGAGTGAGGGAAGCACTGAGTCAGTGAATGAGAGAATGCCTGAGTGAATAAGTTACTGAAGCAGGGAATGAGTGAGTGAATCAGGACATCAGTGTATAAGAGAATGACTAAATGAATCAGTGACTAAATCAGCAAATGAGAGAGAGTGAATCAACACATCAGTGTATAAGAGAATTACTCAGTGAATCAGTGACTGAATCAGCAAATGAGGGAGTGAATCAATACATCAGTGTATAGGAGAATGACTAAGTGAATTAGTGAGTGAAGCAGAGAAGGATTCAGTGAGTCAGTGAAGCAGAGAATGACTAAGTGAATCGGTGACTTAAGCAGAGAATGAGTGATTGAATCAGTGAGTCAATGAGTCAGAGGATGAGGAGATGAATCAGTGAGAGAATGAGGGGGTGAATCGGTGAGTCAGTGAGTGGGTGAACCAATAACTAAAAACTACGGTAAATCAAATAAAGTGTTGGTTTTTAGCAGAACATAATTATCATGCATGGTGAAAAAAAAACTCAAACTATGCAAGAACAGTTCGATCTTCTCTTTCAGAACGAAACTGTGAGATGGAGAGATGAAGAGGGAACGTGCTTCATTCACCAGCATATGGGAAGGATTTCAGCGGATCAATCGTGTTGAGCTCGAAGGCTCGAGCCGACTTTAAGTCCCTGTCATCCATCACTAGCATCAGCAAGAAGAAAGAGAAACTTCTGCTGCATTGATCTGGAGCTGTGGTACAAGGAGTTCGGACATGAAGCGAATGTACACGCTTCCGCTGTGCGCTCGGCGCCGGTACCATCAATTCTATTCCACTCGCTTTCATTTCTTCACCATTTTTTATAGCCACCGAAATCCAAGCCTGGATCTCAGATGACTCATTCAGATCCCTTCAGATGACTCATTCCAGCATTAAACCCGAGTTTAAAGGGGACTCCGTGTTACTCTGGGCAACCAGGCTGATGATCAGTTGCAGTGTTACAGCACTCAGGTCGTACACACGACATCAGCAAACACAGCAAAGTGCTCTTTCTCTTTCTCTTTAGCAAAGTGAGGGATAAAACACTCCACTGTGTGCTGTTATACAAGAAAAATCTGCAGAAATGACCGGTTTCCTGGAACATTACACCGTAACATCAGTCTATTATTCTTTATGCACTGACAAATCTAACATTTATTAAATGTTACATTGTTTATCTGTTTACAGAAGCACTAGTTCCTGTTTTCACTCACATCAGACAGGTATAAACACTCACTTCTCATCAGTAAACAAATCCTGCAGAAAAAAAGAATACACGGAGCTCGCGGGCGGTGTATCAGTATGGGGTGTGACTATCAGCTTGGACATCACAAGTTTCATTTCAGGTTGATGCTGTGGCCGTCCGTGGTCAGGAGTACATGGGATTAGAGCTGGTTGAGTTTTTAGGACGGATTGGACACGGCATACGCTCGACTTCCTCTCGCTTATGGCGGTCACCAGAGAGGCCTCAGCCGTACAGTTGAGCGGAATGTACTTTCCCTCCACATATACAGGGATCCCTCACTTTCCGCGGTTAATGGTGACCGAGACCCCCCCCACGACCGCCGATTTCCGCGAAGTAGGATCGACCCCCTGACTGACGTATGCGTACATGTATATATGTATATAATATCAATAAATACATAACCAATGCTATAAATGCTTAAAATAACAATTAAACATTCAAAAATAATGCAGAAGATGTAAATATAATATAAATACACACACACAGATGCACACCTCACATAAAAATGTAAGTAGTTTTGTTGGAGGGTGAGTTGTTTTTTTGTTTTTGTTTGTTGGGGTTTTTTTCTTTTTTTTTTGCATAATTTGCCTGTTTTGTGGCATTTTCCTGAACTTTTTCCCTATTTCCCCTTAATTTCCTTATTTTTTATTTTTTATTTTTCGCTGAATATTTTTGAAAAACCCACGATACACTGATGCTGCAAACTGAAAGTGAAGAACGAAGTAACGAGGGATCACTGTACAGTACTTCAAAATGATGAGGATGGTACTGTAGCATCATGTTCCCGGGGATGGGGGGGCACACGCTTGCTTATGCTCTTTCCTGGTTGATGGTAGTCGTTGTGATGGGGAGGCAATACTTGGCAAGTGTGAACCAGGGGACCCCCCACCACCACCACCACCACAACCACCACCACCACCATCACCATTATCACCATTATCACCACCAAAAAAAATGAAGGGGGGAAAAACACAAAATATAAAAACAACCCCCTGTTGTGAAAATGACTGTTACAAAGCTCTGATACTGGAGACTCCTTCCGTAAACGCCACCAAACAAAATCTTTCCAGATCAACAGATTACACACATTTTAAGTTCTGATTATTTTAAGGAGGAACCTCTGCTGTACCAGTGTTGGGCCCTCGGGGCCAGCTAACCCTTCTCTGTTGGCCTGAACACTATGTGAAGCACTGACCTACATTTACAACTTAAATTCGTATTTGTTCCATTAAATTGTGCTAATTTATTCGAAACAGTCCATTCTGTTCTCTTCATTTCGTAGCATCTCAGCTGTACTGCTTCCGGTATGTGGATGATAGATTTTTTTTGTCCAATCAGATTTCAGCTTCTATATGCTGCCATGTTAATCTGCTCAAGGATGGCCTTCAGAATCAGCAGCGCTAGTTGATGTCACATAAACTATATTAGCCGTAGTTCTGTTTCTTTAACCAATCAGATTTCAGATTCACCTCCCAGGGTCAGCTAACAGGTTTACAACAATGTCGGCATTTTTACGTCCTCTGATTTGTTGGTCAGAGCAAAACAAGTTGAATAGCCTGTAGTGATCCACTTCTTCTTTAGTCTCTTGCGTGATTCACGCCTCGAGGAACCATGTTCTCGCGCGACAGTCCTGTACTTGTGGTTTATCCGTGATGTTCTGTAGCCACATTAGTGTAGCGCACAGTGCATTGAACTTAGAATTTTTTATGCCCACATTGGCCAACGGACTTAATTATTAAAAACCCATTTTCTAGGCGGACTTTTTCCGGAAAAGCTGGACATTGTGAGGAGTGGTCAAGGATGTAAGGTTTATTCTCATCACATCCAGGCAGGTGCCCGATTTCCCGTAATACACAGAGTCACAAGCAGAAATGTGTGAAATCCCTCCACCTCTCTGCAATGCCACGCCTCGTTCTCTTGTGTGTTTGTATACTATTGATGGTTCGTATAATTGTGAAGTGATAGTGGTGGTACTGAGAGGTGGTCTGAGTCTCACTGAAGGCCGAAGTTGTTCTGGTTTGTGCTTTGTGGGATTTTATTTTGGTTGTTCTGTGGTTCCTTGGTTTTGTTCTAATCCTGTTTTCTCCCCAGCAGTACAGGAAGTGGCTGAGGGGCGTGGCTGACATACTTCTGGCTGAGTGCAGCAGCGCACACCTGATCCCACTCCTCAATCAACTCACTGGAAAGACCAGCTGCACCTTCACCTTTCTGCCAGAAGATTGTTTCGTCTCACTCGGACGCTGCCTTGTGTTCTCTCCTGGCTCCTGGCCTTTGCCCTGTGGTGAACCTGCCGTTCCAGCAACAGTCTTCAGTGTTTGTTATTATTATTTTCTTTGGCGTCCCAAGTGTTTGTTATTGTTGTTTTCTTCAGTGTCTCCAGCGTGTTAATAAACCTTACCTGTTGTACTGTTCATCGTCTCCTGCAATTCCTAGGTCCGGCTGAAAGTTCCACCCCTTAACAGAAGTAGAAAATGATCGGCCTGCCGTTGTGCCGTGCTCATTGTTGTGGATGAAATATCATCACGAAAATGCATTTTATTTATTTATGTATTAGTTATTTTTATAGAAATATAATCTAGACCTTCTAACCAATTAGCGACCAGGATTCACATCATGTGTGATTCTTTAGCTAACAATAAATATAAATATAGAAAAAAAACTAAGCTAACAGCAGGTTTGGATGCTAAAGTAACTTGATAACATCAGGATTAGCATTATCTATACATGTTCTAATTTTTGTATAAAACCCTAACGCATCATTAATGGCTGCTTGAATTTTGTCAGATGGCGGTCAATCAGCTGTCAAGTCAGAAATCATTCGCGTCCATCTCCCTGCATGACGTGGGTTAAATCTGCCTGACTTTAGCATAATGGCACAGCAGGGAAATCTGTGCTGATGAGATCACTTGATAGTACAGTGCGAGGTGCGAGTTTCCAGACATGTGATGGAGGTCCGTGAGCATCTCCAACGTGCTTTGTATTCTATCAAGGCCTGTACAATCCCTTGATCCGAAATGAAAATAATATTTGGAGAGTTGATGTAGTGTCCACCCAGCTGTCCATTCATTATCCACTGAAATACCTGATTCAGGATCCGAGTAAATGTCACTGTGAGGAGATCAAGCACCACGAAATTTCAGGCAGAAAAGTTCAAAGTGGTCACTTGACTCTTACGCTGAAAAATATGTGCACGAGGCGATTTGTTCAATAATGTACGGTGGGGACGAAGGGAGACGTTTACATTTGACCCAGGACCAAATTGTTTAGGAATGAATAGACCTTAATAAACACCTTCCGCCTTCCCTCATTTATCCTTTTCACCGAGAAAACACTGATTATTAACTCAGGTTACAGAGTTTAATGCGCTCGCCTTGTAAAGCACGCGTCGCCTTCTACGGTTCAGAGGTTTGATATGCAGCTATGGCGATAATGCACCTTGCAGTGCCACATAAATAATTAAACAAATAAATAAAAGAAATAAATATAAATGAATGAATTAATTAAAAGATAGATAGATAGATGTTACTTTTGTAGCATGCAGGAAATGCAACAACAAAACCCATCTAAAGCCATTCATTCACTTTCTGAAGCGCCATCTCAGCCGACTCTGGGCGAGAGCGGGGTACACTCTGGACAGCTCGCCAGGCCATCGCAGGACCAATACTCACAACCATTCATACTCACACTCACGCCTCAGGGCACTCTGGAACAACCAATTAACCTACTGTGCCTGTTTTTGGACTGTGGGAGGAAACCGAGTACCTGGAGAAAACGCACACAAGCACGAGGAGAACATGCAAACTCCACACAGAAGCCTGAGCTCGGTGTTCGAACCCTGGACCATCTTGCTCTAAGGAGGACGGGATAATTAGATTTTACAATGCAAAATTGAGTGGGAT
>CM045729.1:12091079-12106079 GCA_024760905.1 Plotosus lineatus
AGGCTCTCTTCAGTGCTTTCGATACAGAAAACATGTTTATTCATTCTTTCATTCTTTCATCCGTCTGCTAAAACCTCACAGAGAAGCTGAAGCCTATATCAGGCAACACTGAACAAAGGCTGGGTACATCCTGAACCATTCACACTCATACTAGCACCGAGGAGCCATTTGGAACAGCCAGGGAGCTTAATGTCCATGTGTTTGGACTGTGGAGGAAAACCAGAGTTCCCAGAGAAAACTCAGACAAGCACAGGGAGAACATACAAAATCCAGACCCGCTGAGCCTGGGACTTGTACCCAGAACCTTCTTGCTGTGAGGAGGACGTGCTGACCTCCCTGTCATGTTCAGGAAAGCACAATTATTTCAAAATGCACCAATTATTCACCAACTGTCCCAGACTACCAATTTCCAAACTTCTTCTTCCTTTCCTTTGGGCTGCTCTGTTCAGGGGTCGCCACAGCGAATCATCTGCCTCCATTTCACCCTATCCTCTGCATCTTCTACTCTTACTCCAACTACCTTCATGTCCTCCTTCACCACATCCATAAATCTTCTCTTTGGTCTTCCTCTAGGCCTTCTGCCTGGTAGTTCCAACCTCAGCATCCTACCACCAATGTATTCACTATCCCTCCTCTGTACATGTCCAAATCATCTCAATCTAGCCTCTCTGGCTTTGTCTCCAAAACCTCTTCTCAATTATTTCCTAACTACCCCAACAATTAGAAAAACGCACCAATTATTCACACACTGCCCCAAAAAGTTGTAAACTGCACCATTCTCAAGCCACCCTAATTAATCACAAGTTTACAAATTACCGCGGGGGGTAAAGTACCCTGATTATTTCCAAAACAAAAAATGTGTAAATTTCAAACTGCCCTAATTATCAACAACCCACCCTAATTATTCCTTAACTGCCCTACTTATATGCAACTCGGCTTACGCAATTATAAACTGCTTGAAAATAATATGCCGACTGCCCCAGTAAATGAACAAACCTCGCCCTAAACAAACTGCCCCATATATTCAGGACACAACCAGATTATTCTCCAATTATTATACTTTTTACTGAAATGAATTCAAAGCACACTCCATATCGTACAGGACTCTGGCCGTGGAATGAACTCACTGAAGCAATGATATCATTTTAAAATAAGACATGGTTCCTCTCCGAACAGAGCGAAACGAAAGCTCTTAGAAACATCCTGAAATCGATTTGACCCAAAGTATGAGCTGTCAAGCGAAAAACGCTGTTCTCAACAAACCTGAGAAGTTGTTCGCGTACACTCTGGAGCAAGTGAGAGAGAAATGTGCCCATGTTCCTCACTTTTACACTAGGACGAGTAGAATATCTGAGTCACGATCCGCTTGGGAGGTTCCGCCCTCGTATTTTATCCACGGTCATACGCAAGACGCTGTCATGGCTCAAGGTGTCTAAGATTGCACTGATAGCATGGAATTTGTGTCACAGTTGAAGGTGGAGCAATATATTCAAACAACTGCGCTTAAAAGTCTGTGCACGTCTGAACATCCTACTCGACTGTGCCTGTCGAACTTCCTGTTCCGGATTCATATCCCATGTGGTGATTATATAATAAACGTGACTCCTCTGGGAAGGTTTTGGGGTACAACTCTGAGGATTAGTTAAATGTATTCGGTGGCGCTGAGGTGTTGTACAGCTTATCGACTTTGCTTTAGATGTCGGCTTCATCGTGCCATTGTGAAGCATCATGTCCTGTAAATATACAGTCGGCCCCCTACTTATGAAACCCCCTGGGTACAAGAATTCCGGGTTACGAAAAACATTTTCCTAGGTTTTCGTCCCCAGGATACGAAAACAACCTCCTCTTACGAAAAGCGCCAGATGTGCCATTCAAAATTTAAACTTGCCAATCAAAATTTCACACGATGCGCGAGTTTCTCTCTCATTGGCTGTCTCCCAACATCCCGCCCCGCTAGCCTCCCATTGGCTAGGAGGGATGACGCAGCGAATGTGACCCATACTTCCTGTGCCATACTTCCTGTTTGTCACACACGTGAAGGAGAGTTGACTGTTGGCTTGTTTTGAGATTGATCATGCAGTGTTATATTTCGTTATCGCCAAAACCCCTCTACAATTGGGACAATATTGAACCAGAAGGAGACCTTAAAGTGGAAATACAGTGACGGATGCAATTATTTCGGCATGATATTAAAACAGAGTGCTCCGTGGGAGAAGACCTCCGATCTCGCAAGGAAACAAGTTAATATTCAATGAGGACCTCTGATATTTCAAATAGGTACTGTAATTCCGCTTTAAATAAAACATCCCATCCATTTAAACATTTAAATAGAATTGTTCCGTCAGCTGCGCATTGAGTGTACGCGTGGCCCAAGTTTTGTGTGTGTGTGTGTGTGTGTGAGAGAGAGAGAGAGAGAGAGAGAGAGAGAGAGAGAGAGAGAGAGAGAGAGAGAAGAAGGCTTAACTCCAGTTTTTAGTTTAGTTTTTTTAAGTTGTTTTATTCAGTAAATGTTTAATAAATGTGGACCTCCGATCCCTGAAGGAATCAAATTAAAGTTTTGTTTGGACCTGCGATCTGTCAAGCAAGGAATGCGCTTTGAATTCTACGTCTTAAAATGCGTCCTGCTTCTGGGCGTGGCCCGCAGCGCCACAATAAACATTTAATGTGTAGACAATACACATTTAATACATACTGTATTGTGTGTGTGTGTGTGTGTGAGAGAGAGAGAGAGAGAGAGAGAGAGAGAGAGAGAGAGAGAGACAGGTGTGTGTGTGTGTGTTAATAAAAATGTTTCATAATGGTTTAATTATTAAATATGTTAATAAAATGGTTTAATATGTTAAAAATGTTTAAATTGTTTAATACATAATTTTCTTTTACTTTTAACACATATTTCATACAAAATGGAGTACTTTTATCATTTTTAAAGGGTTTATGGGGTAGTCTTTGGAGCAGTGGTGGTCTAGTGGATAGGGCGCTGGATCGCTGATCCTAAGGTTGGGGGTTCGAGTCCCCACAGGGTTGTCACTGTCCCCCCAGTGCAGCTAACTGGGTTGTTAAAGGCGGGCCATGTCTCTCACTGTCTATGGTGAGAGGCATGTAAAAGAACCATTGCTGACTTTCGTGAAGAGTAGGCTGCAAAGCCATCAGCATGTTTCTGTCCCTTGCTAAAAGGGTTGTGACAGGAAGGGCATCCGACGTAAAAACTATGCCAAATCAAATGAATTCCCCAAATTTTTCCCGAGAAAAAGGCAAAAAGCTGAAAGAAAGAAAGATGGGGTAGTCTTGGGAGCCTTGGAACAAATCAGGCGTTTAACATGTAAAATGCACCCCTAATTACGAAACTCCCGCGTTACAAAAAAGGCTCTGTAACGGATTAATTTTGTAAGTAGGGGGCTGACTGTATTTGAAATAAGAGTTAACTGTTCTGGACTTACTGCAGTTTTTGATTTCCCCAGGTCAAGTATCACCCAAAGGTCTTGTATTGTCCAGTACATGGATTAAAAGTAAAGATCAATGGGGCAGTGGTGGCCCGGTTGTAAGGTGCTGGATTACCGATCAAGGTTGGGGGTTCAAGCCCCACTGTCAACAGTTATCACTGCTGTCCCCCCAGTGCAGCTAACTTGGTTATCAAAGGCCAGCCATGTCTCTCACTGTCTACGATGAGAATTTCATGTAAAAGAACCACTGCTGACTGTCCTCAAGAAGAGCCGCATAGCCGTCAGCATGTTTCTGCCCTGTGATGGCCTGGCAAGCAGTCCAGGGTGTACTCTGCCCTTGCCCAGAGTCAGCTGAGATGGTTACCAGCCTCCCCGTGACCCTAATTAGGATGAATGATTGAAGTAAAGCTCTAGTTATAATTATGCTGTTACAAAATTTATGTCATCATTAAGTGAATAGATGGAGGGAGATGACCCAAAGCTCCTTTGTTAACAGACTCTTCGAACACAGCCTCCATTTTGTTATTGCCAAAAAACTTTGCCTAATCCCAATGACTAACAGGATAATTCATTCAGAAGAAAATCACAGAGATCCCGACCAAAATGGACCTAACTTATCAGGTCGATGTAGAAATGTGTGAAAAGCAGAATTGCCTAAACATAATACAGCGGTACCGCGACTTACGAGTGTCTTTTATAACAAATTTTCCATGATACGAGCTTGGATCCCACAAAAAATCTGCCCTATCCGACGGGCAAGATTTTGATTTACGAGCTCTACTGAGGAAATGGCTTTTCCGTGCCGATTAGCCTCGTATTCTTCCGCATGTACTCCGCCGCACTTCAAGAACACCTTGTGCAGTGCTGCTCAATTGTTTTCTGTGATGCCCCCTATTGGAAGAAAAAAAAACATTTCACCCCTCCCCCCTCCCCACGTGACTATAAATAGTGTTTACTGAACTTCATATCATTTGCTGGGTACTTCTTCCCTACACCATAGCGTGACAATGAGAGTGCCACTGCCAACTTGTGTCATTGCACATCCTCTACAGTAGGTGGTAATGGCGCTCTCACTGTGCTCTACACCATAGGAAACACAGTGAGAGCACCACTGTATCTATTGTAGAGGATGCACAATTACACTTAATTCTAGTACAGTAATGCAAAAAAGCATGTTCCACAGGGTCATACATGCCCCCATTGACATCACACCCCACTATTTGAGAAGGATTGGCCTTTCTTCGCTGGCATTTGTAGCATGCACATGCACAAAATTTTTCCCCTCCTTCTCTGTTACATACCACCTCATGCCTGCCCAAGTGACATCTTCATGTGCACGTGACATCTTTGCCGCAGTCAATGATCGGGAGGGTTAGTTGACTTATTGTTTATTCTTGTTTTATTATTATTTATTATTAATGTTAATGTACATGTATTATTATTATTATGAAAAATGTATTGATTTTACATGTTTATCTTTAATATATTAGGTCAAATATATGTCTTTTTGGCAGGTTATATGAGAGAAAATGTGAGAGAGTGGCAGAATGTGTGGGAGGGGGTTGGAACAGATTAATTGGTTTTCTATTATTTCCGATGGGAATTTTTGTTCTATCTAATGAACATTTTGGCTTACGAGCTTGCCCTCAGAACGGATTAATTTTGTAAGTCAAGGTACATATACCACTGTATTACAGAGTGGACCCCTCTCGAAGACGGACTTCCCAACTTCCTGTCAGGTGTTACTAATATTGGTTTGGTGGTGGATCAACGGTTGGGTTGTCAGTCAGAAGAATGCAGTGCAAATCCTGGCAGTAATGGGCAATGCTATATAGCCATATTCCATATGCTATATAGCCATAATTCCATAGCCAGTTGATACATGACAACCTTGGGTGGGACTAATGTGGCCATTCCAGCATATTTTGGAAGCGATCCATCACTAAAAGTACCAGATGAAATATGCCAATAAAGACATGGCAGCAAACTTTCCTAAAATGGAAACCACGGCCTCCTGATACTCAAGGTATTCCCCTGGCTCTCTGGTATTCTGATGGAAGTGGCCAAAACTCTTACTGGATAATGTCGGTTGACCATGAATTTCCTCTGGGTGCTCCAGTTTCCTCCCACAGTCCACACACATGTCTATTAGACTAATTGGCTAATCCGAATCATTCCCAGGCTTGAAAAGAGAGATGTTGACAGTCTTAGTTATTACTACAGCTCAAGATTGAATTGATTGAATTGCCAGCTGACCCGCAGATGGCAAAAAAATTAGCCTTGCACTCTAGATGGAAACTCAAGCAAACAGGAAGAACATGCAAAGTTGACCAAGAAATGCCCGTTCCAAGCCCGGACTCAAACACATGCCCTTCCTGCTGTATGGCGGACATTTTAAACACTACACTATGCTGCTTCACCCAAAAGACACATGCTGGACTTTCGAGTGGCACATCAAGCAGGTGCATGACAGAGATTGCAAGTTTGAATCCGGGTTAATGCCATACCCATCCAGGATTCCATGGGAGCTAATTGGCCAAACTCTCATGGGAGGGAGGGAGGAAAAGATAGCATACGCTCACTTCTCTGTCACTCACAGCGATCACTAGTCACTCGTGGGCATCTCTGATCTTATTTGTACGAGGGGGCGGATAGCGAGTGTGTTAGACTGCCCTTAAATTACATATACACAGCAGTTTGAGAAGAGGCGGGTAGCTAGCCTTGCAGGTCACTGAAGGGTATGTGCATGCTTTCGCCCCACCCTGGTTGGTGGTGGTCATGTCATAGGGAAGGCAAAATCTAATGAGTGGGAAATTGAATACAACTAAATTATGGAGAAAAATGGGGAAAATTAAAAAAAAAAAAAGACATGCCCCTCTCTCATCAAAGTTCTTTTGAATTGGGCTGATTTGGACATGACATGTGAGCCACACCGCAGGTTAGAAGCCATGAGAGGTGTTGAGGATCAAACATGACACATCTGGTACATAAGTAACTCCAATCAAGGGATGTCAGGATACCAAGCCTCTTTCGGATTGAGTGCTATTACTCCACGCTGTGCTGCAGAACATTCAGTGGACATTACGGCTTTCAGAGTCTGAGATAAAGGAGAATTATATCGGCTGACAGCCTGCTCCAGCGTTGACGTATGAACAATGAACAGCACCTTGTTCAGCAAAATAAAAAGCACATCGTGGCTGGCAGCTTCATCGTTTTAAAAACATGACTTAATGCATGATGTGTTGTAGAATTAGTGCCGCGCACAAAGGGGAAAATATAATGGCACTCTAACAAAACATTAAAATGTGATCACGGCGCTCGTAACGCCGGAACAGTGGCAACAACATGCCCCTTTTAATGGGCTGATAAAAATCTCCTCACTTGTTCAGTGCATACAAATGTAATTATTTAATAACTGTTTAACGAGGGACCAGAGATAAATTTATACACAACTACAAACCCCACCAGTGATCGGTTATAAAACACAGATTCCGAGCTTCCTATCGTTCTTATTTGCAGTGTTTATTTTAAAAAGTGTATAAACTAAGAAATAATCAGATCTGTAGGCCTGTACATGTTTATAAAGCTCTACACTCATACACACGGGACAAGTAATTACTCCCGAACCTCTTCCACATAACTCGAATCTTATATTATACTGACCCAATGCAAATTAAACTAAAGCAAACATATGACGCTTGCATAATTATTTACTCCCCTGGCTGCAAGCATTCTGCACTGATTCAGCTCTGCACATCTGGGTCCTCTCGTTTTGGTTCATTGTTCTTGGGAATAATTGTTTAAATTCTTGGTTTTGATTCAGGAGGAGACCTCAGAGTGTTAAGTTTCCTAATCATTGCTAATAAGAACAGGATGCTCCCACCACCGTGCTTCACTGTTGTAATAGTATTTCCAGAAGGATTCATCAAAACCCAGCAACTTGAAAAGGAGCTTCAGTATTACTTTGCGCACTCCTGAAAAAAAATTCTGGAAAAATGTCTTTTTTATAAACAATATCAATGATAATATCGTCATCTTACAACCATCTCAGACTGAGGTTGAAAATATTTGCTCTGATAAATAACAAATGTTATTGAATGTGACTGTAAGTACTACAGCAGTTATTTTTTATTTTTATTATTATTTTTTTTTTAGGAAAGCCAGTTCGAAACTGCAGAGGCTGTCAGTCCTATTTTCACCATCTCATCGTCTTATCTCATTTACTTACAAACCTTGTTTTTTGTTTTCTCTGCTATCTCCCAGAAACAAAAACACAAATGTGTTTTCAGATCCATTTGTGGATGATGTCCAATTTCAGCCCAAAATGAATTGGGAAATTACATGGAGCTTTCATCATGCGTCAGTAAACTGCTTTGATGGAGTCTTTTTTCCACACTACAGTACACATCCACATTTTAATCACAGAGATATAAATACACAGGGCTGCAGAGATTAAAAGCCTCGCAGCCACGCATGCTTTATCGATATTTAATAGTGCGTTGTGCTGGCGAGGCACTTCCACAACCTCTCCATCCCACACTATAATAAAGCCTCTATTGATGCAGCCATGAAATTATATATATATATATATATATATATATATATTCCTTTACCGTCTGTGTAATATTTCAATAGCCACTTAAACACATTAGTTTGATTTATTACATTGAAGGGGACACGTGTTGCATATTTTCTGTTATAGATGCCAGTTTTGACCTCACATTGACCTGTGAAAGCTCTCAAGCTGAAGATGATCATGTGACATTTTAAGGGGAATGTAAACCAATATTCAAAAGGGAGATATGCTGCAGCCCTGCATCCATCACAGCAAGCGTTTTTCACGAGTAGCTATTCACAGGAATTCGAAGTGGAAAGTGAATGGTTTGTTAACGTATAAGTTCTGACAGTGAATGGAAGGAATGTGTTTAACATGTCCGTAAAACTCTATGTGATCTGTTTATACCTATTATAGGTACATTGGTTAAAAGTGAGATTGAACCAATCAGAGTTCAGGGTTATGTCTGTCAGATGTTTCATCCATTTTTGTTATCCAAATACACCAGGACTGCAGATACACTCAGAGTTTATAGTTTTATGGGTGTTTAGGAGATATATTCATCTGTAAATATTATTTTAAAGTATTAAAAAAAAAGACTTTATTTTATGACATTTGAATGATATTCACAGATTTTTTTTTTTTTTCTACTTGCTTCTAACTGAAATAAAACCGTCTGGATTATGTAAGGAATGTTTTGTAATGTGGCTGGTGTGCCATGTTTCTTTTGAACATGAATGTACCGTCCCTTCCTGAGACACGTGTAACACCCAGCTCTGTGAGTATCGCGGTGTATTGTGTAAGTGTTTAAAGTGCTTCCGGCCTATACACTCGCCGTATTCTCTTTCTGTAGCTTGTCGTACTGCTCACTACTCCTATTGAAGCCTTCGACTTTAACGTCAGGACTCTGATGGTTTCTCTCCGTGGGGAACAAAATTAATAGCCATTCAGAGAGCACGCAGAAGTCGTTTTATAAACCTGTCAATTTGTAGCGTGATCCATGACTTTTAACCTTGTGAAAAAGAAAATACCTTGCAATTTATTGAGGTTTTGGATAATAAAAGTGTTTCCTAGGAAGCCACCCTTTTCATTTAAGTGCTACGCTTCACAACGAGAAATGCCTGAGATGCTGGTGCTGTCATTGATGTCGCTGTTCGATGGAGAATCAAATCATTTAACGTGATTATATATATAAAACGTTCCAGTCCTGGACTCGGCCTATATTTAAGCTGTCCAGCAGCTGCGATGTTTCTCACTCAGCAAAATGTCAATCAGTTGTTCTATTTGATAATTTTTGTGCAGTGCTTTCACAGAAACGCTTTCTAATGCTTGGGTTTGAATAAGGAGATCTGCAGAGCCAAACCTGAACCTCATTCTGAACCCGAACCTGGACGGAGCGTTTCAGGTGATAAGCTGTAAAGCTGAAAAGTGGAATAATAAAACAGAGAGAGAATATTAAATCTAATAAATAATAAAGTAAACGGTGCTGCTCTGTTCCCAGCTCCGGTGTCCTTGTTTCCCAGCCAGATGAAAAGGGTTGTCACATTAACATTAACAAACTGTCAAAAAGTAAATTCTCTCTTGCAGTTCATTCCGGGTCAGTTTTAAAAAATATGAATAATAACGAAGTCTCTTGTGAATCATGCATAAGGCATAAACACACCGTCGCTCCGGGGGCTGACCCCAACCTGTGACCTGATTGAATTAGCCCAGGCCGACATGGTCCGCTAAATAATTCATGCGGCGGCACTCGCTGCTGTTGCTCTCCAGCAAAGTGTGTGTAATGAGTCCAGAGAGACCTGTTTAAAGCTTTACACAGTTTATGAGCGAAAGCTGCTTTATCGCACGGTGCTCGCCGAACACGTACATAACGATTTAGTTTACGCGGCGGCGCTCGATCCTCAAATCAGATTTATTTCTGTTCGTGATCAGACTGGTGGATTCAGACGTACTCCAAGACCGTCTGCCTATTATCAGGACCTTGAGGAAACATCTAGATGTCAGAAATTGTTATTGAAACTGATTAGACACTGAATTTACATGTGCTCGTGTGGAACACTTGTTTTATAGAAACAGGGCTTGTATTCATTTATTTATTTTAATCAGATTTCTCATTTTGATATACTGCGTTAAGCCCACAAGGGAAATTTGTCTCTGTATTTAACCCATCAAAAGTGAGCGCGCACACACACACACACACACACACACACACACACACACACACACACACACACACACACACAAGCAGTCGGTAAGCACACACCCAGGGAACGGTTGGAGTTTAGCTGCCTTGCTACTGAAGGTAGAGGCAGGAAAAGGTGCTGCTCGCTTCCCCCACCACCACCACACACCTTTGCTCTTGGTTTGGGAATCAAACCAGCAACCTTTTGGTGCGGAACACACTTCTCTAAGCATTTGGCCACAGTTACCTCCACACACACCCCGACACACCTCCTACTCTCAACTCTGGCCACCGGCTGACTGAAAGAACAAGAGCATGAGTACAGGTGGTCGTACTACGAGTGTCTGGGCTCACAATTACAAACACCCCGAAGAGCTGAAACACCCTGGAGAAGCTTAGAGAAATTTTTTGGCAATGTTTCCATGTTATCTGATTGGGGAAAGACCGAGAGGCAGCCCAAGGACACGCCGGAGTGATAATATCGCTCTGCTGGTTTGGAAATGTCTCAGTATTCCCCCGAATATAAACAACAGGAAGTGGTGAGAGGAAGGGTTGGCCTGAGCACTTCTGGTGAAACCATCTGATGGTGTCTGTAGCATCACCATCAACCGACATCACGAATCCCACCGAGCTCCACCAGCCCAGTTCCAGCACAACAGAGCGGACGAAAACATCCACAGGTGCTAATGAATTTAAACTAGTTTCAGATTCTCTGTATAGTTTTAAAATGTACAGAATATATTCGAGACTGTGAAGTAAACAGTCTCTGATCCAAAACTCTGAGGCTTTTTATCGTGTTTCTTGTGTTTTAGGACATTTTAAATGATTCATATCTCAGCAAAACATCATCCAACTTGGATTAAAACAAACCTGAAAAGACAGAGACAGAGAAAATGAAGAGTGACCTCAGAAGCGGTCCAAACCTCTCATACGGGCGATATTTTCATTTTATTATAAGTAGGCTTGTTCAGGTACTCAACTAATTGTTCTATTATACAATTCTACATAGAACTGTGATCACTTTCCAGAGCATGTTTAATCCTAGCTGTAATTAATGTGTGCTTATTTACATAAAACTGGAAGTGTTTATTCCTGATTCTGCTGCAGCTCACTTTCTTTCCGCTCTCTTCTGCCTTGTCTCTGACTTAGATGGGGGGAGGAGGGTGGTGCAAAGGTGTAACTTCCTTTCTCACCAGCATCGCCAATTCACAGAGGGATGTGGACTGCAGCCGTGAGGGGGGGGCACAAACCAGTGTCTCTCCCTCACGCCGGTCCCAAGCCCGGATAAATGCAGAGGGTTGCGTCAGGAAGGGCATCCGGCGTAAAACAAATGCCAAATAAACTATGCGAATCACAAGAAAGAATGACATACCGGATCGGTCGAGGCCCGGGTTAACAACGACCGCCATCAGTGCCGTCAACCAACAGGGTGCTGATGGAAATTGGACTACTGTTGGTCGAAGACGTCGAAGAAGGAGAGGCGGGAGGCGTGTCCATTGCCAGAGAGAGAAGAGGAAAGGCATGAGTCTCGGACTGAAAGTAGGGACTTTGAATATTGGAACTATGACAGGAAAAGGTAGAGAGCTGGCTGACATGATGCAGAGGAGGAAGGTGGACATACTGTGTGTTCAGGAGACCAGGTGGAAAGGTCGCAAGGCTAGAAGCATAGGAGCAGGGTTTAAGCTGTTTTATCACGGTGTGGATGGAAAGAGAAATGGAGTCGGAGTCATCTTGAAGGAGGAGTTTGCCAGGAATGTTCTAGAAGTGAAAAGAGTGTCAGACAGAGTGATGAGTCTCAAGTTAGAAATTAAAGGTGTGATGGTCAATGTTGTTAGTGCTTATGCCCCACAGACAGGATGTGAGCGAGAAGAGAAGGAGAGATTCTGGAGGGAGTTAGATGAAGTGATGCAGAGTACCCCCAGAGGTGAAAGAGTGGTCATTGGGGCAGACTTCAGTGGACATGTTGGTGCAGGAAACAGAGGGGACGAGGAAGTGATGGGTAGGTTTGGTATCCAGGACAGGAACGCAGAAGGACAGATGTTGGTAGATTTTGCAAAAAGGATGGAAATGGCTGTGGTGAATACTTTCTTCCAGAAGAGAGAGGAGCATAGGGTGACTTATAAAAGTGGAGGTAGGAGCACACAGGTAGACTACATCTTGTGCAGGCGATGTAATTTAAAGGAAGTCAGTGACTGCAAAGTAGTAGCGGGTGAGAGTGTTGCCAAACAGCATAGGATGGTGGTGTGCAGGATGATGCTGATGGTGAGGAAGGTGAAGAAGGCAAAGGCAGAGCAGAAGACAAAGTGGTGGAAGTTGAAAAAGGAAGAGTGTCGGGTTGTCTTCAAGGAGGAGTTGAAACAGGCTTTGGGTGGTCAGGAAGTGCTTCCAGATGACTGGACAACTACAGCGAATGTGATCAGGGAGACAGGTAGGAGAATACTTGGTGTGTCATCTGGAAGGAAAGTAGATAAGGAGACTTGGTGGTGGAATGAGGAAGTGCAGGAGTGTGTACAAAGGAAGAGATTAGCTAAGAAGAAGTGGGACATTGACAAAACCGAAGAGAGTAAACAGGAGTACAGGGAGACACAGCGTAAGGCAAAGGTAGCAGTGTCAAAGGCCAAACAGAGTGCGTTTGATGACTTGTATGCTCGGCTGGAAAGTAAGGAGGGAGAAAATGATTTATACAGGTTGGCACAGCAGAGAAATAGAGATGGGAAGGACGTGCAGCAAGTTAGAGTGATAAAGGACAGAGTGGGAAATGTATTGACTGATGACAGAAGTGTGCTGGGAAGATGGAAAGAGTACTTTGAAGAGCTGATGAATGAGGAAAATGAGAGAGAAAAAAGAGTAGAAGAGGTGACTGTTGAGGACCAGGAAGTAGCAAAGATTAGTAAGGGTGAAGTGAGGATGGCATTGAAGAGGATGAAGAATGGAAAGGCAGTTGGTCCTGATGACATACCGGTGGAGGTATGGAAGTGTCTAGGAGAGGTAGCAGTAGATTTTCTGACAAGAACATTTAACAAGGTCTTAGAGAGTGAGAGGATGCCAGAGGAATGGAGGAGAAGTGTGCTGGTGCCCATTTTTAAGAACAAGGGAGACGTGCAGAGTTGTGGCAACTACAGAGGGATAAAGTTGATGAGCCATACGATGAAGTTATGGGAAAGAATAGTGGAAGCTAGACTAAGGGCAGAAGTCAGCATTTGTGAACAACAGTTTGGTTTCATGCCCAGAAAGAGCACCACAGATGCAGTGTTTGCCTTGAGGATGTTAATGGAGAAGTACAGAGAAGGTCAGACGGAGCTGCATTGTGCCTTTGTGGATCTGGAGAAAGCATATGACAGGGTGCCGAGAGAAGAACTGTGGTATTGCATGAGGAAGTCTGGAGTGGCAGAGAAGTATGTTAGAGTGGTGCAGGACATGTATGAGAGATGTAAGACAGTGGTGAGGTGTGCTGTCGGTGTGACAGAAGAGTTCAAGGTGGAGGTGGGACTGCATCAAGGGTCAGCTCTCAGCCCCTTCTTGTTCGCTATGGTGATGGACAGGCTGACAGACGAGGTTAGACAAGATTCCCCATGGACTATGATGTTTGCAGATGACATTGTAATCTGTAGTGAGAGCAGAGAACAAGTGCAGGAAAATCTAGAGAGGTGGAGGTATGCCCTGGAAAGGAGGGGAATGAAGATTAGCCTCAGTAAGACAGAACATGTGCATGAATGCCAAGGACCAAAGAGGAACGGTGAGATTACAGGGAGCAGAGATAAGAAAGGTGGAGGATTTTAAGTACTTAGGCTCAACAATCCAGAGCAATGGAGAGTGTGGAAAAGAGGTCAAGAAGCGTGTGCAGGCAGGTTGGAATGGTTGGAGAAAAGTGTCGCGTGTGATGTGTGATAGGAGGGTATCGGCAAAAATGAAAGGAAAAGTGTACAAAACGGTGTTGAGGCCAACGATGCTGTATGGGTTAGAAACAGTGGCCCTGGGGAAAAGACAGGAGGCAGAGTTGGAGGTAGCAGAGATGAAAATGTTGAGGTTCTCTTTGGGAGTAACGAGGATGGATAGGATTAGGAATGAGCACGTCAGAGGGACAGCACATGTAAGACGTTTTGGAGACAAAGTCAGAGAGGCTAGATTGAGATGGTTTGGACATGTACAGAGGAGGGATAGTGAGTATATTGGTAATAGGATGCTGAGGCTGGAACTACCAGGCAAAAGGCCTAGAGGAAGACCAAAGAGACGATTCATGGATGTGGTGAAGGAGGACATGAAGGTCGTTGGTGTAAGAGAAGAAGATGCAAAGGATAGGGTGAGATGGAGGCAGATGATTCGCTGTGGCGACCCCTGAAGGGAAAAGCCGAAAGGAAAAGAAGAAGAAAGAAGAAGAAGACATAGAACTGTGATCACTTTCCAGAGCATGTTTAATCCTAGCTGTAATTAATGTGTGCTTATTTACATAAAACTGGAAGTGTTTATTCCTGATTCTGCTGCAGCTCACTTTCTTTCCGCTCTCTTCTGCCTTGTCTCTGACTTAGATGGGGGGAGGAGGGTGGTGCAAAGGTGTAACTTCCTTTCTCACCAGCATCGCCAATTCACAGAGGGATGTGGACTTCAGATGATAAGTTCACTGACTATGAGTATATGAACATAGACACTATTTTTTCATGCTATTATATATATAGTGAGTATATTGGTAGTGGGATGCTGAGGTTGGAACTACCAGGCAGAGGCCTAGAGGAAGACCAGAGAGAAGATTTATGGATGTGGTGAAGGAAGACATGAAGGCAGCTGTTGTAAGAGAAGACGATGCACGGAACAGGGTGAGATGGAGA
>CM045729.1:12111079-12171079 GCA_024760905.1 Plotosus lineatus
CCGATCCAGCATAAGTCATTGTTGCGGTTGTTGCTGTATTGTATAGTTTGTGCTGTACGTTGTTTTTGTCATGTGGGAATCTGGCTCTGTATTTCATTCATGCTCAGAACTGAGTCAGAACTCCAGCACGCACACTTCCCACAAACAATAAAGTTATCACCATCCTGACATATTACCCCTGGCATTTACTTTGAGCTTCACTTTCACTGACAGAGATGCTCTCTCTCTCTCTCTCTCTCTCTCTCCATCACTAAATAAACCCATTCTTCTGTCGAAAACATGTGAATGAGGTGACAAGTTTAAAGGACACAAGAAGACTGTTTATTATTCTTCTAGAAGCTTGACCCTGTGTGTGTGTGTGTGTGTGTGTGTGTGTGTGTGTGTGTGTGTGTGAAACCGAATGCCCAGTGTAGATAGAATGCACGTATTCTTCAGTATTTATGTGTTGTGTGAGATCAGTAAAACAGATTAAATCGCAGACAGAGCGTAATAATCCTCTCTCCTCTCGTGTTCTGTGCAGCATTTGATAACGAGTGCACACGGATGAGCAACACGAGTGCATCGCACTGCAAAAAAAAAAACTTTACTGCATGCACCAAAAAGCAGAAAAGCTTTTAATCACAGCAGGCACATTTATCACTGCTCTAATCACATTGTTAGCATAAACCCTACACCAGGGTGCCATTTTATTAGTTGCTAAATTGAATCCACCAACAATGCAGTGTGTATAGAAGGCCACAAACTCAGTAAGTGCTGTATACGAAGTTATTAAACTAACAAACTGGAGACTGTGAAAATAAATATATCCTCAAATCAGAACCTTACAGGGAAACAGGGAAAGGTCACCAGAACATGTTCCAGCCTGACACTGGGAAGACAAGCGTAAAAAAAAAAACAAATCAAACACTTCACAAACACTGACAAAGACTTGGCTTATTCAGAGACGAGCACTCACTCAAATCAACAGGTGAAGCAGGAGGAGAACCAACACAACCGACCCTCTATGGGTTTAATCATGGGGTGCTGAGTACACCTGATCGTCTACTGGGGGAATATCAACTAAAATGTTTAGGTACAACTTCATTTCCCTGCTGTATGAGAGGAACCATACATTGTTTGTGGTGTTGAACATAAAGCCTTTCAGAATCAGAACTTTTCAGAATCAGGGCCTTTCAGAATTCTTCAATGCTACAAGGTTTAGAGGGTGACTGCATTACGGCTCCCTTACATAATTTCGGGTCAGACATGGTCATTTCATACCGCACCTGGGAGTAGAGGGTGTTTCATTACGACTGGAAGATGATTTAGTGGGTGTCAGGTGTTGCCAGAGGGTTGATGCTGAGCCCAAACCCTATGAACAAGTCCCATCATCAAAACATGATACTGTCGAAGAAGAGAATCCAGAAGTGTTTCCTTCTTGTCTGTTGACACATGCTATAACCAAGGAAATGGCCTGGTCACAGAAAATTGATACCGAAGATGATATTTTAAATTTGTCACAGATATTTGCTGTTCCCAGTGAGGATCCTGGTCGTGCTTTGGATGCGAATAATAAGAAGCCAGCTACGTCCAATGCAGATATGTCTTTATCAAGAGAAAGGTTGATTGAAAAACAGAGATGTGATCCTGGCTTGAAAACTCTATTTGATGCCTCTCATCCTGAAGAAAAGGTGACGTTCCAACTCCCAAGGACTGAGCGACTTTACACCAAAGTGTGAGTCCAAAGGAATATTGCTGTGAGGTTTTTAGATTGGGACAAAGCGTTCCATTTTGCGATATTAAATCCCCCCAAAATCATGAAGGATCTGATCGATTTCTTTAAATTATCTAGTCATGTTGACCAATTTTGGCCATGTTTTTGGTCATGGCCAGAAAGTACTCATTACAGCAAAGGTCCAGGATATTGTAGAAAGTTCTGACAGAAGGTTTTGCAAGAACCTTGCTGATGTCACTGCCCCAATGACAGATCTGTTGACTGTAGATGCCAGCAATGTTGGTGTAGGTACTGTGGTGTCGCAGTTAGAGGACAATGACACTGAATGTTGAGCTTCTCATTTTTCGAAGAAATTTGATATTCACCATGAAAACTGGTCAGCTATAAAAATGAGGCATCACTCCAGATTCTAATTCCATAACTTTTCAAGGTATACCTCTCCTCTTCAAGTAAACCCATTGGAGTGTATACCGATGTATATCTTGAAATATTCCAACACAGCTAAATCTACACAATTATTACAGATTCTTTTATATTGTTGACCCAACTTTACTTACAAAATATCATTTATGCAGTGATAATGATTGCCATTTTATTTCATATTATAGAAGAAATACTCATTTTGTAATTGTCCTTTTGTTTCATTTATAAGGATTTAACTTCCAACTTTTCTTTTAGAGAGGGAGTGGTGATGTAAAAGGCACATCCCATAGCCATAGTAATGTAACTGACATGTATATCCACTCTGACGAATCTAACAAACATAGAATTGAATTATAGATATCATATATGTAATAATTAGAAAGTTTAAGATTCAGAGAGTTTCTGAGTCTAAGCATCAGAGAGTTTAAGAGTCAAAGAGTACAAAGCCAGCCTGACACTAGTACGCATTCATGGTATGCCACGGTACGCCAAAGTGAGTACCTTCGCGGGAAT
The DNA here is from genome assembly GCA_024760905.1 of Plotosus lineatus. NCBI lineage: Eukaryota > Metazoa > Chordata > Actinopteri > Siluriformes > Plotosidae > Plotosus > Plotosus lineatus. The sequence goes on from CM045729.1 coordinate 12,113,730, forward strand.
TGTGAGCGCCATCACGGGAACAATCCGGAAACTATGAGCGAGATGAGTGCCATTGAGGAGCATTGTCGACCCAAAAAATGAAACATGTTCATTAATTTTGTCACGCACTCTTTTGCGTACCTTTCCGCGAACTATAAGGAAACTGTGAGGAAACAGTGAGGGCACGTGTAAATGCCCACCACGTCACGCACGTTATATGGTAATCAATGCCGCGCAACGTTACACCTGTATCCTCAATGGTGCTCTTGTGTTCTCCATGGTGTTCATTGACTGCTACGCATTGTCCAACATTAACTGTTGGCAGACCAGGGAGTGAATTGAGGACAGAACTGTGTTTCTCACTGTTTCCTCAAAGGTAATCAATCTACTCACCTTTAAGTTTGGGTGAGCACTCAAACCACTGTAATCCGCAAAACCACGCACAAAAGGTTAACCAATCAGCCATGTCCACATTGACTTGCCCTGTATCTTAAAGGGAAGGGTGTTCAGTTGCATGACATTTACATATTCAGAATGCCAGGTAGAGGAAGAAAGTATCAGGTGTGGATTCTATCTGCTTACGTATATCAATGTTATAGTCTTCGATTAGTAGTAATGCAGCAGCACCTGCAAGAAAGACACTTTGTTGATTTAATGCCATTTTCTCGGCATCTCTAGAGTTCATCATCTTGACGACAACAAGAATGAATGGTGGCTGAATCCAGCTACCCGATATATATATATATATATATATATATATATATATATATATATATATATATATACATACATATACATATACACACACACACACACACACACACACACACACACACACACTTGTGTCAGCGCGGTCACCTTTTTAGTAAAGCGCGGTCACCTTTTTAGTAGCATGATGTGGAGCAAACTTGTCTGGCCATTGAGTGACGTTAAGGAACTTTGAGCACCCCAGCACAAACAATTCGCAAAAATACCACAATGGTGAGGAATCGAGTGGAACGTCGCTGAACATCCTCAATGGTACGAATGAGCAAACTATGAGCAAATCTTATTCCTCTCTGGCACGAACTGTTTGACTGACATTTGAAATAAACACAAAATCATTCCGCCATGGTACGCATGAATGAGTGCCATTGAGGATTTAAAATGCGTACTAGTGTCGGGCTGGCTTAAGAATGAGTGCAAGAATAAGTGTCAGAGAATTTCAGGATCAGTGCATCTAAGATTTAGAGTGTTTTATAATCAGAGTGTTTAAGATTCGGAGAGTTTAAAAATAAGAAAATTTAAGAATCACAGAGTTTAATAAGCAGAGAGTATAAGAATCAGTATGAGAATCAGAGGATTTAGGAATCAGAGAGTTTAAGAATCGGAGAGTTTAAGAATCACAGCATTTCAGACTCAGAGTCTAAGAATAGGTGCATTTAAGAATAGGAGAGTTTCAGAGTGGTAGTTTAAGAACCAGAGGGTTTCAGAATCCGAGAGTTTAAGAATCAGTCTAACAATTGGAAAGTTTAAGAGTCAGACAGTTTAAGAATCAGAAACTTTTGGAATCAGAGGGTAATAAGAATCAGTATAAGAATCAGAGAGCTTAAGAATCAGAGAATTTCAAAATTAATATAGGAATCGGTGAGTTTAAGAAACAGACTTTAAGAATCAGAGTGTAAGAACCGAAGAGTTTAAGAATCAATGTGGAAATGGTGACACCCCTGTCTAGCCATGAGGTCTCAGTTCAGCAGCATGAGGCTATGATCTCCAGGCATGACAACACTTTAGAGGAGATCCTGCCCACCCTGCTGAGGCTCGCAGCAAACCTGGAACCCCCAACAAATACCCACTCTGCTTCTCCTCGAGTCCCAGCTCCTGTGCTCACAACATAACTACGCCTCCCAACTTCATAGCAATATGATGGTAGTGCCAGTAACTGTCGGGAATTCCCCAAACAGTGCTCCCTGACCTTTTAGCTCCTGTCCTCTTCATTCCCAAAGATTGTTCCCGGGTGGCTTATATTATCACCCTGCTCACCAGAAAGTCCCTGGCTTGGGCCACTGTTGTGTGGGAGGAGCAGCCTCCATACTCTACAAATTATCAACAATTTTTGCAGGAGTTCAGGAAAGTGCTTGACCATCCCATCACTATCCGAGACTCTGCCAAGCAGCTGTTCAGACTTAAGTAGGGCACTGGCAGTGTTGCAGACAATGCCATCCACTTTAAGACCCTAGCTGCAGCAAGCCACTGGAACCAAGAGGCTTTTATGGTGGCCTTCCAACAAGGCCTTTCTGAGCAAATCCTGGATGAACTGGCAGTGAAGGAAGAGGTGGACACCCTTATAACCCTCTAAAAGATGGTTCTCCGACTGGACAATCACTTGAGAAAGCAGGCTTTTGCTCGCACAGTCACAAGGGGTCTCCCCTCTCATCTCATCTACTCTTCGGATTCTCATGGGGCATTTTGACAATTTCAAGAAACTACTGTGCTGATTCCACTGGGAGACACCCGTCTCTTCTTGGCAGAAAGGGAATGCTGAATGAAGGGAAGATTGTGTTTGTGGGAAATCTGGCCATTTTCATGATACTTGCCGAGACCAGAGCTTCTCAGAAACGTCCAAGTTCCGTCCAGCAGGGGGAGGGTAGTGAGGTACTCCCACTTGCTCAAATCCTTGTATGCTTTTTTCTATTTCAATTTCCATGGGGGTAGGCGAGTATACCACCTGATAGCCCTCACAGACTCTGGAACAGCAGGCAACTTCATAGACTTCGCTTTAGCTAGGTGTCTCAAGATCCCCATGATTAACATTACATCTTCTTTGGCAGTGTCTGCCTTGGATGGTTGCCGCTGGGAGAGGGCCACATTCACAAGTTCACAACCACTATTCAGATGTTTTGCAACACCAAGAGGAGGTGAGATTTTTTTTTTTCTTATTCACTATTCCGAGTTCATAGTTGTTATTGGATATCCCTGGCGGACAGTGCATAACCCTCATATTGACTGATCTACAGACTCTGTTGTTCAGTGGGACCCTTCATATTCTACCTCTTGTCTTTACTTAAGAAAACCCTGTTTCGCACAAGCCACCAAGTCCCTAGATTTATCTTAGGTTCTTCCCCGGTACCTAAATCCCAAGGAGCTATTTAGCAAAAAAGAAAGCATGTGCCTTACTACCTCATCATCTGATTGATCTTGTGCGTGGTTCTTGTCCTCCCAGATAACGCATCTACTCCCTATCATCTCCTGAACATAGTACCATGGAGGACTTCGTCTGAAAGGCTCTGAAATCTTGTTTTATTTGTTCTTCCACTTCCCCTGCAGGGGCAGGTTTCTTCTTTCTGAGGGGGAAAGGATGGAGGTCTCCATGCCTGTATCGATTACCATGGGCTGAACAAGATTTCTATCAAGAACACGTGGCCACAGCCTTTGATCTTCTGCAGGGAGCCAATATATTTACCAAACTCAATCTCAGTAATGCTTACCATCTCATCCATACTAGGGAGGGGGATTAATGGAAGCCTTCAACACAACTATTGGCCACTATGAATACTAAGTGATGCCGGTTAGGCTCACTAATGCCCCTGCAGTCTTCCGGGCCCTGATTAATGATGTCCTTCAGGACTTTCTGAACAAATTTATTTTTGTTTTAATTTTCTCCAAATCTCTGCATGACCATGTATCCCATGTCCCGCTAGATCTTAAACAATTGCTAAAGAACTACTTGTTTGTCAAGCCTGAAAATTGTGTGTGTTAGATGAGGCTGTGTTCAGCTTTCTTGGGCTCATCATTAATAACAGGAGCGACCAGATGGACCCTGAGAAAGCTAGGGCAGTTCAGGAGTAGCCCCAACCAATAGTCCATCAAAGACGCTCAACCTTTTTATAGAAATTTCATCCAGAACTTCAGTTCTGTAGCCACCCCATTCTCAGCCCTCACAAAAGAGAAATCATCTACCATCATTTGGACTAATGAGGCAGATCACATCTTCCAATTACTCAAGTGCTGGTTCACCTCTGCCCATGCCCTGATCCTTCCATACCCATAGTTTTTTGAGAGTCCGCTTTTGCCTTTCTCCCATGTTTTTACTGTCTGATTGAACAGGTATTTTGCTAAGCCCTTTAGACTTTTTGGTGTTCCCCATTCCAAAATAAACAGCTAAACTTCACAATCATGACTGCCTCTGTTTTTGTGTCCTCCAACTTGTATAATGTACACTAGTAGTGCACTTGATCTGGAAACCCAGGTCCTAATCCTGGCCTACCATGACAGAGTGTACAAGAGTCGAAGAGTACAAGAGTTGGAGCTTTTCAGGCATGTAAGTGTTTCAAGAGTGGTTCGTTCAGAATTCGAGCATTTCAGAAATGTGTTTAGCTGGAGCAGTTATATCTCTCAGCTGGCCTGGGGATGTTTCAAAATCCTTCTGGAGGGGTTACTGAAAGTGGCCTTGGAATTGAGTGTCTGGTCTTCTCTCATGAGTCTGTTGCCCCATGACCTGGACCTGCATAAGGTAGGGAAGATGAGAGGAGACCAGATGAAATAAGACAAGTATTTTAGAATTACAACATTTTAGGGAAGAAGCATTTCAAAACTAAGTCATTTTTAAAAACAATGTTTTGTTTGACAGATTTTTGGTGACATTTGGTTATTCTATGAATTCTGCTTATTCCAAGCAAACTTATTTAAATGTTGTTGTTTTTTGTTTGTTCGTTTTTCTACTTAACTTCATTGTTATTTGTGTTATTATAACGCCTTGTAATTTCAGATTCTAGGATGAAATTGTTTTCGACCAGTTTATATGCACTGTCAGACTGTTACCATAGAAATGACAGTGTATTGGAACGAGTGCATTAATATTATAAAGCATTAATTATAAACCGGCTGTCAGAGCTGCTGTAATAGAAAACTAATCAACACTTTTTACCTCCATTTTTAAATAGAAATAATTAACCAGGTTCATAATTAGTAATTAAGCATCATTTGAAAGATGTTTCCAGTGAGTGAGGACTTTTTATAGGATAATAAAGAGGAACACAAACAGGATAGTAAAGAGGAAGCGTAAAAAATAAGAGTCAGTCAACAATGTGAACACAATATTCATCCATTCATTCATTTTCTGAAGCGCTTAATCCGAATTTGGGTTGTGAGGAGACTGGCGCCTGTCTCAGCCGACTCCGGGCAAGGATGGAGTACACCGTGGACAGTTCGCTTGGCCATTACAGGGCCAACACTCACACAGCCATTCATACTCACGCTCACAACTAGAAGATATTTGGAACAGTCAATTAAGCTACTGTGCATGTTCTTGAACTGTGGGAGGAAAGCGGAGTATGCGGAGGAAACCCACGCAAGCACGGGGAGAAGGAGAAAACATGCAAGCTCCACAATGAAACACACATCAATCCCAGGACCTTCTTGCTGTCAGGCAGACATGCTAACCACTTCGACACCATGTTGCCTGAAAACAATATTCATGTTAATTGTAGCGGGTGATTGACTTTGTCATGTATGTTCTCTGATCTTCTTTTCAGTAGAAATGCCATTTATAACAGCTGTACATGTACTCAGAAAGATTTTGGTGATCGAGTCATTGTGTATTTATTAATGCTCAATAAAAATGTCTTTGAACTTTAATGACATTGATTCTTATTTTAAAAGGACAATCTGGGACTATAATTAAATTGAGTTGAAGTTTTGGTGATGTGTGAGTGGAGGCCAGAAATCTCTACACGGATTGCTCAGCGACTACGGTGTGAATAAAACAAGCCTCAGCTCCCGAGTGCAGATATTACTGGGTCTTTAATGAGGAAATACGGAGAAGAATTGAACAGTGAGTGAACGAGGGAAGATGGCAGGTGTAAAAAAAAAAAATTATTAAATGAAATTCTTTCTCCTCACCAAGAGATTTAAGTATTAGTGATATGAAGAAAGCACACAAAATTGAATCCTTAAAAGATATAAATGTTTCAGATTGGAAAAAATTGCAATCTCAAGAAATCAGTTTTATTGTTTTTATAAAATGTTTTATGAAATGATGAAAATTACATGAAGAATAAAAACATGCACAAGTGTCACTTAAGCTAATGTAACTATCTGTGAGTATTACAACATACTAATATGATGTATTTAATAATATTAAACTTTAGATGATATCGTAGACTTAACATTCTACATGATTAATAAAAGCAGCACTGTAGGGTAGTGATTAGTATGTCCACCTCTCAGCAAGAAGGCCTGGGTTCAATTCCCAGCTCGGCCATTTCTGTATGGAGTTTGGATGTTCTCCCTGTGCTTGCGTGAATTTCCTCCGAGTGCAGTACTCCGGTTTCCTCCCACAGTCCAAACACATGCACAGTAGGTTAACTGATCGTTCCAAATCTCCCCTAGGTGTGAATGGTCATGTTAGTGTTGGCCTTGCGATGGCCTGGCGAGCTGTCCAGGGTGTACCCCATCCTTGCCTGGAGTCGACTGAGATGGGCACCAGCCTCCTTGTGACCCGAAATAGGTGTAAGCGGTTCAGAAAATGAATGAATGATTAATTCACGGAACAGGGTTATTGTTATTACACTAAAAGTCAGCAGAGCACGAAATAAGACTTTATGGGTAAAATAAGTTAAATGTAAATACAGTTATAGAATATGAAAAATCATTGAAAATGACCTGTATAGTTTTTTGGCAAAGGTAATGCAGTGACAGAGGGGATTTTCGTGGACAGTGAGATGCAAGGAAGTTGTTAAAGGAGCGTGACTGAACACATGTAATGTTGCATTCTGGGACATGAAGTCTTCATGCCACTCATCCGTCCACTTTCCAGTCAACTCTTCTTCCCACAGTGTAGTCACCAGATACTGACATAAATAGTCACCAGTATTGACATAAATCTTACAATGCATTTTTGTCCAATATCATTATTTTAATAATAACAGAATAATGATGATAAACAGATGGTCTGTGTTACAGTAATGGTTTGTCGTCGAATTTTAAAACTGTAAACATTAAGTAAGAAACACAATAGAACAGTTGACAACTCGGACATCCTGGGGTGGTGTAACCCGACACAATGTACAAACCGGGTTTCACTACCCCTTAAGAACCCTACTTTCATTTAGGAAATACTGCACAGGAATGGCACAATCATGGCTCACCAACTCAAAGATATGATCCATTATATCGAGTGGATAATGCTCGAATCAAACAGTAGGCATCCACAGTTATTCACGGTTGTTTGGAGTAGACACCGTTATCAGTGTCGGGGTTAAAGAGACGTCAATACAGAGCTCTTACCCTATGCACCTGCATGGAGCATTCGCTGCACCAGTCACTGTGTAAGAGCTGTTTCTATGGAAACAATGCAAAAGGTAATAGAAGGGGTGCTTTAATATGAACCTGTAGTTCGTATTACAGGCAGAATAACTGGCAGAACTGCACGATAATGTAAACACAATACATGTCTTCTAACCAATCAGATTCAAGCATTCATCCTTGCTATAATTCTAGCTTGGTATAAATAAAAATTTCCCCAATTCATAACTCACACTTAATCAATCTTTGTTTTTTCTGAAACAGCACCACAGTTTTAGAGGGAAACCACGACAAAATTTTAATTTATTATTGATTTTGCAAAAATTATATCGATCCGTTTTTATTTTCAGATCATACTGCCTTTTAAAAATATTATGTAATCAAGATGAGGTTTTTTATTTTGGACAACATCTGAACAAGCAGTGATGACACGACTGATTTGTCACACAAAACATTTTGATATCAAGTGACATTAAACTCTGTTTGGTAGTAATCATGTGGAAACACTAATAAATGTGTGTACGAGTTTGTTGTGTGTAGCGAGCTCTGTCTTGTTAGCGTTTTTATTTTTTTCTGCACATGACTGAACATAAAACTGCAGCAATTGCTCAACACACACACACACGCTTGAGAATCTCACTAGAGCTCAACCCAAATAGAGTGCAACTCGTTTAGTGTTTTGGGGACGTTTGCTGCGACCTCCTAATCCGGTTTGTTTGAACCATATTTACGTCCTCAGGGGAAGATTTCTACAATTACTTTATTTTTCTATCCTTCCTTCTTCGGCAGTGTGCCTTGCCTTCAGAAAGCTCTCATCTGCGCTGCCAGAAGACCACAACGGGGACAACAGAGCAACAAATGAAAAGAGGACTCGCGCTGCATTACTGTAATGGGATTGGTTCCAGCAGGGACTCGGCGTCGTGAACATTACACACTCAACTTGCTCACAAATCCAGCAGAGGAACTCCCACCGACAACGCCAAGTTGGCTCGGAATGGTTAGGCTATCTCGGAGATGTTCTAACATCCTTAAAGATTAAGGAGCATGAAGTAACCGTGTTCTGCTAATTTATGCAGAAGTGAAGTTTGTAAATGAGGGCTGGAGGAGTAGTTGATGTAATGGGACAATGTGTCGAGGGACTTCTTGTGGTTGCACAGGATTCATTTCATAATTGTTTCTTTACACCAAGCTTAATTTAAGAAATTAATTTGTTTATGAATGTGAATACATATAACATAAACATCACGGTAGAACGTAATTTGCTAGCTTGGTGGACTGTGAGCTTATAAAGTAGTATGTAGGTTCGAAGTCTTTCTTAAAGCTTTTAACGTAAAGCAAGTTTACAACATTAAAAAAAGTTGGATAAATTGCTAGGACAGTTTCAAGCGTGTCGTATGAAACCCAACTGCTGTGCGAAGAAACAATTTGGGGCCATAATTGCACTCGGTTGTACCCCAAATGCTCGGTTATCGAGAAATCTATCCAGCAACAGCCGACTGTGTGTGCATCAGTCTCATCACATGGCACTTGATCATGGAACGCTTATTCTGAACTTGTCACAGGTTCCACTGATTTTTCTTACGTTGTGTATTACAATATTCTTCTTTTCCTTTCGGCTTTTCCCTTCAGGGGTCGCCACAGCGAATCACCTGCCTCTATCTCACCCTATCCTCTGCATCTTCTACTCTTACTTCAACTACCTTCATGTCCTCCTTCACCACATCCATAAATCTTCTCTTTGGTCTTCCTCTAGTCTGCCTGGTAGTTCCAACCTCAGCATCCTACTGCCAATATACTCACTATCCCTCCTCTGTACATGTCCAAACCATCTCAATCTAGCCTCTCTGACTTTGTCTCCAAAACCTCTTACATGTGCTGTCCCTCTGATGGACTCATTCCTGATCCTATCCATCCTCTTTACTCCCAAAGAGAACCTCAACATTGTCATCTCTGCTACCTTCAGCTCTGCCTCCTGTTACGTTGTGTATTACAATAGATTCCAAAAAAGTTGGGGCACTATACAAATTGTGAATAAAAACTGAATGCAGTAATGGGGAAGTGCCAAATTTCAATATTTTAATCCAAACAGAACATAGATGACAGGGTCAAGTGTTTAAACTGAAAAACTGTTTCATTTTAAGGGGAAAATATGTTGATTTTAATTTTCGTGGTGTCAACAAATCACAAAAAAAGTTGGAACAGGTAGCAATAAGAGGCTGGAAAGGTCAAGTGCACTTATAATGAACAGCTGGAACACCAATTACCACTAATGAGGTCCATTGGCAACATGGCTGAGTATAAAAAGAGCTTCTCAGAGTGGCAGTGTCTCTCAGAAGCAAAGATAGGTAGAGGATCACCAATTCCCCCAATATTGCACAGAAAGATAGTGGACAAATAACAGAAAGGTGTTTCCCAGTGAAAAATTGCAAAGATTTTGAAGTTATCATCATCTACAATGCATAACATCATCCAAAAATTCAGAGAATCTGGAATAATCTCTGAGCGTAATGGTCAAGGCCAAACAACCATACTGGATGCCCGTGATCTTCGGGCCCTTAAACGGCACGTTAAATGGTTAAACGGTGCGTTCTCTGGGCCAGGGGTCATTTAAAATGGAGTGTGGCAAAGTGGAAAACTGTTCTGTGGTCAGACGAATCACGATTCGAAGTTCTTTATGGAAAACTGGGATGCCATGTCATCCGGACTAAAGAGGACAAGGACAGCCCAAGTTGTTATCAGCGCTCAGTTCAGTAGCCTGCATCTGTGATGGTATGGGGTTGCATGAGTGAGTGTGGCATGGGCAAGACACAGTCAATGCAGAAAGGTATATTCAGGTTCTAGAACAACACATGCTCCCATCCAGACGTCATCTCTTTCAGAGAAGAACTTGCATTTTTCAACATGATAATGCCAGACCACATACAGTATTAATTACAACATCATGGGTGCGTAGGAAAAGGATCCGGGTATGGAAACGGGCAGCCTGCAGTCCAGATCTTTCACCTATAGAGAACATTTGGCGCAGTATAAACAGAAAAATGCAACAAAGAAGGCCCAAGATAGTTCAACAGTTCAAGGCATGTGTTAGACAAGAATGGGACAGCATTCCTATTTCTAAACTTGAGAAACTTGTCTCCTCAGTCCCCAGATGTTTGCAGACTGTTCTAAGAATAAGAAGGGATGCCTCATAGTGGTGAAAATGGCCTTGTCCCTACTTTTTTGTGATTTGTTGACACCATAAAATTTAAAATCAACTTATTTTCCCCTTAAAATAATACATGTTCTCAGTGTAAACCTTTGACCATGTCATCGATGTTCTCTTCAGAATAAAACATTGGTATTTGGCACTTCCACATCATTGCATTTTTATTCACAATTTGTATAGTGTCCCAACAATTTTGGAGTGCAGTTTGTATTTCTTTTCGATTTTTTAGATAGATAAGCTACTATGGGACCTGTAAAATCTATTAAAGGTGTCAAGGCAAACGAAAATGGCTAAAATAAAACAATGGAGGTGAAGAAAGAAATCATTGGATAGTATGAAAATTGTGTTGGTGCCTGGTGAATGAAAATTTCTTCTTTCAACTTTCTGATTTTTTTATTCAGTTGGTTCAGACTTTAGTCTCTTTTCGGTTGGTGTGTAATATTATAATATGAGTGTGGATTGAGGAGAAGGTCAGGAATGAATTAATCCATTATACAGCGTTTCTCATGGGAAAATATGTTTTAGTTTCCGATCAAATCAGTTTTAGAACAAAATTTAAGAATAAATTAAATTTGAAAAACCAAGGTTCCTCTGTAATAGCCTGTGATACAGTTTTAAACATGTTCACAATTTTTTCTGTCTGGTATGTAATTTGTCTATTTGTGCAGTGCCCTGTCACACGATAGGTATATGCATTTCATACGCTTTCTGAATCACCTGATGCACTCAGAGTTGAACAATATTCTTACACTAGTGCCATGATTGCTCTTACGATTGTGACTTCAGGTCATAATATCCGTATTGTTTTAGTCTTGCAACAATTTGACTTTCGCTTGAGCACCATAAGATTTGATTACAGACCTGAACTGTTTCCCCAAGACAGACGTACAACACATTTTATTTGTGAAGGCAACATTCAAATCACCCTCATCGAAACCTACCTCAGTCTGTTCTGTCATAACTCTACTGCATTCTTAAGACAAAAACAACTGCAGGTTGTAAGGTGAAGGGGGCTTAAGAAAGCACATGGCAGAAAAGAAAACCAAAATATAACCTGAAGGTTGTGCTAAGCACCTTAGTTACTCTTCTCGAAAAAAATAAACATCACAACCTCCATACAGTTAATTATATTCTTATTACCAAGTCTCACAAGAGCACTCTTCATGAATACCCATTATTATCCTCTGCTGTATTAGCATATTTTTCATTAGCCACCTACCACTCTATCTATCTACTATCAACCATGGGGAGAAACGAACCCATTCCCCGAGACACAGCACCCTGCAGAAAACTACTCAACTTAACTGACTGTAAAAACAAATCTCATTTAATTTGGTACTTTTGGCAGCATGCACGTTTAGCAGTGGAGGGCCGTGTATTTGATACCTGGGTCTTTTGGTCGACTTAACGGACTTAATCCACCTCTTAATACCACCACTATCACGTCACAATTGTACAAGTCATCCATACTATACAAAAACACAATATAACAAGGTGTGTCACTGCAGAGAGACAGAGAGGGAGAGAGAGAGAGAGAGAGAGAGAGAGAGAGAGAGAGAGAGAGAGCGAAGCATTTCACACATTTCAGATAGTCACACTAAGCATTACATCACTTTCACTGGTGTTTAACAGTGGAAGCTGTCAGTTTGAGCCAAAAGTTATAAAAAGGGTCAACCTTACCTCCACTTCCTCGATCTCTCCTTATGATGACTGGCTTTACTAGAAAAGCCCATGTTAAAATAGATTTTTAGAGAGTCCAACACCAAGTTAATTTCTCCACCTCTATCAGCCATATAAGGTGTCATTTCAACTTATGAATTTCAACTTAAATGTCTAAATCATCTGCAGATTACTATAGACTATTCAGTAGGGGTGTCATTGAAAACCTATTATTGGTATCGATATATATTGATAAAAAAAAAAATTCCGATGTATCAATACATTGGAATATTGCTGTACTGTTCCATAAATGCATTAAATAGAACAGACTAAGATATATTACAGTAGTTTGTATAATGCATTGAACATTTTATAATAAAGTGGCCAATTACTAAAGCTAAATCTGAAATAAAAGGCAGGAAATAGTTTTCCACCGACAAGATTTTAATTAACACCTTTTTGTATTTAACAAATCTATAAACACTTGTTTACTAGTTAATTTCAAACAAGTTGTTTCTAGTCTACAAACATTTATCAATTGAAAAGTTTAAGAGATATGCATTTTTACAATTCATAATTTGTGATACAAGAAGATGCACATATCTGCATTATCCGGTGATAAGTGTCTCTTCTTGTTCAAAATGTTCCGTGCTGTTGCGAACACACGCTCTGACCGCACACTAGAAGCAGGGACGTATCATTTTCCATACAGAGAGGCGGGACCTACCATTTACTAGGGGTGTCATTGAAAATGGCATTTACTACAGACACTGTCATGAACACAGGAAGCTATAACGTTAGAAGTACCGATACCCCTTTTATAGGTATCGATTATCGATCGACAATTATATCAGCGATATTTCGATTGTCAATGACATCCCTACTATTCAGCTTGTTTTACTTTGATCAACTAATCAGAGGATTAAAAAAATGCTGACATTGTTGAATACATCTTCCTTTCGGCTTTTTCCCTTTTCAAGGGGTTGCCACAGCGAATCATCTGATTCGCATGCTTGATTTCGCATAGGTTTTTACATCGAATGCCCTTCCTGACACAATCCTTTAGCAAGTTGCAGAAACATGCTGACGGCTGAGCAGCTACTCTTTACTAAAGTCAGCAATGGTTCTGTTAAATAAACCTCACACCATAGACAGTGAGAGACATGGCCGGCCTTTGATAACCCAGTTAGCTGCACTGGATGGGACAGTGACAACCTTGTGGAAAGTGGGACTCGAACCCCCACCCTTAGGATCAGCAATCGATATATACATGAAATCCAGCGGGGAAAAAATCTTTCCGCCCAATGATTCAATGGGATTTCTTATAAACCAGTGAGAAAATGCTGCATTTTATTCTAATTAATCAATCTAATGCAAATATTTCCTTCATGTATGCGGGTGAAATTGACACAGACACACAGACACACACAAATATACATATACATGTATATATATATATATATATATATATATATATATATATATATATATATATATATATATATACACACACACACACAGGGATGCCTCACTTTCCCACTTTCCACGGTTAATTGGAACCGAGATCCCCACACGATTATCAAAATCCGCGAAGTAGGGTCACGGGTCACCCCCCACCCCCAAAAAAACTGACGTATATGTACATGTATGTGTGTATATAATATAAATAAATACATATTCAATGCTATAAATGCTTATAATAACAATTAAACATGAAAAAAAAAACATAAGATGTAAATCAAATATATAACACACAGATGGAGCTGCATGAGCAGCTAACTGGGTTATCAAAGGCGGGCTATGTCTCTCACTGTCTATGGTGCGAGGCATGTAAAAGAACCATTGCTGACTTTCGTAAAGAGTAGCTGCAAAGTCGTCAGCGTGTTTCTGTCCCTTGCTAAAAGGGTTGTGACAGGAAGGGCATCCGACGTAAAAACCTCTGCCAAATCAAAAACGTGCAAATCAGATGAGTCGCTGTGGCGACTCCCGAGAAAGGGAAAAAGCCGAAAGGAAGACAGACAGATGGAGCTGCATGAGCAGAAGACAACACACATACATATGCAACACAGATGCAACAATGTAAGTAGTTTTGATGGGAAATTTTGGTTTGTTTTTAGTTTTGTGTTGGTTTGGGGTTTTTTTTTTTTGCATAATTGGCCATGTTTTTGTGGCATTCTCCTTAATTTTTTCCTCTATTCTTCCTTAATTTCCTTATTTTTTTAATTCAATGAATATTTATTGTTTTTTTGTTTTTTTTTTAAAACAGTGCATTGAAGCAGCATGAATTGAAGCTTCAGTGCATAAGTTTTTGTTTTTTTTAATATTCATCGACTGAAAAAGGAAGGAAATTAAGGAAGAATAAGGGGGAAAGTTAAGGAAAATGCAACAAAAAAGCCCAATTATGCAAAAAAAAAAAAAAAAAACCCAAACAAACACTAAACCAAAAACAATCCAAAGCCTTCTATCAAAACTACTTACATTTTTATGTGCGGTGCACAATTGTGCGTGTCTGTATTTGTGTGTATTTATATTTTATTTACATCTTATGCATTATTTTTGAATGTTTAATTGTTATTATAAGCATTTATAGGATTGAATATGTTTTCATTGATATTATATACACAAATACGAGGGGGGTTGATCCTACTTCACAGAATTCAGTGGTCGCGGGGGGATCTTGGTCCCAATTAACCGCGAAAAGTGAGGGATCTTTGTAGCAAGTATAACGCACATGTATAACCACCACTACATGAATAATCCATTCTGTCAGGATTAAATTATCCGTACTGCAAATGTTCGACAGTGCATGGTGACGTGCTGACAGATTTCTCTGTTACACACACACACACACACGAACAAACAGAGAGAGAGAGAGAGAGAGAGAGAGAGAGAGAGAGAGAGAGAGAACAGGGTGTATTATGTTTAAATGTTAAATGACGACTTTTTAGTGGACGCTGGAAGGTCGTTCTTTTTGACATTCACAATTTGACATGTTTTACACTTTTTTTATTTACGGACTCCGCCAGCTGACAAAAAAAGATCCAACGTGAACTTCATATTCAAATTCTTTCTCGTTCTCACCCCTTTTTCTCTCACTCTCCCCCTTTCTATTTTCACATCCTGTTTCTTTCTCTGTCTGTCTGACTTTCTCCTTGTTTCTCACCTACTCTCTCACTCTCTTTTTCACTCTTTCTTTTTCTCTGTCTCTCTCTTCCCCATCCCATTCTTTTTCTCTTTATTGCTCCTTCTGTCACTCTCTCTCATTGCCTTGCTCTCTCGTCTCCCCCTCTTTTTCTCCCTCTCTCATCCTTTCCTCCTGTCTTTCTTTCTGTCTCTCTCTCATTCTCTCCACCCCCCCACCCCCGCTTTAAATAAATCGCTTAAAAAATACGGACAATTATATTAAGCATTACTTGAAGTTAACTGTAGTCTACTGTGTATTTTAGGGAAAACTGTGTGAATTGTGAAAAGGTTACATTGTAAAATTGGAGATTTATTTTGAAAACATGCAAAAAAAAAAGCTTTAACGTAAATAAATAAACAGCGTGTATTAATCTGTGTGATGATGAGTAATATCAGCAGCGAAGCCCGAAGACTGTTCTACTTCAACAACGTTTTTCCAGGCCGCACTGTACATGAATGAGACGAAGGTATTTACGCTCTGCGAGGGCAAACAGTGAGTTTTTGCCAACACCAACACTAAAAGGAGGCAGGCTGTGAGATAGGCAGGCACATCTGAGTTCTGTGCGGAGGGGGAAAAATAAAGCGGTGGAGGTTGTTGAAAGAGAGCAAAGAGCGGGATTTGGTGTTTAAACATTTAACAGGCTGTCATGCACGCTGATGGACCTTCATGAAGTTTATACACAGACACAAAACAGCCACATTGATGAAAATTTGTATTAAAAGTATTTCAGTCAAGGCTGCGGTTGACTGTTCAGCATTGTTATGATGTTTGTGTATTCATTGCGGTCCAAGCTGGAACAGTCTGATAACCGTACGAAGCTTTAGTAACTTTCACATCAGTAGTGTCAGGATTTAATTAGAAAAACTGGATTGTTTTCAAAAGCAGCTTCTGTTGTGTACAGCTTCATGTAGAAATCATAGCAACCATTTTCTGCTTTTGTGAAGTCATGCTCCAAAAACTACTAACAATATCTGATCATTTTTACAGTGCATCCTTATAATAATATAATAATAATAATAATAATAATAATAATAATAATAATAATAATAATAATAACTCTGCAATGAGAGCTATCCGAGGTGTAATCCGCCCTAGCCAAGTTGGCTGCGATGGGTGCCGGCCTCCTTGCGACCCTAATTAGGATTAAGCAGTTCAGAAAATGAATGAAGGAATGAATAAATAATAATATTTTAAAAATTCAAGAAAAGATCAAAGGGGATGTTTTTTACCGACTCTTGAATGTGAACTAAAAATAAAAGCAAATTAAGAAACAATAAATTTTATAATTAGGCCTGACTACAGCCTTCAGCAATGTTCAGAAATGGCTATTGTTACGTATGGAATTTAGAAGATGGAAATTGCCCCGACAGACCACGACATAAATTATATACAAGTTAATAATATGAACAAAATAAGACAAAATAATAACTTACATCTTAGAGCTAAACAAAATACAAATTCAACAAAGGGTCCCATAATCACCAAGCATCTGCAGCAGGGTAAATTTAGAGACGGCGCGCGCGACATCGGGGAAAGGTTTGGAATCCCGCGTGTCGAAAGAAACAAATGATGAACATCCTCTCGTGGGCTGTGGGTGATCGTGGATGATGGACTTTGATGAGGTCTTCAACGACGAAACTTGGGTGACGCGCCTTTCATGATTCGTCTTGGATGAGATGAACCGCCGTGATGAGTTTCCTTAGATAATCTGTGCGCCGAAGAGGCTTCTGAGGTGAGAAGATACTGGAGCCAGTTGGCAACAGGTCCTTAATATTGATTCCCTAAAGTTCAGCCAAGTTCCATTCTGGAAAATTCTAAATCACCTGACCCCACCAGGGCGTGCAACTAGGTCCCCTAATGGAAAATTCCAGACTCAAACAGCTGACTCATACCATGTGTTTCTCTTTACAGCACACTAACTGAATATAATTACACTCAACTATACATCCATTATTTTTATATTTACATTTATACAACTATTCACATGCCCATAACACTATTGAAAAGTTTCGGATTGAATTTGGTTATATTATACCGTATTTACTTTGGCTAAAGGTGTGACTTGTACTCCAGAGCAACTTTTATGTGAAATTATTACATATAATTCTGTTTGTTATAATAAGACAGAATTTCATGTTTGTTTTTACACTCACAGCCACAACAGGGCAGTCTAGGCTTGGGTTGACCTACTCATCCACCACTGAAGAAATGTCCCCAAAAAGAAAATCCTATTCTGCAGGTTACAAGCTGCAAGTAGTGAAATATGCAGCAAAAAATGGTAATCGAGCAGCAGAAATAAAGTTTGGAGTTACTTCATATATAACACAAACAGCTGCCACCTCCAGAAGTTCTCGGACGACTCCGCCATCGTGGGCCGTGTGTCAGAGGGGAACGAGCTGGAGTACCGGTCGGTCATCGTCGACTTCGTGGACTGGTGTGAGCGCAACCACCTGTGCTTGAACACTAGGAAGACGAAGGAGATGGTGGTCGACTTCAGGAGAAGCACTCAAACACACACACACACACATTTACTAGTGAACATCCAGGGACAGGACATTGAGACAGTGGACAGTTTCAAGTACCTGGGTGTTCACCTTAACAATAAACTGGACTGGTCCCACAACACCAACGCCCTGTACAAGAAGGGCCAGAGTCGCCTCCACCTTCTGAGGAGACTCAGGTCCTTCGGCATATGCAGACCTCTGCTCAGGACATTTTATGACTCTGTGGTAGCCTCTGCAATCCTCTACGCTGCCATCTGCTGGGCCCCGGGCAGCACAGAGCGGGACAGAAAGAGACTGAACAAGCTGGTCAGGAGGGCCAGCTCTGTCCTCGGCTGCCCACTGGACTCTGTGGAGGAGGTGAGTGAGAGGAGGATGGTAGCAAAGCTCACATCCATCCTGTCCAACAGCTCTCACCCACTGCACCAGACTGTCGAGGAGCTAAGCAGCTCCTTCAGTGTACGACTGAGGCATCCTCAGTGCAGGAAGGAGCGCTACCGCAGGTCGCTCATTCCCACCGCTGTCAGACTGAACAACGCCACTTTGTAACTGTCTGTGAAAATACCGGTTATGTGCAATAAAAACCCGCGCACTTTAATCAACCACATCTACCCCACTGACTGTGAACCATATCAACCCATCTACTCTGCCCTCAGATACATTACACTTTAATATAGGCCAGTCTATAAAGTTGCTCCATTCTTTTCTTTTCCTTTATTGTTTAGTAATTTATACTATTTATGTATCTATTTATTTATTTACTTATATAATATATATGTATGTGTGTATGTTCGTACTTGTATCTATTTTTGCACCCCCTACTGATAGTACCTCAAGAGCCTGTAACAGTGAATTTCTCCATTGTGAGATTAATAAAGCTGTATCTTATCTTATCTTATCTTATCAAAAAACTTGTGAGGGACGGAGAAAAGCGGAGATTATTATTACTGCAATGAAGAAAACAAAAAGAGCTAATTGCAAGCCAAAAGCTAGATGGCCACAGCACATGGGTGCTTAAGTAACATGTTGCAGGGAGAGGCTTGTCAACAGTGCACTTGTCTCCACATGGTGGTGAAAGTATTACATGTAATTTTGTCATCATAATAACAAACATAATTTCACACGTTTATTTTTACACTCACAACCACAAGATGGCAACAAGAGGGCAGAAAAGCGGATATTATTATTAGTGCAATGAAGAAAAAAACAAACAAAAAAAAAGCTAATCACGGGCTAAAAGCGAGATGGTCACAGCTAGAGGAACTAGCTTGCACATGTGAGCTTGAGCAATGTGTCTCAGAGAGGGGCTTGTCAACAGTGCAGTTAGTTGTCAAGAAAATTAATATAAATTACTTTGTGTGAGGATTTTCTTTGTGTTACCACTTCACGCAATGCAATCACCTCTCTATCAGAGCGAGGACCACAATGTCACAAAAACTGCCAGCAGATTTCCAAGCCAAGGTAGACAGTTTCCATGAGTTTGAGACTTATAATCCAGTACAACTTATATATGTTTTTTTCTTCTTTATTATGCTTTTTTTTTTTGGGCCAATAAGACTTGTACTCTGAAGAGACGTATAGGCCGAAAAATACAGTAAATATTTAAATTGATAATAGAGACGCTCCCCGACTGCATGTTCCAGTGAAGTATGACGTTCATACTGTACTATACATCCATAAATTCCATTACCGTATGTCATAAAACACCCCGAAATCAATAATTATAAACATAACATTGTAAAATAATATCAAATATATCAAATAATATCAACATTAATTTCAAATAAATTAAATTCAAGCAAAGTAATTTCAAATAGATAAATTTTAATCAAATTCACTAATCAAATATCAAATACAGTATCAAATATAACCTTTAACATGCTCTGTGACGTGATGTTTCTGCTTGTAAATGGTTCCGATGTTCGACAGAGCCATTTGGAAGAAACGTGCAACATTCACATGTTTTTCACCAGCATCAATTTTCTTGATAATTTTCGTTTCTAACGGGCTTGCCACTTTTTCTGATTACCACTATCACTAGTAGGCTTATACTTCTGACCAACCATATTTGCTTAGGGTTACAAAAGTCCACAAAACAGTGTAAATACAAAGATCACAGAGACGACATCTGAACACAAAGGTAACACGCAGTGAACTGGGAAAAAGCAGGGCACGTTCAGTCTGTGGTTTGTAAACAATGGACGCAGCGTCATGCGTAAGTAGCGCACTACGTCAGTGTACTACGTAGGTACGTGGCGTACTACACAGAGCACGCTAAGCTCAAAATTTGACATATATATATATATATATATATATATATATTTTTTTTTTTTTTTTTATGTAAAATAAAAAAATACGTAAAATGAATGAACGTAAAGTGGGGAGTGTCTGCATTCACTTAATTCACTGAGTTTTTTCAAAACTATTGTGTGGAAATCAAATTGCAATAACGGTAACATGACTCAAATCAAACCATGGAATTGGTTCAATCATACTATGCGTGAAAATTCACAATTTTCCCTTCTCTCTCTCTATCTATGCATCTTTCTTTTTTTCTTAAACCTTTTGTCTCTTACAGTAACAGACACAAGGCTTAGTCAGGCTGCCTTCCAGCCAGAGGTTAGCATTCATGGTCAGGAAGAAAATGATTGATACACAGTAATGTATGAGAAAATAAATGTAAATTAAATGTGTTTGCATTATTCAATATTAGTATGTTTTATAAATGAAAGATCAGGTGATCTGGTTGCTTTTTACCACTACAGTACACTAGTCTTACATTGATATAATCTACCAAGGTATACTGGATATTCTGTTTCCCTCAAAAACCCAAACACCCATTTTAAACATTTTTCCTTTGAGATGAGGATGTGCTGTCTGTTTTCTTCAGCATCCTTTACGTCCAGCGTCTAAAACGCACACTCAAGGGATAAGGAGCTGACAGCGGTGAGTGAGCGGTGTAATGTGGTCCATTCTGGCAGACACTGGTAAGAAAAAATTCATTTTCTGTGTCAGTACTTAGACTGGAGTCAAAAGAAAAAGCTAAAAATGAAATACGTGAAGAGAGAGAGAGAAAGAGAGAGAGAGAGAGAGAGAGAGAGAGAGAGAGAAACAGAGGGAGAGAGGGGAGAGAGAGCGAGCGGGAGAGATGGAGAGAGAGAGACGGTACTCAAGCTTTCCCCTTAGATGGTCTCTAACGCCATTTCCACACTTGACCCAAATACATGAGTGCCCACTCAGGACCGATTTCTGGGCTCGTTCAGGGGCCGTGGGTCATAATTGCAGGTTTGTTTGCACATTAAATTCCTTCTGAACCACAAACTGAATGCGATGTCATTATGTGCACTCAGGTTTGCAAAAATTGCAGGCAGTAGTTTCATCCATGTGTTTTTTCTGTTATTATTCTGGATGAACATTCAAGCAGTGAAAACAGAACTTTCTGAAGGCCCTTCTTATTTTATAAAAGATGTACAGTTATTTTATGGGATGTACAGTTTTATCAATAATGTGCAATAATCTCTCTCCTCTGATGGCCAGAACAACCTTCACACTGAAAGTGGAAACGATAAACAGCCTGCTATTGTTGCACCAATCACATCATCTGGATTTCTTCCGCACCCAATACAGACTACACCCTGGGTCAGCTGGAACGAACTGAGAAGTGATAGGATCATGGACTGCTTCTGGACCAGAGAAACAGCTTTTATGGTATTCATTAAATGTTCTGAACACTGACTAAAGGAAAGAACACACACACACACACACTCACACACACACACACACACACACACACACACACCCACACACACACCAATGTAACTCTTAGCATTTGTGAATTTAATGATTATGAAGAACATCAGCCAGGAATGATAACGTTGCACATGCTTAGTTGAACGTTTTGTTTCTTGGACCTTGTAGAGAAAGACCACACCTGAAGCTCCGCCTCATTCTCAATTTCATATGCTAATGACAAAGTATTTGCTCCTCCCACCTCCTTTATTATTCAAAACCCCAAACCCTGAATGTGCCATGAACTACAGCATGAGCTCTCTATGTTCTCCTGGAGATACATTTACTCATTAACTGCTATAATATCTGTTTGTCGTCTGGCATCGATTTTAAACACTGACCATCCATCATTCCCACTAGAGCTGGGCAATAAATCTCTGTATTGACTGGTTCGAATTTCTGGTTTAAGACGGTGTGTAAAATGAAAATTACAACTTAAAATATTTTTATATGGGTTGTCGTTTTAATCTCATTGTCTGTGTCAATTCTAT
The DNA here is from genome assembly GCA_024760905.1 of Plotosus lineatus. Lineage (NCBI taxonomy): Eukaryota > Metazoa > Chordata > Actinopteri > Siluriformes > Plotosidae > Plotosus > Plotosus lineatus. Next base: position 12,135,822 of record CM045729.1, read on the forward strand.
ACTGTGCTGGAAACTCTTTCAAGATCCTGCCTAGCGCTCATTTTGTGATAGGGTTCCAGGTGTTCACCATTCAGCAGAAAAAAAGCCTGTCCCAACCCAGCGAACACTAAGGATTTAGCAAGAAAGGCACTGTGCATCAGCAAGGATCTCATCTAAGAAACTTCCAGCGGCTCATCTATAATTTATGAGTGGTTCATTTTGCAAAGTCAGATGGCGTAAACCGCTTGTGTTTAAAATCCGATACAACTAACAAAATAGTACGAAATTATTTCAGAGCCTCAAACATACACACGCAGCCGAGTACTAACTATGTAGCTAATTAAAAAAAATATAAAATAATAAATAAAACTTCAGATATCTGTGTTTTTTCCATGTTGTACCCACACAATAAAAGGAACAAAGGTGAAAAAAATATCAGATGTTTTGGTATGTAATATATGTTTGTGTCTCCAGTTTCCTATGATAAAAACTAATTAATTTGAACAATTTCTTACTCACAAAACATGTAAATCAACTGCAGCTTGAAAAAAATCTGATTTTATTTTTATGCCATAATGCCCAGCTCATAGTCTTATATGAAGAAAATGTATGCAATACACACTTCCTATATAACTTCCGCATCACTTTAGAACGTCCAATTCCATAAACACACATGTATTTGCTGATCCAAAGGTTGGGGGTTCGAGTCCCACTCTCCACAAGGTTGTCACTGTCCCCGCCAGTGCGGCTAACTGGGTTATCAAAGACGGGCTATGTCTGTCACTGTCTATGGTGAGAGGCATGTAAAAGAACCATTGCTGACATTCATAAAGAGTAGCTGCAAAGTCGTTAGCGTGTTTCTGTCCCTTGCTAAAAGGGTTGTGACAGGAAGGGCATCCGACGTAAAAAAACCTCTGCCAAATCAAAATGTGCGAATCAGATGATTCACTGTGGCGACTCCCAAGTAAAAGGGAAAAAGCCTTGGGATATATATATATACATACACACACACACACACACACACACACACACACACACATACAGTCTGCCCTCTACTTACGAAATTAATCCGTTCCAGAGCATTTTCATAACCTGGAGTTTTCGTAAGTAGAGGTGCATTTACATGTAAAATGCCTGATTCGTTCCAAGGCTCCCAATACTACCCCATAAACCCTTTAAAAATGATAAAAGTACAACAATTTTGTATGAAATATGTGTTAAAATTAACTGAAATTTATTTATTAAACCATTTAAACATTTTATTAACATATTAAACCATTTTATTAACATATTTATTAATTAAACCATTATTAAACATTTTTTATTAATGCACATACACACACACACCCCAGTGCAGCTAACTGGGTTATCAAAGGCGGGCCATGTCTGTCACTGTCTATGGTGAGAGGCATGTAAAAGAACCATTGCAGACTTTCGTAAAGAGTAACTGCAAAGCCGTCAGCTTGTTTCTGTCCCTTGCTAAAAAGGGTTGTGACAGGAAGGGCATTCCGACATAAAAACCTATTCCAAATCAAATGTGCGAATCAGATGATTCGCTGTGGTGACTCCCGAGAAAAGGGAAAAAGCCGAAAGGAAGAAAGAAAATACACACACACACACACACACACACACACAGACACATACTGTCTCTCACTATCTCTCTCTATCTCTCACTCTCTCTCTCTCTCTCTCTCTCTCTCTACCACACACACACACACACACACACATAGACACACAGGAACAACACATTTGTGGCGCGCGCAGCCGATGCCGGAGCTTTTAATACGGGGTATTCAAAGTGCACTTGACAGATCGGAGGTCCAGACTCAACATTCACTTGTTTCCTTGAGGGATCGGTGGTCCGGATGAGCCGTGTTTTGCTCACATTCGGCGGAGCGTGCCACATTTATTAAACATCTACTGAATTAAACTTAAACTTTATATATATATATATATATATATATATATATATATATATATATATATATATATATATATATATACACACACCTCACTTTCCACAGTTATTTGGTACAGAGACCATCGAAATCCACAAAGCAGGATCAACCCCCCAAACACCCCTGACTGACGTATACGTACATCTATATGTGTGTATATCAATAAATACATATTCAATGCTATAAATGCTTGTAATAACAATTAAAAATGTAAAAAAAAAAAAAAGCATAAGATGCAAATAAAATATAAATGCACACACATACAGATGGTACTGCATGAGAAGAAGACAACACAAATAAATATGTGCGTGCGAACACATGTGTACAGATACGCGTGCACACACAGATGCAACAATGCAAGTAGTTTTGATGGGAGACTTTGGGTTGTTTTTGTCTTTTGTGTTTGTTTTGAATTTTTTTGCATGATTGGCATGGTTTTTGTGGTATTTTCCTTAACTTTTTCCCCCAATTCTTCCTTAATTTTTTAATTCGATGAATATATATATATATTTTTTAAACCACGATGCACTGAAGCCATACAGGGATCCCTTGCTACTTTGCAAGGGATATATATATATATATATATATATATATATATATACATATATATATATATATATATATATATATATATATATATATATATATATATATATACATATATATATATACACATACATACACATACACACACACTTATAGAAGATTCTTCTATAATCACCTGAAGAGAGAGGATGGTTTCACCACCCCTCGAAACAGATCTGTAGTGATAAATGGAGTTTCAATAGAAAGTCTTTGTCCTGTCCTTTTATTTTATTGTTCTTTGCTCTACCAAAAAGTATTGAGCACTCTCCTACGGAAGGATCTACTCAGAAAATCCACAGTTGGCCCTCTACTTACGAAAACCTCTGAATATGAAAAATCCAGATTACGAAAAACTCAAACGCACCATTCAAAAATTCAAACAATGCGCGAGTTGCTATCTCATTGGCTGTCTCCCAACATCCTGCACTGTTGGCCTTCCATTGGCCTCCCATTGCCCAGAAGGGAGTTGAATTTCCATAGTACTGCACCCATAAAGCTTGTGTTTTGTCACACGCATGAAGAAGATCTGTACTGTTGGTTCGTGAGTTTCGAAAGTGCTCATTACAGCTTAGTTTTCATCTTTTAAGTTGTTTAATTCAGAAAATGTTTAATAAATGTGGCGCACTCCACCAAATGTGGGCAAAACGTGGCTCATCCCGACCGCCGATCCCTCAAGCACACAAGTGAATGTTCAGTACTAAACAAGTGTTCAAAGCGTACTTGCCTGCTTGACATATCGGAAGTCCGGACAAGCCGCGCCCCGTCTCAAAAGCTCCGGCGTCAGCTGCAGCGGAATGCGCCACGGAGCGCGCCGAATGTGGGCAGCGTCGCGACCGACACCGGAGCCCCCGAGACGAGGCACGGCTCATCCGGATCGCTGATCCCTCAAGCAAACTAGTGAATGTTGAGTACTAAACAAGTGTTCAAAGCGCACTTGCCTGCTTGACATATCGGAAGTCCGGACAAGCCGCGTTTCGCCCCAAAAGCTCGGGTGTCGGTTGTGACACCTCCCGCACTTGGCGGCGCGCGTCACAAATGTTTAATAATGTTTAAATTTGTTTGGTTTAGTTAATAAAAATTTTGGTTAATAAAAAATGTTTAATATTTAATATTGTTTGGTTTAGTTAATAAAAAAATGGTTCATAAAAAATGTTCTGCATCTCCATAGTAGTGTACCCATGCCTGTTTTTCATACGCGTAAAGGAGAGTTGTACTGTTGGTTCGTGAGTTTTGTGAGTTTATTTGAGAGTGCTCATCTTATAATCTTATAAACACGGCTCATTGGTAATGATTATGGGTTTACATGACGAGGCAACCAAGTGAAACAATATGGAATGAATACAGTTTTTATGACCGATTTGAGCAAAGATGTGGCGCACTTGCCCTGACAGACATAGGACTGTGTACAGTCAGTCAGAGATGAAAGGAGGCAGGTGTTCTTTAACTCTCTTTCGAGAGTGCACATTGTAGCTTATTTTTCGTTTTTTAAGTTGTTTAATTCAGTAAATGTTTAATAAATGTGGCGCACTCCGCGGAATGTGAGAAAAACGCGGCTCATCCGGACCTCTGAGCCCTCTAGGAAACAAGTTAATGTTGAGTCCGGCCCTCCGATCTGTCAAGCAGGGAGTGCGCTTTGAATACCCCGTCTCAAAAGTTCCAGCGTCGGCTGCACGCTGCGTGTGGGCGTAGCCCGCATTCGGCGGAGCACGCCACAAACGGATTAATTTCGTAAGTAGAGGGCTGACTGTATATACAATATTTTGTTTTCATTTAACACTTTTCCAGTTACTCAATAATTCCTGATGGTTTGAATGTTAGAAATAAATACAGGAACAACAATTTTGATTTAGCAAACGCCTTACTTGAGGAGTGATCCAGAATTATTCATTTTATTAATATTATTTATTTAATCGTTTGAGTACTGACAGTGTGTGTTGTAGCATCAAAGTTAAGCATATGATACATTACAGACAAAATGTACACTATATTTATCACCTCCACCCCCACCCTTGCACTTAAAGCATACACAGTACAGTCCACCAAGACAGTGAAGACTGAATGCTGATCACAGTGGTTTACAGACTTCGATGCTAATAACTTCATGCAAGATTGATGCAGTGTTCTGAAACCCGATGAGCTTCTGAATGAACACTAAAGGATGATCACACTAGAGGTGCGAAAGAAAAGCGACTGAATCCAATGGCAATTTGTGGCTGTCGCTTTTCATTCTCAAAATGTTGTCAAATTTGTCTCATGACATTAGTAACTTTGGTTGCTTGGTTTGCGAAGTCAACGTTTAAAATTTCCATGAATGTTGCGAAACGAGGGTCTGACACGTAGAAATATCAAACTCTTCTCAAGCAGTCCACACATGTCGTGAGATGATTGCAAAATTGTCGGAAAAAAAATCTTAATATAATAATATCAAAATCATTTTCAAAGATAAAACATCATGACAGGACGAAACAGATCCATCTCTGCTCCTGTACCTCGAATCACACTTCATGTATCATACATCATATTAGTTAATATACATAATATTTATTACGACCATTATACAGAGCATGCTTTGTTGTACAGACCCCTAATCACTGTGATCATGGATGTAAAAACCTGTTCATTTCTGAAAGAAAGTTAATATTGCTGTTAGATTCCAATGCTGATGATATTCAGTCCTGATAATGACAATATAAGCAGAAAGTCATAATCCAGAGCCTTAAACACTGAGCCACCACATTTACATTTGGCAAACACTCTTATCCAGAGCGACTTCAATTTGTCATTGCTACATTACTGAGCAATTGAGGGTTAAGGGCCTTAGTCAAGGGCCCAACAGTATCAACCTGGAGGTACTGGGGCTTGAACCCTTGATATCTTGATAATGATATCATGATAACGTTAATTTATTGATATATCGCCCAGCCCTAGTTTGCATTCACAAAAATTCACTTTTGACTACACAAATTTATCCGATATTTTTTTCCCACAGGTTCCGCAGTAGCTTGAGTTCCTATAGTCGTTCTTCAATTGTACACGCTTAACAACATCCTTTAAATGTCATTCCTGAACTGTTCGATGCAACATATGTTTATTATTTCTAGACAATTTCTTCCAATGATACCAAAGCTCAAGACCACAAATCTGAAAGTTATTCAGGAGTGAATATTTACACTGCATTCATTATTAAAACCAAAAAAAAAACTCATGTTTCTCTCTCCAGTGTTCATTTGAATCAGATTATTACAGATTACTATGCTGCACAGAGCACGATGGATATGTGATATAGAAGTGATCTGCTGAATCGACATTCTGTAGCATATGTGTGTGTGTGTGTGTGTGTGTGTGTGTGTGTGTGTGTGTGTGTGTGTGTTGCTGAATAAAGAGTTTCTGATTCCAATAAACTCTATAAACTAATAAAATCTAAATAGAGCAAACTACTGCATCGCCTTTTTTAATTCCCATGTGTTTGAAATAAGCGTTTATTTCCCAGATAGCATTGCTCAGCTTTTGCTGAAGAGCATAGAGCTTTATAAAACAGGCTGTGTGTGTGTGTGTATGTATGTGTGTGTGTGTGTGTGTGTGTGTGTGTGTGTGTGTATGTGTATGGGTGTGAATGTGTGTGTTTGTGTGTGTGTGTGTGTTTGTGTGGCAAAGAGAGAGAATACACAGCTGAGTATTAGGATTCACGACGGATATCTGCTGTTCTACACACTCAGGGGAGAATCTCTCACTCTCTCGCTCTCTCTCACACACACACACACACACACACACACACACACACACCCACACACACACACACTCTCTCTCACACATACACACACTCACACACACAAGCTCAGTCTTTCTCCCAGAGAGCAACATGTTTCAGTAATTCAGTATTTGTCCATATCACATCTGGCTTATCGCCTTCCTCTGGAACATCTTTCCTATTTATCCCCTTAAACCCCACTTCCTGCCCAATACAATGTCTAAAAAACATGAAGTGCAAAGGTAGTGAACACACACACACACACACAAACACACACACACACACACACACACACACACACACACATTCAGATAGCAGGGGAGGATTATCAGACCAAGCGGTGTGTTCTAATTCAAAAAACGTAATAATAATTTTAATGTTGCCTCTCTGAGTGGTATTAAAAAACTGGCCTGAGAAATCCTTTAAAAATATTTCTTTCATAATTCATCACAATGTCTATTAAATCGTAATAGGGAGAGAGAGAGAGAGAGAGAGAGAGAGAGAGAGAGAGAGAGAGAGAGAGATGGGGAAGAGATTTAATGAGAGAGAGATGTTGAAAAATTGTGAGCAATGTAGAAAAAGACAGGGAAGAACACGATGGAAATAGTAAATGGTAGATTAAAAGAGATATAGAGTAGAAAATAAAACAGAGAGAGAGAGAAAGGAGACGAGAAGAGAATAAAAGATGACGGGTACTGAAAATAATGCGACACAAAGTTGGGTGAGCAATAACAAGAGAAAAGGAGTGCAAGAAAAGAAGGAGAATGAGACAGAGCGAGAAAGAAGTAGATAGGGATACCCTAGGCAGAGAGTGAGAAATAAAAGAGGTACATGGGAGCGCATGAGAAAGAGATAAACAGAAGATGGTGGGAGATGGCGGGACAGAGGACAGAGGAAACAGGGAGGAGACGAAAGACCAAAAGAGAGAGAGATGTCAAGAAATAAGAGAAAGAGAGAAACAAAGGAGTGAGAGAAATGGAGAGATGGACAAAAAGAAAAAAGAGAAAATTGGATGTTGTAGATGGACTAAGAGGGAGAGAGATGAAAGAGAAAGTAAAATAAGACAGAAGGCACGAGAGAGAGGAGAGAGGGAGAGGAAGATGAAATAGAAGAGACTGCTGGAGGAGGGAGAGATGAGAGAGAGAGAGCTCTGAAGAAAAACAGATAGAGGCAGGAATAGAGACAGAGATGGAGAGAGAAATTTGGGGGGGGGAAGAGAGAGAGAGAGAGAGAGAGAGAGAGAGAGAGAGAAAATATATAGACAAAATAAAGATGAAAAAGTGACATGAAGAGAAAATCACACTCTACAAACTACACACTTCTCCCCTCCTTCCTACAACTTACTTCCTACACTCTATATATGACTCCCTATTCTCTATACCCCACACCCTATACCCTACTCTCTACACCAGGGGTCACCGACCTTTTTGAAACCGAGAGCTACTTCTTGGGTACCAATTAATGCGAAGGGCTACCAGGTCAAAACACACCTCTGAAATTACAAATTTGCTCAATTTACCTTTAATTATATGTTATCATTAATAATTAATGATATTTATCTATGTGAAGATATTGATTTGATTTAAAATATATTCAAAAAAATTAGATGCAGCTCAATGGAGAGTGGCGCTATGGAGCTGTGGGCCTGTCCTAAAACTAGCAGTGAACAGGTCCGCGGGCAACTTATAGTGTCCTTGCGGGCTACCTGGTGCCCACGGGCACCACGTTGGTGATCCCTGCTCTACACCATATACTCTCCACAACATATACTCTTTATACCCTATACCACAAGTGTCAAACTCCTGCCACAAAGGGCCATGTGGCTGCAGGTTTTTGTTTCAACCAAGCAGCAGCACACCTCACTTTGCTCGTTTAAACAATCAATTTGAGTCTTCATGCACCTGATTGGTCAATCTGTGTGCTATGTCCAGAGACTGACCAATCAACTCGATTGATCAACTCGAAACAAAGCGATCCAGCGTCCTATACCACTAGACCACCACTGCCCCAACACCCGATACGCTACTCTCTCCACCATTTATTCTCTGCTCCCGACTCACTAAACTACCGTACCCTATACAACACTTTCTAAAACTGTAATTCACAACTACACCCTAATTTAAATATCTCAGGCATGAGATTGGCCTTCTTCTTCTTCTTCTTCTTTTCCTTTCGGCTTTTCCCTTCAGGGGTCGCCACAGCGAATCATCTGCCTCCATCTCACCCTATCCTCTGCATCTTCTTCTCTTACACCAACGACCTTCATGTCCTCCTTCACCACATCCATGAATCGTCTCTTTGGTCTTCCTCTAGGCCTTCTGCCTGGTAGTTCCAGCCTCAGCATCCTATTACCAATATACTCACTATCCCTCCTCTGCACATGTCCAAACCATCTCAATCTAGCCTCTCTGACTTTGTCTCCAAAACATCTTACATGTGCTGTCCCTCTGATGTGCTCATTCCTAATTTTATCCATCCTCGTTACTCCCAAAGAGAACCTCAACATTTTCATCTCTGCTACCTCCAGCTCTGCCTTCTGTCTTTTCCCCAGGGCCACTGTTTCTAAACCATACAACATCGTTGGCCTCAACACCGTCTTGTACACTTTTCCTTTCATTCTTGCCGATACCCTCCTATCACACATCACACCGGACACTTTTCTCCAACCATTCCAGCCTGCCTGCACACGCTTCTTCACCTCTTTTCCACACTCTCCATTGCTCTGGATAGTTGAGCCTAAGTACTTAAAATCCTCCACCTTTCTTATCTCTGCTCCCTGTAACCTCACCGTTCCTCTTGGGTCCTTGTCATTCATGCACATGTATTCTGTCTTACTGAGGCTAATCTTCATTCCCCTCCTTTCCAGGGCATACCTCCACCTCTCTAGATTTTCCTGCACTTGTTCTCTGCTCTCACTACAGATCACAATGTCATCTGCAAACATCATAGTCCATGGGGAATCTTGTCAAACTTCGTCTGTCAGCCTGTCCATCACCATAGCAAACAAGAAGGGGCTGAGAGCTGATCCTTGATGCAGTCCCACCTCCACCTTGAACTCTTCTGTCAAACCAACAGCACACCTCACCACTGTCTTACATCTCTCATACATGTCCTGCACCACTCTAACATACTTCTCTGCCACTCCAGACTTCCTCATGCAATACCACAGTTCTTCTCTCGGCACCCTGTCATATGCTTTCTCCAGATCCACAAAGGCACAATGCAGCTCCCTCTGACCTTCTCTGTACTTCTCCATTAACATCCTCAAGGCAAACACTGCATCTGTGGTACTCTTTCTTGGCATGAAACCAAACTGTTGTTCACAAATGCTGACCTCTGCCCTTAGTCTAGCTTCCACTATTCTTTCCCATAACTTCATCGTATGGCTCATCAACTTTATCCCTCTGTAGTTGCCACAACTCTGGCATGAGATTGGCCATGGATGAAAAAAGCGGAACGGGAGGGGGGGGGGGGTTGTTCAAAAAAATTTTGAAAAATGGAACACTAAATGGTGGTATAAGACGTATTTAAAAATAAGCTTTGGAACATTTATAATGTTATTGAATAATTCATTTTTTAGAATAAATCACATAAAAATATCTTAAGAGTTGTAAGTAGCCACTGATATAATGATATTTTACATGTGTATTCTTTATTCTTGTACTCCCACAATTTCAGTGTTCAAACGAAGTTAATACGTAATTATCTCTACAATAATTAAAGTAACAATGAAAGGAACCCAAAAATATCTAACATATATCATAATTATCTCCAAAAGATGAGTACTTTCATAACTTTTGGAGAGTTTGAAAGGTTAAAGTAGTTGAAAAAGGAATGGCATTGCTGTATCACATATCTGTAGAAAAAGCAGATATGCAGATTATGTTAGATGTTCCTACTGTGTTTTTAAAGCTCTTCAATAGATTATATGTATTTATTACAAAAATTCAATCATCTTACCTTCGAAACTTTCAAGATGAAGGGACCAGTCTTAAAATTTATGTCTTTGAGAAAAACAGTTTATTTACATAAACTTCTATGTTCAATATTTACACTATGTACAAATCTCATTCTTGTTGTTTTACTTCTTAAGTTTAATCTTCTTTGCGAGCGACAGGAGCTCGGCTGTTCTTTCCTTCTTTTTTGCTCTCCACTATGCTTTGTCTTCCTGTTCCTTCTGATGGTCTAACCTTGCTCTTTTTTGCTTGCTAAAATCGGTTTTATAAAATACAATCACTCATTATACACATGTAAGTCGCTTTTGTATTTGAATGAATAAGTTAAGAAAAAAAACGAAATGATTCAACAGTATATCCGACTTTGTTTACAATATGGCGGTGCCCATGAAGCGATAGGAATGAAGCAAACACACTTTTGAAATCGCGCATGCGTTGCTCTCGCTAGTAAAATGATATTTGCAATGGCACAGTAGTGAGATGATTTCCGTAAATGTGATGGGCTGAAAGTAGGTGCTCGTTGCAAGTGACACACGGAGCTTGCAAGAGAAAGCGCGGCTTATCCGGACTTTTGATCTTTCAAGCAACCAAGTGATGGTTGAGTACTAAACATGTATTCAACGCGCACTTGCTCACTTGAAAGATCGGAAGTCCAGACAAGCCACACATTGTCTTACAAGCTACGTGTGTCACTTGCGACAAGCGCCTACTTTCGGTGGAGCGCGTGACAAATCAGGATGAAGACGAGACTTCACTGCGAGAACTTCCTGTTTAACTCTAAGAATGTAATGAAATGTACATGTTCATCAGAAGAACGTATCACACAACTTCATCACGCTCGGAGGGGCAGGAGTTCAACCCCCCCCAAATATATATATATATATATATATATATATATATATATATATATATATTAACAGATTTGGAATAATATAAAAAAATAGCCTCTGGAGGTCAGAAAAAGCGGATTTCCGCCAAAAAGAGGAACAATCTCATGCCTGATATCTGTCTATCTATGACCATATACAACTTTTATTTCCGCATGCACCCTATACCCAACTTAGAAATGGGACTTGATAAGGTCTCATAATTTTGTGCCCTCGTTTTCAAACTTTATTTCGTGCCCATATCGATTCCTGATCAGTAAGCCCACACAAGTTCCTAGTATGAACGCAGAACGTTTTATGACAACGGTGTGGAGTATCTGTATAATAACATTTCAAGATGCTAGAATAAGCATGAGGGGGGGGGGTGTTGGCTGGGAGTTGAGATGCAAGTTGAGCATCTGGCTGTAGTCTCAGAGCTCTTAATAGCAACAGCCTGTCTGTCATCATGTACTATGGATGAAATGAGAGTTTGTAGAGCATCTGTTTTCATGTAGGTTTCATACGTTTTCATGAAGAGAAAGGAAAAAAATCAGCAAAGCTCACCCACTTGAGGTTAGTGTAATTAGAACAGGATATTTACCCACAGTAACAGGTGTACTGAGAAACAGCAAGCCTTGGTGTACAGTCACATATACAACTTTACTGGAATTTAAGATGTTTCAACATATTGCTATTGTTTTCAGTCTGACAGCAAATTAGCACATTTCCATCATAATAAGTAGAACTTTTATCTTTGTTCCTCATGTGAATTCATGCTTCTATGCATATGATAATAAAAGTAATCCGTGACCTTGGAGCCACACAATACCAATGGATCGGTCAATGCATTGCCAGTTCTCAACAGCATACTGCCTACATCATTCTCCATACACCCTACATCACACTTCCTACAGCATAGTTTCTACTTCATATTTCATACTCCCTACATCATACACACCCTACATCATATTCAATTCACCCTACATCACACTTTATACACACGACATCATACTTCCTATATCAGGGGTGGGCAATCTTATCCACAAAGGGCCGGTGTGGGAGCAGGTTTTCATTTCAACCAAACAATAGCCACACCTTCCACCTGTTTCCACCAATCACTGATCATGAAAAGAAAAGGAAAAAAAACTCCTAGATTGGACATTACTGTTTCAATTCTGAAGTGGCGTCATCTTGGAGAGATCACCTTGTTTTAAGTTTTAAACAGGAATGTGATCTCACCAAGATGGCCCCACTTCAGAATTGAAACAGTAATGTTCAATCTAGGTTTTTTTTTTCTTTTCTTTTGATGATCATTGATTGGTGGAAACAGGTGGAAGGTGTGGCTATTGTTTGGTTGAAGTGAAAACTTGCACCCACACCAGCCCTTTGCGGATAAGATTGCACACCCCTGCCCTATATCATACTTCATACTCCCCACATCATGTGCAATATACCCAACATCACACTATATACACCCAACACAAGGCTTCCTACATTATATTCTCTACAACTTACACTATACCCCCTGTACCATACTCCACACAACATGCAGAATACTCACTGCAGCATACCCCCCTACAACATGCAGCATACTTCCAGCACTATGCACCACATTCCTGACACATACTCCCAATATCATACTCCGTACAATACCCCCTATATGATTGATTGTACATCATATACCATACTCCCAACATCATACTCTATACACCCCACACCCACCATACCTCACACATCATCATACTCCATACACCCTCACCATACTCCACACATAATACTCACTGCTCACTACGCCATGCACCATACTCCTTACAGCATGGTCTACACTCCACACCCTACTACCCAAACCTGTTGCCTACACCCGGCACCATACTCCCCATAACATACTTCCAATGCTCTCATTTCTATACAAACCACTGTCTCCCTTGACCCAACAACCTAATCCATAAAACATACTATCTGTATTATACAAAAATCCTAATAGTTCCTACACCCTACTCCCTACACACTACTTCCTATAGTTCACACCCTGTGTATTATATTACATCCTATAAAGTGCACAAATAGAGACCACCACAGTGAGAAAGACAGGTTGTGTGTGTGTGTGTGTGTGTGTGTGTGTGTGTGTGTGTGAAAGTGTGTGAGAGAGAGAGAGAGAGAGAGAGAGAGAGAGAGAGAGAGAGAGAAAGGGAAAGAGATAGAGGGAGGAAAGAGAGAGAGCAAACGAAAGAGAGAGAATGAAAAAGAGAGGGGGAGAGATAGAGAGAGGGAGACAGAGAGGGGGAGACAGAGGAGGAGGGAGGGGAGGGAGAGAGAGAGAGAGAGAGAGAGAGAGAGAGAGAGAGAGGGGGGGGGGAGAGAGAGGGGAGAAGAGAGAAATAGAGAGAGAGAGGAGAGAGAGAGCAGCATGTCCGTATTTATCAGTAGTGTCCTATTACCGTAATTCCTGTAAAAACACCGAATTAAATGTTTTTTTAATGACTGATACATTAAACGGGTAAAGAATATCTGACTGACTGAGTTTTTTTTTTTCAGTTTCATTCATATTTATTATTAAACCCGGACACAAATATCTTACAATCTCTTCAGGTTAAGACTACTAAAATTATATTATTTGTTGTATTATTATTATTATTATTATTATTATTATTATTATTATTTTAATTATACAGGACTAATATAATAAAATCAATCCGACATGTGTACAGTCTGTGTTCAAACAGACTGCATTTGTTTTGCAGGTATAAATCAGCATTTAACAGTAAAACATTACCAGTAACACACACACAGGCAGGAGACATGAACATCATGAGATGAACCTGAGGAAGAACATCTCACCTCCTAGCAGCATGAACCCGGAGAACAGAGCCCAGAAGCACAGCATGGTGGGAAAAACTTCCATCCAGGTGCAAAACATATACATATATATATGTGTGTGTGTGTGTGTGTGTATGTGTGTGTGTGTGTGTGTGTGTGTGTGAGAAAAAAGGAGCAAAAAAAAATCGTGATTTAGGGATGAAGCCTGGACTGTCACATCCTCCTGGTCCTCCTGACAGGGCTGAACTCTATTTTCTGCTCAACTTCCCATCCTCCTTCAGGGGAAAAGGTCCTCCACAACACCAAGCCTGTACCAAGACAAACGCTCTCCACCAGAATTTACCTCAGAGATAACTGCGCTCGAGCTCGAAAGATCTCTGACAGGATTGGAGCTCGGCTATCCGCGAGCCCGCGCAGCAATTAACTTTCAAATGAGCGGGAAATCCGTCAAAAAAATCCGTTATTTCGAAACACTCGCACGTGAGCGTTCAGTTTGAAAATCTCAGGTAATTAAAGAGAATCTGAATTTCCAGAAACATCGCTGCCGCTGTGAAGCTCTGTCCGTTCCGAGTGTTGATTTGGCTTTTTGATAAAAAAGTTCATAGTATTTAAGTTTATATTGAAATATATTTAAACCCCATAGCTCGTATAATCCGCCGTATTGTGGACCGCACGCGGCGCGCGAGTCTCTCACCTCCTCCTCTGCTCGAGCGACTCGCGAAGGAATCGCTTCAGTTCTTTTTTCTTTTTTTTTTTTTTTTTTTTTTACAATGACTCCTTTAAAGTGAACCGATTCACTCGTTAATGGGAATCGATTCCTCAGTTGACTTGAAAGCCTATTCTGCACTAGTTTAATGCTGTTGTGTGTTTTATAACCTTCAATCTCACAGTTTTCTATTTTGAATCAAACTTGAATTTAAAAATTTTCTAGCGATGAGACAAACGTATATTTTTAAAAAAATTAACTATTCATTTTCTGTAATCACTTAATCCTAATTGGGGTCACGGGGAGTCTGGCGCCCATTTCAGCCAACTCTGGGCAAGGACACACTCTGGATATCACACCAGGCCATCGCCAGGCCAACACTCATACATAAGGGTGATTTGGAACAGCCTATTAACCTACTGTAGATGTTTTTAGACTGTAGGAGGAAACGGGAGTACGTGGAGGAAACCCAGACAAGCACGTGGAGAAAATGCAAAAGTCACACAGAAACACCTGAGCTGGGAATCAAACTCAGGACCTTCTTGGTGTGAGGTGGATGTGCTAACCACTACGACACCGCAGATATATGCGTGAAAGTTTGATTGTTTGTTTGTTTTTTTTGTTTGGGTCACCTTTACCTTTACTTGTAGACATTTTCCATAAAAGTGCTTCATGAAACCTCATACTATGATTTAAGGATTCTGTTCATAGGAGTCGACTCAGTAAAGTGAATCATGTAGCAGGTCTCTAGTATATGTATATATGTGTGTGTGTGTGTGTGTGTGTGTGTGTGTGTGTGTGTGTGTGTGTGTGTGTGTGTGTATATATATATATATATATATATATATATATATATATATATATATATAAACACAGTGATACCTTGACTTACGAATTTAAGCCGTTCCGAGGGCAAACTTGTAAGCCAAAATGTTCATTAGAGAAAACACTCATTCCGATAAGAATTAACAGAAAACCAATTAATCAATTCCAACCCCCCCCCACCAAACTCATATAACCTGCCACACGTATATTTGACATAATATATGAAAGATAAACAAGTAAAAACAATAAATATTTCACAATAATAATAATACATGTTCTTCTTCTTTCTTCTTCTTTTCCTTTTGGCTGTTCCCTTCAGGGGTCGCCACAGCGAATTGTCTGCTTCCATCTCACCCTATCCTCTTCATCTTCTTCTCTTACACCAACGACCTCCATGTCTTCCTTCACCACATCCATAAATCTCTTTTTTGGTCTTCCTCTAGGCCTTCTGCCTGGTAGTTCCAACCTCAGCATCCTACTGCCAATATACTCACTATCTCTCTGTACATGTCCAAACCATCTCAATCTAGCCTCTCTGACTTTGTCTCCAAAACATCTTACATGGACTGTCCCTCTGATGTACTTATTTCTGATCCTATCCATCCTCATTTCTCCCAGAGAGAACCTGAGCATTTTCATCTCCGCTACCTCCAGCTCTGCCTCCTGCCTTTTCCTCAGCGCCACTGTTTCTAAGCCATACAACATTGCTGGCCTCACCACCATCTTGAACACTTTTCCTTTCATTCTTGCGGACACTCTCCTCTCGCACATCACACAGGACACTTTTCTCCAACCATTCCAGCCTGCCTGCACATGCTTCTTCACCTCTTTTCCACACTCTCCATTGCTCTGGATTGTTGAGCCTAAGTACTTAAAATCATCCACCTTCTTTATCTCTGCTCCCTGTAACATCACCGTTCCTCCTAGGTCCTTCTCATTTACACACATGTATTCTGATTTTCTGAGGCTCACCTTCATTCCCCTCCTTTCCAGGGCATACCTCCACCTCTCTAGATTTTCCTCCACTTGTTCTCTGCTCTCACTACAGATCACAATTTCATCTGCAAACATCATAGTCCATGGAGATTCTTGCCTAACCTTGTCTGTCAGCCTGTCCATCACCATAGCAAGGAGCTGACCCTTGATGCAGTCCCACCTCCACCTTGAATTCGTCGGTCACGCCAACATAACACCTCACCACTGTCTTACATCTCTCATACATGTCCTGCACCACTCTCACATACTTCTCTGCCACTCCAGACTTCCTCATGCAATACCACAGTTCTTCTCTCGGCACCCTGTCATATGCTTTTTCCAGATCCACAAAGGCACAATGCAGTTCCCTCTGACCTCCTCTGTACTTCTCCATTAACATCCTCAAGGCAAACACTGCATCTGTGGTACTCTTTCTTGGCATGAAACCAAACCGTTGTTCATAAATGCTGATCTCTGCCCTTAGTCTAGCTTCCACTATTTTTTCCCATTAATTCATCATATGGCTCATCAACTTCATCCCTCTGTAGTTGCCACAACTCTGCACTTCTCCCTTGTTCTTAAAAATGGACACCAGCACACTTCTCCTCCACTCCTCCGGCATCTCCTCACTCTCGAGGACCTTGTTGAATGTTTGTGTCAAAAAATCGACTGCTACCTCTCCAAGACACTTCCATACCTCCACAGGTATATCATCAGGACCAACTGCCTTTCCATTCTTCATCCTCTTCAATGCCCTCCTCACTTCATCCTTACTAATCTTTGCTACATCATGCTCCTCAATGGTCACCTCTTCTACTCTTTTTTTCTCTCTCATTTTCCTCATTCATCAGCTCTTCAAAGGCATCCATCTACTCAGCACACTTCTGTCATCAGTCAATGCATTTCCCTCTCTGTTCTTTATCAATCTAACTTGCTGCACGTCCTTCCCATCTCTATCTCTCTGCTGTGCCAGCCTGCATAGATCATTTTCTCCCTCCTTACTGTCCAACCATACAAGTCATCATACGCCCTCTGTTTGGCCTTAGCCACTGCTACTTTCACCTTACGCTGTGTCTCCCTGTACTCCTGTTTACTCTCTTTGGTCCTCTCAATGTCCCACTTCTTAGCTAACCTCTTCCTTTGTACACACTCCTGCACTTCCTCATTCCACCACCAAGTGTCCTTATCGACTTTCCTTCCAGAGGACACACCAAGTACTCTCTTACCTGTGTCCCTGATCACATTTGCTGTGGTTGTCCAGTCAGCTGGAAGCACTTCCTGGCCACCCAAAGCCTGTTTCAACTCCTCTTTGAAGACAACACGACACTCTTCCTTTTTCAACTTCCACCACTTTGTCTTCTGCTCTGCCTTCTTCACCTTCCTCACCATCAGCGTCATCCTGCATACCACCATCCTATGCTGTTTGGCAACACTCTCACCTACTACTACTTTGCAGTCACTGATTTCCTTCAAATTACATCGCCTACACAAGATGTAGTCTACCTGTGTGCTGCTAACTCCACTTTTATAAGTCATCCTATGCTCCTGTTTTTTCTGGATTTACCACAGCCATTTCCATCCTTTTTGCAAAATCAATCAACATCTGTCCTTCTGCATTCCTGTCCTGGATACTAAACCTGCCCATCACTTCCTCGTCCCCTCTGTTGCCCGCACCAACATGTCCATTGCAGTCTGCACCAATGACCACTCCTCTGCATCGCTTCATCTAAGTCTCTCCAGAATCTCTCCTTCTCTTTTAGCTCACATCCTGCCTGTGGGGCATAAGCACTAACAACATTGAGCATCACACCTTCAATTTCTAACTTGAGACTCATCACTCTGTCTGACACTCTTTTCACTTCTAGAACATTCCTGACAAACCCCTCCTTCAAGATGACTCCTACTCCATTTCTCTTTACATCCACACCATGATAAAACAGCTTAAACCCTGCTCCTAAGCTTTTAGCTTTGCTACCTTTCCACCTGGTCTCCTGAACACACAGTATGTCCACCTTCCTCCTCTGCATCATGTCAGCCAGCTGTCTATCTTTTCCTTGCATAGTTCCAACATTCAAAGTCCCTACTCTCAGTGCTAGACTCATGCCTTTCCTCTTCTCTCTCTGCTTATGGACACGCCTCCCACCTCTCCTTCTTCGACATCTTCGACCAACAGTAGTTCAATTTCCATCAGCACCCTGTTGATTGACAGCACTGATGGCGGTCGTTGTTAACCTGGGCCTCAACCGATCCGGTATGGGGGTAATACTTCTGATTTGCATCATAAAAGTTTGGCATTGGTTTTACGTCGTATGCCCTTCCTGACACAACCCTCTGCATTTCTCCGGGCTTGGGACCGGCATAAGGGGAAGAGACACTGGTTAATGCCCCCCCACCCCCCACCCCCACCCCCGCGCCTCATGGCTGCATTAATAATAATACATGTTCATTCCTGTAATATTAATAATAGTTAATAATAAATAATAACAAAACAAGAATAAACAATATCAACTAACTCTTTTGATCATCGCCTGCGTTGTAGATGTCATGAGGGCAGGCAGAAGGTGGTGCATAACAGAGGAGGAGGAGGAGGAAGAGGAGAATTTTGTGCGTGTACATGCTCCGAATGCAAGCAAGGAAAGGCTCACGGTGAGCTCCCACAAGGCCAATGCTTCTCAAATAGTGGTGTCTGATGTGTTTGTGTGTATGTGGGAGGGGAGAGGGGGGCTTGTATGACCCCTGAGGAACATGCTTTTCTGCCATACTGTACTAGAATTAAGTGTAATCGCGCATCGAGTACAGTAGTTGACAGTGGCGCTCTCATTGTTGAACTATGGTGTAGGGAAAAAAGCACCAAGCAAATGATATGAAATGCAGTAAACACTATTAATAATCACGCGGGCACTGGGGGGGGGGGGGTGAAATCTTTTTTTTTTCTTCCTAGAGGGTCACAGAAAGTAATTGAGAAGCACTGCCCAAGGCGTTCTCGGAGCGCAGAGTAATACTCACGAAAGAATACTAGGCTGATCGGCCCGGAAAAGCCATTTTGAGGAGAGCTCGTAAATTGAATTTTTGCTCATTAAATGGAACTGATTTTTGGTGGGTTTGAAGCTCACATCATGGAAAATTCATTATAAGGGACACTTGTAAGTCAAGGTATCACTGTATATATACACGTGCACTTCAGTACCTGCATGAGTGATAATTTGGGTGAATAGCATCAGAAATCTCATGCAATAAGAACATTCCATCCAAGATCTTATTTAGAAGATGTTTCCGTCATGCCACATATAGCGGTGACTCAAGAACTCATGGAGCAAATAATAGCATGTGTGGTTTGTGATGCTGATGACCATGGCTGTGCGATGTCAGGAAACTGTCAACACAATAAACCCCACCTTGTTGCCAGTGCCATTCATTATCTCGATCAATAATTTCAATATTAGTCTTCTACACAGTTAATGAGATAATAGAGAGTCAACCGTTCCATCAACATATAGAGCCCATGGGATCCGTAAAGGCCACAGTTCTCCGACTTCGAAGTAAATCTAAAAACAAATTAAATCTGTACCATGATCTGTAAGGGGCCATTCAAATTATTTTCACTAATAAACAGACCACCATATGATTAAAAATAAAACAAGAAGGCCCACTCTGCCTCCTTTAAGATCAAACCATCCATATGATTAGGGTCATTATGTTCCAGTAGGAATTGAATATAGAGTTATTCATACATGTAATTTAATATCAGAATCAGAATCAGGATACTTCATTGATCCCAGAGGAAATTGCGTATACAGTTGCTCCGCACAACTAAAATGTATATACTAGTCCATCTCAAAAAATTGGCATATAAGTTCATTATTTTCTGTAATGTACTGTTAAAAAATTAAACTTTCATTTATTTTAGATTCATTGCACACCAACTGAAATATTTCAGGTCTTTTATTGTTTTAATACTGATTATTTTGACATACAGCTCATGAAAACCCAAAATTCCTATCTCAAAAAATTAGAATATCATGTTCAGGTAGTCTAAACGAGCTATTAACATAATCATCTGAATCAACCAATTAACTCGAAACACCTGCAAAAGATTCCTGAGGCTTTTAAAAACTCCCAGCCTGGTTCATTACTCAAAACCGCAATCATGGGTAAGACTGCCGACCTGACTGCTGTCCAGAAGGCCATCATTGACACCCTCAAGCAAGAGAGTAAGACACAGAAAGAAATTTCTGAGTGAATCGGCTGTTCCCAGAGTGCTGTATCAAGCCACCTCAGTGGGACGTCTATGGGAAGGAAAAGTGTGGCAGAAAACGCTGCACAACCAGAAGAGGTGACCGGACCCTGAGGAAGATTGTGGAGAAGGGCTGATTCCAGACCTTGGGGGACCTGTGGAAGCAGTGGACTGGGCTACAGGTGCTGCATTCCCCAGGTCAAGCCACTTTTGAAGCAGAAACAGCGGCAGAAGCGCCTGACCTGGGCTACAGAGAAGCAGCACTGGACTGTTGCTCAGTGGTCCAAGGTACTTTTTTCAGATGAAAACAAATTGTGCATGTTGTTCAGAAATCAAGGTGCCAGAGTCTGGAGGAAGACTGGGGAGAAGGAAATGCCAAAATGCCTGAAGTCCAGTGTCAAGTACCCACAGTCAGTGATGGTCTGGGGTGCCATGTCAGCTGCTGGTGTTGGTCCACTGTGTTTTATCAAGGGCATGGTCAATGCAGCAAGCTATCAGGAGATTTTGGTGCACTTCATGCTTCCATCTGCTGAAAAGCTTTATGGAGATGAAGATTTTCATTTTTCAGCACGACCTGGCACCTGCTCACAGTGCCAAAACCACTGCTAAATGGTTTACTGACCATGGTATTACTGTGCCCAATTGGCCTGCCAACTCTCCTGACCTGAACCCCATAGAGAATCTGTGGGATATTGTGAAGAGAAAGTTGAGACACCAGACCCAACACTGTGGATGAGCTTAAGGCCGCTATCGAAGCATCCTGGGCCTCCATAACACTTCAGCAGTGCCACAGGCTGATTGCCTCCATGCCACGCCGTATTGAAGCAGTCATTTTTGTAAAAGGATTCCCGACCAAGGATTGAGTGCATAACTGAACATAATTATTTGAAGGTTGACTTTTTTTTTTGTATTAAAAACACATTTTATTGGTCGGATGAAATATGCTAATTTTTTGAGATAGGGATTTTTGTTTTTTCTTCACTTTTTTGCCAAAATTATCAATATTAAAACAATAAAAGGCTTGAACTACTTCAGTTGTGTGTAATGAATCTAAAGTATATGAAAGTCTAATGTTTATTAGTACATTATAGTTCAGTACATTACAGAAAATAATGAACTGTATCACAATATGCTAATTTTTTGAGAAGGACTAGTGTGTATATATATATATATATATATAGAGAGAGAGAGAGAGAGAGAAAGAGAGATAATCTCGATGTATATAATATATTTCTATGTAAGTGTGAAATGAGAAGTGAGTAATATGTATATGAACAGATACAGAATGAATGGCATCAGTGAGGGATATGTACAGTATTATTTCTATGATAAACAGGAGAGTGTAAATATATTACAGTGGATGTTGTCGCTATCTGGAAGAGGTTGTACAGTTTAATGTTCACAGGTAGCAATGATTTCCTGTGTGGTTCAGTAGAGCATTCAGGTGGTATCTGTCTCTCACTGAACGGCTCCTGTGATGGATCAGCAGATTGTGAAGCTGGTGGGAGGTATTGATCAGAATCGTCTTGATTTTAGACAACATTTGCATCTCTGAGTACCGTCAGATGGTCATCAGGAGGCTGGCTGGCGCTCATCTCAACCGACTCTGGGCAAGGGCAGAGTACACCCTGGACAGCTCACCAGGCCATCGCAGGGCAGAAACGTGCTGCTGGCTATGCAGCTACTCGTGATGAAAGTCAGCAATGGTTCTTTTATTTGAACCTTTCACCACACAGAGTGAGAGACGTGGCTTAGTCGGCTGCACTGGGGCGACAGCAGTGGCAATCCTATGACAGTGCGGCTTGAACCCTCGACCCAGGGATAAATAATCCAGCACCTTACTACTGGGCCACCACTGCCCCGAATAATGATAGTACTGTACTACTGTATTTTTTCCCACTGTTAAAAAAGCTGCTATATTAAATAGTTTGGAATAATAATAATTAAGTGAGTATTTACTCTGGGAAACACAATTGTCCTATAAAATTTTTTTAATGCAATCAAATCTATCGTAAATCTATCAAGTGCCAGTATTTTGGGGATATTCCTTCAACGTAAACACTTACTCATGGATGGGGAAAGAAATAAAAATGTCAGGAATGCAGGTTATGTAGTAATTAAGGTGGCGTAGTGGTTAGGGTGCTGCGCTCATGATCGGGAGGTTGTGAGTTCGAATCCCACTGAGACCCTCACTGTGCTATGACCCCTGGGCAAGGTCTCAACCACAAGTGTGCCTCTGTTCACCCAGCAGTATAAATGGGTACCAGTAAAAATATACTGGGAAGATAACCTGCGATGGACTAGCGTCCCATCTAGGGGGAGTTGAACTCCTGGTGGCTTCAGGCTATGAAAACTGGGGATAAGCACCGGCCTGATGAGCCATGAGGCTCGAGTGTAAAAACCCAACAGACTTTACCTTATCTTCCAAAAAATGAGTTGATAATGAATAAATGTTCATTCATTTGTTTTCTTAACCGCTTAATCTTAATTAGGGTTGCTGGCGCCCATCTCAGCCGACAGATATCCTTGGTTAGCTTGCCAGGCCATCGCAGGGGCAGAAAAACATTGACTGTAATGCAGTCTACTCTTCACAAACAACGGCAATGGTTCTTTTACACGCCTCTCACCACAGACAGTGAGCGACATGGCTGGCCTTTGATAACCCAGTTAGCTGCACTGGAGTTGGGGGGCAACAGTGATAACCCAGTGACAGACATTGGGATCAGTAATTCGGCAGCTTACTACTGACCCACCACTGCCCTGAATCCAATTGTAAATATTTTTAACCTAGTGAGCATGATTTAAACATTTATAAAATAACTTTCAGATTAAATAGCTTCTTCAGATTTCAGGGTTATCACTTGACATATAATTGTGTGAAGTAGGAGGGGCTTATAGCTTGAGCCAAGCTTGATTAAAAAATGGGTATGATATAACAATCGCAAAACTAACATTTATGTGAATTTGTGAATGAACGGGTTATCATGTCTGCCTCACAGTTAGACGGCCCTGGGTTTAAGCCCAGATCTCTTTGTGCATTAGTGGATTTCCTCCAGGTACTCCAGTTTTCTCCGACAGTCCAAAAGCATGCACGTTCTGCCAATCGGCTGTTCCAGGTTACCCTCTAGATGTGAGGGAGAATGTTTGTGTATGCGTTGGCCTTTTGATAGGACTTTGAGCTATTCAGAGCGTACTCTACCTTTACCCAGAGTCGGCTGAGATAGGCTTCAACATCCGTAGCAAGCCTAGTATGATTAATGCATAGGAATGAATGAATGAAAGCAATTCACTGTCGATTCAGCTGAGTTGATCAACAATAACAACAAAACATGATCTAGAAAATTTGCCTTCGTTTTCCAGAATTACTTGATTAAATATTACACCAGCGATCATCAGACTGATGACTTTCCTCTCGATCGATGCCTTTTTATACCATTAGTTTGATATTATTCATAATTCGTATCGTTTTTATAGTTAGAGCAGGTTATAATGAATTGGATGGAGATTGGGTTGTAAAGCTGTGTTTGGGCTGGAGACGGTCAATCCAATCAGGAAACCCTGCCAACTTTCCTGCTCTCATACAAAAATAATCAAGTATGTTGACCGCTCCGCTAAAAGCTGCAATAACTCAGGCTTCTCGCAGTCAGGCACTCATAACAAATCACTCTGCACCTCTACGTCTCCTCCGGCCGCAGAGGTGGAAGCCATCTTGTTTTGTATTATCAGGATTTACAATATGCTGCATGTCCAACACTCAACTCTGACATCTTATGTAATGATATAATACAAGATAGAACACAATTTTATAGCATCAACAAAGTGTTACAGCTTATAACAATGTTTATTTAGCTTTATACACATTATTTTAACCATATAATGCTTCATCAATATATTATAATTGCTCATGAAAAGGCATTAAATTGTTTATATGCATAAGGATCCATAAATACACTCAAATGATATTATAATGAATTAATATGGCATTACAGTGATCCCTCGCTAATTCGTGCTTCAGTTTCTGTGGCTTCTGTGCATCGCGGGTTTTTTAAAAAAAATAAAAACATAAGGAAATTAAGAAAAAAAAGGGAAAAACGTTACGGAAAATGCCATAAAACAAAGACACTTATGCAAAAACAAACAAACAAACAAACAAACAAAAAAAAACCCCAAACAAATAAAAACAAAAAACCCGACATTGCTGTCATTTTTTATGTGAGGTGAGCATCTGAGCGTGTGCGCGGACATCTGTGTGTGTGTATGTATTTATATTTTATTTACATCTTATGCATTATTTTTGAATCTTTAATTGTTATTATAAGCATTTATAGTATTGAATATGTTTATTGAGATTACAGTATATACACATATACATGTACGTATACATCAGTCAGGGGGGTCGATACTACTTCGCGGAAATCGGTGGTCACGGGGGTCTCGGTCCCCATTAGCAGCAGAAAGTGAGGGATCCCTGTATATTTGGCTCATAATAGGTACTTATGAAAAGGTGTTGCATTAGGATTAAGCAGCTTAGAAAATGAATGAATAAATAAAATGGGGAGGCTGGCACCCATCTCAGCCAACTCCGGGTGCGGGTGATGTACATCCTAAACAGATCACCATGCCATTAAACGGTAAACACACACACATACACACACACACACACACACACACACACACACACACACACACACACACACACACACACACACAAAACCATTCACACTCACTCTCGCACATAGGAGTGATTTAAAAAAAACAACAACAATGTTTTTTTTTTGTTTTGTTTTTATATTAGGATGAAACTGGGGTACCTGGAGGAAACCCACACAAGCACAGGAAAAACATGAAAATTCCTCAAAAAACCACCCTGAACCCAGTAATCGAACCCAGGACCTTTTTGTTGTAAGGCAGACGTTCTAGCTGTTACGCCACCACGACGCCCACATTGAATTTTATAGCAATGTTAAAAAATCCTTTATAAATGTCTGTGAAATGTATGTGTTCCAAATAATACCCGATGAATACTTTCTTCTAATGTTATAATGCATTTGTGTAGCCTAGTGCACCTTGCTTATGAAGGCAATGACGGTTTACAGCAATGTAAATCAATCGCATTGCAACTTTAACTATGTTACAGTGCATATATATGGCATCATATACATTATTATGATTACATATAAAAAGACGCTATAGTTTATAGCAATGTTTATAAAGTATTTATAAATATATGAGAGCTGTATGTATAATATCCCAAACTCAATTCAAAAAGCATTCATTCAGGCATTATGTTCATCATCATCATTTTCTGTAACTGCTTAATCCTAATTAGGGTCGCCCATCCCAGCCAACTCTGGGCGAGGGCAGAGGACGGGAGAGGAGAGCTCGCCAGACCATCGCAGGGCGGAAACACGCCGATGGCTTTGGAGCCTACTGTTTTCGAAAGTCAGCAATGGTTCTTTTACATGAACCTCACACTATAGACAGTGAGAGACATGGCCGGCCTTTGCTAACCCAGTTAGCTGCACTGGGGGCAGGCATTATGTATTTTTATTGATTTATTTAGTTCACGCTTTATATTGCATGTTTGAAGGCCATATGCGTAAAAGACACATTCATGCCATGCTCATAGGATTGCCATACTGTGCTCATAGGATTTTGTTGTAAAGACATTACATCTTTAAAAAAAAAAAACGTGTATAAATGCCATGTGAACATTAATATGATGTTGTATTGCACTGTACGCTGTACATTGTTGTGAAAATTGATGGAAGGTCATTGTGTGTAATAATGGTATAATGCTTTATGTACTGTAATGCATAGTAATCAATAAATACTGTATAATACACAATATATAATACCTTCATAGAAAGCCATAATTCCCTCATATGTACTGTACTCATATGCTGTCACTATATATAAAATAATGTTATAGCAATACATCTACATCACTGCAGGAAGGTCCTGCATCGGTCCCAGGCTTGGTGTGGAGTTTGCATGTTCTGTCCCTGCGCTTCTGTGATACTCTAGTTCCGACTCCAGTTGGCCCTGCAATGGTCTGGTGAGCTCTTCAAGGTGTAGCTCACCATCCCCCAGAGTCAGCTGAGATAGACTCCAACTCCAACGCCCCTGGCAATATTAACTGGATAAAGCAGTTCAGCAGAGTGAGTGAGTGAATAAGCAATCAGTTTACAACCTATGAACAGAGTGCATTATGGGGGTTTGCTTATAAAATGTCATGTAAAGAATAACAAATAAATTCAGCTCCAATTCAGCTGCTTAATGTGTTCTGATCATGCATAGCCACATGATGCGACTTCAAAGACCTTTAGCCTACTACAAGTTCTACTTATAATGCATCTTGCTTTCGATTGATGAAGCGTAGTGCATAAACATGAAGAAAAAAACCCAAATGCTTTGCATTGTAATAATACACAAAATACACAAATAAGAGTGTGTCTTCAATGGTGCGTAAAATAAACCAATGGTACAGTTTTATTTATAGTACTAAACAGCTCCTGACTTGACTAATAGTGCTGGAATATACGCACAATGAAACAACAATGACCCCCTGTGGTACTTCTAGAGCTTTGTCTTGTGTGTGGGAATCATCAATAAAATAAAATAAAAAAATGTAGAATCTATCCACTTCTTACTGCAGCTGTAAATTCAGTATATACTACGCCATAAAAAACAGCCTGGGTTGATCTGGGCTCTATCAGGATACACTTATTGGGTTTACAACAGCTCAAAAGTAAAACTCCTCTTTTTTTGTACATTTTTCTTTTGTTTTCAGTCAACACCTTATGACACTACATTGTTTTGTGTGAAGTATCAGAGCTACAGGTCTAATGGGGTGAAGGTATAACAAGTACACAGTCTCTAGAATAATAAGAATTTAGAATATAAAATGCAGATCCAGTCATTCGTTCATTAATTTTCTGAACCGCTTAATTCTAATTTGGGTCGTGACAAGGCTGGCACCCATCTCAGCCAACTCTGGGTGAGGGCAGAGTACACCCTAGACAGCTCGCCAGGCCATCACAGGAATCTCGAACCAGTTATGAAGAATTCACAGCATTAAGAATAAAAACTCACAAAACAGATTCTCTGAGCAGGTTCTATGCTTGTTAGTTGTATATATTATTAACTGCAGTTCGAACAGCATCAGTGGCAATCATTGTGTGTGTGTGTGTGTGTGGGGGGGGGGGGGGGGGTTTCCGGAGAAGACACTTTTTGACACGATTCTTAAGCTGATGTGGATCTCTGTACAGAAAGTATTTCACATCCAATCACAATTATTTTTCAGCAAACTATATAATAATATGTTGCTTTATAAAAAGCAATTCATATCTGAAAAAAAAACACTTCTGTCCTCAACATTATGTCCACTTTCAGGAGAAGACATTTTAGACGAATAAAAGATCCCGACAAAGCAACTTAGATTATAAATAGAGTTCACATGCAGCACAATCTTTCTAGATTGCATGAAGATAGTCCCCCAAAAGTAAAAGTAGGAAGCAATTCAGAATTTTATCAGGTAAAAGATAATTACAGGGAAGAGAATTGAATTCTGTACTTGGTCAGAATTTGACCAATAGTGCATTATTGTCTGATATCAGGATTTATCTGAATTAAGAAAAGATTTCACTGGTGTACCTGAGGCTACTTTTCCTCTATACAACAATGAGCAAGATACTTATAATATCATAATATGCAAGTGCCTACTTAAAGGGGTCCCTTATATAATTTTAAAAAGTTATCCCTGACCATGAAACAACCCGCCTGTAAACACTTGCTGAACACTCAACATTATCTTCACTTGTATTATTAAAGCAAAAAAAAAAAAAAAAAAAATCATATCCAAGGCTTCTCATTGCATCAGATGCAGCCCATTAGTTGTGACATACAGCACTACTATTTGAAATTAGTATCTTTAGATTTGGATCTGACTGGTGGCCCCAGAGCAAGAAGGTCCTGGGTTTGATTCCCAACTCGGGTGTTTCTGTGTGGAGTTTGCATGTTCTCCCCGTGCTAGCGTGGGTTTCATAAGGATACTCCGATTTCCTCCGAAAGTCCAAAACATGCACAGTAGGCTAAGTGGCAGTTCCAATTCACCCGTAAGTGTGAGTGTGAGTATGACTGATTGTGTGAGTGTTGGTCCTGTGATGACCTGGCGAGCTGTCCAGGTTGTATCTCGCCCATGCCCAGAGTAGGCTGAGATGGCGCCAGACTCCCCGGGACGCAAATTAGGATTATGCGTCTTAGAAATTAAATGAATGAATGAATGAATGAATGATGAGTTTTTGGATCCAAGAGAATAAAGGAATCAGCAGAAACACAGCCAATCCAATACACAGTAAGGAATGAAACCTGACAGGTGTTGTGTTGTTTCAGGAAAATAACCAATGACATCATTGTGTGATAAAGTGGATCTGATCTTAATGTCAAAAGTTACATTGATTATTTTCCCATTACATTTCAGCGTGTCATGATGTGGCGTAGGTGGCACGGTGGCATAGTGGTTAATACAACTGCCTACGGAAAGGGTTTCAGTTCCAGGTTTGGCGAGGACATTTCTGTGTGGAACTTGCATGATCTCCCCATATTTGTGCGGTTTCCTCTATGTGCTTTTAGTTTTCCAAAGAAAAGCACATTAGGTTAACTGGCCAGTCTAATTTGCCCCTTGATACAAACCGGATTCCAAAAAAGTTGGCACACTATACAAATTGAATGCAATGGTGTGGAAGTGCCAAATTTCAATATTTTATTCTGAATAGAACATAGATGACAAGGCCAAAAGTTTAAACTGAGAAAATGTATCATTTTAAGAAAAAAAATTGCTTGATTTTAAATTTTATGGTGTCAACAAATCTCAAAAAAGTTGGGACAGGTAGCAATAAGAGGCTGGAAAGGTCAATTGCACTTACAACGAAGAGCTGGAAGACCAATTATCACTAATGAGGTCTATTGGCAACATGACTGAGTATAAAAAGAGCTTCTCAGAGTGGCAGTGTCTCTCAGAGGCAAAGATAGGTAGAGGATCACCAATTTCCCCAATATTGCACAGAAAGATTGTGGACAAATATCAGAAAGGTATTTCCCAGTGAAAACTTGCAAAGAGTTTAAAGTTATCATCATCTACAGTGCATAACATCATCCAAAGATTCAGAGAATCTGTAACAATCTCTGTGGGTAAGGGTCAAGGCTGAAAAATCATACTGGATGCCCGTGATCTTCGGGCCCTGAAACAGCACTGCACCACAAACAGGAATGCTACTGTAAGGGAAATCACAGAATGGGCTCAGCAATACTTTCAGAAACCATTGTCGATGAACACAGTCCAACGTGCCATCCGCCGCTGCCAGCTGAAACTCTACAGCACAAAGAAGAAACCATTTCTAAACAGGACCCAGAAGCCGTTTTCTCTGGGCCAGGGGGTCATTTAAAATGGAGTGTGACAAAGTGGAAATCTGTTCTGTGGTCAGACGAATCACAATCTAAAGTTGTTTTTGGAAAACTGGGACACCATGTTATCCGGACTAAAGAGGACAAGGACGACCCAAGTTGTTATCAGCGGTCAGTTCAGAAGCCTGCATCTGTGATGGTGTGGGGTTGCATGAATGTGTGTGTCATGGGTAGCTTGCACATCTGGAAAGACACCGTTAATGCAGAAAGGTATATTCAGGTTCTAGAACAACATACGCTCCCATCCAGACATCATCTCTTTCAAAGAAGACCTTGCATTTTTCAAAATGATAATGTCAAACCACATGCAGCATTAATCACAACATCATGGCTGCCTAGGAAAAGGATCCGGGCATTGTAATGGCCAGACTGCAGTCCAAATATTTCACCTGTAGAGAACATTTGGCGCATTATAAAGAGGAAGGTGCAACAAAGAAGGCCTAGGACTATTGAACAGTTCGAGGCCTGTATTAGACAAGAATGAGACAGCATTCCTATTTCTATACTTGAGAAATTTGTCTCCTCGGTCCCCAGACGTTTGCAGACTGTTGTAAGAAGAAGAGGTGATGCCACACAGTGGTGACAATGGCCTTGTCCCAACGTTTTTTGATATTTGTTGACACCATGAAATTTAAAATCAGCATATTTTCCCTTTAAAATGATACATTTTCTCAGTTTAAACCTTTGACCCTGTCATCTACAGTATGTTCTGTTCAGAATAAAATACTGGTATTTGGCATTTTCACATCATTGCATTCAGTTTTTATTCACAATTTGTATAGTGTCCCAACTTTTTTGGATCTGGTTTGTATAAGTCTTAATAGTTGTGTACGTTTTGATCCTGTGCTGGAATTTCAAGCCATTCAGGGTGTATCCCACCTTTGCCTAGAGCCTGCTGAGATAGGCCTCGGCTTCCCCACAACCTTAGTGGGCTCAAGCAGCTCTGCAAATAAATAAATGAACAAATGAATGAATGAATGACGTTACGAATTCAATTTACACTACAACAACTTAAACACTATAATTTAACAAATGGCATGACATTTAATTCTCTCAGAGAGTTTATGTTTTTAGTTAAGTTTGTGTGCCCAACAATGGAGCCTTGAAGAAGAAATATCCCTTTTCATTTTAGCGATGATCCAGATTAAATTCTAGATTCAAAATTTTTTTTAATAATTATACAACATTATGAAAGAAAAAAAAACTTTTTGGAATTGTTGTATTAGAGCAGGTCCAGCAGAAGGTGCTGTAGATGTTTTTTTGGGTTTTTTTTTTCAAAACGTTACATATGGATGGGGCAGCATGGAGACATTTCACAGCACAAAGGCTTTGAGTTCAAGTCCTGGGCTTGGAAAGGACATTTATATGAGAAATTCTTGTGCACATTTGCTCAGAGTACTCCAGTCTCATCCCACAATCCAAAGACACTGGGTGTGAATGTGAGTGTGAATGGTTGTGCGAATTTTGGTCCTGCAATGGACTGGTGAGCCTTTCAGAATGTAACCTGCCTTTTCCCCGTGTTGGCTGAGATAGAATTCAACCTCCACGTGACCCTATTGGAATTAAGTGGTTTGAAAAATTGAATGAATGAATTGATGGATGTTATTTTGCATTACATTATAAAACATGAATGAATCTTACACATTACCAAGTGTGGTGTTAATGGAAAATACATAATTAGCTTGAGGGTGGTCACAGTAATTCCACTTCATTGATTATTTTTTCTCTAACAGCACCACAGGGAGTGTTCCATTCCTTGTTTGCATATGTAGTGTGACTTTGTCTAAGTGTAATTATCTTTTTATATCGTTACCGCATTTGTTCATAAAAGCAGCACAAAAGAAAACATCGGCGTCCTTCTATGACTTTGGTACCTTCTGCGCTGTACCTGCACGACCAGCATTAATCATATGTTTAAATAAAGAACTAGCGCTCTTCTGAAGTGGAAATTCACAAAAGCCAGGGTCCCTATTAGACGTCTTCAATCAGATACATACAAGCGTATAAAGATAATGGATATAAAAAGCCCCTGATTCCCTTAATCATATTCTTATCCTCATTCCTCAGTCATATCCTCAAGTATACCCCCCCCCCCCCATCCACACACATACAAACGCTCAGATTCACCTGGGTGAGTGCACTCTCATTTATCTTATGCTTAATTAACTAAGAGCGAGTTCTGTTTAAATCCATAATGGGAATCCCACCCTATTGGCTCTGGATGAAGCGACGGGGGACTGGCAGCCATCCCAATTACAAATAAAAACATTAAATGCAATTAAAATGAGTAGGCTGGTCTAAAGCACTTCTTTCATGTAGGTCTTTTGCGCCTCCTTTTTGTTGTTAAAAGCCTTTGATGTTTTTGCAACTCAAAAAGCAACAGATGAGAGAAAAGAAAGGCGAGTGTGTGGGCGAATCAATGAGGTGAGCTGATCTGACGTCTCCTTTATTATGGAATTAGCATAAAGCCTAATGTGGTATTAGGTGCACACAGCAGACTTCTCCATGGATACTGGGATAAACATCCCAATTATATGACCTGAAATAACAGGATTTCTGCGGTATGAGTAAATACATGACTGGTTTTTGTCAGGGTTATTCAGGTTATGCCGACCTGCAAATGTGTAAAAATGGGTTGCATGAGACAGTTAAATAGAAATTTATTGAGCTTTATTGGCGTTGGAAAGCCTTGAAAACGAAGGAATATGTTATTACTGCTTGGAGTAAGAACCGTGTATATGATACACTGCTGGAACAATGGGACAGCGACATCGTGTATATGGTACACTGAACAATGGTGTAGTATACCAAGAATAATAGAGGTGTGTTTAAAAAAGTGAATAAAGCTCAAAATCCTTATAATAGGTTTTATTTCCATACACAGAAATGCATTGGGAACACGACACATTCTATTCCAAATCAAAACATGAAGAAAAATATATCAGATTTGTGTTATTGCTTGAAAGAAATTGAAGAAAAGCGAATAATAGCAGTGTCTGCCAGGGCCTACGGATCGATTTGAAAAGTGGGGGTCCGGGTCGGGGTCGGGGTCGTGGGGGCTAACTGAAAATTTTGAGATTTGAGATGATTTGAAACACTGATCCCATTGCTTGGATTTGGAAAACGAGATGTGTGCGATGTTCTGATCTTAGCCTTTCATATTTGTATATGCACCCAAGGACGAAGGCCCGACACGGGCGACACATATTCTTGTGTCGATGTTCTGGTACATTCCCTAGAAGGCAGCCACTCTATCACTATATAATTGGTGCATTAGCATTTACGGTACACGATGTACATGTAGGCTATACTAGGCCTGTACAAACTACACATTTTAAACATTTTTGAGATTTCAGTAGAATTACCTAAAAATTTGTTTGGGTGGAGAAATAGTGGGGGGCTTCACCCAACCCCCGGATTGTGCGGCCCCCTGTCTGCATTCTTCGTCATTCATTTTCTCAACCGCTTAAGCCAAATTACGGTCGTGGAGAGGCTGGCGCCCATCTCTACCTACTCTGAGTCAGGGCAGGGTGCACTCTGGACAGCTTGCTAGGCCATTGCAGGGGCAACCATCACACAAACATTCATACTCACATTCACACCGAGGGATGATTTGGAACAGCCAACTGTGCAACCTACTATGCAAGTTTTTGGACTGTGGGAGGAAACCGGAGTACCTAAAAGAAACCCACAAAAGCACGGGGAGAACCTACAAACTCCACACAGAATCATCTAAGTTTGAAATCAAATCCAGGACTTCCTTGCTGTGAGACAGTCGTGATAGCCACTACGCCACTGTCCCACCCCTGCTTTCTGCTCTACAAACTCAACCATTCACTGTATAAACTGAAAAATAGTTAATGTTTTGTTTTGCTTTGAATCACTGAACTAATATTTATTTGTATAAACACTGTTTCTGAGAGCTTCTGCAAAATCTTTATTGTGGAGTCGACCAACTTCTGGCACCAGTGAGCAGGCTTTCCAGTCCAGGATGATTAGACTACAGTCCACAGTTCTTCTGTATTTCTTTGTTTTGCCTCAGAAGCTGCATTTTTTATTTCACCCCACAAGTTTTATATCTGATCAAGGTCCGGGAGTGGGCCACCTCTCCATCACACCAATCTTGTTGGTCTATACCCAAGATGTTGCCCGTTTAATGGTGCGTTTGGGGTCATTGCCTTGTTGGAACACCAATTTCAAGAGCTTGAAATGAAGTCCAGGAGATTTGAGTTCAAGTCAAAACGAGCACCAAATAGGTTTGGGTTCAAGATAAGAATAAATTGAAGAGATTTGAGTAAAAGTTAAGACTAAATCCAAAAAGAGTTCCAGAATCCAGAGCGGTTTGAGTCCAAATTCAAGGTGAATTTGCCTTGATCAAAAAATGGAGTCTAAAAAGCCAATGTTCTAAATGGACTAAATAAACCACTTACCTTTTTCTGAACAGCCTCGTTTAATTAACAACATTGTATTATAATTACTTGAAAAACAAAAACATATCACTATTATTTAAAGGCAGCTTGACTTTACTTGTTCAGGTCAATACAGAATATTTGGCGAGACTAATGGCTAACATTGATTACTGAACAAAGCACTTGTATTCAAATTAGGGTATCGCAGCCATGCGTACTATTCCATAAGTTTTTCCAGCATGCCGTGTACTATATGGTGTCCATTTCACAGCAAGAAGATCCTGGGTTTGAACTCAGAGGTTGCTCGGATGGGGTTTGCATATTCTCTATCTGTTTGATTGAGTTTCTTGACTTTACTCCCACTATCCAAACTCATGCCCCTTTGGAAAGTTCAAATTGCCCCTTGGTGTGAGTGTGAATAGTTCTGTGGTTTCTGGCCCTGAGATGGACTGGTGAGCTGTCCACGGTGTATAAAGCCTTTGCCCAGCCTCCATTGACAATAGTAGGATTCATTGGTTTGGTAAATGAAGGATTGAATGAGTGTGTATTGTAAACCTTTTTTTTTATCATCGTGGTTTGTGCCGTGGTATAAAGCATAT
Organism: Plotosus lineatus; assembly: GCA_024760905.1. Taxonomy (NCBI): domain Eukaryota; kingdom Metazoa; phylum Chordata; class Actinopteri; order Siluriformes; family Plotosidae; genus Plotosus; species Plotosus lineatus. The sequence goes on from CM045729.1 coordinate 12,170,944, forward strand.
TTTCACAAAAATCCCTGAAAATAATCAATAAAATGATATTGTAGTGCTTTATTTTTGCTCAGAGGACTGGCACAGTTTCATTGACCCAAAAAGAGTTTAAAATCCGGCTAACCTAAAAATGAAAAATGGATTCAAT
>CM045729.1:12173579-12193579 GCA_024760905.1 Plotosus lineatus
TATGACACTTCCAAAAAAAAAAAAAAACGTTATCTCAAAATATTAAAAAATCCATATATAATATTCCTGGACCCAGAACTTGATCCAGATTAACAAACAAACACACGAACACACCACAGGTAAAGCATAAACTCTTGTATGGAGTTTTCTTTTTTGTTTTTGAAGCAATAAGGTTCAGATCTTTATATTTAAAAAAAGCTGTATAAATACGAGTGTGTGGTCGTAGTGACATGATTTTGTGTTTCACACAGAGAGAAATAAACAAAGAGAGACAGCAGGTTATTGTATATTAAATTTACTTCAGTCGGCACACGGTGGAGAAACTGATCCGGTATATTTCCCATTCCAGGAAATTCATTGCTATTTACTTCTTATTTCCCTGTGCGCAAAACAATACAGCAAATCTGCACATCCTATTTTTTTTTTTCATTCGCATCTAATCCACACCAGCTTTTGGTACAAGGGCTTGTACCTGGCTAACATATATCTTTAATAAATACAATTAGAAAGGCTTTTGAATTCCATTCACTGACTTACTCATTTGCTGTATCGCTTTATTCTGCTAGGGTCTCAGGGAGGCTGGAGCCTAGCTCAGCCAACACTGGACAAACGGCCTGAACAACACACCAATCCATCGCAATGTAATACACACAACCATTCAGACTCATACCTAGAGGTGACTTGGAACAGCCAGTTAGCTTTATTGTTTCTATCTTTAGACTGTAGGAGGAAACTGGAGTTCCCAGAATAAACCCACACAAGCATGTAGAAAACATGCAAGCTCCACACAGAAGAGCCCGAGGCCCAAAATCGAATCCAGGACCTTCTTTCTGTGAGGCGAATGTGGTAACTACTACACCACCTGCTATTAAGTTTTACACACAGCTTAATGACATGTTTTAGACTCTGTGTCTGCTGAAGGTCTGTATAATTAATAATCATGAATGATCGTTATGGTTGATTAATTTTCTATAACAGCAGCTCTGACAGCGCAATGCATAAATCACAGTTTTAGAAGATCAGTTTTAATACAGGGTTGTTTCCATAGCAACAGCTCGATTACAAGGACTTGTGAAATGGATGAGCTGGATAAACGTATAGTTATTGATATGATAAAGATTTCTGTAATGGGCTTATTTAGCATTAATTTAGGGCAAAGTTTTTAATTTTTATGCTACTTTTTGTTTTTTATTGATTGACCAAGTACAGTAGGCCCTCATTATTCGTGGGGGTTTGGCTTCAGTCTCCCCAGTGAATGAAGATAATCCGCGAGTTCTGTACCCGGAAGTAAAACCCCATGTATCATATTACATGTGTGAATGATCAACCAGAAGTAAAATACTATGTATCTATTAAATGATTCAGAAAAACTTTTTAATTTTGTACTGTGATATTTATTAATAAAATATATAAACATTATGCAGCAATATATATGGTATGTATATATTTTCATTTTTTATGTATATATTATTCAGTTAAGCTCTGTCTTCTTCTTCTTTTCCTTTTGGCTGTTCCACAGCAAATCGTCTGCCTCCATCTAACCCTATCCTCTGCATCTTCTTCTCTTACACCAACGACCTTCATGTCCTCCTTCACCACATCCATAAATCTTCTCTTTGGTCTTCCTCTAGGCCTTCTCCCTGGTAGTTCCAATCTCAGCATCCTACTACCAATGTACTCACTATCCCTCCTCTGCACATGTCCAAACCATCTCAATCTAGCCTCTCTGACTTTGTCTCCAAAACTTCTTACATGTGCTGTCCCTCTGATGTGCTCATTCCTAATCCTATCCATCCTCAATACTCCCAAAGAGAACCTCAACATTTTCATTTCTGCTACCTGCAGTTCTGCCTCCTGTCTTTTCCCCAGTGCTACTGTTTCTAAACATTGCTTGCCTCAACACCGTCTTGTACACTTTTCCTTTCATCCTTGCAGATACATACCTTCCTATCACACATCACACCGGACACTTTTCTCCAACCATTTTAATTTGCCTGCACACGCTTCATCACCTCTTTTCCACACTCTCCATTGCTCTGGATTGTTGAGCCTAGGTACTTAAAATCCTCCACCTTCTTTATCTCTGCTCCCTGTAACCTCACCGTTCCTCTTGGGTCCTTGTCGTTCACATACAGGTATTATGTCTTACTGAGGCTAACCCCCATTCCTCTCCTTTCCAGGGCATACCTCCACCTCTCTAGATTTCCCTGCACTTGTTCTCTGCTCTCACTGCAGATCACAATGTCATCTGCAAACATCATAGTCCATGGAGATTCTTGTCTAACCCCGTCTGTCAGCCTGTCCATCACCATAGCAAACAAGAAGGGTCTCAAGGCTGACCCTTGATGCAGTCCCACCTCCACCTTGAACTCTTCTGTCTCACTGACAGCACACCTCACCACTCTCTTACATCTCTCATACATATCCTGCCCCACTCTAACAAACTTCTCTGCCACTCCAGACTTCCTCATGCAATGCCACAGTTCTTCTCTTGGCACCCTGTCATATGCTTTCTCCAGATCCACAAAGGCAGCTCCTTCTGACCTTCTCTGTACTTCTCTATTAACATCCTCAAAGCAAACACTGCATCTGTGGTGCTCTTTCTTGGCATGAAACCAAACCGTTGTTCATAAATGCTGATCTCTGCCCTTAGTCTAGCTTCCACTACTTTTTCCCATTAATTCATCGTATGGCACATCAACTTCATCCCTCTGTAGTTGCCACAACTCTGCATGTCTCCCTTGTTCTTAAAAATGGGCACAAGCACACTTCTCTTCCATTCCTCCGGCATCCTCTCACTCTCTAAGACCTTGTTGAATGTTCTTGTCAGAAAATCTACTGCTACCTCTCCGAAACACCTTCTATGTCATCAGGACCAACTGCCTTTCCACTCTTCATCTTCAATGCCCTCCTCACTTCACCCTGACTAATCTTTGCTATTTCCTGGTCCTCAGCGGTCACCTCTTCTACTCTTTTTTCTCTCTCATTTTCCTCATTCATCAGCTCTTCAAAGTACTCTTTCCATCTTCCCAGCACACTTCTGTCATCAGTCAATACATTTCTCTCTCTGTCCTTTATCACTCTAACTTGCTGCATGTCCTTCCCATCTCTATTTTTCTGCTGTGCCAACCAGTATAAATCATTTTCTCCCCCATTACTGTCCAAACTAGCATACAAGTCATCATATGCCATCTGTTTGGCCTTTGACACCGCGACCTTTGCCTTACACTGTTTCTGCCTGTACTTCTGTTTACTCTCTTCGGTCCTCTCAATGTCCCACTTCTTCTTAGCTAACCTATTTCTTTGTACACACTCATGCACTTCCTCATTCAACCACCAGGTCTCCATATCTACTTTCCTTACAGATGACACACCAAGTACTCAGCTACCTGTCTCCCTGATCACATTAGCTGTAGTTTTCCAGTCTTCTTCATCTTCCTCACCATCACTGTCATCCTGCACACCACCACCCTATGTTATTTGGCAACACTTTCACCCACTACTACTTTGCAGTCACTGACTTCCTTCAAATTGCATCGTCTACACAAGATGTAGTCTACCTGTGTACTCCTACCTCCTCTGTTATAAGTCACCCTATGCTCCTGTCTCTTCTGGAAAAAAGTATTCACCACAGCCACTTCCATCCTTTTTGCAAAATCTATCAACATCTGTCCTTCTGTGTTCCTGTCCTGGATACCAAACCTGCCCATTACTTCCTCGTCCCCTCTGTTGCCTGCAACAACATTTCCATTGAAGTCTGCACCAATGACCACTCTTTCACCTCTGGGGGTACTATGCATCGCTTCATTTAACTCACTCCAGAATCTCTACTTCTCTTCTAGTTCACATCCTGCCTGTGGGGCATAAGCACTAACAACATTGAAGATCATGCCTTCAATTTCTAACTTGAGACTCATCATTCTGTCTGACACTCTTTTCACTTCTAGAACATTTCTGACCAACTCCTCCTTCAAGATGACTCCTACTCCATTTCTCTTCCCATCCACACCATGATAAAACAGCTTAAACCCCACTCCTAACCTTCTAGCCTTGCTACCTTTCCACCTGGTCTCCTGAACACACAGTATGTCCACCTTCCTCCTCCGCATCATGTCAGCCAGCTCTCTACCGTTTCCTGTCATAGTTCCAACATTCAAAGTCCCTCTCAGTACTAGACTCATGCCTTTCCTCTCTGTTTCTGCCTACGGACAGGCCTCATGGCTCATCTTCTTCAACCAACAGTAGTCCAATTTCCACCAGCACCCTGTTGATTAACAGCACTGATGGTGGTTGTTGTTAACCTGGGCCTCGACCAATCCGGTATGTTATTCTTATTTTTGATTCCCATTTTTATATGTGACATGGGTTTTACGTCGGCTACCCTTCCTGACACAACCCTTTGCATTTATCCGGGTTTGGGATTGGCGTGAGGAAGAGACACTGTATTGTGCCCCTTCCCCACGGCTACATTCCAGTTAAGCTCTATGATGCCACTCAAACGCCGGCTAAGCACCAGAAAAAGCTAATGACATTGGATGTCTCTTCTGAAGAAATAAGACTTTCTCCTGAAGAAATGACAGTTTCCTCTAAAGTGCCTGAATCATCTGAACTGTTGTAAAGCAATGTAGTTTAAAGTCTTTTTCAATTATTATTCCAATACAGTACCTCAGTTAATGTTTCGAATGTTTGTGTGTCTGTTTTCTCTCTGCTCTGGCTGAGGGGCATGGCTGAGCTGCTCGGGCTGAATTCAGTTCACACCTGAATTAAGTCCTCTCATCTACTCCCTATAAACACAAACCGCACGCTCACCTCAATTAAAGTGTGCTGCTTAAGTCCTTCCCCTTTGAATGTGAGGCGCTTGTTGCAAGTGACACACGGAACTTGTGAGACCAAAGCGGGGCTTATCCGGACTTCCAATCTTTCAAGTGAGCAAGTGTGCTCATTGACAACTTGTGCATGAATGAGGAAAAATGCGTATAGCTCATATTAACCAATCAGCAGGAAGGAGGAGAGCCATTGGCTGAATTTAAATCACATGACAGTTGCCCGGCAATCCGTGAATAGTCAAGGGCATAAGTGCAAAACCGCGAATAGTCAAGGATTTACTGTATATCAAATATACATGAAATCAAATGCTCAAGATTCATCTTGAAGAATAAAAGAAATCAGCCAACATTTAATTCTGAAACCATTTGCTCATAAGTGTTTACAAGTATTAGTGATCTGTGTACCAGGCGCAATGATCTAGAGAATGCCAACATAAAGCGCATGCTGTCTGGTGCTAAGAGTGCAAAACTATCATCCTCAATTAGGATCGTGACCAAGAACACAGACACAGGCAAAGTGAGCAATCAAAATCATTACATTTTGTCAAATCAAACATTTGTTTATGATTCATGTGATTTAATTTCTAAACTATCCATTCATTCATTTATTCATTTTCTGAATCATTTAATCATAAATAGGGTCATGGGGAGGCTGGCCCTCATCTCAGGCAACTCTCTGTGAGGGCGCAGTACATTCTGGACAGCTCACCAGGCCATCGTAGCCATTTCTAAACCAATAAAAAAGTCAATCTAAGACAGTGCTTCTCAGTTATTTTCTGTGATGCCACCTCTAGGAAGAAAAAAAAACATTTCACGCCACCCCATGACTATAAATAGTATTATTTGTCTATAAAATTGTTATTAGTACACCTCTGCATAACACTGTATCTTCATTAACCTTAAAAACCAAAAAGGAAAGAAATATAGCTCAACTTACAGTAAAGGAAAACTTCACTGACATTGTTTTTTAATTTGTAACTGAAAACATTTAAAGTGCACAAATCTGCCTATTAGAAAATTTTTCCATGTTGTTTCTTAAGGGGGTGTTTACTGCACTTCATAGTGTTTGTATGGTGTGTAAAAACCCTGACACCATAGCGCGGCAATGAGACCGTCACTGCCAACTACTATAGTGCATGTGCAATTACACTTAATTCTAGTACAGTATGGCAAAAAGTATGTTCCCCAGGGTCTCACCCCCAGCCCCACCCCTCCATGCATGCCCCACTATTTGAGAAGCACTGATCTCAGATAAGGTATATTTCAGGATAAAGAATAATAAATGACTTTGAACACATTGGACTAAGGTTAAGAATCTGGTACATTGTTGCATTGAAAGAAATACACATGGCTTGTACCACACAGAACCAAAGCAAGGTGAATAAGCAATGTTGAGCCTGCATAAGAAAAGCACAGCTGCATTTTGGGAAAATAATCTGCATTTATAAAAACTTACTCGAGTCACATGTTTTCTTTTTTCTTTTTTTGGATATTATTATAAAGCCAGTACACACCATAAGAGTATCAGAGTAGAAAGGTGAAAATGCACCGTTGAACGGACCAATATGCTGAAGCAGCAAAATAAACACTGCAACACCAATAATAAATAAATAAATAAATAAATAAACCTAGTACATAAAAAGCAGGATGAATCACACTAATAAGGCAGTACATTTACACTTGTATTCTTGGGAGAGCGGTTACATATTTAATTACACCACAAGGCATTAGTTCGGCTACTCAGGGGTTAAAATGAGTGGGGGTGCAGGGAAGTGCTTGTTTTTTTTAGGGGGGGTGGAATGTCAAGCATTGCAAGAAATAATCATCTCTTTCAGTTCTGAGAGCTGTGAATATAAAGCAAAGTATATACACTCGTATGTATTAATCTGGCATGAGTTTACCAGGGTAATATGTAAAGCCCTCAAAAATATTTCTCTATTGTTCTAATGGAATAATGAAAAGTTAGCGTTGAAGTAATCACCGCAAATGCTATTAAAACCATCTTTTAATTACACTTCTGCAACTCCTGAATGTTAATCTAATTCTAACATAGTGCAAGATTTCATTACGGTGCTGTTGAATCCTGGCTTCTGATTAATCAGAATGGGGGTGTTGATTGGTTTACTAGAATAAAATTGCTATAATATGCTACTGTTTATACTGACATTTTCTGTAACCTGTCATGTCGTAACTCAAGACAAGTGTATCATAAATACTTTTTAGTACCTATATATTGGCATTAAACATTCATTTTCTGAACTGCTTAATCCAAGTTAGAGTTGTATGGAGACTGGCGCCTATCTCAGCCAACTCCAGAAGAGGGCAGAGTACATCCTGAGCAACTTGCCAGGCCATTGCAGAGCAGAAACACGCTAATAGCTATGTAGCCTACTGTTGACGAAAGTCAGCAATGGGTCGTTTACATGCCCCACACCATAGACAGGAGAGATGGCTGGTCTTTGATAACCCAGTTAGTGACACCGGGGGGGGGGGAGCACTGACAACTCATTATTAGTGGGGTTTGAACCCCTGACCTTGAGATCAGTAATCCAGTACCCTAACACTGGGCCTCCACTGCACACATTAAACATCCGAAACCATTTTAAATAAAGAAAAATGTTTCAGTGTTGGAAAGTTGCTGCAGGATAAATATAGAACAGTGAAGCAATTATTGCAAAATGATTGATTTAACAGTTGTGCTGCTATGCTGGGTAAAAGAAAAGACCTCTTTTTTAAAACTGCCACTGTCAACCAAAAATAAATGAAAATAAAAAGACAGTAAACCTTCATTCAGGCTTGCACTAAAACACACCGAACAAACTAAAACCAAGAAAAGCAGACTTGTAAATGATGTCTAACTGCACAAGCCTGTATGGTCATAGCAAATCTCACTAAGAGAGTGCAAACGATTAACAGGTTAACATGATGGTGCATGGGGATCAGACCAGGCTTTAAATGATAGTGAAAACATAAAACAAAAAAACTACCTGAGTATCTCACTGAGGACGTTTGACGATATATGCAGCTATCAGTTAGCTACTATGTTGATGACTTTAAGCTATTCAGCAATATTCATCAGGTACTGAGATACCAATTGGCAATTTATTGATAACTTTCTAAAGACTTTCTGGTGATAATCTGGTGAGAAGTTGACGAACGGCTCATGAACAGCTGGCTGCAAACAGCCAGTGATATTTTTGATGAAGGTAGAGATTGTACAGAATGATTGCCAAATGCTCACCAAGTCACCTTCAAATAATATCACAGTGATGTGACAGTCACATTACCACAGATATTCACCAACTATATACTGAGTTTGTAAACTACTCGCTAAGTACTTAGCAAGCAGGCATTTTCCTGGGTTAGGTATATTACTGAACCCTGTAATGTCCAGCAGGGCCATATGGTCCTCTTTCAAAAAATGATATTACATCATGTTTTTTTTTTTTAATGTTCATCAAATAAAAAAATAAGGAAATTAAGGAAGATGGGGGGGGGGTTAACGAAAATGCCACAAACACAAGGCCAATTATGCAAAAAAAAAAACAAAAAAAACTTGACAACCACAAATGAACATTTGCAGACCATTCAAAGATTAGGTGGGGTACGTGGCAGAGTACTAACATAATCTCTGCTTCATCAAACCATCCTAAACTTTGGAAACAGCAAGCGTAAACAGGACCTTGAAGAGGAACAAATATGACAAAAATCTGTTTTTAAAAAAATAGATATACTGTAATCCACCATTCAGAAATGAGTATTCAGATAAGCCATGTAACAATTTCCTTCAACAGCACAACCCAGAAGGTTTTGCTCCTTAAAGCTTTACGAACTGTTATGAAGCCGTTCATTCTATTCACCTGCATTAATGTTCACCTCACGTCCTTGAAACCAGCATCCAAAAAACTTTCCCCGTCATCATTTGTTCATCTCAATCAATAGCTATAACAATGATTGACGTTTCTTTCTGTCACTCCACAACCCAGTTATCGGCCAAATCACTCAAGGAGGTCTGGTGGACATTTTACTCTTTGTGAGTGTAATGATTATTGGAGTCGGTGATTTTAACGAGCTGCAGTTGAAACGTTTTTAAGGTTCATTTGTGTTTGTAAAGAAAAACGAGGTGCTTTTAGTGAAACATCATTGTGAAAAGTATTAGGTTTTGATGAGTTGACTTCAATCCACGAGTCTACTTTGTCCTGAGGTCTCATATAAACCTGATGTGTTTATATGGGATGTTACAGATGAAGCCCAGAGGGCTTTAAACCACTAACAGTGCGACTGCTAAAGTCATCAAGCTCATAATAGTGCAGGAGCGGGTCATTTCCTCTTGGCACTTTGATGGAGGAAGCTGTCCAAGCCACACTAGCTTCAGGTCTTGTTAGCCCCAAGCTACGTTTCCTCTCCGGCTAAGCTATAACAAGTTCCTTTAATGGACTCGTGAGTTAATCAAGATCGCTGAGGCATGTAAGGAAGCAGAAGTTAAATAGAGCTCGATGATCAGAAGGTCAGCCAGGTGTCTGGTGTCGATTCATTTCACTTCCCTGCACTGTCAGAGGCTAACACACCTGAGAGAACAACCACAGCTTCGTGACAGTCTTATTTAGAAAGGTCTGAAGCTAAATAAATGAATAAGTAAAAATTCAGATTCTGACCATTACAGGGTCATGAAAATAAACACACATATGTGCAAAGCACAGACTTCACCACGCATCAGCATTTGAGCCTCAGTATCTTGAGTTATGCAGACCTCCAGCTGTGATCAGAACCCCACTGCAGTGCTGTTGAACAGCTGCTCAAGTCATTACCCATGACCACAATGCTCTTTTTTGTGCACTGTGTTAGAATGGTTTTGACATTTACATCTGGATGCTCAATTTCGATGTCCATCCAGAACAGCGTGGGAGAAAGGCAGGAATGTATAAGGAGCATGTTCTTATGCGTGAAATCAACGTGAAACATGACCACTATTCGTCCCAGGGGACCGTCTGGCTTTATGTTTGAAGACTTGCCTGCACATTTAAAGTAATTTCTCCTAAGCTGTGTCTTAGTAACTGCTCTAGCGAGACATTTGCTTTTTACATTATACATATTTGTAGTTTGATCCTGACCAGGGTCGGATAGACTTTTTCTACATGTTACAAACCTGATCTGAAATCAATCCACTGGGATTTTTTTCTTACAAAGCGACACAAGAGAGCTTCTGATTTTGAAACGAAGCATGAAGGCGTTAGCGTAATGTTCAGCATGACCTCTAATCTTATGGTTACAAAAAAAATCTCTTTTTATTTATATTAAGTCATTCAGGACTTTCAATGACAAGCCTTCCTTTTCTGTTATTACCTTTTCTGTGAGCAACACGGAAGGTACTGTAGTGTGCAGGTGTGTGTTCAGCAGGAAAGTGTGTGTGTGTGTGTGTGTGTGTGTGTGTGTGTGTGTGTGTGTTTGTTTGTCTGCCATCCACATGCGTGCTTGGTCCTGGTACGCTTTACCTTTCACATGAGCTATATATTTATCCATTCATTCATTCATTTAATTCAAATGATTGCTGGCGCCCATCTCAGCTGAGTCTTGGTGAGGGTAGAGTACACCATGGACGGCTCGTCAGGCCATCCAAAGGCAGAAACACTCGGATGGCTATACAGCCTTCTCTTGATTAAAGTCAGCAATGGTTCATAGACAGTGATAGACATAGCCGGTCTTTGAGTACCCAGTTCACTGCACTGGGGGGGATAGCAGTGACAACCTGTTGATAGTGGGGTTTGGACCCCCAACCTTGGGAGCCACCACTTACCTTACCACCACTGCCCTGAGCTATATATTTTTAATGGTCTTATCACTAGACATTACATAAATTTTACTAGAGTGAAGTAATATTATGATAGTCATTAAATTTATATAGACGAGAACTTTCCATGAAAGCTTAAATTTTACAAAAGAGGGATTGGTGGAAAGAACACATGCATTCACTCAGCCTTTTGCGTGCTGTGGATACACAGATATAGGCATGCTCTGTATAACTTGTTGAACTTTTGTTTATATAATTAGATTCTGGTGTTAGTTCCTGTCTATGTAAATGTAAAGACTTTCATAACTGAGAGCTTACAAAAATTGTATTAAAGTAATATTATGATAGTCATTGCTTTTACAGAGACAGTAATATAATACATAGATAGGACTAACACCAGGAGTCTAATTATATAATTACAAGATCATGAGTGTGTTTGCTCCGCCAGTCATTTTTTTTCCTTCTGCTGAGAAGGTGATGCTTTACTCACAGTTCATAAACTTGTTAATTCACAGTATTATGCAAACATTATATTTTTCATGAATGTTCATATCTTTTCTACCAGATTCAGGGCTTTCGACAATGAAGACTCAGTTAGATTTTTGGGGATGATTCAGATCAAATCTGAGATCCAATTTTTTTTTCAAAGGATTGTTTAACATTGTGAGACGAAACAACTTGTCTGAAGATGTCCTGTTTGAGCAGGGCCAGCAGGGGGTGGTGTGTACTTTGTCTTATGTGCAAAAAATTATAAGCCAAATATGCATTATGACTGCGCATGTGCTGTGAATGTGATTTCAAAGGTCATGGCTACCAAACTTTTTGGTAGCCAGTTGCTTTTGTATGTAAACAACATTGTCACACCTGAACAACTGCCATTAAAGTCCGCTTTAAGCCTTAAACTCATAATGGTAGGTGTGCATTGTGCTATATTGAAATGTGGGAACGGCCTTGTACCATCTTGAGCAAAGGTTAAAGCAAACTTGCAGCGAACATGCCTGTAACTTCAGGACAACTGTGTGTTACATGCTAGCCGTCATTTCCCAATCAAGCTGAACGAATCCAGAGGGAATTAATCATTTAATTAAAGCCGTAAGTTTATAATTAAGTTATAATTAAGTTAATTATTATTCTATTCATTGCAGAGTCCACAATTAATTGTATCTTACAACTGAGCACACAATTGTTGATAGGCCGGCCTGGACATCAGCCTGATTAGGTCCACTATAATATAGATCTATAGACTAGTTTAACCTCAGAAAAACAATCCCGGGTCATAATCTAACATTGAATGAATCTAATGACAAACCAAGGTTAAGCTGTCAGAAACACTCGATGACAGCTGTCAAACTTACTTACCTTCTTTATAGTCATTTATGAGTTGTGCAAGTATGGTTGCTTGGTCTTTTGACAACAAGAAATCTGCTATGTCAGCATAACATACAAGGGGGCCACTTTGACACGGCGTTGACTTCTGTTTCTCAGCCTTCCTTAAGTCCCAAGGGGTTGGGAATTGGCAGCATTTCACCATCTACTTCAAACATCAGCAGGCTGGCATAGTCACGCTGGATCTGCTCAGATTCCTCAGCTTTTGACAGGATTATCGGAATATTCTGTAACATGGCGGCAAATGCAAGCGCAACTAATTCATCCTTACGTTTCTGGAAACATCCAGGAGGACCCTTACACATACAATATGCCTGTAGATCAGGAACTTTCCATGAATTAAATGTATTGATAGAGTTCATTGATCAATAGTTCATTGACATTCAGGTTAAACCCTGCCATTTTGATAGTTTGTTTGGTAGCCGTGATCCCAGGATGCTTTGCACCAATCATGATGCGAAATTGGCTTATTTGAGACCTGCTCCAACATCGCTAATCAGGAAATGCTACTTTTGAGAAAATCGCAATTTCAGTTACATAACCAGGTTCTGAATATCGACATAATCTTCTTCTTTTCCTTTCGGCTGTTCCCTTCAGGGGTCGCCACAGCAAATCATCTGCCTCCATCTCACCCTGTCCTCTGGATCTTCTTCTCTTACACCAATGACCTTCAGGTCCTCCACCACATCCATAAATCTATTTTTTGGTCATCCTCTAGGACTTCTGCCTGGCAGTTCCAACCTCAGCATCTTACTACCAATATATTCACTATCCCTTCTTTATACATGTCCAGTGACTTTGTCTCCAATACCTGTAACATGTGCTGTCCCTCTGATGTACTCATTCCTGATCCGATCCATCCTCGTTACTTCCAAAGAGAACCTCAACATTTTCATCTCTGCTACCTCCAGCTCTGCCTCCTGTCTTTTCCCCAGGGCCACTGTTTCAAAACCATATAACATCGCCGTCTTGTACACTTTTCCTTTCATTCTTGCCGATGCCTTCCTATCACACATCACACCGGACACATTTCTCCAACCATTCCAACCTGCCTGCACACGCTTCTTCACCTCTTTTCCACACTCTACATTGCTCTGAATTGTTGAGCCTAAGTACTTAAAATCCTCCACCTTCGTTATCTCTGCTCCCTTTAACCTCGCCGTTCCTTTTGGGTCCTTCTCATCCATACACATGTATTATGTCTTACTGAGGCTAACCTTCATTCCTCTCCTTTCCAGGGCATACCTCCACCTCTCCAGATTTTCCTCCACTTGTTCGCTGCTCTCACCGCAGATCACAATGTCATCTGCAAACATCATAGTTCATGGAGATTCTTGTCTAACCTCGTCTCTCAGCCCGTCCATCATCATAGTAAACAAGAAGGGGCTCAGAGCTGATTCTTGATGCAGTGCCTTGAATTCTTTTGTCACTCTAACATACTTCTCTGCCGCTCCAGACTTCCTCATGCAATACCACAGTTACTCTCTCGGGAACCTGTCAAATGCTTTCTCCAGATCGACAAAGGCACAATGCAGCTCCCTCTGACCTCTATACTTCTCTATTAACATCCTCAAAGCAAACACTGCATCTGTGGTGCTCTTTCTTGGCATGAAACCAAACTGTTGTTCACAAATGCTGACCTCTGCCCTTAGTCTAGCTTCCACTATTCTTTCCCATAGCTTCATTGTATGGCTCATCAACTTTATCCCTCTGTAGTTGCCACAACTCTGTACATCTCCCTTGTTCTTAAAAATGGGCACAAGCACACTTTTCCTCCATTCCTCTGGCAACACTATTCCTATTTGGCAACACTCTCACCCACTACTACTTTGCAGTCACTGACTTCCTTCAAATTGCATCGTCTACACAAGATGTAGTCTACCTGTGTACTCCTACCTATAAGTCACCCTATGCTCCTGTCTCTTCAGGAAAAAAGTATTCACCACAGCCATTTCCGTCGTTTTTGCAAAATCTATCAACATCTGTCCTTCTGTGTTCCTGTCCTGGATACCAAACCTGCCCATCACTTCCTCGTCCCCTCTGTTTCCTGCACCAACATGTCCATTGATGTATGCACCAATGACCAGTCTTTCACCTCTGGGGGTACTCTGCATCACTTCATCTAACTCACTTCAAAATCTCTCCTCTTCTAGCTCACATCCTGCCTGTGGGAAATAAGCACTAACAACATTGAACATCACACCTTCAATTTCTAACCTGAGACTCATCACTCTGTCTGACACTCTTTTAACTTCTAGAACATTCCTGACCAACCCCTCCTTCAAGATGATGCCTACTCCACTTCTCTTTCCATCCACACCATGATAAAACAGCTTAAACTCTGCTCGTAAGCTTCTAGCCTTGCTACCTTTCCATCTGGTCTCCTGAACCTACAGTATGTCCACCTTCCTCCTGTGCATCATGTCACCCAGCTCTCTGGCTTTTCCTGTCATAGTTCCAACGTTCAAAGTCCCTACTCTCAGTCCTGGACTCATGCTTTCCTCTTCTTTCTCCGCCTATGGACACATCTCCCGCCTCTCCTTCTTTGACCAACAGTAGTTCAATTTCCATGAGTACCCTGTTGGTTAACAGCACTGATGGTGGTCATTGTTAACCCGGCCCTCGACCGATTCGGTATGAGGTAATATTTGTGATTTGCATATTTGATCTGGCTCAAGTTTTACGTTGGATACCCTTCCTGACACAACCTTCTGCATTTATCCGGGCTTGGGACTGGCATGATTGAGAGCACTGGCTTATGCCCCCCTCATGGCTGCATTGAATATCCACATAATGTCAAACTAAAAGAAAACAGCTCTCCACCAATTAGTGCCATTGTACTCACATCTTCTTAGAGACAGATGAGTTCTACTTATACTGAGTCATGTCTGTTCGGAGGCTTCTGATTGGTTTAGTGTTATATGATTGTGGGAATCCATCTGGGGTTCTGTAAGTGTGGAGTAATGAATATGGATAATAAGGAAATACCCTGAGAAACCACAAAAGTGACTATTTCTATTTTTTTTTTTATAATAAATTGGACCTGGAACCCTTCCTTCAACAGATATTCTCGCATGGACAGATTGTGTTTATGAATATTTGAACTTGGGTATGTTGAAGATTATATGTTAAAATGTGTGAGTGGATTTTCATGAAATTTTGACCCAAGTTAGGGATTTTCCATTACATTTTGGATAGGATTCATGATCATATTCAGGATCCAAAAGTTTAATCACTGATTCTATACCATTGTCACAATTTTTAAGGAGAGATAGGACAACTGTAAACATTTTTGTTTTATATGGGGATTGCGGTGCTTAGTGGAGGTTTGCGCTCTCAATGGAATGTTCAGAATTTTGGAAATGGGGATTTTTTTTATCTCTAGAACTACAAGAAATTGATTTGCATGAAGCTATTTGTTTAGATTTTTATGTTCTTTTAAATATTTTATTTATATATATATATATATATATATATATATATATATATATATATATATATATATATATATATATATATATATATATATATATATATATATATATATATACCATGTGATGCATCATTTGTTTATGATGGAAATTGTTTTTACTGGAGTTAATTCAAGGGTAATTGGGAGGGTTGGGATAGACTTATGCAATCACAATTTCTACTTGCTTCATTAGTAAATAGCTGCAAGCCATGTATACCTTTTATTTACATATTATGTGCATACAAAATATAGAAAAAGACTATATTTGGGTGCAGATAATTATACAATAAGCTGTTCAGTTTATTTCCATAACCACACTGTTTAATTACAGAAGGACTCGATATCTTCTTACATCATCATGAAGGAGGTTAAAATATACAGGTAGGGAAACAGCTATTATTATTTAATGAAAGAAATTAAAATTAATTGATTATTTCATTCAGTCTTTCATTTTCTGAACTGCTTAGTCCTAATTAGGATCGCAGGGAGGCTGGCGCCCATCCCAGCCGACTCTAGGCGAGGGCAGTTTACACCCTGGACAGCTTGCCAGGTCATCGCAGGGCAGAAACACGCTGTTGGCTATTCAACTTTGCTTCATTAAAGTCAGAAATGGTTCTTTTACATGATCCTCTCACCATTGACAGTGAGAGACATGGTGGTCTTTGATAACCCAGTTAGCTGCACTGGGGTTATTCATTATTTAAATTTTTATACTTTAGCAGGTGTTGTTCTTAAGTAATGATTGCAATAAATAATGCTTTGTTATGTTCTGAGAAATCTATAAATAATATTCCTGTGAAGCTCATGACGTTGAACACTTTTAAATCTGTAATTTAATTCTTTTTAATTCTGTCTGAATTTTTAATTATCCTACAGTATAGTTAATCATGTTTAGCTGCACCTCAAGCAACTTCAATTACCGTAGCATCGCCTCAGTGCAATGGCAATGTAATAATGGTGCTAATTGTATTGTGGGAATAGTTTCAAGAGGCCACATGGACGTGATTGAACTCGTAAATGGGATTTTTTATTTCACTGGAAGCAATCTAGATGTAATTGGATGAGACAGAGCCCTTGATTACGCTAATGAGGCCATAGCAAAGCACTAAACAGCATCTTACAGCCTCTGTATCTTTTATTTAGAGGCTTTACCGCTTTAGTCTCTGACAGTAGTGTTTAAGTGCACCTGTTTTTAATAAAAGCATCATTTAGAGTAACATTAGGACCTGAGAGCTCCGAGCCTGTCCCTTAATACATCTTAATAAAAACAAGAATGAGATCTCTGGTGGAAAAGATGCTTCTTAATTAATCTGTATTTAATTGACATTGCGTGTGTTTTTGTTTGGGATCTATTAGTAATTTAACTATATCATATCACTGATCTTTTTTTGAATTCTGCATTCTGATTGTTCAGAAGGTCTTGATTTGTTTTCTGTAATAGCAGCTCTGACAGTAATGCAGTAATTTTATAATTAATCCCAGGTTTATAGTAATGCATGAATTCGCTCATTTGAACATGCTATGACTATGATATGACTACAGTGGTACCTCACCTTACGATAGTCCCAGCAAACGAAACTCGTAAAATTTCGTAAAATTTTTGTCTCTGGATACGAAATGAAACAAGTTCAAGTTATGAAAGCACCATCTCAAAAATTCAAACAATGCACAAGTTGCTCTCCCATTGGCTATCTCCCAACATCCTGCCCTACTGGCCTCCCATTGGCGAGGAAGGATGACGCAGCTCTCTCCCATTGGCTATCTCCCAACATCCCACCCCACTGGCCTCTCATTTCAAATGCAGTTCTCCTTACGAAAAATCCAGGCTATGAAACTGCCTCTGGAACGGATTAATTTCGTAAGGTGAGATACCACTGTATATGGGTAGCAGTAGCCTGGTGGTAATGTCGGCTGGATCACTGATTCTAGAGTTGGAGGTTCAAGCCCCACTCTCAACAAGTTGTCACTGCAATGTGCAGCTAACTGGGATATCAAAGGCTGGCCATGTCTCTCACTCTGTATGGAGAGAGGTTCATGTAAAAGAACCATTGCTGACTTTCGTCAAGAGTAGCTGCATAGCCATCAGTGTGTTTCTAATCGGGAGTTGGAGTTCCCTGAGGCAGTTCATTCACAGCAACCTTCTGGCAACACGAAAATCCAGTCATATTTGCTTCTGCCCTTCCACTGGATCTTTCTGGTGGTGCCAAGAGGGGTGACTTGCTGCTTGGGTCCTCCATACTTCCTACCCAGGCTCTGCACACTGGAGAGTATCACCAGACGGGATACTAGTCAGCGCGCAGCTCCATAGTCCTTCGGACTGACAAGAAGCCTACTTCTTCTTTTCCTTTCGGCTTTTCCCTTCAGGGGTCGCCACAGCGAATCATCTGCCTCCATCTCACCCTATCCTTTGCATCTTCTGCAGCAATATATATGGTATGTATATATTTTCATTTTTTATGTATATATTATTCAGTTAAGCTCTGTCTTCTTCTTCTTTTCCTTTTGGCTGTTCCACAGCAAATCGTCTGCCTCCATCTAACCCTATCCTCTGCATCTTCTTCTCTTACACCAACGACCTTCATGTCCTCTTTCACCACATCCATGACTCGTCTCTTTGGTCTTCCTCTAGGCCTTTTGCCTGGTAGTTCCAGCCTCAGCATCCTATTACCAATATACTCACTATCCCTCCTCTGTACATGTCCAAACCATCTCAATCTAGCCTCTCTGCCTTTGTCTCCAAAACATCTTACATGTGCTGCCCCTCTGATGTGCTCATTCCTAATCCTATCCATCCTCGTTACTCCCAAAGAGAACCTCAACATTTTCATCTCTGCTACCTCCAGCTCTGCCTCCTGTCTTTCCCCCAGGGCCACTGTTTCTAAACCATACAACATCGTTGGCCTCAACACCGTCTTGTACACTTTTCCTTTCATTCTTGCCAATACCCTCCTATCACACATCACACCGGACACTTTTCTCCAACCATTCCAACCTGCCTGCACACGCTTCTTCACCTCTTTTCCACACTCTCCATTGCTCTGGATTGTTGAGCCTAAGTACTTAAAATCCCCCACCTTTCTTATCTCTGCCCCCTGTAATCTCACCGTTCCTCTTTGGTCCTTGTCATTCATGCACATGTATTCTGTCTTACTGAGGCTAATCTTCATTCCCCTCCTTTCCAGGGCATACCTCCACCTCTCTAGATTTTCCTGCACTTGTTCTCTGCTCTCACTACAGATCACAATGTCATCTGCAAAAATCATAGTCCATGGGGAATCTTGTCTAACCTCGTCTGTCAGCCTGTCCATCACCATAGCAAATAAGAAGGGGCTGAGAGCTGACCCTTGATGCAGTCCCACCTCCACCTTGGACTCTTCTGTCACACCGACAGCACACCTCACCACTGTCTTACATCTCTACTACATGTCCTGCACCACTCTAACATACTTCTCTGCCACTCCAGACTTCCTCATGCAATACCACAGTTCTTTTCTCGGCACCCTGTCATACTATATACACATATATGGGCCTCAACATTCCAAAGATTTGGGGAACCAGTTTATGGGTCACGGCTAAAAGGTAACCCAAAGTTAGTTCAGTAACTGAGTGTGTTACTGAATAACTAAGTGTGTTATTGAATCAGTTAGATTTGTGCTTTTAAGTTCAGTAGATGTGTATATAAATATCTTGTCTATTGTTGAATTTTCTAATATTAAAGGATTAAATTATTGACAACACAACTAATTATTTTGAAACATGAAATTTTAATACAAATAATATTCAGTGTTCTGATAAAACTGCTGAAATACTTTTAATCCATCAACACGTAAAGTTTCACCAATCAGTAGTAATATCAAACACCACTAGCACCAACCTGAACCTTCAACTGGATGAACTGGGACATTGAGGCATTAATACCTGTAACCCCATTCTGTCATTATAACATTATTTTGATCATTCACAAGGTATTAATTAATAAATGTAGAACAGTTTCTTCCCTAATTCGTATGATATACTTGTAGCCAATCTTGCATCTTATTTTGGTAACATTGCCATCATCAGTTGTGGTCTAGTGGTATAAGGCACCGAATCGCTGATCCAAAGGTTGGGGGTTCGACTCCCACTCTCCACAAGGTTGTCACTGTCCCCCCCAGTGCAGCTAACTGGGTTATCAAAGGCCGGCCATGTCTGTCACTGTCTGTGGTGTGAGGCATGTAAAAGAACCATTGCTGACTTTCGACAAGAGTAGGCTGCAAAGCCGTCAGCGTGTTTCCGCACTGCGATGGCCTGGCGAGCTGTCCAGGGTGTACTCTGCCCTCGCCCTGAGTTGGCTGGGATGGGCACCAGCCTCCCCGCGACCCTAATTAGGATGAAGCGGTTACAGAAAATGAACTGAGCCATCATCAGTGATGTTTAGTATTTCAAAGTCATTTTTGAACAAATATTTTCTGAACGTTTTGGTGTGTACCCACACCATGGCAGCCATTTTTGTTTTTATTTATGACATACAAACCCGTTTTCAGCAGTG